>CM065642.1:23189164-23929510 GCA_033220585.1 Dipteronia sinensis
CCTAGGGTTAATTCCGAATTTTATGATATATATATATATATATATATATAGGTGATGGCCTAATCCTCACTCAAGTAGGATTTCTACCTTTTAGTCAAATCCTCACACAAGTAGGATTTCTATCTTGTAGTCAAATTGTAATCAAATCCTCACACAAGTAGGATTTCTATCTTGTAGTCAAATCCTCACACAAGTAGGATTTCTACCTTGTAGTTAAATCCTCACACAAGTAGGATTACTTTTTCACCAAGTATCCTATCAACATAGAGTTTTTAACCCTATCCAACTCATTAGTATATTATCCAATAAATAAATTATTGAATATTAAAATTGTGACAATATCAAAAACTTCCTAATTTGACTAGATAAATTAAATAATTTATTTATCTACTTATCAGATATAGTCTTTGATATTTATCATACTACCAACAATAGTATGACATTAGGAATCCTTCTCCTAGTTAGAAAAAGATTTTAACTTTTAGTCAAACAATTAATTAATTAATAAATTAAATAATTTCCATTTGGTTAATAAAATAAAATAAAACAATATATTAGACTAATTAATTTAGCCTTGCCGCTCAAGTAAATACTTGTGCAATATATTATTTTTCTATTTTATTAAATCCATTGGACTTTAATAAAAAGTCCACATGTGAACTAGACATATTCTTACTATAAAAGAAACAAGTCCACATGCCTTAAATTTAATACATTAATATAATCTAGCAGCCCATTTAATTAAAATGTGCAAATTATATTCTTAATGTATTAATGGAATGCTAAACGCACCCCATTAGGACCACCCTTGGATTCCTACATCCCTGGCCGCCCATTCCAGGCCTTTTTGAAGAGTTACCGCGTGCCTTGATCACACATGACCACACCTCTCCAAAACTTTTGGATTCCGAAATCCAAAAACAATTCTAGATGGACCCAGAAATTGGTTCGATAGAATATATCAAGTGATCCATGCAAGTTCATGCGGATTGGGGATCTTGGCAGACTATCTAATTTAAGCTTCAATAGACATAACCTAATCACAATCAACAAATGATTCACTTAGGTTCAATCTATTAATTTTAGTTCATTCCACTAAAGAGCTAAAATTGAACTCTTAAATAAAGATAGAATAAGATAATATTTCTCATTCGTACCCTAGACAATCTTAATGGAGATAGTGTATCCTCGTGAAGAATACCAGTAATCGCCAAGAGCTCATAGACCGCATATAGTTCTCCAAGTTACCATATTTACCCATATGACCACATTTTGAACTTGGATATTTTGACTTGTCCAGAAGCCATATTTCAATAGACACTATTGAAAACTTAACGTTAAGATTTAATATCCAATACCTCAAAACATCCATATGATGATATTCTACTCTCATTTAATAAATGGAGCCACGATGTCCATATCTATAAATGAAGTCCTCTATCGATTAACAAATGAATACCACCAAACTATCGATGATAGACTATTCTATATAATCGTACTCATTAATAGCTCAAATGATAACACTTGCAACCATAAGTCCATCATTTATCTCAGGATTGAGATAGACTCTCCGATTGTCTTCAAGTGAAAACTTTTATCCATTGACGGTTCTAGATAAAGTATTTCACTATGATCCTATTCAATACACCCAGTGCACTAGATTCTTTTACCTAAAGACACCACACTTTGATGATTTTAGACTAATCATATCACATTTGATCCCACTCAAATGCTAGCAAAAGAATCTACAATTTTAACAAGATAAATGCGCCCAACCTTTATCTTAAGTTGTGAATATTATTCAAGACTAACTAAAGAATTGTGTCTACCTCATACATATCTAGATGTACGAACAATTTTTCTTTTCTCATAGTCTTTTGACCTTATGATTATTTACTTTTGACAATTATAATAATTAAACTATAAATGCTATAAGATTTGTTAAACTAGAAATCACTTTATTAATATGAAAAGATTGTCAAATACATTGTTACACTCTTGCTATTGAGCATAATCCTAACAAATAGGACTTTATCTACTTTGTTGCGGGCAATTATAAAAAAGAACATTAAAACATGGGAAGATTGTTTGCCGCATGTTGAGTTTGCTTATAATCGTTTTGTTCACTCTGCTACTAAGTTTTCACCATTTGCAATTGTTTATAGTTTTAATCCTTTAACCCCTTTGGATTTATCTCCATTACCTTTGTCTGAGCATGTGAATTTAGATGGAAAAAGAAAGGCTGAACTTGTAAAGCAGATCCATGAGAAAGTGAAACTCAACATTGAAAGAAGAACTGAGCAATATGCAAAACAAGCCAACAAAGGGCGGTAATAGGTGGTTTTTGAACCTGAAGATTGGGTTTGGTTGCACATACGTAAGGAGCGGTTTCCAACTCAACGGAAATCCAAGTTACTATCTAGAGGGGATTAACCGTTCCAAGTCTTGGAACGAATCAACGACAACGCATACAAGTTGGACTTCCCTAGGGAATATAATGTAAGTGCTACCTTCAATGTTTTTGATTTGATTCCTTTTGGTGTAGGTGATGAACTTGATTTGAGGACAAATCCTTTTCAAGAAGAGGGGAATGATGAGGACGTGGCTAGCACAAGATCATGGAATGCGGATCCAATTCAAGTTCTCATTGGTCCAGTTATAAGAGCACGAGCCAAGAATTTCCAAAATGCGTTAAGTGGGCTGATTCAAGGGATTTAGGTTCAAGCAAGCACGTGGAGGCCCATTGAAGGTGATGAACGAAATCTCCAGCCCATAACAAACATGATTCAAGTCCAAAAAAGTCAATAGGCATTGAGAGCTGATTTAGGACTGAATAAATTGTATTTTTTTTAATTTCTTGTTGCACAATTTTTAGGCTGAGATATTAAGGAATTAAAGTTAAGATTGACTTCCTTGATTTGAGACTGAAATTAGCTTAGTTAAGAATTTTTATAATTTGTCAACTTTTATTTTTCGTTGCCTTGGGCACAATTTCAGGAATCATTGTAATAATATTCGGATTTCTAAGGATTTCTAGGGCAGGTCTATTGTGGCCTTAGTACTATAAATTGTACCATTTTCTTTCAATGAAAGGGCAGTTGATAATTCATAAAAATAGAGAGCAATTTCTCTTTTGTTCTTTGAGAACTAATTGGAACTTATCAGAATTTCTCTGTGGCGTTCCTCCCCGACTTATCAATCAAGTATTCCATCCTTGATTGTGGCATCTTCCTTTATACTAAGGTTCGCATCTCGTTATAGGTGTTGGGTCACGGTTTCCATCCAAACCAGATCATAGAACGGTCTTCGTCACAAATCGACGAGGATCGTATCAATGGTACTATTCCGTTTATGAAGCATGACTAGTATATCAGTTGTCTTTGAAACTATGATACACATGTTCAGTGAGAAGATATAGTGTTTCTTCATTAATTTTTGGTATTCTTGTCGACCAATTACATTGTCTATGATAGACAAGAATACAATTGTAAATACGTAAAAATTTGATATAGTCAAGCATGACTTTGTATACAAAGGGGTTAATTATGCTTGGACTAATGAATGAAAATTAAATCCGGGACACACATGAACAATGAATTTGATACATAAGATATCAAATTGCATGCTCCAATACATTTGTAGAATATTGTTCATCAATTACATTGTGCATTTGCTTGTATGAATGATCTGTGATTAGAACCAAAGTTTAAGAAACATGACTTTGTATAGTTTGTATTATTCCACTTCTGTGGATGGGAGATGTTGGAAAATTACGCTCAAGCGGTAAAAAGAGTCTAGTAATTAATTATTAATTGATTAGATAAAGATACCACATGATAGTTTGAATTATAAAGATAATTCAATTGAATTCAAACTGATCATCTAAAATTGGATAATTATGATATAGATAACATAGATATTAAATTTAAATAATAATTTAAACTTAAGTATCTCATCTAGATAGCAAAGTGTACTATTCATTTAATCATTCAATTCAGAGCCTTTAGAGCGTACTTTTATAGAGAGTCAAAAACATAGAGTGTTTTAGTTGTGAGTTTCTTTTTTCCTGGTCATCTCCGAGTTACAGCAAACTGCACGGTGAGTTGAGTATATTTTTCTAGTAATTATATACCGATCGTATGTAACAATTCCGGTATCCATTCCGCTGCTATGATCTTTGATATCCAACAAATATGAATTTATATTTACTCTTAACTTTAAATTAATATTTTAATCAGTTTTATTAAAACAAGACAAACTATGGTGTTCATTTATTTTTACAAATTTCCCTTTCACAACAACTTTTGAAATTCGGTTGATACTTAATACTTAATAGTTGATTAAGAAGGTACAACAGCCAAAAGTAATTGTAACAAAAAAAAATCTGCAGAGAACTTCGGTTACAACAAGCAGCACTTTGAAATTGTGTCATCTCATCTCATCAACCAATCAAAAGTTACTTTAATCTCTTGAGGAAGAAAGGGAGATTTAATCCACTACACTTCTCTCTCTCTCTCTCTCTCTCTCTCTCTCTCTATATATATATATATATATATATATTTCTTATATATTATATATACACATAAAAAAAAGGAAATAAAAAATTTACACAAACAACACATATCTATCTATTTCTTTCACAACACCGGACAGACAAATGGGGACTACAATCTAAAGACATATCAATTGAGTTGCCTGAAATTTTATCTGTGGCTTTCTTTCTCTACTTGCTTTTACCGGAAAATAAATAAGATGGCGGGGCAGTCAAGAAAATGGATGATACTGATAGCAACAACATGGATACAAGCATTTACGGGGACAAATTTCGACTTCTCATCCTACTCTTCGACCCTCAAGTCAGTTTTGGAAATATCACAAGTTCAGTTGAACTACTTGTCGGTGGCGTCCGACATGGGGAAAGCTTTTGGGTGGTGTTCTGGGGTGTTTCTCGTGTGGATGCCTGTGTGGGTGGTCCTGTTCATGGCCACTTTCATGGGTTTAGTTGGTTATGGACTCCAGTGGCTTGTCATTCAAAAACTCATCGTTTTGCCCTATTTTCTGGTTAGTCCCCCCTCTCTCTCTCTCTCTCTCTTACATTGTTTTTGACTTTTTGTTATAGTTAATGAAATGACAAGTTTTTTTTTTAAAAAAAAAAATTTGAAACTTGGATTTCAAAATTAATTGAGAGGCCTGATTATCACTAGATATGTTTGCGACCACAAATTCTAATGAAACGGGGAGTTAAAGAGTAAATAAGATTAAGAATATGATCAAACAATGGAAAAATGATCATTTTTTTAGTAATCATCTTTTGCTCATACTGCTGAATGGTTAGGTTATATTTCATGCAATCTAACTGTTACTGTTAAAAAGAGAAAGAAATAGCTTATAAAAGAAAACATTTTAATGTTTATTCCCCACAATAGCTAAACCCATCTTCTTCTTGCCAATGAATGAAAAATCTTTACTAACTTTAATTTTGCAATAAAATTTTCTTCTTGTACTTTAGGTTTCATCAATGTGCTTCTGTTTTGTTTGATTTTCTCTCTTCCAAATAATTGGGTATTTTGTTTAATTGATTTTTGCAACAAACAGTTTACCTACCCTGGACTCCAGGAGTACAAGTGATGCTTTTCTTGAAAAATGAGTGAAGTACTTTCTTACACAAAAAGAAACAACCACCACACATTTCAAAACCATAATTTGATTAATTTGTATTAATTGTGGTTTCCATCTGTGTTAATTGAAATGTAGACAAGTAGATAGTTAGTTAGTTAGTGGTAATTGTCAATTGAAACAAAGACATCTCCTAGTCAATTTTCAGTGGACCTGGGGTTGAGTGAAGAAGCAAATTCAGACTCATGACTTAATTATAGCGACCATGCTTATGGATGAAGCATTGAAGCAGTAAGCAATCAGATAATAACTAGCTATTTAAAAAAAAGATTATTTAAAAAAAAAGATTATATGATATTAGTCTTTAATTTTCATTCAAAATTAGGTGGCGAGATTGATTATTTTGGTTTAAGTTGCCAGATCAATTGGTTGCGTCGTAATGGGCAACCAAAATCATTTGACAATACAATCAATATGCAAAGTGAAAATTAAAAAAAGAAAAGAAAAAGAGGGCAAGTATATTATAATTTGATTTTTTAAAAAAAAAGTATATTATAATTCTCTTATATATAAAGAATAGCTGACTAAAGAGGTGCAGATATATATTTCAAAGTCCTCTTCTAATAACCGCTCTCAAGCTAAGCTACCTAACATTCTCATCTCATCTCATCTCATCTAACATTCTTAATCAAAAGACATAACACATGTGTCGTCATGTCCTTTTCTTCAAATATTATAACATTTTTCTTGACAATATTGTAAATTGTTTCAGTGTTGGACCAACCAACCACCAATAAAATCTCCATATGATCAGAACTTTAGAAATAGAGAACATGAAATTTTAAATAAAGAGATGGTGGAGACAATAGTAAAGAGAGCCATATCAATCTCCTAGACCCAAACTCTTTAAGACCATCTCCAATGGTTCTCTATAATTTTCTCCATTTTAGAGACTGAAAATAGAATATTCTTGAAATATTCCATCTCTATAAATTTACTACTCCAATCATTCTCCATTTTACAATCTCTGAATAATAAAATATAATATTTTTTAAACTTTCTTTAATAAAATTGTTTTTTCTTCGTTATTTTAGATAATAATTTACTCACTTTTATTATGTAAATTTTTTTTTATTTTTTGTAGACCATCTCCGATGAGTCTCCATTTTATCAAAATGGAGATTCATTTCACTCCAATGGTTCTTCAGAATAGAGATTTCATTTTGGAGATTTGATTTGGATCTCCAAATTTAGAGATACAAATCTCAATCTCTATTTCACTATTTACATTAAATAATATTATTGTATCTCTCCTATAGTAGTCCTATCTACTTTTCATATATTTAATTAAACCCAATTAATTTAATATAACTTTTTATTCAGAAATATTTTATTGAGATCTTTCAACTGAGTATAATATTGATTATATTTTAATTATTTTTTTATTTTTTAATAATGAATTAATAAATATTTAAATTCAAAATAAATGTTTTCAAATCATCAATTTTACATATAATTAACATATATCATAATAATTAACTATAAATAATTCAATAAAACAAAATATTAACATTAACATCTGCAATAGTGCTAATCTTTCTCCATAATTCTAGTCTCTTCGCGTTCTCGGTAAATAATATTAGGTGTAAAAAATATAAATGTTAAAAAAATTATTTCAAAATCATTACATAAAAATGGTTAGGTGTGGATAATTATAGAATAACTTGACCAAATTAATGTAAGCCAAGTTATTGGTAAATTGTAGAGAATCAATGGAGAATTTCAAAACCATCCAATCTATATATTCATTCAACTCAAATACTGTAGGAGGAAAGGTTTCTTTCATAGAGATGCATATGCATACATGTACACTAACACCTAAAGGTAGGTGGTCTTAAATAAGATCCATTTGCTTCCATTCACTAAACTAATTGTGTTTGTTAACATAAATTATTTGGCAGGTATTTCTACTGTGTCTATTAGCAGGGTGTAGCATTTGCTGGTTCAACACAGTATGTTATGTTTTATGCATTCGAAATTTTCAGACCAACCGAGCATTTGCATTGTCCCTTAGCATCAGTTTCAATGGTGTAAGTGCAGCTCTCTACACTCTCATTGCCAACGCAATAAACTCTGATAATGACACCCTCTACCTCTTCCTAAATGCCCTAGTCCCTCTTTTTGCATCCACTTTAGCACTCATGCCAATTCTCCGGCAACCGCCCTCTCAGCAACTCTCTGCTGATGCCACTCGCCATTACTCCTTCATTTTTCTCATCCTCAATATCTTAGCGGTTATAACTGGTCTGTATCTTCTCCTCCTGAACTCACTATCTTCTACTGCATTAAAGGCACGCATTCTGTTCACGGGAGCTATGATACTTTTATTCCTACCCTTGTGTTTACCTGGCATTGTCTACGCTAGAAAGTGGGCTAATCGAACCATCCACACGAGATTTCATTTCGATCTCTTGAGCTTCAATTCAGTTGACGTATATGATGACCCTGAACTCCACAAAGAACTTATTGGAAGTGATCAAAGTAATGGCTTAAATGGCTGTTCATTTAGTGCGACACACAAAGTAGGATGTTTGGGGAAGGTGATGGAGAAAGATAGGTTAAAGATGCTGGGTGAGGAACATACAGCGAGATTGCTGGTGCGGAAATGGGATTTCTGGCTCTATTATTTGGCATATTTTTGTGGAGGTACAATAGGATTGGTCTATAGTAATAATTTAGGACAGATAGCTCAATCTCTCGGATACTACTCCAAGCTGAGTTCTCTCATTACACTCTATTCCACATGCTCATTCTTTGGTCGTCTGCTCTCAGCCGCACCAGATTTTCTACGCGAGTATGTATCTACCTGCATAAAATTAATTATATATAGAAATATGAATGAGTTTTATAATATGCTGTGTTCAGGAAGCACTAATAGAGGAAATAATATCCTGCACAAACAACATGCAATTTTTCATGAACTTAGGCTTTACTCTTCAAATAAAATCAAGAATGAGTTCTAATCTGATGGCATTAGATTTGACCGAAGAGAGAAAAATTTAAAAAAAAAACATCCTGCAAATCTTGCAAGCAATATTGAAATTTGAAAGTACAATAGTCCTTTTCTTTTAGTTGATCACAAAGGTCATAGTTATAAATTTATATATAAATTGCTTCAAGCACAATTTTGAACTTAAGAAACAATGAACTGACACTAGAATGTCTTACCAATGCAGCAAGGTGTACTTTGCAAGAACAGGGTGGCTTGCAGTCGCAGTTGTGCCTACACCTATTGCTTTCTTTTTGCTTATAGCATCAGGCGGTGAAGCCGTTTTGCGTGCTTCAACAGGTCTGATAGCGCTAAGCTCTGGGTTTGTATTTTCAGCGGCTGTGTCTATTACATCAGAGCTATTTGGTCCAAACAGTGCTGGCATAAACCACAACATCCTCATCACCAACATTCCCATCGGATCACTCCTTTATGGCCTTCTTGCAGCTCTAGTCTATGATGACCATGCAGGAAGTTCGAGCCAGGAAAGCTTATTGCATGAAGCAACTGTGTGCATGGGAAGGCAATGCTATATGCAAACATTTATATGGTGGGCATGCATTTCCGTGCTAGGCCTAATCTCAAGTTTTGTGCTTTTTCTGAGGACAAGGCTTGCCTATGACTGCTTTGAAAGGAGCCGAAGTACGACACAATTTTCATAGGTTCTGTAAAATCCCAATTTCTTGGGATTAAAATCTAGTGATAAGCTGTAAGATATATCAGGATTTTAGACACAACATAACATACTGAGACAATTCATAAAATGAAGATATAGGTAACAGAAATGCTTACTTTTTGTGACAACAAAATTTCAAAGATTTTGACAAAGAAGCAGGGACAGCTAAATTGTCCAGCAATTCAGATAGTGGCATCTCACCATGAATTCCATGATTACACGAAGCTTAGGAGGCTTAAGTCTTATTTGCCAACAGTGTGTGGAAAGCAAGAGAATACAGAACAATGACGAGCAGGTCCTAAATCATATGAGAATGGCCAACGAAGAGAAGAAACTTATCCTCTTTGTCACTCCAAGAAAGCATTATTATAAGTATCAAATTCTTTCCACTCATTTAACTTCTCTCTAACACTTGGATTACTATTCCATTCATTTTCTCTCTTTGCTATCTTTTAGTGATTGCTCCTTTCCACTTCTACTGATTTTTAGTGATCATTGGCACCACGCCAGTCATCACCCTGACCTTGGGTTATTTTTTGCAGGGGTTGAACACTTTACTTGGAGAGAGGAAGGAATTATCTCGGACCGATAATTCAGTGAGAGCAATGCACTGGTAGCGCACACACCTTTCGATATTCACTTGGAAACCCACTTGGAGGTTTCTTCCTGGAGAGCACACCTTTACTCTCCATACCAGTTAGGCAGTTAGCTCTCTGCTGAAATTTTGGGGCTAACAATTCTTAATACATAAAATTTAAAACGTCTCCAAAATTAACAAAATTAAATAATTAATTCATATAATACTCCAAATAAAATTAACAAACAAATAATTAACATAAAAACACTACATAATAGGTAACTTTACAATTCAAGTCTGTCAAGTTATGAACATTAAACATAGCTTAAATTCCAAACATACACATAAATAAAAGCATCCAAATGTCTCTAAGTCCATCTTAACTTTAACTAAGTCATAACAAACCAAAGTCTAAGACAAAATACAATAGCACTTCTAGTTTCATTCAATCCTAACTCCAATCCAATGGATCATATTGGATCGGATTGGATCCTACACACCCTTAGTATATTCTGGCAAATAATATCACAAGGTAAAAAAGATATCAAGCTGGCTATCTCATCCAATAAAATTAGCAGTGTCTGCGCTCTCACCATTTTCACAGTCTTGAAATTGAGATGGAATATCACCTCTGAGAATTTGAGCTCTGAATTTGAGTTTCTCCTTGCTCCATTCCATGAGTTCAAATACACATGCATCTCCAACCTTCAGATTATTGTCGATGGCAAATGTTTTCCACCTTGAATCAATCCTTTTACGTATTTACATGTTCCATAATAAATCATCTTCCACTCCTTGCCCTTATAGGAGAGAAATGTAGGGATGTCTCGTGAAGGAAGTAAAGAATGGATTTTAGATGGAATCCCCTGATATCAACAAATGAATATTGTTAATCAGCCTAAGCTTTACAACAAACTGCTGAACTCATTTTCCTAAAAATGAAACATCCCTACTGATTATGGCATTGAAAAAACATTGTACTTGTATTTAATTACACAGACAAAAGGAATTTGATGGGGATAAAAGATTTCCTAACAAAAGATAGGTATCTTCACATTAATGACAATACTGTGCGCACATTACACTAATGGTTAATTTTTTATTGTTTTTATTTTCTTCATTCAAACTAATTATGTATTATTACTTTATGTTACAGCAAACCACATAGTCTAGTTGCAATATGAAGTTCTCAGATGCATCACTTATGACAGCAGCAATCATCAGAATGTGCAATAAAATAGTATACCATACCAACACAAGCTACTTTTACCAAGTTCACTTAACAGTTTATTTACTATAACTCCTTCCCATTTCACTTACCATTTGATACAATGGGTGCAATATGTTTTTGAAATAATTATCTCCAAGTACGGTTTCCCTGAGAACGGCCAAAATTCATCCCCTCCAACCTAAATTACTATAGAATTTGATGTGGACTGGGGTCGAGAGTCCTTCAGTTCGGCATTTTCAACTTCTTTTCCTTTACTATCAGAAATATCCATTTGCAATGTCTCAAAGTTCTACCATTACTGTAAATTAAAATCCATCAACTATGCAAAAGTAATAAAATTAAAAAAGAAAAGATGTTCATTTACAATAATTGGCTATTCAAAATCAATGTTTGTAGTGCAATTCTACGAAGACAACCCATCTCAGATTCAATCCACAAAATTCAATTTTCAAGGTCTCCAGACAAAAATCATAAACAAAACAGCAATGAGAAATTCACATTGAACCAAATGAGAGTTTCATATTCATAAACCCTAAAAAGAAAAACAATCCATCTCAATTCAGTAACAGATTCAATTATCAAGGCCACTAAAAAAAATTACAAACAAAATTGAACCAAACCAGCTTGCATTCATTCATATATAAAATCTATCAAGAACAGTGAGAGTTGTATTACAACCATTTGAATCCAAAATCAATCTCTCTCTCTCTCTCTCTCTCTCTCTCTACCACAAAGAACACCAACACTGATTTTGATTTATTTTTCCATCGAAACTCGGAAACAAAAACAGAATCATAGAAATCCATAATCATAAAACCCTAATAAAGAAAACAACCCCATCTCAAATTCAGTCCACAATGACTCAGACAAACAAAAATAAAATAAGAAAAGGTTCTAAAGCAAAAGCATCAGCTGAAAATAAAACTATGGAGGAAGGTAGAGGGTATTTTTTTTTTTTTTATGTCAAAAATCAAAATGACATTTTTACAGTTGTTTTCTAACGGTCACCGGTGTTTATACATATTTTTACTACTGCCTGCAATTATACAGATCTTGAAAATATATGTAAATGCACTACAAAATCTTCTTAATCTTACTTGTTGACCATCGAATGTGTATATGCAAAGCGGGAATTTCACTAAACTACTTACCCTTTTTTTTTTCCTCATGAAATGTCACTTCTTGGTTCTAATACATCTTTTATCGTAATAGTAACATTAGTCCTTTATTTTTTGAAACTACATCACTTTAGTTTATGAGACTAAATTCCTAATGATCAACCATGAATCTTTGATAAATCTTGTTAAAGTGTAATTTTACATTTATATAATTTAATTAAGCTAAAATGATGATTTTATCCTCAAACTTATTACAATATTACATCTTAATATTTACATTTATTGTAAAAAATAAGTATAGTAATGATCAATCTAACTAAACTAATCTGAATGTTAAAGCTATTTTAATAATAAAGGGTATTATCAATTTAGTCTCTAAGTTTTGGTGGAAGATCAATTTTTTAAATGAGTTTGTTTTTTTACAACTCTTAGTCCTTTACTTTTTAAAATTACATCAAATTGGTCCCCCTGACCCTAATTTTAGTGGTTAAATGTGACAGAAAATACAAATTGGCTATTTTACCCTTTGTATTTAATTATTAAATGAGAATGACACTTTTTTCCTCTAACCTTTTACAATTTGACAACTTTACCTATTTGATTGTCCAATACAAAATTGACATGTGTTATAAAACTTTTAAAAAAAAATACTTAAAAGGTATTTATTTTTTTAAAATGGAAATATATAATAAATCTTCAAATAACATAAAATATTTATTTATTTATTTTAAATGAAAATCCATTAAAAAGGAAAAATTAATTTGAAAAATGAAAATTTGTTTTTAAAAAATAATTGATCTCCACCATGGTGGAGATGAAATGACTTTTAAAAGAAAACTACATAAAAAAGTTTTTTTTTTTAAATATCTCCAACCGTCTATCACACGATGGACGGTTAGAGATTAAGAGAAATTTAAAAAATATATTGGTGGAGATCCAATTTCCGG
The DNA here is from genome assembly GCA_033220585.1 of Dipteronia sinensis. Classification (NCBI taxonomy): domain Eukaryota; kingdom Viridiplantae; phylum Streptophyta; class Magnoliopsida; order Sapindales; family Sapindaceae; genus Dipteronia; species Dipteronia sinensis. The sequence continues at coordinate 23,202,379 of CM065642.1, forward strand.
ATTGGATCTCCACCAACATCCATGGAGATCTCTATGGAAGGAAATCCTTAGCGGGGAGGCTCGAAATCGTTAATTTACAATTTTATAATTAGTTGCGATGGAGTCACTGTTCAAGGAAGATATAATGAGAGGTAAGGTTACTTTAATAACTGGAGATAGGTCTGGAATTGGGTTTGAGATATCTACACAATTTGGTCAACATGGAGCTTCGATTGCTATCATGGGTCGTAGAAAACAAGTGCCTGATTCTACTGTCTTTGCTCTTCAATCTCTTGGGATCAAGGTCTGATTTTGATCGTGTTTTCTACACGTTATTGTCTTTTTTCTTATCTGGGTTCCTTCAATTTTTTGTTTCTGTCAATCATGTGTTTTACTTTTCTGTTGTTCTTTTTTGCATTTCTTCTGGTTTTGTTGGTTGGTTGGTGATGGTGTTTTTTCTATGTTTTTTTTTGTTTTGATTTGCATGTTATTGTATTTTCTTTCGATTGATTTGCTAGGAAAACATCTATTAAAGTTGTAAAATTTCCAGTTAAAGTCTAGGATTTTCTCAAATATGCCAGTGATTCTGGTTGATGGGAATCTATTGTTTTATTTTCTTTTTATCTTTACACAATTTGATTTATAATTTTAAATTAATTTTATTTTTTGATAAATAAAATATTGTTTTTTTGACATGTGGCAATTTTTTATGTTTAAAGACAAAAATACCCTTGGAACCTTTAGGTTAGACTAACAGTTGACTAACAGATGGATCAATTTGATGTATTTTTGAAAAGTAAGAGACCAATGGTTGCAAAAAAACAAACTTGTTTTAAAAAATTGATCCTTCATCAAAAATTAGGGACTAAATTGATAATACCCTTAATAATAAATATTAAATTAATTACTTAAAAATTTTAGGTTAAATTTAAATACATATATATATATATATATATATATATAGGGAAAGTATCATTCCCCCCCCCCGAGGTTTACCCTATTGTTAAGACAAGGACATGGTTTGGGCATATTGGCCGTTCTTCCCCCTAAAATGAAAAAAACGTTAAAAGACCCCCTTCTGTCATCTTTTTCAACAGAAAAGGTAACTCTGACAAGATTCAGAGTAAAAAAAGACGATAATGCCCCTCAATGGTCTTAAACTCATGTCAACAGCATCCAGCACAGTGATTTAATTAATGAAATTACAAAAATGCCATCTAAATCAGTTTTTTGAGGCACACCAACAAAATTACAAAAGTGCCCTCTGAATCAAACCGTTAGGGACACCAACAGCTATATGTGGCCTTATATATACCTTATATATACCTGCTATATTCATCAACAGCTACATTCATCAACTACTATATTCATTAACTGCTAATATTCAAATTCATCCACTCACATATCAACCTATTTTCATTCATCTTTTTCATCATCAAAAAACACAATCAAAACCATTTAATCACCTGCCAATATTTTTTCATAAATTTCATCACCCAAAAACACATTCAAACATTTTTTTGATCTATTTTATCACCAAAAAGCACATTCAAACACTTCTAACAGTATTCACCTACATTCACAATTGATTTGTCAGTGACCAACCATGGAAGGAAGTTCAAATACAGGGAGTATGGGAAGCAACATCAATGGTGGAGTGCTAATATTCAAAAACAAAACATGCAGATGTGGTAAGAAGGCCGATGTGAAAATCTCAGAGTCGTTTGATAATCTAGGCAAGCTGTTTTATTTTTGTGAAAAAAGGCAATGCAAATTTATTTCATGGTGGGAGCCAGATGCAACAGAATTGTTGGAAACTATGCAAGGTAGTGAAGAACTGAATAGGGATGGAATTGATGAAAAATTGAAATTACTAAATGCAAAGATGCAGAAACTGGAATCAAATATAATTGGAATAATGCACAATCAGATGACAAGTATACATGGAAGTCTAAGTGGGTTAAAGAAGATGATGTTGCTTAATATGTTACTGTTGGCTTGTTCTATTTTCTTTTTTGTTAGTTCTATGAACATGTAATGCAGTTGTGGTATGTAATGCAATGCATTTATGGTATGTAATGTAATGCACTTGATGAATATCAGTTATCCAATATCATGACAGTCATTATCAAAGCATAGACATACTGCAGCATGAAATTCTTAATAAATATGCATAAGTACTAATATAAGCACTAACAGTTCAGTGGTACCAAATTCCACCTAAAGTTGACAATACCAGCCTTGTATTACAAATATAAAAAGTAAAGTAAGCATTACAAATGCTAAGCAACAAAGAATTGTTGTTAAAAGCTAGGCATCACAGTGCTAAGCACTGCAAATTGTTCATATGGCAATATAAACAAAAGCTACGCATTGTAAATGCTTCACAGTGCTGGCAACAAAAGATAGTACTTTAATGACAACTTAAGCAATACAAAAGTATGCATCTTAGTTCTACTACATAACCTATTAAAAGTTCAACTATGTAAACAACTAAATCAGTCCAACTGGGTCACTTGAGAGATTGGTTGAGTCTGAACCTGTGTGGTAGGTTGTGAAGACTTGTCACAAACATTTATATGTTTTGTAGCCCTCTGTCTCTGTACTTTTAATAAAAAAAAGTTAATTACAAATAACACATTAAGAAGGAAGGAAATAAAATAGCAAGATAAGGAAGCATGAAGCATCACCTTTTTGGAAGGCTTTGAAGATGATGCAGCACCTTCGTCTTCACTTGCAGTAGGTTGTTTCTTTGAAGCCTTCTGTTTATGTACAAGAAATGAATAAACAAATTATAAATAACACCAACTCAATTAAATTCAAAACAAATCAAAAAATTCATAATTAATCACCTTAGTTTCTACAGAACTGTCTTCAGTTTTACAAGTCCTAGAATTATGCCCAGATAGTCTACACTTTCCACAGACAACACTACCACTCCTAGCAGCTTTAGGTTTCTCAGTTGATTCCATCTTCCTGAGCAGTTTTGGCATTCCTGGTTTTCTCTTCAGGGGTGGTGGTTGAATAGGTGCTCTTACATGATCACCCCATACACACAAATCTGGAATGGGATGGATCATGTAGTTATAGGTTCTAAGATAAGCAGCCTTGGACAATGCAGGGTCAATAAATTCTTCTAAGCTGCACTGATTACCATTAACACCAAAATGGTGTCTAATACCAGCCAATGTGTGACAGCATGGCACCCCACTAACCTACCATTGGCCACACTCACATGTTTTATCATTCAAATTGGCAGTGTATGCCCTATTCACACCCAACATCTCATACTTCCCTTGATCTGAATGCAAAGTTCTAAGAATTCTACACTCCATACTATTATCCTTAATTTTTTTGTTCACTGCTGGCGGTATGCCATTACCCCATTTATTGCACTCCTCTTTCCTCAGTTGAAACCTACTCATCACCATTCTTCTTATGTACTCCATCAAGCCTAAATAAGTCCTAGACCTAAAATCTTTAAGCATGCTATTGAAAGCTTCAGTCATATTGTTAGTCACGTGGTCGCATTTGATTGAGTTATCAAATGCATGCCTTGACCAGTGACAGGGTTCAATGGCAGCTAAGTAAGCCATAGCTTGAGGGTTTATATTACCTATATCTTGCAAACACTTCTTGAACTCATGCTTGTCACCAGTTTTACTAGCTTTCCAGAAGAGCTTCCTCATCTTTTGTCCACTGTATTTAGTACTGAAATTGGCATAAATATGCCTTGCACAGAACCTGTGAAACATGAAAAGTTAAAATAATATATGAATTAAAAAAAAATCTAATTACAGCAAGTTATTGAAATTAATACCTTACGCTTGCCTTTGGCTAATACATCTTCAAAGCCCCAATTACACCCTTCTGCATGTCACTCATGAAGCAAATAGGTCTATCTTCTGGGTACTTCAAGAAACAATGCAGCTGCCGCAAAAACCAGGACCAACTTAGTAATGTTTCACCTTCACAAATGCAGTAAGCTAGAGGGTACAATCCAGAATTTGCATATAATGCAACTACGGAAAGAAGAACTCCTCCATAAGGCCATTTCAAATGGCATCCATCAATGCCAATGAAAGGCCTACAACCCTCTAGAAATCCCATCTTCTGAGCTTCAAAACAGATAAAAAACCTTTGGAAGATGGTGGTGTCTGTCTGAAGATGAATATAGGCACCTGAACCAGGGTTGCATTGTTGCACCATCAATGCATACCCCCTTAAATGGGAAAAACACTCTGTATGATCTTTAAGCAACACCTCCAAGGCTCTTTTTTTTGCCTTGTACAACCTCTGAGGGTCAACACTGACTCTGAATTGATCTCTCAACAGATCAGAGATCACCCCACATTGAATACTAGGATTGTTCTTCACAAGAACCTCAAACTTACTTGCAATCCACTTTGACCTTGCCTCTTGACTTTTATAAATTCGATGACAGTTATGGTCATTGTTCTAAGTCTTCACTTGCATAGTTGTCTCATCACCAATAATGGAAGCATGCAGCCTCCATGTACAATTTTCAGCAAAGCATGCCCAAGTGAGCCTATTCTTATCATTTTTTATCTTCTTGAAATTAAAACCCTCCTGAATTGCATAATTTGTCAACAACTCTCTCAATGTATAAACACTGTCATGTGTCTGCCCTACCTCAAACCTAATTGGACCGCCTACAAGTTTCTTGAAAGGGTTGCTCTTCATCACTGTTACAAGTTTAGAATCACCTCCTTCATCATTAGAGTCACTAAAGAACTCATCTTCGCTATTAGATTGGTAACCTTCAAACAAATCATTATTATCAATTTCATCTGGCATCTCACCCACAGATTCAAGAATCTCAGGTATCACTGCTAATTCCCTCAAACCAGGAACCCCACCAATTTTTCTCAAATCAGCACCTAAACCCACTACATCAATCTGATCACCTAACTCATCTGCACCAACATGCTCATTCTCTCCAACATCATCATTATCTCCATCAGAATAAAAAATATTTTCCTTAAAACCACTAAAATCAACATCATTCAGGTCTGTTATGAACCTAGACTGTGGGTTGGGAATGTCAGAAGATGAGGCTGCAGGTGGAACTGGGATATATGACATCTTTTCTATTTCAAACATAATTTTTGTTTCTTTATGCTCACTAAAGCTTCTAAATACTTCTAAAATCTCACTATCACTAGTAACCTCCTTCTTCTCATCTGACCAAGGCAAATAAACCCACACACGGTACTCATCAGTAGGCACCTTATCACTACCAGTTTCTTTTTCAGATAAAGTATGCAAGAGGACTATCATACTTATGTGCTCAGCATCACATGTACCAAGTTCTACAACCCTAGTGTCTATAGTGACATATATTTCAAATATATCCTCCATTTAAACACTGCCAAGCATCAGGAATAAAAATCAATCACCAAAGGAAAAAAAATATACCACAATCAATCAATGTAAAACATTTAAAACATCTAAAATATATCATTCAATGCAAACAAAACCCTAATTTACTGAAAACAAAACAAAAACATCATGTTCACCCTCATTTTTAACGTTTTTAATGTTAATCATCATGTAATCAGTGAAACAAAACATAAACATCATAACAACACATACCATGCAATGAATCATACGTATCAAAAACAATAAATAAAAATAAAATTTGATAAACTTTTCATGCAAAAAATAAAAAACTTTTAAATCATAACATTAAAAAAAAACCAAACCCTAAATTACTGAGAACACAACCAAAACAACATATTAACAAAAACAAATTACGTTTATCATGTTTAACAACCACCTAAACATCAATTACACCATCAATTTGACATGCAGCAACACCAAACCAAAAACCCCAAAATTTCATAACACAGAAACCCTAATTAGTTAAGTTTAACAAAAATGAACACATCAAAACACAACCATGCATCCAAATTCTCCTAGAATAATCAAAAACTAGAAATAGAAGTTTGATCGTACCTTTGCAACTAAAACAACCGGTTTGCTTCTCAAATCCTCTTGCTTTCAACAACCCTTTATAGCTACTAACACTATAACTAAACTAACCCTAAAGGAAACACTACTAAAGTCAAGAAATCAAAGTTTTCAAGAGGTTATAGGTGATCGTATGGTTGGTTTTGGCGCGAAATGGATTGTGAGAAGAACTGTCAATGAGGGTTTTGATTGTTTGTCTCTGTTATTTTCTTTGGGACCACGAAAAATATATGTATAGTGGGGAAAGTGTCTGGTAGGTGGAACTATGAGGTGGCATCGCCCCTTCCACTTGTTTTGTTTTAACTAGTTATATTATTTAATTAGAATTTTGAAATGTCTGAAATAACCTTCAAGTTCTGCCCCCACAAGCTAAATGACGTTAATACCCTTTTAATCTAATAGTCAAGTCCAAAATGGACGGTAAAGGTGACAGAAGGGGGTCTTTTAACATTTTTTTGATTTAAGGGGGAAAAACTGCCAATATGCCAAAACCATGTCATTGTCTTAACGATAGGGTAAACCTCAGGGGGGAAAATGATACTTTCCCTATATATATATCAAAAACATATTAAAAAAATGGAAGAGAATGCGCCTCCTCTGGTTTTTTTTTCCTTTCTTTCTTTTTAGAGCAAACTGCACTTATCCTCCATGAGGTTTGGCCACTTGCACACTGAAACAACTTTATCATTAATTAACACTCACACCCCCTATCGTTAGGTCAAACTTAATTGTTGACTAACTGTTACCTTTAAAAAACTAAATTACCCATGATCCCTAAATTAAATTAATAAAAAAATATTTAAACAAAAATGAATCTCTACCATCCATCTCAAACATGGATAGTGAAGGTCAAATAAAATTTAAATAATTAAAAATTGAATTGAATTAGAAAATATATAAATTAAAAGAAAAACATAAATTTAAAAACAAAACAATTTGAAAAAGCACAAATAAAAAATAAAATTGAAAACTGGAAAACAAAAATATCATTGTTTGTGCAGGTGAGACGTATCAATGATAATTATAAATTATGATATGTATTTTTTTCCAATTTTCCATTTTTAATTTTTATTTTTTCTTTTTAAAATTGTTTTGTTTTAAATTTTTGTTTTTCTTTTAATTTATATAGGTTCTAATTCAATTCAATTTTCAATTATTTAAAATTATATTTGATCTCCACCTTCCATGTTTGAGATGGATGGTGGAGATCCATTTTTAATTTTTTTTTTGTTTTTTATTAATTTAATTTAGGGATTATGGGTAGTTTAGTCCTTTAAAGATACTAATTAGTCAACAGTCAAGTTTGACCTAACAGCAGGAGGTGTGAGTGTCAATTAATGATAAAGTTGTTTATAATGATAAAGTTGTTTATAAATGCAAGAGGTCAAACCTCAAGGAGGTTTAGTACAATTTGCTCTTCTTTTTAACATTTTTTCCTAGTTTTTTAAATGTCAAATTATACAAACATCCCCGAGTTAAGACCTAATTGCAGCCAAATGGAACTTTTACTTAAAATTGTAAAAACTTACCCTACAGGTACTTGACTTCCGTTAGAATAAACGACAAACATTTCAGTGTGAAAGGTCAAAAATACCCTTCGTTAGCTATTTTATCTATATTTTATCATAAATTTTATACGTTATATTTCTTCCTTTGAATAAATCGTTTTAAAACTTAAAAAGACAATATTTTATCATAATTACTTCAAAAAAAAATCAACAAACAATAAAAATTGTTTCTAACAATAAAAGTTATATATATATATACAATAATTTTCAAATAATTGCGCATTGATAGAATTATATAAGGACATTGAATGTGAGCCACTCATTTTACATATTTTGATTTGGCATGTATGCACTTGTCAAAACTCTTTTATAAATGAGTGGCTCACATTCAATGTCTTTATATAATTCTATCAGTGCGCACTGACAGGAAAATGACTGTATATATATATATATATATATATATATATATATATATATATCAAATGAGGCATTCCTAACTTTAATTTCGGTAAGGACCTTGATGAAATCACATCGATTTTTATGAATTTTGATCTGAATTTTTTTTGTAGATGATAAGTTTAATGAATTTTATCTATGAATAAACTTTGAGAATTTTTCAAGTACTAGAACTATTTATCCCGATTTTGTTAAATCTGAAGGCATCTGAAAATGGGAGAAAATTAGGAAAATTAAAAAAAAAATAGTTCTAGTACTTGAAAAATTCGTAAATTTTATTTATAGGTAGATTTCATCAAACTTATCATCCACAAAAAAATCAGATCAAAATATATAAAAATCGATGTGATTTTATTAAGGTCTTTACCGAAATTAAAGTTAGGGATACCTCACTTGATAATCCCTATATATATATATATATATATATATATATATATATATATATAAACATAAATTTTCAAGTTAGTACGCACTGATATAACTTCATCAGTGCGTTGGATGTGGACCATTAGATTTACATACTTTGACTCAAAGTGTATGCACTTGTCAAAACTTCTATATAATCAGTAGTTCATATGCAAAGCACTGATATAAGTTATATTAGTGCGCACTGAGGAGAAAATGACTATATATATATAATAATTATCAAGTGAGGTATACCTTACTTTAGTTTCGATAAGGATTCTGATGAAATCACATCTATTTTTTTTTTATCTAATTTTTTTTATGGATGATACTTTTGTTGAAATATACCTATGAATAAAATTTGAGAATTTTTCAAATACTAGAACTATATTTTTAAATTTTTCTATATTTCTCTCATTTTTTCGATGCCTTTATCTTTAATAAAATCGAGATAAATAGTTCTAGTGTTTGAAAAAATCTCAAATTTTATTCATAGGTAGATTTCATTAAATTCATCATCGATAAAAAAATTTAGATCAAAATTCATAAAAATCGATGTAATTTTGTTAAGGTCTTTACCGAAATTAAAGTAATGTATACCTCACTTGATAAGAACTATATATGGTAATTACCAATTAGGTCCTGGACTTTTTTTTTTTAAATTCCAAGTTGTTTGCGACTTTTATAAAAGTGACCAAATTGGTCCTCACATTTTTTTCAAGTGTCAAATTAGTCCATCTCCTTTTAGAAGTGACCAAATTGGTCCCTCTAATGACTTAACCGTGTTAAATATAACAGTTAACTTTAATAATTTTAGTTAAAGTACGTAAATACCCTTTATTTGTCATATTATAGTAAAGTTATTTTGTCTCTATGTATTAAATTCTCCATTATAATTACAATAAAATCCAAAAATATTATTAATGAAACACCATTTGTACCTTTTTTTATTAAAATTCTCAAAAAAATTCTAAAAATATTTTAATAAGACAATGTCAATTATACTTTTATTTTTTTAAACAAAGTTATCGTTATTATCAGTTTAGTTTTTTTATCACTTTTATACAATATTGCTTTTTTTTTTTGTTAATATTATACAAGTGATGTTTTCAAAATTATTTAAAAATCAAAACACACAAATAAAATAAACAAAAATATACATGTGTTAAAAAAACGGTGCATGCGTCAATATTATATTGTTTAGGAATAAAATACAATTTTACCCCTACACAGTTATAGTTGACGGATAGAACTTAGTTAGAGGGACTAATTTGACACTTGGGAAAAATATAAGGACCAATTTGGTCACTTTTGTAAAAGTCGCAAACAACTTGGATTTTAAATAAAGTCTAGGACCCAATTGGTAATTGCCCTTACTATATATATATATATATATATATATATATATAATTTTTCTTTTTTATGATAAAAGGAGATAACTATAAATTCTTTTAAGAAAAATAGTTAAAATTAAAAAAAAAAACTAAAAAAAAGTGTTTACCATTTAAAAAATAAACCTAAAAAATGTGTTTACAGTTTATTTTATTTAAAAAAAAAACCTTCAAAAAAGAAAAGATTTGTAGATATGCAAATTACTCCTCCAAATGAAATGTCTTGAAAAAGAGCAAACCCATCAAACATTAAATTAATTACCAATGCATTATGCATTCAACACGAAAATACCTAAAAGACAGTGTATACGTTTTATTTTATTTTTAAGAATAATCTTTTAAAAAAAAAATATTTGCAGATCTCCTTCTTGAGTAGATCTGCAAATCACTCCTCCAATGGAGAAGAATATCTTGAAATAAGAACAAATCCATCAAACATCAATTAATTACCGATGCACGCAACATTCTACACTCCCCAAATGGGCCAAATCCCACCAAATGCATGCAACTAGAAATCACATTCGTCGAAGTCATGGTTTAAAACAATTGATTTAAAATGAAATACAACCTTTATTAGGCATTACATCGAACAGTTTTCATGCATTGAATCTGCCAATTTTTTACATACCCAGAAACCATAATGTTGTAAGGGATCCAATTCCAACCTAGAGAACGAAACAATAAAAAAAATTTGGCATGAGAAACGAAACTGCATCTACTCTCCTGGATGAGTTAATCAAGCTATTTTGAATGAAAGTGTTTGACTTTCAAAATAATAATAATAATAATAATAATAAAAAGAATGAAAGTGTTTGATTGGAGGCCAAGTTTCAGGTTCTCCTCTGACGAGAAAGAGATCTAATCTCAATTTTTCCAAAGGATGAATTCTGTGATTTGTAGTTCTCCTCCATTGCAGAAAGATAAAAAGAGATCTAACTTCCAAGGACCAAGATCTCTGTTTTTCTAAATAATAGGTAATTAATTGTTTTATTATTTAAATAATTGGTAATATATTTTTGTCCTATTTGATACTCAAAAAGTCATTTTTGCCGCTCGACCATTAAGTTTTAACGGCACACAATTATAAGCAGGGGAAGTTGGTGCAATTTTAAGTAAAAATTCTATATAGCTGTAATTAGGTATAAACTTGGGGGATGTTTATACAATTAGCCCTTTTTTAAATTAACATTTTAAATTTATATATTTATAATTATATATAATAAAAAATTCATTTTACAATTAGATAATAATAGGAAAAAACTAAGTAAAAAATGAAACAAAATAAACAAAAAATCGGAGATCTCCGACTCCACCCACACCATCACTAACTCCATGCCCATCTCCAACACCATCAACAACCACATCTCCAACTCAATCTCCATTTCCAACTTCAACTCATCTCCAAATTCATCATACCAATCAAGAACATCAACCCAACAAAGTCAAAAAATAAAATAATAAATACAAAAAATAAAATAAATTCAAAGCATGTTTGTTTTGTTGATTTGGAGATTTAGGATCCATAGAAGGGAAGATTTGGAATCCATAAAATAAAAGAGATTTGGAATCCATGGAAGGGAACAGATTTATGATCCATGGATTTACAACAAAAACAAAAAACTAAAACAAAAATAGAGGTGGAATTAAATATTTTCTATTTATTTAACATTTTTAAGAAGTTAAAATTTGATTATATATTTTTTTGACACACGACACCTTTTTGAAAAGTGACATATTTTAAGTAAAAAATACCCCTATTACTATTAATCAAATTAACGGTTGACTAATAAAAAGATTAAGTGATATATTTAAAAAAAATAGGGATTAAAGTTACTAATATAACAAAGACATTTAAAAATGTAACATTTTTAAAAAAATCAGAGACTTTAGTGAAATTCCTCCATATACAAATAACAAGTCATGAATCTTGACAGACCCAAAACTGAAAAGCCTCAACATAAACCCTAAAAGAAAATGAATATATGTCCAAAATAACAATAAAAAATCACATTAAAGTATGAAATAACTTGAATACTAGTACAGTATAAGCAGCAACAAAGGAAACCCTAACAATCAAAATGCATGAAAATAACATAATTTAAATGTGAAATGAACACATCAAAACTCATAAAAAAAAAACTAAACACAGCCGATTATAAGACATTTAAACTACTAAAAAATAAGTGAGCATGTAGGAATGGTTTACCAAGTTTTTTCTTCGAACTGCGGTGTGTATCGACTATCGAGACACAATTTTGTCGTTTGAAGAATTTCGTCGAAATGGATTAGCTTCTTAGTTTATTTCGTACGGGAATGCAGAGTAAAGAAATGAGTTTTGAATTTTTGACGTTGAGGAGGAACATAGTAAAATTAAAATAAAATAAATAAAGAGACGAGGGTAATCTCATAAAATAGGGCACAATTTAAAAATAGCCCTCAAATTAATGGAAAACTCAAAAACATGGCAGGTCCTGAGATTTTTAGGGCTCGAGGTGGACAATAAAAATGAGGCTCTCCATCTTTTATGTATATTTACTTAATTTTTTTTTCTTTAATAAATAGTAAATACTTATAAAAATCAATATAATAACTAAAAATCAAGACTGCAACACAATAAAATATCAAATAAAAAGTCACCTAAATACAAATGTTATAGTTACATCAAATAATGTATTACTTAAACATTACTCGTCTTACATTTTTAGAAGTAAAAGTACTAATTAAGTACTATAATTTTATTTCTCTCAAGGACCCTAGAATTGATTTCAATTTTTTTTGTCGAATGTCTAATAGATTGATACACTATTTGATCTGCTATGAATGTAATTAAATATTATAATTGTATTCCTTTGGTGGGCCTTAAAACAAACATATATATAAAAGGTAGGTCTCTATAAATTTCTTTTCAACGTCAAGACGATTTCAACCTTTTATAGAGAGAAGAAAAAGTAAGCTGAGTAAAGAGAAAAAAAATGTAGAGCGAGATAAAAATTGACATTATAGGGAAATTTTCATTTACTCAGTAACAAAAATTGACAAGAAAACGAAAAAATTCAAGAGTGTGATCAACGAATGAAACAAGCATCAATATTTAAGATGCATCAAATATCACAATTTTCATACAACATTTGAAATGTTAGATATAGTAGGTAGGAACATACTTGTATAATCTAAAACCATTTATATTATGTTATTGAAATGCATTAAAGTATAAGAAAGAATATATATATAAAGCTCACCATCGGACATTGTGGAAAAGATTAACTCGAATGCATATTGTCTAAAACATTTAAGTCAAATTCGTACATAAAACGTGTTTAACGTCAAAAATCTTGTTCTTATCAAAACCACAAAGGTGATAACTTTGAAGATGATTTGACTGTTGTAAATTCGAGAGCGAATTTCCTCCACCATGGGCATGGGGATGATAGAGATCAAGTTAGTCGCTTTAGAATTTATCAATAAATGGGATTCAAGATATTGAATCATGAATACTCTGAGGCATCTAGTACTCTGAAATTATAAAGATTTGCAATAATCATGACGAAGATAATTTTATTATGTGACTTGGTCACAATAAATAGAGATGATGAAGACATATTTTCTGATAATTCAATTTGTAATTTTGAATTGTTTCTTTTTTCTTTGTTTTCTCTACTCCTATATATTGCTTTATAGCCAATAGATAGCAGATTTTAGTTGAGAATCAACTAGTTAGCACAAATTGTTCCAACCATTTTTGAACACCTTATGTTATGGCACTTACAGGATATTTGAGGATTTGATCATTTTGATAGAATTTGATTTCTCGTACACTGCCCCCGCGAATTGGTTTCGAAGATAAAATCCTGAGTCTTAGGCATTTTTCAATACGTCAGGGCTTGAACATAAAGGTGCTGCATCATAAACTCATAAAAAAGACATACTAAACAATTTCACCATTTTCAATCATTAAAATGGATGAGTAAATCATCAAAACCAATTTGAACCGGAACACATCAGAGAATATTGTTGCACTTGACAGCTAATGTAAGCAAAACTGCAATTATTATGCACTCAAAACATGATACAGAATTTGAATTGTACTTGCAGCCAATATAAGCAAAACCGCAACTACTATGCACACTGCACTCAACATGATACAAAATTTGTATTAAATTATTAACATCTTATCATAATTCTCATTCACTTGCATTGCGCCTATAGAATATCAAATTTTGAAACATAGAAACTTCATAGACAGATATGTTACTCAGATGTTACTTCCAGGATGATCAACCATAATGTCCATTCAAATTTCTTTACTTCCTTACATCTCTGCTACATATAAATGACTAAATGGTAATATATAGATGCAATAAAGCTACCAGCAACGTAACAAATAAACACAAGTAGACAGCAGGGAAGTGGATTTTCAGTGTTTGAATCCAAAAAAATTGTTTGCACTCTTCTACCCATATCCATTTACTATTTTTTAGTCTATCTATTTGAAATTCAAGCAGATATGTAAATTTCTCAGAATCATAAAGACACAAGAGTGTCATAAACTAAAAAATTATTTGACTCTTCTAAAGACAATGATCTATTTATTCGCAATACCTTCACTGCCAAATCCAAAAGATAAGCAGGATTGCAAACCGAGGTTCAAACACATATATAAAATTAAAATGTCCCTAAAATTAACAAAATCAAATAATCAATTCATATAATACTTCAAATAACACTAACAAACAAATAATTAATATAAAACCCTACATAATAGGTAACTTTAAAATTCAAGTGTCTTGCAAGTAATGAACATTAAGCATAGCTTAAATTTTTAATAAAAACATCCAAATGTTTCTATGTCCATCTTAACTCAACTAAGTTATATCAAACTAAAGTCCAAGACAAAATAGAATAGCACTGCTAGGTTCATTCAATCCAATTCAGTATCCCAAACCCTAAATCCAATCCAATGGATCGGATTGGATCCTACACACCCCTAGTATATTCCAAAGATATTAAGCTGGCTATCTCATCCAATAAAAATAGCTGTGTCTGCGCTCTCACCATTTTCACTGTCTTGAAATTGAGATGGAATATCACCTCTGAGAATTTGAGCTCTGAATCTGAGTTTCTCTTCGCTCAATTCCGTGAGTTCAAATACACATGCATCTCCAATCTTCAGATTATTGTCGATGACAAATGTTTTCCAACTTGAATCAAACCTTTTACGGTATTGACCTTTTCCATAATAAATCATCTTCCACTCCATGCCCTTATAGGAGATAACAGTAGGGATGTCTCGTGAGGGAAGTAAAGAATGGATTTTAGATGGAATCCCCTGATATCAACAAACGAATATTGTTAATCAGCCTAAGCTTTACAACAAAACGCTGATCTCATTTTCCTAAAAATGAAACATCCCTACTGATTAACATACTTGCATATAATTACACAGACAAAAGGAAATTGATGGGGATAAAATATTTCTTACCAGAAGGTAGGCATATTCAAATTAATGACAATACTTACGCACATTAAACTAATTGTTTGTTTTTTATTGTTTTTCTTTTCTTCATTCGAACTAAATATGTATTATTACTTTTTTGTTACAGCAAACCACAGTCTAGTTGCAATATGAAGTTCTTAAATGCATCACTTATGACAGCAGCAATCATCAGGATGTGCAATAAAATGATATACCACCACAAGCTACTTTTACAAAGTTCATGGAACACTCTTTCGGTCTTTCACTTACTATTTGATACAATGGGTGCAAATGAGTTTTTAGAAGAATTATCTCAAAGTATGGTTTCCCTGACAACGGCCAAAATTCATCCCCTCCAACCTCAATTACTATAGAATTTGATGTGGGCTGGGGTTGAGAGTCCTCCAGTTCAGCATTTCCAACTTCTTTTCCTTTACTACTTTCAGAAATATCCATCTGCAAAGTCTCAAAGTTCTACAATTACTGTAAATGAAAATCCATCAACTAAGCAAAAGTAATAAAATTAAAGAAAAGATAGTTGAATTACAATAAATGGCTATTCAAAATCAATGTTTATAGAAAATACGACAAACTTAACCAAACTTCCCCTGATTGCTCCAGTAGTGCAATTCTACAAACTAAGTTACCCATATGAACATAGATAATTGCATTTTAGATGATTTAAATCAATAATCTTTTGAGTTTTGACAAATAGGGAGAATTAAATGAGTAAGTATAGCACTTAAATTATAAGAACAACAAAAATCTTTCATGCCATACAATGATACAATGTATTTAAATTCAGCTTCATAAATCGTGAAAACCAAGCCTACCAATGTCCTGGACATATCAAAAACTTTTTTTTTTATAAAGTAAATCTATATAGCTTTTCATAAAGAAATCCAAATGAATACAAGAATCAAACTAAAGCATTACTCCATAAATTGTTGAAAGACCAACCTTTTAAAGACACATTTGAAGTAATAAATGTACTAAAGAAAACACCGAAAAGATGATACTCCGTCTCCACCAACCTCATCGGTCAGCACTACCGCATTGAACTTTCAAATTCCAAAAGTCAAGACCTTTAATCCTCATAGACATTAATTAATACACATTGAACGAAATCCTCAACATAAACCCTAAAATAAAACGAATATATGTCTAAAATAACAATAAAAAATCACATTAAAGCAAAAATTAAAGTAAGTTGTAAAAATCAAGCCGAAAATACAATAAGCTGAATTCCAGGAAACAAACAAAAAAGCTGATTTCTCCGAACTTGGGTGTATTTCACTATTTCTCATAAGAAGATACAGTGACAGAGAGAGAGCGCGAAATTAAACGTAACATGTCAGGATCTGAAGTTGAATTAAACAGCTTTGACAAAAAAGTAATACGCACCCGCAACGCTAAACGTGTCGACTCTGAGTCTGAAATCTGAATGCAGAGTAAAAATTCACTTGGAAATGGATGGCTTCTAGTTCGCGCGGGGATGATTTTTGAATTTTTGACGTTCAAGTCTTGAACAGTGTCAGGCGTTGAGGACACGTGTTTTCACCCACACCACAAAACACGAGTGTTTTTGTTCAAAATTTGTGCAAATTTTAAAATAGCCCTCAAAGTACTGCCAAATTCAAAAATAATCACTACCAAAAATATTTTATTTTTGGACCAAAATAGACAAGAAAACCAAAAAAAAATTCAAGGGGAATGAAACAAGCATAAATATTCAACATGTATCAATTATCAAATATCACAATATTTAAAATGTTAGATACTTAGGGGGGTGTATTCCATTAAGATTTCAAAAGACTTTTAATGACTTTTATGGAATTAAAAAGTTTAGGTGTATTCAATATAGACTTTTAAAAACTCTATAAAAGTCATGCGGTATTCAATACAGACTTTTATAGACTTTAAAAAAGTCTTTAAATGTTATGTGGTATTCAATCAAGACTTTTTAATAGTCTATGAAAGTTCGGCGGTATTCAAAATCTCAATGAATTTTAATGACTTTTAAATATCAATGACTTTTAATGACTTTTAGGGGGGGTGTATCAATTAAGATTTCAAAAGATTTTTAATGACTTTTATGGAATTAAAAAGTTTAGGTGTATTCAATATGGACGTTTAACGACTCTATAAAAGTCATGCGGTATTCAATACAGACTTTTATAGACTTAAAAAAAGTCTTTAAATGTTATGTGGTATTCAATCAAGACTTTTTAATAGTCTATGAAAGTTAGGCGGTATTCAAAATCTCAATGACTTTTAACTATCAATGACTTTTAGGGGGGGTGTATTCAATTAAGATTTCAAAAGACTTTTAATGACTTTTATGGAATTAAAAAGTTTAGGTGTATTCAATATAGACTTTTAATGACTCTATAAAAGTCATGCGGTATTCAATACAGACTTTTATAGACTTTAAAAAAGTCTTTAAATGTTATATTGTATTCAATCAAGACTTTTTAATAGTCTATGAAAGTTCGGCGGTATTCAAAATTTCAATGACTTTTAATGACTTTTAAATATCAATGACTTTTTATGACTTTTAGTTATAACAAATCTCACAATTTGTTTTTCATTCCTACCAAAGACTTTGAATGATTTTTTTTTTTAAATAGAAAGAATTTTTACTTTACAATAAAAGCATAAAACTCTTTTAAAAACATTAACCATCAAACATATGCTATATTTTCAAGTAAAAGATCACACATTCTTAATAAATTTTATAAATAAAATAAAATGAATAACTTTTAAAATTAATAAACATTATAAAAAAACATACAAACATTAACGATCTAAAACAAAAAAATAATTAACTAAAAAATAATATAAAATAACTCTCTATAGGCTACGCAATTAAGGATGAGATATTGTTTTTTTACTTCTATTTTCAAAACAACTAAACAACACCAAAACAAATCAAACGAACTTCATTTATGTTAATTAAAAATAATAAAAGACAAAAACCACTACTCAATCATACCAATATGCCATAATCAAAGTCGTGTATGAGCGTTGCTCCATGTAATTATGATCAATATCAAACCACCACTTTTAGACATGAATTTTGTTCAACAACTATGTGAGGTTTTTATGTTTTATCTTTAGTAACTTGAATTAATTTTGGGTAGATTTTTTATAACCATTGTCATACTTCCGTAGAGACATGTAAACATTAAATTATTTTCGATTTGCTACATTTATTCTAAAAGAAACTTTATAATATTTTCACTAATGCTAAAAAAACAAATAAAATTTTGACTGATTATTAAAAATAAATTAGGTGCATAATGTCTTTATGATGCAAAATATAATAAAATTACAAATAAAAATTTTAAAATCACACATATAGGTAATAATGCTTTTGTCAAGTTTAATTAAAAATGATTTTTTTTATTTTTTTTTAAAAAAATTATTGATATGAGAAATCTATATAATTTTACTAAACAAAGTATATATCATATTTAAAAACCAATAAATGTTTATAAATGTCTATGAAAATCTTTTAAAATGAAAGTCTACGAAAGTTTTTCATAAGTCTATAAAAGTCCATAAAAGTCCATGAAATCTGCAAAAATTATTCACTTAAAAAAGTCATTAAAAGTCGTTTGAAATCCAAATTGAATACACCATCCTTAGATATACTAGGCTGAAACATACTTGTATAATCCTATGTTATTGAAAGTAGAGATGGAGCGTGCGCGAAAGTTGAACTCGCCTGGTGCGTTTCTACAGATCTGAGGTTTGAAGAGAGTCTTGTTCACGCGCCACATTCTTTCTCAAAATTCCTAGTTTCTTCTATGCTTTCATTCGATATGGATACCCAAAATGATGAATTTGTCTTCTCAGCTCAACAAAATTTGAGCAGCAAGGAGGATGAGATGATTGTGGAAAATTGTGGGTCTGCCAAACGAGCTAGATCTGAAGATGAGGCAATTGGTAGAAATGACTTTCCAGCCGAGCAATCGGCAGCTTCAAATCCAAGCTTCTGGGCATGGCTAACCCCAATTCTTAACATGGTTTTTCTGCCAACAAGACAAAACTTAATATCGAAAATGATGATATCATGATCTCTGATGGTCCTACATGCCCTGTTATAAAGCTATCTCCAAATCTGAAAGCACAACTACACAAGCCATGGTCTAATGCTTTAATTTTGAAGAACATGGGTAGATCCTATACTTAGAACTTCATGCTTACGAAACTGAATCAGAAATGGACCCTTATTGGACAGTGGCAATTAACTGATCTTGGAGAAGGCTATTTCGTCGCTCGGTTCCAATTGAAGGAAGACCTAGACTACGTGCTTACTGGGGGGTCCTTGGGTAATGTAATGCCACGGTTAATTTGGAACTTGTAATTGAAATTTAACTCGTTAAATTGCTGTGTACATGTGAGAATTAGGGAAAGGCAGTGGATAAGATAGTTGCCAGAAGCATAAGGAAGAATTGTTAGAGATGAGAGAAAGAGGGAGAGATTGAGAGAGAGAGAGTTTGAGAAATTAAACTTTCATATTCAATCCAGAACCAAACAACAGAATATATGCGTGAAAGAGTTTTCTAACAAACTTGGGAGTAATCCCCTACAATGGTCTCAGTCAAGAGTCCTACTAATTGTAAAACTAATGGGTAGTAATATTCTACTTCGCTTCCCACAGATCCTTTGCTACACCCATATTTCCAAAGGTTGAAACGGTGTGCACTAACCTATATTTCTAAGTGTGAAACGATGCGTTTCACTTAGGGAATTCAAATAGAAACAACGGCTACTGTAGCAACTCCAATTCCATTTCTTCAACATTTTCAATTCGTGACACTGCCTCTCTCTTCAACGAATCCTTGTCCTCAAGGATCGAAATCAGGGAACTGTGATGAAATTACCGATGCGTCCTCCCAGGTAGCATCGTCTGGGTGTGAATTCGACCACTGCGCTAGGAATTGCGCCGCCACTTGATTATTCCTCTTAATCATCTTGCGAGCGAGAATGGCGACAGGGTAGACCAAGAGTTGTCCGTCGGGCCCCGTGTGTGGAAGTGACGAGCTGGGCACAACTGTGGAGCCCACCTTCTTCTTCAGTTGAGAAACATGGAAAACAGGATGGATCTGCGACCCTACTGGCAAACAGAGTCGATATGCCACTGCTCCAATTCGAGCTTCAACCAGGTACGGACCATAAAATCTTGGTGCTAATTTCAAGTTTCTCCTGATTGAAACTGATGATTGTCTGTATGGTTGTAAACGCAGGTACACCCAATCCCCCACTTGAAACTCTCTCTCAGTCCTATTCTTATCCGCGTAAAATTTCATACGCGATTGTGCTTGTACCAGTTCCTCTTTGAGGATTGATTGCATCTTTCTTCTCTCTGTAACAAGGTCTCTGGTTTCCGTTGGGTCTGTCACTAGGGTTGTGATAGTGAAGAGTGGTGGTTTGTACCCATATAGGGCCTCAAATGGGGTTAACGTGAGGGAAGAGTGGAAATTTGTATTGTACCACCATTCAGCTTGGGATAGCCAATCTGCCCATTTCTTTGGTTTCATCCCCGTCATACACCTCAAATAGCTTTCTAGACATTGGTTAACTCTTTCACTTTGGCCATCGGTCTGTGGATGGTAGGCAGTGCTCAAGCATAGTTTAGTTCCCATCATTTTGAACAAGCTTTGCCAGAAATTGCTTGTAAAGATTTTATCCCTGTCACTGATAATGGTTGCAGGAATTCCATGTAGCTTGTAAATGTTTTCGAAGAAAACTTTGGCTACTTGTGCTGCTGTAAAAGGGTGGGAGATGGCTAGAAAGTGTGCATACTTGGTTAACCTATCAATGACTACTAGAATTGTGTCTTTGCCTGCCGAAATAGGAAGTCCCTCTATAAAGTCCATCGCGATGTCTTTCCAAGGGGTTGTTGGTATAGGAAGTGGCTGTAACAACCCTGGCGA
Organism: Dipteronia sinensis; assembly: GCA_033220585.1. Taxonomy (NCBI): domain Eukaryota; kingdom Viridiplantae; phylum Streptophyta; class Magnoliopsida; order Sapindales; family Sapindaceae; genus Dipteronia; species Dipteronia sinensis. Next base: position 23,223,530 of record CM065642.1, read on the forward strand.
CTTTATGTGCTCACTTTTGCACTGCTGACACACTGAGCAATTGGTCACCCTGGTTGTGATCTCTTTATTCATAGAAGGCCAGTAAAAATAGTGTTGGAGTCTTTTCAAAGTTCCTTTGATTCCTGAGTGTCCTCCCACCGCAGATGAATGGGCTTCTTCGATGAGCCTTTCTCTCAAAGTTCCGTGGCTTCCCACATAAATGAGGCCTAACTTCCTCAAAATCCCATTTTGTAATGTGAAGTCAGTATTGGTGTTATTGGTGATCACCAACTCAGGAATGACTGACAGTGCTAGAGTGTCTAGTTGATAGCTATCTATAATTTCCTGTACCCAAGTAGGCTGAGCAGTAGTGATAGCCATAAGACATTCCCCATCATGTTGAACTGCTCTTGAAAGACCATCAGCCACAACATTCTCACTCCCCTTCTTGTAAGTGATGTCGTAGTCGAACCCTAGCAATTTAGAAAGCCACTTCTGTTGTACCAGTGTTGTCATCTTCTGCTCCAAGAAGAATTTCAAGCTCTGGTGATCAGTTTTAATGGTAAACCGATTGCCATGTAGGTAGGCTTTCCATTTCTGGATCGCATAAACTATTGCCAGAAGCTCTTTTTCGTAGGTTGACAGCCCTATCTTTCTTGGTGGAAGTGCTTTGCTTATATAAGCTAGAGGCCTTCCCTTCTGCATTAGAACAACCCCTATTCCTACATTGCACGCATCTGTTTCGACCACAAATGGTTGGCTAAAATCGGGCAATGCCAATACAGGTGTAGTGGTCATGGCCGTTTTCAAGGTTTCAAAAGCTTCCTGAGCTGATTCAGTCCATTGGAAAGCATTCTTCTTTAGTAACTCCGTTAGTGGTCGGCTGATCAATCCATACCCTTTCACAAATTTTTGATAATACCCAGTAAGCCCCAAGAATCCCCTGAGTGCCTTAACTGAAGTGGGTGTTGGCCAACTTATCATGCCTTCTATCTTCTTTGGGTCTGCTGTCACTCCCTTAGCTGATATTAGGTGCCCAAGATACTCCAACTCTCTCTTCCCAAATTCACATTTGCTCTTTTTGATATAGAGCTGATGTTGTCTGAGTATTGCTAGTGATATCTCTAGGTGTTCCTTATGCTCTTCCATATTCTTGCTATAAACTAAAATGTCATCAAAAAAGACCAAGATCATTTTTCTTAGGAATGGTTGGAAGATCTCATTCATGAGGCTTTGAAAGGTAGCTGGGGCATTGGTTAAACCGAACAGGCATGACTCTGAACTCATAATGACCGTGATGAGTTCTGAAGGCTGTTTTGTACACGTCCCCCTCCGCCACCCTAATTTGGTGGTATCCAGCTCTTAGGTCTAATTTAGTAAAAATTTCAGCCCCATTCAATTCATCCAGCAGCTCGTCAATCACTGGAATGAGAAATTTGTCTTTGATGGTGATTTTGTTTAACTCCCTATAGTCTAAACAGAATCTCCATGTTCCATCCTTTTTCTTAACTAACAAAATGGGTGAGGCAAAGGGACTGTTGCTGGGTCTAATCACTCCACTTTCTAACATCTCTTTCACAATCCTTTCTATTTCGTTTTTCTGGATAAATGGGTGTCGGTAGGTTCTCACATTTATTGGTTTACTGTTAGGGATAAGTGGTATGTGGTGGTCTTTACTTCGGTTTGGTGGTAAGGTTTTGGGTTCAACAAACAGGCCTGAGTATGAATCTAAGAGAGTTTCTAACTCCTTTGGGATTGTTTCCAAGTCTTTTTCCACTTCTAAAGAGTAGAGCTGCACCATAGGTTCTGCCCTCATTTGTGTCCTTTTTAACTGTTCTGCAACCCTTTTCCCAGCTAATACTGTCAGCCTTCCCTCTTCTTTAATTCCTTACAAGGTGATCCATTTGTCTTGTCACTTGAATTTCATACTCAACTTCTTTGCATCTAATAGTATAGGTCCTATCTCTCCTAGCCATTGCATTCCAAGAACCGCGTCACAGCCTCATAAAGTAAGAATTCTCATTTCAGTTGTGAACTCCACCCCCTGCATAGTCCATGTGAAAGCTGGACATTTAGCCTGGCTACTTATCTTTCCCCTCCTCCTACCGTGACCCACAACATATTGGTATTTTCAACTTCTACTCCAGTAAACTTGGCTGTCTCAGGGTCCAAGAAATTATGGGTTGAGCCACTGTCAACCAGGATGGTGAGTTCTCTATTCTTGACCTTTCCTCTCAATCTTATGGTCTGCAACCCTCTGCTGCCAGTGAGAGCATGGTGGGAAATTGTTACCTCCTCTTGCTCTTCTCCTTCTTCCACACTTTCTGTCACCAAGTGTGTCTCCTCCTCAGTTTCTTCCTCTTCTTCTTCACCTACCAACATGTAAAAATTCTTTTTGGCACATTGGTGTCCATACGAATACACCTCATCACAATTGTAACATAGTCCTTTTTCCCTTCTAACTTTCATTTCAGCTGGAGTCAATCTTTTAATGGCATAGGACTCGATTCTTTTTGAATAGGGTTGTGTTTTGGTGGGTGGAGAATTGAGCTGGTGTAGCTTGGGTAGGTGAGGGTGTTGGCTATTTGAGTCTTGTGTGTTGAGCTGCTGCAGCTTGGGCTGGTTAGTGTTTGAGTTCACTGTCTGAATGAATTTGTTGGGCCATGGTTTAAATTTTTTGTTCTCTACGGCTGCCTCTTGGAGTCTAGCTAACTCAATGGCATGGTGGAGACTGGTTGGTTTAAACATCCTGACAGAATGCCTTATCTCATCCTTAAGGCCACTCACAAAGCTGGATAGGAAGAACTCTTCACTCAACCCTAAATTCTTAGCCACCAATCTTGGCCTAATTTCTTCGAATCTATCTTGATAATCGATCACTGTTGAAGTTTGCCTTAGTTTTTGAAATTCTCCAACTACATCTCCTTTGTCAATGTCTTGAAATCTAATTAGCAGTTCTTGAGTGAATTCTTCCCAAACCAAGTTTTCTTTTAATGCATAGTATGATTGGAACCAAGTTTCAGCCTTATTTTCAAAATGTATTGATGCTATAATGACCTTTTGTTCTTGTGCAACAGGGTGAACCAAGAAGAAACGCTCACATTTCCTGATCCAGGCCTTAGGTTCATTTCCATCAAATTTCGGAAATGTCAGTTTTGGTGGTCTGAGAGTAGTATCTGTTATTACCTTGCTAGCAGAGTTTGGAGTAGCTTGTTGTCTGGCCTCCTTGCTGGAGCTTGAAGGTGGTGACCCCAGAATTCCCTTCCCAGATCCTTCTCCAAGTTCCGATATGACCAACGATGCTGTCATTAGCTCCTGCATTATGGTGAATCGTTTGGCTATGTCCTGACTCAAGCTGTCAAACTTTTCTTCTAACTTCTGCATCCTCCCTTCAATCTTCTCATTCCTAGCATCCATTTCTGAAAATCTTCCTTCCATTAACTGGTGATGCCTGGTCCCTTCTGCCATTTAAGTGTCTCGGATCGTTGCTCTGATACCAAATTGTAATGCCACGGTTAATTTGGAACTTGTAATTGAAATTTAACTCGTTAAATTGCTGTGTACATGTGAGAATTAGGGAAAGGCAGTGGATAAGATAGTTGCCAGAAGCATAAGGAAGAATTGTTAGAGATGAGAGAAAGAGAGAGAGATTGAGAGAGAGAGAGTTTGAGAAATTAAACTTTCATATTCAATCCAGAACCAAACAACAGAATATATGCGTGAAAGAGTTTTCTAACAAACTTGGGAGTAATCCCCTACAATGGTCTCAGTCAAGAGTCCTACTAATTGTAAAACTAATGGGTAGTAATATTCTACTTCGCTTCCCACAGATCCTTTGCTACACCCATATTTCCAAAGGTTGAAACGGTGTGCACTAACCTATATTTCTAAGTGTGAAACGATGCGTTTCACTTAGGGAATTCAAATAGAAACAACGGCTACTGTAGCAACTCCAATTCCATTTCTTCAACATTTTCAATTCGTGACAGGTAATTGCAAATCAGTATCTAGCAGTCTAGCGATGGAAGCCGAATGTTGTTCCCGGAGAAGAATCCATCCAAAGCATGCCGATCTGGGTTCGATTAACTAAACTCCCTATGGAATGGATGGACTCTGATCTGCTCAAGAGTATATGAGGTATGTTGGGAACTATGTGTAAGGCGGACCCAATTACGGAGACTCAAGCCCGAGGTAGATATGCTAGAATTTATGTAGAAATTGATATCTCAAAACCCCTTTTAGGCTCTATTACTATTGACAATAGAACTATTATGGTGGAATATGAAAGCTTAGGGCTGATTTGCTTTAAGTGTGGTAAATATGGCCACAGTAAAGACAACTGTAGAGAAGGTATGGTGGAACAAAACATGGAACTGCAAGCTAATACTTGTGACACGGTGCAAAAGGACAAAGAAAAGACCCCATTTGGTCATTGGATGCTGCTGTCTTATGGGAAATAGGGGAATCAGAATAATGGGTACAGATTTGGGAATAATGGTAGCTCTTTTTGAAGAGGTGAAGTTGGAGGTAAACAATTTGGGAGTGGAGCCGCTAGTAAGTCAACTGGAGTACGTGCAGGTAATAGGCAGGGAAGAGACAGTAAGGTTGTGAATCCTGATATATTGAGGAAAGCTAATGTTAGTAAAGTTGGTGGATTTAGATTTGAAATTCTTAGCAAGGAGATGGATGTGATGATGAATGAGAATCTAGGCCAATCAAAGATGAGTTCTGAGGAAGGCAGTAAAACGAAGGACCAAGGCATTTTAGCTGAAATCACTAACCAGGCTGAGGAGCATGGTGAAAAAGTCTTTAAGACTAGCTATAGTTCTGAGAACAGGTCCCGGAAAAAAATCACTAACAAAAAAATTACCAAAACTACTGATAAGGGTGGCCATTTAAAGGTTGGTAGTATTTCTTTGAGGAATCCTAGGGGTAAAGGTAAGAAGAAGACTTCGTTATCTACTCACTCTAAGAATCTTGAAGACAACATTCTAGATAGTGCGAGTGTTCTACGACAATTTCACAAGGATGTTAGTGAATTCAAGACCAAGTACAGTAGAGGAGCAAGTACAGATCCCTCTACAAGCAAATGTGAGTTGTCTAACCCTGTTAACAAGAATATTTCTTCTGATGATAGTGATAATTTTGAAACTGTCGCATCTGATTTGGTAGAGGCCATGGCTGTGATCTCTGAATAGGGGTCTTCTTGGTTCTGCTTTCCATTGACCATGATTTGTGTCTGGAATGTGAGGGGTGTCGGAAAATAGACTTTTTCTAGAGTTATTTCTGACTTGAGAGTGATGTACCATTTTGATGTTCTTGCAATTTTAGAACCTAGAATAAGTGGTATTAGAGCTGCTAAAGTGATTGACAGACTTGGTTTCTTTAATAGTTTTGTGGTCGAAGCTGAAGGTTTCTCAGAAGGGATTTGGCTCCTCTAGAATAGTAATAATGTCAAACTTCATGTTATTGCTAATTCTAGACATACCTTTTATGCTTTGGTTGTTGATCAGAAGAATTTGTGGGTGCTCACAGTGGCTTATGCTAGCCTCTGTATCACTACCAGAAGATTCTTATGGAATTATCTTGATTCTATTCGCAATTGTTTTAAGATCCTTTGGCTTGTTATTGGGGACTTTAATGAAAAACTGTTCCGAAAAGAGAGAGGGAAGATATAATTTTTCCAATAGTGGTTTTGCTAACTGGATTGACAAGAATGAATTGGTGGATATGGGCTTTATAGGCTCCAAATTTACTTCGATGACTAAAAGGGGCATTGGTGAGGAAATTTGGGTAAGACTTGACAGAGCTGTGTGTTCGATGGATTAGAGGCTAAGGTACAGTGAGGGCTTTGTTAGACACCTTCCTAGAGTGTTGTCTGACCACTGCCCTATCTTTGTCCAAACCTATAGTTCCCAAATTCTTGACAAAAATCTCAAGCCCTTTAGATTTGAGGCCATATGGATGAAACATAATGGTTTTAATGAGGTGGTCTGTGGTAACTGGAAAAATCAAGGGGCGAATATTGCTGAGAAAATTCAAATGCTGTCTGGCGTCCTTAAAAACTGGAACAAGGAGGTTTTTGGAAACATCTTCCATGAGAAAAAATGAATTCTTGTTAGGATTCAGGGGATTCAAAAATGTCTTGGTTCTAGGCATAATCCCTACCTTCTTGACCTTGAGGCGAAACTCACTAAGGAGTATAACTGTATTCTTCACCGTGAGGAGTTGTTTTGGCGTCAAAAATCCAGAAATTACTGGCTTAAAGATGGTGATAAGAATACCAGATTTTTCCACCTCTCTATTGTGGTTAGAAGAAGGAGAAACAAGCTTGAGGGTCTTAAGAGGGAGGATGACCATTAGGTTGTGAATATTGATGACATGAAGAAAAAGGATGTCTCCTATTTCCAAAAGTTGTTTGGCAATAACCTGTGTTCGATGGACTATTCTCAGCTTCCGAAGTTGTTTCCCAGACTGAATGATAGCTGCAAGTTGAGTATATGTGGGGCTGAGGTCAAACAAAGCCTCCTAGCTATTGGTGGCTTAAAAGCTCCATGCCCTGATGGTTTTCCTACCATCTTTTTCCAAAATTTTTGGAATGTTTGTAAAGATGATCTTATGCATCTTGTGTCTGACTGCTTCAAGAATGGCTGTGTGCCAAACTGAGGTTAATCAAAATATCATCTCTTTAATCCCTAAGATACCTAACCCTATCAATATGACCCATTTCAGATCTATCAGCCTTTGTAACACATCATATAAAATTATTAGTAAGGTGATTGTTCAAAGACTGAGAGATAAGCTTCCTAACCTTACTAGCCCTAAGTAAGTGGCTTTCGTTCCTGGTAGAAAAATTCAGGACAACATTGTGGTTGCTCAAGAAGTCCTCCATAAATTCAAGAATGTGAAAGGAAAAACAGGTTATATTGCTTGGAAAATTGACCTTGCTAAGGCATATGATAAACTTCAATGGGGCTTTATCAAACAGGTCTTGGAAGAGGTTGGCATTAGAGGAAGTCTTATTGACTTAATTAGGAGCTGCATCTCGAATGTGAAATATAAGGTCATCGTAAATGGTGAAGTCTCTGATGAGTTCTCTCCAAGAAGTGGAATCAGGCAAGGTGACCCTTTATCACCTTATATCTTCGTGCTTTGTATGGAGAAACTTTCTCATATCATTCACCAAAAGCTGATAAATAGGAGTTGGAAACCAGTTAAGGTTTCAAGAGGAGGGTCTGGTATCTCGCACCTCCTTTTTGCTGATGACCTCATTCTTTTTGGCCAAGCTTCTATGGAGCAAGCTACTACTATGAAGGATTGTCTTGATCTTTTTTGTGACCTATCTAGTGAACATGTCAGTTTTCCTAAATCTAGAGTGTTATGCTCTAGTAATATCAATAATTTGACTGCCAAGTCCTTTGCTGACACTTGCTGGTCTCCTTTAACTAAAAATCTAGGTAACTACCTCGGTGTTCCCTTTATCCATGCTAGAGTCACTAAGGAGACTTACAAGGAGATCCTTGAAAAAGCTCAAAAAAGACTAGCTACTTGGAAAAGTGCTTCACTCTCGTTAGCTGGTCGTGTTACCCTTATCAAATTTGTCTCCTCTTCTCTACTTGTCTATGCAATGCAATCTGTTAAACTCCCAAATGAGATTTGCAGCAAACTTGACAAGTTAAACAGATATTTTTTTATGGGGCCACACTGTTAAGAAAAAAAAACTCATCTTCTCAACTGGGACACTGCTTGTTTACCTAAAAGCAAATGAAGGCTTGGTATCAAACAAATGAAAATGATGAACCAAGCTTTGCTTGACAAAGCTGGTTGGCGGCTGATGCATAATGAGGTTGGCTTATAGGGCAGTATGCTGAAAGCCAAGTATCTTAAAGATGGTAATATTACCAAGGCTAGCAACACTTCTATCAACAATTGCTCGAGCACTTGGAGGGGCTTTTCTTTTGGTGCGAAACTCATTTCGAGTGGCTTGAAATGGAGAGTTGGAGATGGTAGCCATATCCTTTTCTGGTCTGATTCTTGGGTCTCTGGTTTTGATACTCATATAAGCCATGCTACTCTTCCCCTCACTGCTAATCATTTGCTTGACAATGTTAACAATTATATTTATACCGAAGAGTGGAATGTGCTGAAACTAAAGGTTGTGTTGCCATGGCATATTGTTCTTAGAATCTTAAGTATTCATGAGGGTAAGAGGCATAGTGGTCCTAATAAAACTATTTGGGGCGTCTCTAAAGGTAGGGAATTTTCGGTGAAAAGTGCTTATGATACTCCCTGTATATTGGCACTGGAGCTTCATATGGAAGCTTAGACTCCCTCCTAGAGTTCAAAGTTTTCTAAGGATTCTTTTACATGATAAACTCCTTACCAACGATCATAGTGCTACTAGAGGTATATCTACTGATACAATTTGTATAAGGTGTAACCAGGGTTGTGAAGACACAAACCATGTGTTCAAAAGTTGTGACAAGTCCCTATCTATTTGGGAAAACATATATAAAGGTATTACTAGATCCCCCATGTTCAATTGTGATTTTAATGAGTGGTTGCTTATTAACCTGAAAGATAACAGAATTGTTTTGGAAGGAATCTTTGGCTACCTTCTCTTTGCTGTGACAATTTGGTTCATCTGGAAATGGAGATGCAAAAGTACTTTTGAATTTGATTTCATGCCTCCCTATCACCCTTGCCTGATTATCAAGAGATATTTGAAGTCTTGGATAAATGCTAACTATGAGAAAGATTCAGATGTTGAGTTGAAAACTGACTTGATTGCTTGGACCTTTTCTTTGACCGACTGGGTTAAACTTAATGTTGATAGCAGCATGAATCCGGAGTTGGGGCTCATTACTCCAGGTGGAGTGATCAGAGACCACAACAAAAATTGGTTAGGTGGTTTTTCTCTGAAGAAGGGAACAGACAGTGTGATTGAAGCTGAATTGTGGGGTTTTTATGAAGGCTTACAGTTGGTATGGAAGGTCGGATACAGAAAAGTTAGTGTGGACTCTGACTCCTAGATTATTGTGAATCACCTGAACAAAACCACTCCCTTGAATCACCCTCTTTATAGTCTAATCCAGAGCTGCAAATCCTTCATTGACTCTGATTGGTGCTGCACTATTCGCCATGCCTATAGAGAAAGCAACAAGGTTGCTGACTGTCTTGCTAGCTTGGGTCACTCTCTTGGCCTGGGCGTTACCTACTATGAAGATTGTCCTCCTCAGCTGATTAGTGTCTTGGATGATGATTCCAAAGGTCTGGCATTTGCCAGACTCGTCCCTTGTGTTGTTAGTTAGTTAGTTAGTTTTTTTTTGCTATTTCTGTCCTTTGTTTTGGGCCTTTGCCCTCCCTTTAGCCAAAAAAATAAAACATTAAAAGTATAAGAAATATGTTGTAAATCATTCAATAAATAAACAAAATAAAGTAAAGATGAGAAGAGAGTGAGAGATGAGAGACGAGAGATATACACAAAAGAGAGAGAGAGAGAGAGAGAGAGAGAGAGAGAGAGCAAGCTTTTATATTTGATATTTAGGAGAGAAGAATAAGTTTACAAATGACACAGTACGTGTATATATAGGCAATAAGACCAAGGGGTGTTTATGGTAATTCTCTATCTAAGATTGCAACTTGCAATTGCCAGCTTATTACTATCATCAATGACATCACTTACTTAATCATGAAGTAAACTCAAACTCAATTAAATGAGACCATGAGAGGCGGTGGTGCATGGTTGTGTAAGTGGAGTAAATCCACATTTATTTATAACACTCCCCCTTGGATTTTCACCACTTGTATTTCAATTTTCTAGAAAAAAAAACCCAATGGGACAAAATCTGAGAAAAATGTATACAAGGATCTCTTTGGATCTTGTGGGGTTGGACATTAAAAACTATCTCATTAAAAATCTTGTCAAGAAAACCCAGTGGGATAAAACTTGATCGAAGGGAAAAAGAGTATAGCGTACATATATCCAGAATTTGTTGTTTTCTTCAAAACATTTCTCACATTTATATTTTGCTAGGGAAAACCCAGTGAGATAAAAACCTGAGCAAAGATATTCATTAATCCGTCGGATCAAAGTATTATTTATGATGATCTTCTGGATCAAAATAACATATATACGATGATTAGCAAGATCAAAGTAATATTTACAATGATCTTTTTGATCAAATCAACATAAATACGATGATCAACTGGATAAATGTAATATTTATAGATCAAATAATTTTGGGTGTGCTTATAAAATTGCCTCATTAAAACCCTATCAGGAAAACCCAGTGGGATAAAAACCTGATTGAAAGGAAAAAGAGTATAATGCACATATGTCCCAAATAATTAGTATACTTCATCTGATATGCTCCCCCTGGTGGGACGCTCCCCCTGATGGGACGCTCCCCCTGATAAAAGTTCTTTTGAAGCAATCTTCTAGATTGTTGAACTGAAGCACACTGATGTTTATTTCACGAAATGAAATAACAACATAAATGATTGTAGGGAGTATCAGCAAAGATTGGCTTTATGGAGTAATATCCATATGGAATCTTTCCAGAATCCTTTCAACATATTCTGATTGATGGACAAGCATTCCATTAAATCTATGCTCGACCTTCAGGTCGAGACAATGTTTTCTTTCTCATTTCTTTATGAAGACACATGAGTATATAATTTATTATATCCATATCTTTATCAGATATTAACTGAGACGGTTATACCACATCAGTTCAAATTGTTTTTAATCCATATAAGGATTTTTGTATGTTCATCAAATACAGATTACGAGATCTCGATTTACATGCTTTTGGCATTTTGAATCCTTCAGGATTTATAAATATCTGCATTGAGTGAATCATAGAGGTAAATGATTACTACGTCTAAAAGACGTATTTCAAGCCTTTAAAGGCAGCCAAATTTATTAACAACGTAATAATATTCATCAGCAGTGAATACCAAGTTTCTGTAAGAAACCTCGCACTACGAGTCGTGCCTCATATCTCACGATCTCGTTTTTCTCATTACGTTTCCGTATAAAGACCCATTAGTATCCAACTAGTTTGACATCTCCAGGTGTCTGTAGTACTATTGGTCTAAATACTTTATGTCTGGCATATGAAGTCAATTCTTCTTGAATAGCTTCTTCCCTCTAGGCCAATCATGCCTTTTGTCTACTAATTTAATATTATAAATATCATAATTATCATTTTATAATTTCATTAGCGCTACTGTGTATAAAATACATTATTAATGATTGTTTCCTTATGATTCCACTTTTCTCTTACATGGCTCATAGAAATTTTCTCAATTTCTATACTTTTGTATCTCTATTGAGATTACTTCCATTTCAATGAATTTAGTCATTTCATTAACTCCGTATGATTTATAGAATTTCTCTCAATTTCTATATTCGTGTATCTCTATTGAGATTTCTTCCATTTCAATGGATTTAGTCATTTCATAAACTCCGTATGATCTATATAATTTCTCTCAATTTCTATATTCTTATATCTCTATTGAGATTTCTTCCATTTCAATGGATTTAGTCATTTTATAAACTCCGTATGATTTAGAGAAAGTGGATTTATTCATAACTCGAGTTTTGTTTACTCTTGGGATCCCAATAACAATACATTTTCAAAAGGTTTATAAATTTATGATATGCATCAGATTATTTATTTGTTACATTTTTCTCTGATCGTTCTTCAAGAACAATCACCCGGCCGGGGTTTATGAGATGACAATTTATAAAATCATGTTACCTTTAATATATCAGGTACATATTAATAATTATCTGATGATAAATTATCTTTCGTATTTGAGAGATACGAAGATTGAAATGAGACACGTATATAGAGAGAAAACTAAACTGGTATCTCTATTTTGTATATAAGTAACTTTTCATTTACTTTTCTCTTCTAGAGAAACTTTCCCAATTTGGGAATTAATCAATATAATAATATGTAGATTGTGCATATAAATATAAACTATCAGAAGTTTAAATGATCTAATAGAAGATTACTCAAAATCAATATTAATCTCATATTGATATAAAAGTCTTATCTTAGATCATGTCAGATATGCAATAAGGGGATATGCAATACAATCAAATATCTTAAAAATGAGTAAGTCCCTATATGGAATTTAGTAATTGTACCGAAATAATGAGGTTCTCACAATTACCTGAAGACGTTTGATAAATGATCCCCTAATCCATTTTGATTATGAGTATATCTGAAAACTGGATGTTGAACATCAATCCCAGCTGCTTTGTAGTATTGAGATGTTTGATAATGAAAACGTGTGATCATCCCATAGATGCATCAATTAGAATTATATAATAATGAATTGGGTCATTTGTGGGTGAATATGTCCACATATATCCCCTTGAATTCTTTATAGGAATGATGAGAATTCAAAACCAACTTTTAGAATAATATGGTTTTACTGCTAGTTTCCCATGTGAACATGTAGTACATCAGTTTTCATTGGATAAAGAATCTTCTGGTTCTTTAATGGATATCCATGAGAATTTTCAATGATTATACGTTTCATTGTAGATCCTGGGTGACCTATACGGTCACATCAAAGTACAAACTTTTGGATCTGGGAACTTTTGATTCATAATTGCATAAATATCTACACTATTTATAATAGTGTAATATAATCCAGATGATAAAGCACGTAGCTTTTCTATAATGAGTTTCTGGCCTGAATTATGAGAAGTAATGCATATATATTAAACATTCTCATTACTCATAATTTCAATATGATATTCATTCCTCTGTATATCTTTCAAACTAAACAGATTCCCTTATATTTTGCTTGAATGATATAAAGTATCATCGATACAGAATTTATTACCATCTGGTAATAATATTGTGGCCTTTCCAGAGCCTTTAATCATATCCATTGGATCTGATCTAGTATTAACTTTATATGCATTTAAACTGAGCATTTTCCTTTATGCTTGAATAATATCAAGTGAAAATACACAAAGTGTGTCTAACAAACTAGAGGGGGGGTGAATGGGTTGTTAATCGATTATTACCAACTTTTCGATTAGTCAATATTAAACACAATTAACCCAATACAACCATACATACAAAATCAAGTAAAGTGCGGAAATATAAAGAACACTTGATTTTGACGTGGAAACCCTTCGACAAGGGAAAAACCACGGGCTATCCTTCTAGCCACATACGATCCTCAAATCCACTATTGTAATGATGTTTACAACCTAGGTTGACCTCTAGTCACACCATTCTCGGTCACTAACCCACCACTACTACCCAACGGGCCTTTATAGTGAATCCTTGATCACTTTGCTTGCCAACCACACCTTGGTTGCAAGACTTCACTTGCTTGTGCACTACACCTTGTAGTCACAAGACTTAACTCTCAAGAAGAGATTAACAACCTAAGTGAATATATGAATACTCAAAATACAAATAATGCTAGGCAACACTAAATGCTTATCTAGGGATTTAAGATGACACTAAGTACAAATCCTAGATATCAATGTCTATATGAATGCTCATAAAGACCTAACTAGATATAGATGTGCAAATCTAAACTCTAGTCATCAAACAAAGCCATTTCAACATATGTTGTCATTAATCATGGCAAGGACAATAAATGCAATTAACAAATGCAATCAATGAGTCCTAATTAGCTAGAGGGCAAATATGTCCTAAATGCAAGCTATCACAATACAAACCCAATCATACAAAGGAACTCATAAATATATGCATTAAATAGAGTCCATGCATTTAATCAACTAATAAATGCAATAAAAACACAATCTTGGAAAGTATGAACAAATGATAAATATGGGGTTTTTGTTCAACTTACCAAGTCAACTAATGATGAAGACCCATGCCTTAAAGATGCTTAGAAATGCATGAAGGTGATGGGTTTTGGGTTTGGAGAGTCAAGGAACAAAGCTTGAAGCTTTCTCTCTCTAAGGGTTGTTTCTCTCTCATAAAAATGGGTTCATGAAGCTCTGGTTCGGCCAAGAAGAGAAGAGAACATATATATAGAAACCCTAGACAAAACTGCGTCGTTTTGGGTTTGAGAAACAAAATCCCGTCAATACCGCTTGCTGGACCGCGGCTCGGGTAAGTGTCCAGACCGCGGTACATATAGCAGTGCACCGTCTGGACAACAGCGCGGTTGGGACCGCTGTGCGTGCAAGTGCACAGGTCGCAGTCCAGGCAGCATGGGCCTACTGCAGTCTACCGCTTCAGGGACCGCTGGGCGTACATGTGTGCAGGACGCGGTCAAGGCAGCATGTGCCAACTGATGTATACCGCTCTATGTGCCGCGGTGCAAGCAGCACCTGCCAAGCGGTCTAGGCCGCGGTAAGAGAAGAAACTCTCTTTTCCAGGCAGACTCAACACACTAATTAATGTGCAATGTGTGCAAGTGTGGAGTGTGAAAAGAGGCATACAATGCATCATTCAATAGCATGTAATCAAGAATATAATGCATGCAAGTGAGTGTGTGCAACTAAGATCTCTTCAAAAGAGTCAAGACAAGTAAACTACCTCTCTTGAAGCACTATGGGATCTTGGAAGCTTGTTGATGAAGAACCACAATAAAACCTAAGCTACCCATTACAAACATCCCCAATGTGATTTGTCATGAAATAAGCCAATCATAAAACTGAGGTTCTTACATCAAGTATCACTGATACAATAATTTAGTATAGTTTGATAACATTATCATGGCTCTTCCAGAGCTTTCTATCAGCTCCGTTGGTTCTGCTACAGTATTAATATTTGCTCAGATCAAAATCAAATTCATAAAATATATCTGACTCCGCAGAATTGTATGAGTCGTTGCACTCTAGGCAAGACATATATTTCCCTTCTGGGAATTTTATGGACATTATGTGTAATGTCATTTTATATTTCATCTGAAATGATAATAATCTTTTCAATAGGTTTATTCTATAAATCTTTTCAATAGATTTATTCTATAAACCTTTTCAATAGATTTATTCTATAAACCTTTTCTCTTGTCATTCACAGACATCCACTCCTGGGTATGTTTTGATATCTCATGAATATAAATATATCCAAATTTTACTCTCTTGATATTGCTCATTTAGGAGCAAGTATAAAATGGATAAATTATCCTTTACTATCTCATTATACGTGATATCTTAAATCATTTTAAGATACTCACAACATCCTACTGGATATGTAGACCATTTTTCTCAATTGAATGATACGTTAGGATCTTAAATCTCTTTTGTGATAATCACAGCATCCTGCTGGATGTGTATGAAATGGATAAAATATTATTTCCAATTTCATTATTCTTTAGGATCTTAAATCTCTTATATATGATACTCACAACTTCCTACTGGATGTGTAGATCTTATTTCTCAAATGAATGATACGTTAGGATCTTAAATCCCTTTTATGATACGTTAGGATTTTAAATCCCCTTTATGATACTCACAGCATCCTGTCAGATATGTAGATCATTCTTTCAAATAAGTGACATATAAACGTATCACTTCAGATATATATATATATATATATATATATATATATATATATATGAGATCACTTCATATTCTGAATGTGTTTGAAACCTCAAGTTTCAAATAATGAAGTATGACATTCATGTAATAACACTGGATTTAGAATTCCATGTTCTCATCGGTTTTCAAAACTGTACCAACTTAAATATTATAATTCCAGGAACTTTAAGTTCTGGTTAGTCAGTCTCGCTGATCTCATATATTACGTATAAATAATATGAATATTTTAACAATTTATTTGGAGACACGACATAAGCCAGTCCTGAGACACGGCATAAGCCAGTCCTGAGACACTGCATAAGCCAGTCTCATATATTGCGTAAAAATGACAGTTTCAGGGTTATAAGATCAACTTAGATACAACATAAGCCAGGCCAGAGACACGGCATAAGCCAATCTCATATATCGCATAAAAATAAATGTCAGAGTCAGAGTTAGAGTCAAGGTTAGAGTCAGAGTCAAAGTTAGAGTGTGTGTGTATATATATATATATATATATATATATATATATATGTTCCGTTGACGGCATAGCCATTTTGTACGTTAGGATCTTAAATTATTTTATGATGCTTACAACATCCGATTGGATGTGTATATTTATCTGAATATTGCTCTTCATGAGCATCGAGCATGTATATAATGCTGGATCCAGATCTCCAGATTCTGGATATTCCATCGTGTCCGAAAACAGAGTTAATAAAACTTAAATAAGTCAAAACAATACTTACAAGCTGAATTAGCTGAAACGGATGACACGGTTGCGTCCGAAACGGTCGAAATAGCGGGAATCAAGTCCGAATCGGCCAAAAACGGGCGAAAATAGCATGCTGACGTGGCAGATCATTACTGACGTGGCGCAACCACCACTGACGCGCTGACGTGGCATGACATGGCGCTGACGTGGCATGATATGTGCACTGATGTGGCGGTGACATGGTGGTGATGCGTCGCTGACGTGGCACTACAGTGTCGTCTTCAACCTTGGAAAGCTGCTGAAAAACTGAAAAAAAATTTAGAGTTGACCGAACACTGACCGAGTCTAGAGCGTTCGTTAGAGCTCCGTTTGAGACACGGTCAACGGCGTCAGAATCTTATTTCTGATAGGAACACAACGGTATCCTTCGAAAAGCGATTCGAGCACTTTGATTTTTACGTGTTCAATCAAAAATTCAAAATAAAAACTAAAAACGCTCAAGAACTTTCTCCGGAAGTCCTAATCTATATTCGTGCCGATAACGTGTTGTAAATCATTCAATAAATAAACAAAATAAAGTAAAGATGAGAAGAGAGTGAGAGATGAGAGATGAGAGATGAGAGATGAGAGACGAGAGATATACACGAGAGAGAGAGAGAGAGCAAGCTTTTATATTTGATATTCTGGAGAGAAGAAGAAGTTTACAAATGACACTGTACGTGTATATATAGGCAATAAGACCAAGGGGTGCTTATGGTAATTCCTTATCAAAGATTGCAACTTGCAATTGCCAACTTATTACTATTATCAAAGACATCACTTACTTAATCATGGAGTAAACTCAATTAAATGAGACCATGAGAGGCGGTGGTGCATGGTTGTGCAAGTGGAGTAAATCCTCATTTATTTATAACAAAATAATATATTTTTAAGTATATTTGTTTAGAATTTGGAACACTTTGTAAAGCTCACCATTGGAGGTTATGGAAAAGATCAACTCAAATGCATATCGTCTAAAACATCTATATCAAATTCGTACATCGAACATGCTTATTGCTTAACATCGAAAATCTTGTTCTTGGCAAAGCCACAAAGGTGATAACTTTGATGACGATTTCCCCTTTAATACTTCGAGAGCGAATTTTCTCCGCTCTAGAGATGATGGAGATAAAGTAGACTTTGTTGCTTTAGACTGTATCCATAAATGAGATTCAAGCTATTGATTTATAAAATAGAATTCAAGCTCTTGAATCATAAATACTCCGAGGGTTATAGTTCGTTGAAATTATAAAGATTTACAAGAATCATGACGAATACAACTTTATTTGTGTGATTTGGTCAAAATCATAACCATAACAATGATGAAGGCATATTTTCAGATGATTCAATTTGTAATTTTGAGTTGTTTCCTTTTTCTTTTTCTCTACTCCTATATATTAGAACTCTATAGCCATTTGATAGCATATTTGAGTTGAGAATGAAGTTTCAATTGTCCAAATTTTTGTTTGCTCTCTCGGTATTCTTGAGAATCAACATGTTAGCAAATTGTTTAAGTTCTAGGCATTCTTCGATTCGACGGGGCTTCAGGCTTCAACATAAAAGTGATGCATCATACACTCATCAAAAAGACACAAACTAAGCAATTTCATCAGTTTGAACCTTGAACACATCAGAGAATTGTTGCACTTGCAGCTAATGTAAGCATAACTGCAATTACTATGCACTTAAAACATGATACAGAATTTGAATGCATTCCCGACCAATTTAAGCAAAACCTCAACTACTATGCACAGTGCACTCAACATGATACAAAATTTGAATTAATTTCTTAACATCTTATCATAATTTTCACTCACTTGCATTGCGCCTATAGAATATCAAAATTTGAAACATAGAAACTTCATAGACAGATATGTTACTCAGATGTTACTTCACTCTCTTGAGTTGCTATGTTATACACCCAGAATAGAGAAAAGCCCGAGAATAGAATTCCAAAATTTAAACCACGGAATAACAAACCAACAAACTGTATTACATTCAATGGACAAGAAAAGTTTGGCTAATGTATGGCAACTTCATTCTTTTTTCCCTTGCTCATTGCAACTCGGTCGCACCAGATTGCATAATTAATCAAGCTCAGCTACAAAACTCTATCGACCCCCGCACCCCCCCCCCCCCACCCGTTTTTTTTTTTTTTTTTTTTTTTTTTTCAATGTAACAAGTACTAAATGATTACTACTGAAGTCCTCTACTAGATTACTGACTGAAACAACAGAATCTTACACTGTTTTTTCTGACATTTAATCTCTCACACACTTCATACACATTCCGACAACAGTTCAGCATCTTTAGTTTCAGAAATGACCTGACATCAATCCTCCTAGTCCTACTGCTTTTACAGATCTCTACCACATTTTGGTTTCAGTAGATTCCTAAAAAAAGTGTCATGCCATCCTAATTCCTAACTATATATTGAGCCAAGGCATGCCCTTCAACAATCACAAAGCTATCACTCAAATGATAGACAAATTGAGTAGGAACTAGAAAGTTGATATTGGAAAAACATATTACTGTAATTTTAAAAAATAATTTCTGCACTAGTTTGTGATTTAAGAATTAAAGAATGAAAAAGAAAATCAGAGACAAAACTTCAACAAGTTATAGATCTGAATCTGTATCAAGAACCTTCTTGCAAAAGGCTTCCACATCAAACTACTTTCTCAGTTTCTCCAGTAAACTAAATTAAATTGTTAGGAAATTCATACCAACATAATTGAAAAGCTGAAAAAATAGGCATCGCAGCATTGTGTATTTAACCCAAATATAAAACTATCCTAACAAATTTAACTTAGCAAGAGGTATGAAAAGAAAATTTCACACAATAAAACACCAAAATCTGTGCTCATTGAATCGATAATGAAGCCATATAATTGGATGAGAAAGGTGAACAAATACCGAAACAGCAGTAGAAAATGGTGTAACTGTAGAGAAAGTGATAAACGTGAGAGTGCAGGGGGATCACTATCCAATACATCAATATTCTACTCACCATCTTCAACAGCCTGTACTGCAGCTGTGTTCATCTTTTTCCTCCAGGATCATGGCATCTTCATCGATTTCAAGCAAGTGTTTGATGATCATATGTACGATTGTCAATTAACAAGAATGGATATCAATGTTTTAATGCGTGAAACTTTCTAACAGGTATACAACAGCCCATACTGAAATCCCTCTTTGGTTACACAATAGAAAATCACAGGTGCATGTATATTAAAAGTTATAATTTAAAATATATATATAAAAAGATCTAATGTCTAGAATATGTCAAATCTCTAATCCAGGTTTTTCAGTCACAAAACTATATGATCTTTATAAGCCCACTTCAGATGTAGCACTTAAGAACTACTCATCATTGACAAAGTAGAAAAATATATTTTTCTATGCTAGTTCAAGGACCAGTTGCAAAAATTTCCAATTAACCATTAACACAAGAGGCAAGAAACAGTGACACATAATCATAGAAACAGAGAACATAAAGTAAGAGAAAAACCAAAAAAAGTTAATGAGATTTTATAAATGTGCAACAAAAGTTGAACAGAGATGAAAAGTGATCAAATCAAAACCAACTGAATCTTTAACTCTTCTTTTCACCTCCAATTTTCTTCTTAGCCGTAACTTGCGAGTACAAGAAAGTTCCAAAAATAGCAATGGCAGATCCAAGTGCATTCAATGGCCTAACTGGATTCCTAAACACCAAAACAGTAGCCACAATCACCACCACCCTCTTCATTGTATTTCCAACTGAGAAAGTCAATGGGCTAATATCATCAAGTGCCTGGTAAGATGACTGGTTATATAGATGATAAAATATCCCAGATAGCAACACCCATATATAAAACGTGGTTGGTTTTCCAATAACATCAATTGCTTTGTGATAACCTTGAACCCATTGAGGCCCTTCAACAAACACCGCAACCGGGAACAGATAAAACAATGAGATTATACTGATCCAACCATACATATTCAATCCACTCACTTCCTTGAAACTCTGCAAACTTTTCTTTGAATAAATGTTCCTTAACACAAAACCAACGTTACTTATCATAGCACACCACAAGCCTCCAAAATTGAAAGAAACTTCAGTGACTGCAGCAAGTGAACAACCGAAAACAATGGGAAGAATTGAGAGCCAGACCTTTAAAGGGTACGTATCTCCGAGAAACGACGAGAAAACAACAGAGAAAACAGGCTCTGCTGATTTGATAACATGAGTGAAAGACACAGCAACCTTGGAGAAGGACACACACGCTGATATGTGACCTACTGTGTGAAACAAGGCAGGTCCCAGAAGAGCAACAATGAAAGGCTTCGTAATCTTTGGGTATGGTTGCAACTTCAAAGACCACAGAACAAACATCCAAACAGAACCAGCAAATAATTGAAAGGATGCTAAAAGCCAAGGGAATGGGAAGATATTCAACACCTTCTTATTGTAGATATTGAAGACTATGTTTTGAAAGTACCAGAGACCAAACACTACTGCAAGCTTGAGGGTCTTGTTGGGCTTCGAAACTTCAGCTGTTCCTCCTTCAGGGTTCGACTCAGCTGCTGCTCTGGTGACCAAAGATCTGGTCTTTGAAGAAACCCCAGAAGAGTATTCCCATATATTGCTCGAATCTCGGATCTGAGCAAATGGGTGACCATGGAATCTGCTAAAATCTGAAATTTTGGAGCAACAGGAGGTGGGTTTGTTGAGAATCGCACAAGGGTTTTTTAGGTTTCTCTGGTGAAGATCTGGATTGACAAATGAAGAAGCATTAATGGAGGTAGATTTGGACAAAGTGACAGGAGAAGATGGTACGAGATTTAAAGTAAGCATTTGTTATATTTGTCTTTGATTTACAGAACAGAAAGGGAGATTCTGAAAGTGAAAAAGCTAGAAAAGAGAATTGATTCGAATGAAGATTAAGGAAGAGAGATATTTTCAGTGGTTTAGTGAGGTCTAGAGATTTGCGCTTTTAATAGGGGAGTGTTTGGTGGAACAATTTTGGGAGTTTTGTTTCATCTGATGAATTTGTCGGGAAAATATTCTATTTTATTTGTGAAACAAACAGCGTCTTTGCATATCAGATCCGTATTTGGCTTATACTGTCGAATTGACCGACCCACCAACACCAACTACTACAAGTGATTCACTTGCAAGTTCCAAGTACAAAGGGCGTGTCGGTGTCCACAGATCTATCTACCTAAGCATGTGTGATGACTAAATATTAGTGGTGTAAAACCGGGCCGGCCCATATCAGTACAGCCCCCTCGGTCCGTTTTCCTAAATGGGGGCCCGGTACGGCCCTTCCGTACCGTGCCGTGCCGGCACGTGGATCAATTTGACGGGTCAAATGGGCCGGTCCATATTTTTTTTAATAATTTTTTTACATATTATTAATTTAGTATAATAAAAAAATGTTTATAATAAATTAATAATAGATTATAGATACATTTATTTATTTATTTAATGAATAAATTCAAAGAATAAATAAAGATAAAACATGAAAGAAAAAAAAAGTAGATAAAAATATAAAATGAAGAATTCTTTATTTATTTCGGACTTTCAGTATTACATATTTACATGATTGCCTCATTAAAAACCTTACCAAGAAAACCCAGTGGGATAAATACTTGGTAAGGGAAAAATAGTGCAATCGTATTACAAGTAAATGTACATGTACAACCTAGTTCTGGACCTAGTTACTACCGGAACCCTCATCGACATATAAATTGGAGAAATTTTGAATAAATTGTTCTTCTACCGTTTCATTTTGCATCCTCTTTCGAGCATGCTCCCAATCCCGAACGCATATTAATACCTCCACTATCTCTGGAGTCAAACAATTTCTTCTTGGTTCAATAATTCGTCCACTCGTGCTGAATGCCTGTTCTGAAGACACAGTGGACACGGGGATAACCAGTATGTCACGTGCTAAGTGTGACAAGACCAGATACATGTAGCTATAGGTCTTCCACCATAACAACAGATCAAAATTCTCCGTGTTTTCGTTGGCATCAAACTGTGCTTCAAGGAACCTATTCAGTTCGGCACCAGAAGATGCAGCAGATCGTGTAGTTGAAGAAGAAGAACTTGCTGATTTGTCTTTTTCCGGCGTTTGAGAATGCTCCAATTTATCGGCAACGATTGTGTGTACAGTTCTGGTGATGGTTCCGTGTGAACGCCGCCAAACCTGCGCTCATAAATACTAAAAACTTCGAACAACTTGTTTCGAATGTCAGTAATCTGGTCGGAATAATCTATTGACAATTTATTACCAGTAAACTCAAGCAAATATTCTAAACCAGCTAATTTAATTCTAGGATCTACTATAACACCTAAGGCATAAAGGAAAGTCATTTCAGACCAGTATTTTTTAAACTTGGTCTCCATGGCAACAACTGCATCGCCAAGCAAGTCATCTTCCCTATAAGTGTTTAACATGTCAGACATTTCCACAATCTGATGGATTGCCTGGGAAGATGTGGGGTAGTAGACCCCAGAAAGAGTTACAGTGGCATTGTAAAAAACCTGTAAAAATTCAACAAAAATCTTTGCCATATACCAATCGTCTGGTGTCAGTGATTGAGCAGGTGGACAGCCACTTTCGGCCAATTTCATGTTATAAAAACCTGAAATAGTTGTATCATATTCCAAACAATTTTTCAGCATTAAGTAAGTAGAGTTCCACGTTACCGGCATATCAGTTTGGAATCGTCGGGGTCGTAGACCGTTTAATGTACAGTGTCTGCCAAATTCTTGAAATCTTGGATTAGAGCTACCGATCCAAGAAATGGCATCTCTGATGCGTTCTATACGATTGCTTACTTCCTTCAAACCAGACTGTACAACTAAATTTATGATATGACATGCACAACGCTGGTGGAAGAAATAACCCCCAGCTTGCGGGATGTTTCTTTCAGTAAACAATGCAATAGACTTAGTATTTGTCGATGCATTATCTAATGTGATAGAGAGGATGAGATGAGTTATGTCATAAGTTTCTAAAACAGAAAGAATGACAACAAAAATATTGTCTGCCGTATGTGCAAAATCCATAGGACGAAAACCAATAATTTTTTTGTATCCTACATTCAGAGTCTAAATAGTGTCATGTGACACATAAATAGTCCTGTTTGGAACATGCGTTCCAAATATCGGAAGTTAATGCAATTGAGACAGTTAGATGCTGTAATTCAGCCGTCAAGTCATCTTGTTGGGTTTTAAACATTTTTATCAAATCGTTCCTAGTGGTGGTTCTAGAAACAATTTGCATTTGGGGGCAAAATGCAGATGTGATAAATTCTTGAAAAAAAACACAGTCACCGAAATTAATAGGTTGATCAGTTTGTGCAATGTACCGTGCCAAACATTCTCTGGCATGCACGGCGTCGTAATGCCACGTCGTAACCGACCCGTCTGGGTGCCGTTGCAGTTGTGTCTGGGTTGTAGTGGGTACATGTACGTGTTTGGGCATGCATTTTAGCATATGCCTTCTCAAATGACCGGTTCCACCCCTAGTAGTGGTATAGTTCTTAGGACAAAACTTACATTTGGCTCTGGGGCCGACCGTACCGTCTGGAAGTGTCATTTCTACTACGTCAAAACACTGCCATACGTCTGATGTTAACCTCTTAGATTTGGTACGTGATGTCGGTGTGGCACCAGAACCAGAAGGTCCCGCTACGGTTTCTGCCGGTCAGGAGAGATCAAAATCATCGTTCAACATGTTTAGATCGTTTGGAAAATAAGGATGGGTAGGATCCATTTCCTAGAAAAAAAAAAAGTTCAGGTCATTAAAATTAACTACTAAAAATAAAATGATTATTTTACTAAAACAATATATTAAAATTAACTCCTACACATAAAATGATTATTTTACTGAAAATATATATTAAAATTAACTCCTACACACAAAAATGATTTTTTTTACTAAAACAATATATTAAAATTAACTCCTACACATAAAATGATTATTTTACTAACAAAATATATTAAAATTAACTACTAAAAATAAAATGATTTTTTTACTAAAAAAATATATTAAAATTAACTCCTACACATAAAATGATTATTTTACTAAAAAAATATATTAAAATCAACTCCTACACATAAAATGATTATTTTACTAAAACAATATATTAAAATTAACTCCTACACATAAAATGATTATTTTACTAAAAAAATATATTAAAATTAACTCCTACACATAAAATAATTATTTTACTAAAAAAATATATTAAAATTAACTCCTACACATAAAAATGATTTTTTTACTAAAAAAATATATTAAAATTAACTCCTACACATAAAATGATTTTTTTACTAAAAATATATATTAAAATTAACTCCTACACATACAATGATTATTTTACTAAAAATATTTATTAAAATTAACTCCTACACATAAAAATGATTTTTTTTACTAAAACAATATATTAAAATTAACTCCTACACATAAAATGATTATTTTACTAACAAAATATATTAAAATTAACTACTAAAAATAAATTATTTAATTTACTAAAAACAAAAATTAAAATTAACCCCTACACATAAAAAATAATAAATTTACTAAATAAATAAAATTAATAACTGATATAAATATAAAATGATAAATTTACTAACTAAACAAACATATTAAATTTAAAATATAACACTTGAAGTTTGAACTTTGGTGTCTTGGTGGAGAGATTAGAAAATAATAGTTATATAATAGTAAATTACTAATAAAGTATTATAATAGTATATTAGTAGTGTAGAATAGTAGAGAGAGAGTAAGAATGAAATTAAGAATAATTGAAATTGTATAGAGAGTTTGAGAATGGAGAGATTGAGAGAATTAGAGAAAGTGAATGAAAAGTGGAATGTGTGGAAGTATTTATAGAAAAATTAGAAAAGTGGGTAAAAATATAAAAGACAAGAGTTGAGGGGCCAAATTGTAATTTTTATAGTTTTTTTTTAAAAACAACCGTTATATACTTATATTTATATATATATAAAAAAATAATAATATTTCCGCAGGCCCAACGGTCGGCACGCCGGGCCGGCACGCGTGCCAGCCCGGCGTGCCGACCGTTGGGCCTGGCACGCCGTGCTGGCGTGCCGTGCCGGGCCGGGCCGGTACCGGGCCGGGCCGGGCCGGTAGCGGCCCGGCGTGCCGACCGTTGGGCCTGGCACGCCGTGCTGGAGTGCCGTGCCGAGCTAGCACGCCGTGCCTGGAACCCTGACCTGGCACGTGCCAAGAATGGGGGCCGTGCCAGGCACGGCACGCCATCCTTGGCAGGCCGGCCGTGCCGGGCCCTCCAGGCCCGGCCCATATTTACACCACTAGATGACTTCACCACAAAAGCGCACTTGGAATCAAATAAAAGCATATAACAATTTGGATTAGGTGTTTGAAATTGCTTCCCTAGCTACAGCCTAGAAGTAGGGATGCAAAAAAAAAAAAAAAACAGACCTTGTGGGGACACATTTTTCCATGTTTCCGGAAGTTCCATGTGCCTCCTGCACACACCTTAAAATATTGCATCACGTGCCTCAACACTTTCATCTTGTGTGCTATCTTTCGTCGGACCGTAACGGTACGTTTGATCTAGATATGACTGTGGTTCGGTTTCAATCGTGGAATTGAACCGGAACAAAAATAGGAATCGAAACCGATCCTTCTAAAATCGGAGTTGGAATCGTAATCGAAATTCTGTTATGCGACAGGAACCGGAACCCGATCCGGACCAAAATCGGAACCCATAAGGTTCGGGTTTCGGTTCTCCAATTTCAAAAACCGGAATGGAACCGACGGTTCCACCAATATTTTTTTAATTTTTTTTAAATCCTAACCTCTCTCTTTCATTCTCTCTTTCTTCTGATCTTTGATCTCTCTCTCTTTCTTTTCTTTTCCATTACCACATAAACTCACAAATCCAACCTAGAGGCCAGATCACAAATCCCAAATCATCTATCAACCACCTAAACTCAATCACACACATCCATCGACCACCACCCCCAATCTCATCGCTCTCTCTCTCTCTCTCTCTCTCTCTCTCTCTCTCTGTCTCTCTCTCGATCAATCGATCTAAGCAAAACAAAAGAAATTGAGGAAGAAGAAGAAGAAACAAGAAAATGGTGATGATGGCCGTAATCAATGGATTTAACCCGCCCCCTCTTTCTAGCGTCAATTGTTGACGTCGATTTTTAGATTGTCTGGTCAACAACAACATGTAGGTAAGTTGATGCTTGGATGGACTAATAAACTTATGATCAAAGCACCCTATTGTTGCCTGAATGTGATATTTAATGGAGGAAGCAAATAAAAGTTGTTAACGGAAATTTTGCTCAAGACGAAAAATCTCAGTTAGCACCCTCGAGACCACTACCACGTAGGTGGTGGCCAAGATTGAACGTATGTGTAACAATGCCTAATAAAATGACAAGGAACAATGATACTATTAACCACCCAAAAGAATTAAAAAGAAAAATACTCTCTTTATTGATAGTGTATGATATACAAATCTCTCTCAAATTGCTCTCAATTTTCTCTAAGGTGTAGTCGGGTACTTGTCGTATGCCTGTCGAAAAGTCGTCTCTTCTTTCAGAAGGCTCAAGTTCTTCTTTTATACATTGTGTTCATAGGTCAAACTCATTGATTCCCCCCTTGATTTTCTCCATCCCTTCCCTCCTTATCAGACGAGATTTTTCATTTAAATATCATTGACTTTGAGTTAATTACTGAGTCGAGGATATCTTGGTGGAGATCAATTTGTTTCCTACTTGGACTCTATTACTTGTTTTGTACGTATGTAACGTCTTAAGATGTGATCCTGTGTGTCTTCAGGTCTAGCATGTTCTTCCATAGGGGTCGTTGAATATGGTATGTATTATGGTGAGTACATCAGATAGTGAGGTCGATCAGTGTCCTAGCCCCGATATTAAGGAGTTTCGTCTAGCCAGAAGCTAGGTCTAGCCTCCCTTGACCTTTTGACCCTAGGTGCAGCCTCTTACGGACACCCCACTATGCCAGCGAGGTATATGAGAGCTTCTGGAGAAATTGTGAGGTAATTCTCACTTCGGGGGGATTTCCTGGTTTCAGGTTCGGTGACGCGGGCTCGATCTGATCGAGCCGGGCTCTACTCCGGGTGTTTTTGAAGCCCATCCTTATTGTTGTGGGGTGGTATCGTAGCTCGGCTTCGGGTAACATGGTCTCCTGGTGGATGACCTCGGGCATGGAGCTAGGTTTAGAGGATGAAAAATTTCCCTTTGGTCCTTAGCCAAATTTGGCTATTAACAGAAGTCCCTTCTGACTTGAACACTGGTTGTCGAGCTTGGGGTTGGGGTCAGATTTTCTATTTTATTTGGGAAATCTTTCCTTCTTCACCGTTACTAGAATATTGGGGAAATCTTCTCATTAACTGCGCAAGTGACGTGGCATGAACTGACTGACTTTTTTTCGAATTAATCTGGCTTCGTTACGGCAGTCCCCGATATTCTTTACCGTTACCAGAATCTTGGAGAAATCTCCTCATTAACTACGCAAGTGACGTGGCGTGAGCTGACTGACTCGCTTTCGAGTTAATCCGGTTACATTACGACAGTCTCCAAGATTCTTTGTGATCTTAACCGAGGATCTCGACAGCTCGTGCTGCTGCCCTCTTGCCTATATATACTTGTTTATCTCAACGTCTTCCTCACATCTCTAAAATTTCAAAATTTTCCCAAGATAAACTTTCTCTCATAGACTTTCTCTCAAGCCTATCTTTTTCTTCATTCCTCATCCTCACCGACTTCATCATGTCGAAAACCAGTCACGATTCCGTTGATTCCATGGTTGACGGCGATGAGGTCTTTAGCCTTGCTCCTGGGAAACGGGCAAGGAGGAGCTTAGACAGCGATGATTCTCCGCTCAATCTGCAACGTTGACGGTCGAACAGGAATGTGTCTATTGGGACCAGGTTTTCTAGCCATCCTGACCATCCTTTGGATATAGCCGATGAAGACTTCGATAAAGGGGTTGGCGACGATGCCGCGGAGGAGCTTCAAGTCCCGGTTTCCGGCCCCCCTTTGGAGAGGCTCCCTCCCTATGACTTCAGGGTTGTCCCTGATTCCATCGTTGATCCGGTCGTGATTGATCGTTTGAGGTCGAAGTACGGCATTCCCGATAGTGTTTCTATCTCAGTACCTCCCAAGGGTTATAAGTTCTTCAACCCCCCTAAAGGCGTGCTTCCAATTCATGTGGCGGCTCTCGAGAATAGGGTTAGGCTTCCCCTTCATCCTTCTCTTCGGCAAGCTCTCAACGCCATCCAGCTTGCTCCCCTTCAGTTGACGTCCGACTTGTAGAGGCATTTGATAGGCTTCCTCATGTTATGGAGGGAACAATGCCAGTTGAGCAAGGTGACGAGAGAGCCCGGAGCAGAGGAGCTGGCCTATCTTTTCCAGATCGGGAGCCTATCTGGCGCTCCTCGAGGTCAGTTTTATGCTAAGGCCAAGAATAAGCTCAACTTTATTATTCCCGGCGTTTCGAAGAAGGACCCCGCATGGAAGGAAGAATTGGATCCTTGCGGGTGATGATTGGGGGAGCTCGATTTTCATTGGGGGGCATGAGTTCGAGGTTCCCACAGCTTTTAGTTAAAAACCATCGTGTGACCGAGACTCCCTGCCTTCTGAATCTGAAACTATTTTGAAGGATATTCTAGCCAGGAACTATTTGAACTTGAAGTTCCTAACCGCTGAAGCCTTCGATCCTCGTAGGGTGAATCAATACCTGTGGATCTCAGATGCTACTCCTCGTAAGTGTCACTAAATTGTCTTTCCTTGTCTTGTTGACTAGCCTGGTTCTGACGTTTTCCTTTTTTGTTTTATTTACTTATAGTTTTTGTTGTTGAGCCAGCTTCCCGCGACGTCCAATGTTCTCCTTAGGCTCGAACTCCTCTTCCTTTTGCTGGGGTCGTACCTGCTCTTGCTCAATCTACCTCCCCAGCTGGGCCTAAGATGGCCAATCTTGCGTCGCGGGCCTTTCGGGCTCTAGGTAAGGCTCCCCAAGCTGTTGGTCCAACTGCTTCTGCCCCTTCTGTTGTAGTCGCCAAAGTTGTTACTTCCTCGATCCGCCCTCCTGATTTCGCTGCGCTTCTAACCCCTAGAGCTTCGGAGGACTTTGAAAGGGTGTCGCAAGGATTCCTCCTAGCCGTTCCTGCCCTCAGTGGAGCTCGACGGGGCAGGACGAAGTCTTGAAACAATTCATCGCGTCCTGTTCAGGCGGTGGGATCTCCAGGATGGCCTCAATGCCCGTGGATGTCTTGCTCACTAAGGGGTCTGCTGTCTTAGCTGAGGTAATTGTATTTCCTTCGTACTGCTTCTGCCAACTTATTCAATTTCTAACCCTAGCTTTGTATTTTATAGGCCTTCAAGTTTAATGTAGCCATGGGCCACCGGGTAACCCTCCTTCGTGACCGGGCTGCTAAGGTCGAAGCCGAAGCCAGAAAGCCATGAGATTGCTCAAACAGGCTCAGACCTTAGTTGAAGAGATGACCTCCAACCAAGGAAAAATCGAGATCGAGCTGGCCGAGCTCTGTTGTGATCATGAAAGGACGAAGCAGTCTTATGATCAAGAGCGTCTCCAATCTACCCGGCGGGCCAGGCAGAGGGATTCTTGGAAAGCTGAGGCTAAGAAGTTGGACCTCGAGAATCATGCTTTGATTACTCATGTGACCAAGCTACAAGCTGACGTGGAGACCTTCTTTAGAGATGGACACTTCTACGCTTCCTTTCAGGCCGCAGAGGCTCTCCCTCTTCCCTTTGATCTGTCATCCATTGCCGGTTAGGATAGATATGAGATAATGATCAAGGTTGTTGAGTTATCTCGCCCTGATGATGACGAGGCGGTTCCTTCGAGCCAGGTAGGAGTTGGAAAAGAGCCCGTCCAGGCAGATCATCCATTTCCTCCTCCTATCTTTACTGCTTCAGGTCCTAGGGAGTCTTTAAGTAAGGTTCTGTCCTCTCGATTCGAGGGAGACTAGCTAGGAGCTGGGGAAGGAGCTGGAAGCCTGTTTGAGGAACCCCCTATAATGGAGATGGAGGTCTACAGGAGCCAGACGAGGTCTATGGCCGCCCTTCTCGATGCGGCTATCCCGCCAGAGGTTATGGCTGTGATCAATGAAGTCCTAGAGGAAGATCCTGTTGATCAACAGGAGAAGCCTCTGAATGGAGGGATGGTTGGCGAGGATAACCAAGATGGGTAACTACCTGAAGGGGGGGTTGATGGCGAGGATCAGCGTGAGAGAGGAGGATCAGCTGAGGAAAACCAAGAGAGTTCCAAAGCTCGAAGTGGTCTGTTTATGATTTGTCTTGATTGCCCGAAAAAGAGGGTGGGCACCCCGTTTTGCTCTTGATCAGTTTAGCTATTTTTTTTAATATAGCTCGTGCTCGGAGGTTGGCCCCCCTGTTGGATAGATGTAGCCTTACCGGGGGATAGACTCCTCTTATCTTTAATGAAAAACCGATTGACTTTGAGAAACTCTTATTTTATTCCTACCTAGGAACCAGAACTGCATCCTTAATGATAATTTGTTCATACTTCATTCTGACTTTGGTAGGGAATTCTTATCATGATGATCTTGATCCTGCACACGAAAACAAATATTTACATTTAAATCCGTCTTAGGAGAGGTAGCCCGATCGAGGCACCAGAAGGGCTGTTTAGCTATTTCATGGTCTCGAGGTCCGGATGGCAACCCTTCTTGGGGGTGATAGCCCGACCAAGGCATTATGAGGGCTGTTTAGCTATTTCCTTGTCTCAAGATCTGAATGGCAACTATGCTCTTACACTCATGCCCTTCTTGGGGGTAGGCCCTTCTTGGGGGTGGTAGCTCTACCAAGGCATCAAGAGGGCTGTTTAGCTATTTCCTAGTCTCGAGATCTGGCTGGCAACTATGCTCTTACACTCAGACCCTTCTTGGGGGTGGTAGCTCGACCAAGGCATCAGGAGGGCTGTCTAGCTATTTCCTGGTCTCGAGATCTGGATGGCAACTATGCTCTTTTACACTCAGACCCTTCTTGGGGGTGGTAGCCAGACCAAGGCATCATGAGGGCTGTTTAGCTATTTCCTAGTCTCGAGATCTGGATGGCAGCTATGCTCTTACACTCAGACCCTTCTTAGGGGTGGTAGCCCGACCAAGGCATCAGGAGGTAGCGAGGTGGCTTCCTCGGCTAGTCACTGGTCTTGAGGTGTCTATGTTGAATTTCTCAATCGAGGATATAGATACTAATGTTGAACATAGTCGGAGATAAAGAGGAAAAAGAAAAAATGACTTGATTGATGATCGAGATGTAGTACATCTTTATTAGGGATTCTAGTGAAGCCTAAATGAGGGTAATCTATTTGAAAACTCCCTGCTCAAGGGTAGAATTTCCTCAAGTGATCTGCGTTCCAAGTGTGGTTGATGGGTCGTCCATCCATGTCTTCGAGTTTGTAGGCTCCATTGCGAGCAACTAACTTTATCAAATATGACCCTTACCAATTGGGGCTTAGGACTCCATCCGACCTTTTCTGAGTATTCAGGGTCACTTTCTTAAGCACCAGATCCCCTTCTTTGAAATTCCGGGCTCTGACCTTTCGGTTGAAATATCTAGCGATCTTACTCTGGTAGATTGCCACTTTCTCTGATACCCGATCTTGTTTCTCTTCTAGAAGGTCCAGATTAGCCCTGAGCTTAACCTCGTTACTTTCAGGTTCAAAGTGTTGCACTTTGAACGAGGTTAATTTATGCTCGATGGGGAGGACTGCTTCAACTCCGAAAGCCAGGGAGTAGGGTGTCTCCCCAGTAGCTGTTCTCTTTGTAGTCCGGTATGCCTAGAGGACTTCTGGCAGCTCTTCGGCCCATTTGCCTTTTTTCTGCTGTAACTTCTTCTTTAGAAGTTTCTTGATAGTCTTGTTGGTGGATTCCACCAGCCCGTTAGTCTGGGGATGGGCTACTGAAGCGAGCCTGAGGTCGATCCCCAATCTTTTGTAGAAGTCCTTGAATCGGGCGTTATCAAACTGCTTACCCAGGTCGGCTATAATGATGATAGGGGTCACGAATCTACATACCACGTTGGTTTTGATGAACTTGGTCGTATTCTTTTCTGATATCCGAGAAAGAGGCCTTGCCTCGACCAATCTAGTGAAATAGTCGATAGCCACGATAGCATATTTCACCTGTCCGGGAGTGGTAGGAAGCGGTCCAATTAAGTCGATTCCCCACATGGCAAAGGGGTAGGGTGAACTGAGAGATGACAGTCGCTCAGGTGGCTGGTGGTTCAAGTTTGAAGTCCTCTGACATGGCTCACAAGATTGTACAAAACTCCTTGCGTCTTGGTGGATGGTTGGCCAGTAGTACCCCATACGAAGCACTTGATACGCTAGAGCTTCCCCACCGATGTGGTTCCCGCAGTCCCTAGAGTGGACCTCTCTTAGTGCCCATTTAGCATCGTCAAGATGCAAACATCTAAGTAAGGGGAGGGATCTACCCCTTCTGTAGAGGTACCCGTCTACCAAGCAATATCGGACCGAGAGTCTTTTAATTCTTCGGGCTTGATCGGGCTCCTAGGGGAGCTCTCCCTCTAGAAGGCAGGCAATGATCGGGTCCATCCAGTAAGCTGACGATTTAGGGAGCAGATTTCTTTATTTGTGGCTATGCTTGGTTGGGAGATCACTTGGAGGGGAATTCCCCGTGGTAAGGATTGGCCTCTATTTGCAGCTATCTTGGCCAAAACATCCACACGGTGGGTTTAGCGTCGAGGCACCTGATCGATCTTGAACCCCTTAAACTTATTTTTTAGCAACTGAGCTAGCGTTAGGTAGGCAGCCATATTATCTCCCTTTGCCTGGTACACCCCAGTCACCTGATTGACAACAAGCAATAAGTCGCTCTTGATTTGTAGGTAATTGGCCCCTAGTTCGATAGCTGCCTTCATCCCAGCTAGGAGGGCTTCATACTCTGCTTCATTATTTGTGGCTTTAAACTCGAATCTGAAACAGTGATAGAATTCAGTCCCCTCCAGGTCTATTAAAACTACGCCAGCTCCTCCCCCTGCTTGCCCAGATGCTCTATCTGTAAAGAGGGTCCAGGACTTGCAGTCTTCCGGCCAATTACCAATCTCGGATGTCTTTTCATGGATCTCATTTGGTGCTACGGGATTCTCTTAATCTGGGAGCGCTGAAAATTCTGCCACGAAGTCTACCAAAGCCTGTGCCTTAATTGTAGTCCGGGGCTTATATTTTAAATCGTACTGAGTGAGCTCTAGGGCCCATAAAACCACCCTTCCGGACACATCTGGTCTTTGTAAGAATTGGCGGAGAGGTTGGTCCGTCACCACTGCTATTGAATGAGCTTGAAAATAGGGACGGAGCTTCCTCGCCGAGATCACCAGAGCATAAGCGAGCTTTTCTAGAAGAATATAATTTTTCTCTGACTTGGTTAAAGCATGACTCATATAGTATATGGGCTTTTGAATCCCGTCGCCACACTCCTTAGCCAAAGCTCCGCTTACTGCAGTTTCTGAGACGGCCAGGTAGATCTGCAGCTCCTTTCTGGGAACTGACTTGACTAACAACCGTGAGCTTGTTAGGTATTCTTTCAAGGTTTGGAAGGCTTGTTCGCTCTCCTAGCTCTATTTCATGTTTTTACCTTGTTTGATGGCTATAAAGAAAGAGAGGCATTTATCGGTGGAGCGAGAGATAAACCTGTTGAGCGCCACTACACGTCCAGTCAGAATTTGTACCTGTTTGAGTGATATGGGGGATTCCAGGTCCAAGATAGCTTTGATTATTTCTGGGTTGGCCTCTATGCCTCTCTCATGAACCATGAAGCCTAGAAACCTCCCCGCCATTACCCCGAAGGCACACTTGGAGGGGTTCAACCGTATCTGGTTTTGTCTCAGTATGAGAAAGGTCTTGCGAAGGTCTTCCCGATGTCCTTCTACGATTGGTGATTTTGTGATCATGTCGTCGATGTATACCTCGATCGTCCTTCCTATCTCTGGCTTGAACAACTTATTAACCAGCTGCTAGTACGTAGCCCCTGCATTCTTTAAACCAAATGGTATCACCTTGTAGCAGTACAAGCCCTGCCCAGTAATGAAACTGGTTTTATCTTGGTCAGCTGGGTGCATCTTAATTTGGTTGTATCCTGAGAACGCGTCTATAAAACTCAGAAGTTTATTTCCGGACGTGGAGTCAACCAGCTGGTCGATCTTTGGTAAAGGAAAACTATCTTTTGGACAGGCTCGGTTGAGGTCGATGTAATCGACACACATACGTCATTTCCCATTCGCCTTCGTAACCATGACCACGTTGGCGATCCATTTGGGATAGCGCACTTCTCTGATAAATCATGCCTTGATCAATTTATCTACCTCTTCCTGCACCGCAGCGTTCCTCTCAGCCTTGAAGTGACGCCTTTTCTGTTTGACGGGCTTGACTGTTGGATCTACCGCTAGTCGATGGGCGGCCAATGATGCCGGGATCCCAGGCATTTCATCATGGCTCCAAGTGAAAATGTCGCTGAATTCTCTGAGAAGATTAATTAAACCTTCTTTCACTTCTGGCTCGAGGGTGGCCCCGACCTTGACAACCTTGGAGGGATCGTCATTTCTAATGGGTATCTCATCTAG
The DNA here is from genome assembly GCA_033220585.1 of Dipteronia sinensis. NCBI lineage: Eukaryota > Viridiplantae > Streptophyta > Magnoliopsida > Sapindales > Sapindaceae > Dipteronia > Dipteronia sinensis. Next base: position 23,258,450 of record CM065642.1, read on the forward strand.
TCTATCTACGGGCTGCCCGCTAGCCCATTCCTTGCTCCGTTCCTCCTCATAAGGCATAATAGGTTCGCTCTCTGGATGATCAGGATGTTCCGTGGGCTCCATCTCTACCTCGATTATTCGGGATGTTTCCATGTCTTCCTAGACTAATGCAACCTGTACGTACTGTTTTGCTAAAGCTGTAGGATTGGCAGACACTGCGTAGCACTTCCTAGCTGCTTGCTGGTCTTCGTGTACCTCCCCCACCTTGGTTCCGACCGGGAACTTCAAGACATTGTGATATACGAACAAGACTCCTTCCAAGGAAGACAGGAATGGTCTCCCTAGGATGGCATTGTAGGCCGATGGGGTGTCAACCACAACAAAGTCGGTCATAACATTCTGTTATAGATGGGTGGTTCCAACGATTACTGGGAGGATCATCGACCCTACTGGTATGATCGAATCCCCAGTGAACCCATAAAGTGGAGTTGTACAGCTATTGTAACACCATTGCTTCAGATTTAGTTTTTCCAAAGTATCCTTGAAGAGGATATCTACACTGCTGCACATATCTATGAGCACGCGATGGACCAGACAATTGGCAATCTGTATTGTGATTAACATGGGATCATCATGAGGTTGCACGGTGTTGAAAATATCTGCTTCAGTGAAAACGATCTGTGCCGACTGGGAGGGCTCTATCGGGCTTTGGCTGACCTTGAAGACTCCCTGTCTTTCTTCTATAAGGGGAATCTTCCTTGCGTGGTTTTTTCAGGAATTATTGGAAGTGCCAGCCAGTGTGGGCTCTCCGCTGATGGTGTGTATCACCTGGATTTGTTGCATTAAATTAGTCTGTTTCCCTTTTCTCTTCTCTGCATCCTCACGAATCTCGGCTTGTACCTCCTTTCCACTCAGAATATTATCTCTGATCTGCTGTAAAAACTCAATCAAGCATCCCCCCTTATCAGGGCTTCAATCTGGTTGCGCAAATTATAACACTCTGAAGTGTTGTGGCCCACGTCTTCATGGAAGTCGCAGTACTTGTACCGGTTCCTCCTGTCAACTGGGGCTTTCATGGGAGCAGGCTTTTGGAGTAGCCCCTTGTCTCGTCAACTGGAAGCGTTCAAGGGAGTGTAGTAGTCATACCCTTTCTCCCCTCGCATTATGGGAGCCATGGTTCTGAGAGGTGGTGAAGCTCGATGAGGGGTTCGTCTTGCTGGATATTTTTCTTGCCTGTGCTGAGAAGTAGGGATACGATAGGTCGACCTATTGGGGGGGTTTATTCTGAGTTTTCTGAGCTGGCTCAGATTTGGGGGCTTCTTTTTTCTGACGCTTTGCCATTTTCATATCGTCGTGTTCTACCTTGACTTTGAGTTGCTCATCGATCTCGACCTGCTCAAGAGCCCGATCGTAGGCCTTCTAGTAAGTCTCGGGAGGTCTCTTGGCGAAGGAGCGGAAAAGCTTTCCCGCCCACAGGTTCCGCCTGAAATTGGAGAGAGTCTCTTTCTAGGTGAAAACTCCCACTTGTATAACCTCTTTGTGAAAATGTTCCACATATGATCTAAGTGTCTCACTTCGTTCCTGAATCACATATTAGAGGTGTATGGGATCCTTCGGATTAGGTTTGACCCCTTGGAACCGCGAGCAAAAATCTGTTGATAACTTCGTGAAAGAATCCACGCTACCAACAGGCAGCTTCCTGAACCAAGTTTTCACGTAGTCGGTTAGGGTCGTTGGAAACATCCTACACATAGCTGCTCTGGTAGTGTTCTGGACCTCCATCTGTTGGACGAAGCTCTCTAGGTGGCTTAGAGGATTTTCCAGTTCCTGAGAACTTATCTGCTGGCATTTTTAAATTTTGGTGGGAGCTCTGCTTCCCGGATCCTCCTAGTGAAGGGAGCGTTCATCTCGCTCAGTGGATCCTTTTTATCCTCATTATTCTTTCATTTTCTTATCTGCTGGACCTCATTCTGTAGCTTTGCCAACTGATCCCTCAGTCGCTTGTTCCCAGGTTTCTTGGAATTGACTTCCGATTCTTCGGTGTCGAGTCCCTCGGATGAACTGGCGACCTCTATCCGGTCCCCTTCATGGACAGGATCCACTCGGGAAGTTTGTCGACTCTCTTCCTCCTGGGCCCGGGTGTTCCTCTTTGATGCCGTTGGGCGAGGTACCTCTCGTTGCTCCCGGGTCAAGGCATCTGCGGCAGACTTAACTCGCCTAGGTTGATATTGTGAAGGTCTTTTCGAAACTGGGGGCATGCGTCCCAGCCTATCCCGGATCGAAAGTTGGGGCCCAGTCTTGTCTCGAGCTGGCTTTGAAAGAGGAGGTCCCAGGCGGTCGAAGGCAGGCTGCCTAGCTTCGAACTTGCTCGGTTCTCCCTAATCATTCAGGTTTGTTGGCTGGACTATGATGCCTTCGGTGAGCAGGCGGATGCGGACGGTTTCTACGAAGGCTGCCTCTTGTTGGTCGAGCGCGGTCTGGCTCACTTTAGGGTGGCCAGAAGCCCGCGCATTAGTTGTTTAGACCAGAGCTTGATTGCCATATCCAGACTTCCTCCCCTTTCTTGGGGCTTTTCACGTGTTCCGAAACTCCATGTTGGCCTAGGGAAGAGCGGAGCCTCATGGTTCTTGTGAAACAACGAAAATGCAAATAGGTGACTTGATTAACTAGGTGTAGGGTTGTTCCCCACAGACGGCGCCAGAAAGTGTTAGCAGAAATTTTGCTCAAGACAAGAAATCTCAGTTAGCACCCTTGAGACCACTACCACGTAGGTGGTGGCCATGGTTGAACGTATGTGTAACAGTGCCTAATAAAATGACAAGGAACAATGATACTATTAACCACCCAAAAGAATTAAAAAGAAAAATACTCTCTTTATTGATAGTGTATAATATACAAATCTCTCTCAAATTGCTCTTAATTTTCTCTAGGGTGTAGTCGGGGTACTTGTCGTATGCCTATCGAAAAGTCGTCTCTTCTTTCAGAAGGCTCAAATCCTTCTTTTATACATTGTCTTCATAGGTCAAACTCATTGATTCCCCCCTTGATTTTCTCCATCCCTTCCCTCCTTATCGGACGGGATTTTTCATTTAAATGTCATTGACTTTGAGTTAATTCCTGAGTCGATGATATCTTGGTGGAGATCAATTTGTTTCCTACTTGGACTCTATTACTTGTTCTGTACGTATGTAACGTCTTAAGATGTGATCCTGTGTGTCTTCAGGTCTAGCATGTTCTTCCATAGGGGTCGTTGAATATGGTATGTATTATGGTAAGGTACATCAGATAGTGAGGTCGATCAGTGTCCTAGCCCCAATATTAAGGAGTTTCGTCTAGCCAGAAGCTAAGTCTAGCCTCCATTTACCTTTTGACGCTAGGTGCAGCCTCCTACGGACACCCCACTATGCCAGTGAGGTATAGGAGAGCTTCTGGAGAAATTGTGAGGTAATTCCCACTTCGAGGGGATTTCCTGGTTTCAGGTTCGGTGACGCGGGCTCGATCTGATCGAGCCGGGCTCTACTCCGGGTGTTTCTGGAGCCCGTCCTTATTCCTGTGGGGTGGTATCGTAGCTCAGCTTTAGGTAACATGGTCTCCTAGTGGATCACCTCGGGCATGGAGCTAGGTTTAGAGGGTGAAAAGTTTCCCTTTGATCTTTAGCCAAATTTGGCTATTAACAAAAGTAATAAATAACACCAGAGTTTATACGTGGAATACCCTAAGGTAGGGAAGAACTATGGTCGTCGTAGCGACAGGAAAAAATGATAATCACCATTTTAGAAAAAGATTTCAAATTACAAAAAGTATCTCTTGAATGTCGTCTCGCTCCCCCTGGCCCTTGCCCATTACATGTAATTATATGGGAACTAAAACGTTGCCATAATCCCTATCGTGCAAGCAAAGGCTTTGAAGATATTGTATCTTGGGGATTCGCTCGTATTTTTGGGAATCTCTTTTTCTTGTATGGATTATCTGTTGAATCTTCAAATTTATTATCGGATTCGTCAACTTCTTGATTAGCGGTGATTGACTTCCCCGATATAGGCCTAGATTCCATGGGAGATGCGAATAATCCCAAATTTGTGGTGATCTCGAGGATATTTCGTGTTCATGACGCAAAGTCGAGTTGGTGTTAATTCGTTGCCTAGGATAACCTTGGCGAATCGGTTCTAGGCGGGAGACCTGCTATTTATTTTCAAGCTCGCCACTACCATGTGTATCTAGCTGAACTATCGTGACTTGCTGATGTGAAGACCTGGTTTCGTGTTTCCCACTTTTTATGTTGATGTGTTAGGCTGACTAAATTTTCCTTAAACAATTGAGATGAAATGGGCCTTGAGCAATGAACTAGGCTATTTTGAGTTCTCTATTTTTGCTATTGTTGAAGAAAATGTGTTAAGAGAAATGGAGAGAGAGAGAGAGAGAGAGAGAGAGAGAGAGAAAGAGAGATAAAGTGATCAAGTTACGAGAGAAAAAGAACCATCTAACCGACAAACCCACTGCAACACTCCAACATTTAAGCTTATTACATTATTTTATTTTTATTTTTAAATAACAAATGTGTCAGATACGTTTATGGTCGCTATATTAATCCAATGACCACAAACGTATCCCGAACTCTTACAGTTTCTCAAGGATACCTAAGGTGATAATTACTATATATATATATATATATATTAAAATAACGGTTACACTTTGATCGGGCCAAATATGTAGTATATTTAGGCCCTCAGATCCTTACCTTATGTTCTGTTTTCGTGCGTTTTTGTATCTCTTATGGGTGGTTTTATGCTTATTGTGGTGATTCCAGCAGAAAATGGGCGAAAGCGAAGGCAAAGGAGCACAAACTGCTATACAGTGCGGGTCTAGTGCGGGTCGCAACCGTACTCCAGCCGCACTCATGTGCATAGTCGGGGCAGAATGCAAGTACAGAGATAAAGTGGTGGTACAGTGCGGGTCAGCTAACCGCACTCCACCCGCACTAATGCCAAACCAGAAAGCTGATGTTGCACCTGAAGATAAAGTGCGGGTACTGTGCGGGTAATCCAACCGCACTCTACCCGCACTAATGCCAATCCAGAGAAGCTGATCATACACTTGACATCAGAGTGCGGGTACTGTGCGGGTCAGCAAACCGCACTCCACCCGCACTTGCACCAAGAACAGAAGAGCAGAACCGCATCTGACATTAGAGTACGGGTACTGTGCGGGTCATCAAACCGCACTCTACCCGCACTTGCATCAAGAACAGAAAAGCAGAATTGCACCTGACATTAGAGTGCGGGTACTGTGCGGGTCATCCAACCGCACTCTACCCGCACTGTTGCTCAAGACAGAAGGTAGATTTTGCACCTGACACGGAAGTGCGATTCAAGTGCGATCATAGTGCGATGCCGAGTACGGGTCAAGTGCGGGTAATTCAACCGCACTCCACCCGCACTAATGCCTTGATCCGAGAACTGAAGTTGCAGACAACCCATACAGTGTGGGTACAGTGCGGGTAAATCACCCGCACTCCACCCGTACTCTGAGCGCGCCAGTTTGATTTTCAAAGCTTAAGTGACCTATTTTTGAATCTAGTATAAATAGAAAAGTATAGAAACATTTTAATGAGCTTTTTGACTTCGTTTAGCACAGATTAAGCACTCTTAGATCTTGTTTCTCTCTCTCTCTCATCCTTACATTCTCTACTCAACTTCAAGGAAGTTTGGAGATTGGAGCCACTACAAGGAAGGAGATGTTCTCCAAGGGTTATTTCTATCTCCTATCTCTTGGTTTCCTAGTTGTAATGAGTAGCTAAATCCCCTCTAAGGGGTTGATGGAGTAGTTAGTGGAATATTGGGCTTGTACATAAACTTGATATTATATTGATATTCATGTCTATCTTCCATTGATCTATTCTTGTTGTGAATGTTTATCATTGATTTCTTGTGTAGATACATCCTCTTTGCAAGATATCTTTGTATTATGTATGAGTATTGCATCTAGATATACATCCTATTTAGTTGTATAATGCTCTAAAGAATATACGGAAAGTCATGAATTCCGACTCTTGAACTGCGGTTTTAATCTAACCTCGATCGTGTTTTCCGGCACTATACATCCTAGGTCGGAATCCGTGAGAGAGTTAGAAGTCATCACTATACATCCTAGGGTGACTATTTGTAATCGGTTGAGTCATTGTTAGGTAGATGAGCTTCATTTCCAGAATCCGATAAACCACCAACTCTATACATCCTAGGTTGGTAGTTTACAAGGATTAATCCCTAATAGGTGGTCCGCACTATACATCCTAGGTTGGCCACCTTCTAGGGATAAATAACTGACTCTATACATCCTACGTCGGTTACCTTGAATAGCCGTGCTATTGACAAGTCTGTTACATTACCCAGTATTTACTTTCGTATCCATTAACTCCTTAGTTTCCATCATCTATATATCCTTCATTCCAATAGCTGTGAAATATGGACGATCATAGAGAGAATGAGCAGCAGGCTCGAGAGAATGAGGGAAGTGTACATGGGGATGAAGAGCTAGGCCTCACCATGGGCGAGTACACTCTCCCGTTCGTAGGTAATGTGCCCACTGCCGTAGTACTGGATGATGTAACAAGGCAGTATGAGTTGAAAACTATGCACATTAGCCTCCTGCCATCGTTTAGTGGGTGAATTACCGAGGATTGCCTCCAATTTATGAAATAGTATAGGGCCACATTAGAAACCTTCCCGGTCATGGCTCGCCAAGCAGTACTGACAAGGGAGCAACTTCATCTCAGGTGTTTCCAGTATTGTCTGAAAGATGCCGCAATGACTTGGTACATGAACTTGAGGCCAGGATCACTGGTGACATGGAGCCAAGTCTGCAAGGTTTTCTTCAACAAGTATTTTCTGTCACACAAGGCTAAAGACCTAAGGTTGAAGATAGCATCCTTTGTCGAAGAGGACAGTGAACCATTCCATGAGGCATGAGAGAGGTTCAACTTGTTGTTAGCTCAAATGCCACCGCATACATACCATCCAGAATTGAAGGTTAATTCCTTCTATAATGGACTTTCACCGATAACCCAAATGATGGTAGATAATGCATGCAGAGGAACTATAGCAGACAAAAGGGCAGTTGAAGCTTATGACATTCTGGAGAAGATTGCCCAGAACTCACAACAGAGGACATCACATGTGAGAAGGGGTGGAAGAATAGAAGTGGGTTAGGATACCCAAGTTCAGATTCAGATGTCTAGAATGAACAAGGAGCTTCAATCAATCAAGGAGCTTATAACCTGAAAACCAGGGTCCTCCAAAGGAGTTGGTCAAGTCATGGAGGAGATTGAAGGGGGAGAAGGGCATTTCAGTCAAGAAGAGCAAGCCCAAGCCCTTGGGTAATTTCCAAGGCCGCCAAGGAATTACCCATATTCGAATACATATAATCCAGGGTTGAGAAAATACCCAAACTTGTCTTGGTCCAACAACAACCACCTAAGAGCAACCACTTACCAAGGTGGCAACACCAATTTCCAAGGTGGAAACAACAACCAAGGGTACCAAAACCGGGGATACAATAGATACAATCAAGGAGGGGCAAACAACAACAATCAATGGGAAAGTTCAAGTAGTAACCCACCATCCAACTTCAATTCCCACGCTTCCGCTAGCCAACCAAAGGACAAGTCTCTAGAGGAGATAGTGAGCACAGTGATCAAAACGGTTGGTATCGGGTCGGAAGCCCTCAAGAACACCTTGCATGCCTCTGAGCAACGAATGTCAGCTTACATGCAGTCCAATGATTAGAGAGAAAACAGTCATGGAGCGTCACCGAAGAAGATGGAAACTCAGTTGGCACAGATTTTTGATGCATTGGTCAAGAACAAGGAGAAGGCATCAAGCTCCGATGAATATGTTAATGTGTTAGAGGTTGTCCAGTTGGGAGTTGATGAGACCGAGGAAAGTATGGTGGAGGTCGCGGATAAGGAAAATAGGGGAAGTGACATAGACTCCCCTATTAAACTTGAAGACCCCGGGAGTTTCGTCATAGAGGTACAAATAGAGAATTCACCAAAGATGGGAGCGGTCCTTGATATGGGGGCTAGCATCAATATGATGCCATTAGAGGTCTACGAACAGCTGAAGATTCAGTCAATCAAGCCCACCTCCCAGACTCTCATCATGGCGGATAATTCTCCCATCACCCCAGTTGGTATCGTGGAGGAAGTATATGTGAATGTGCACAGTTTGATGGTGCCGGTAGAATTTGTTGTGTTGGATTGCAAACGAGGAGAATCCAGTGGTAGGGACTGGAAACTACTGTTGGGGAGGCCATTCATGGCCACAGCAAGTATGGTGGTTGATATTTGTTCTAGGGACATTTCCTTCAGCTGTGGAGGGAAGAGTGTGAACTTCAAGGCAACATCCCCCGGAACAAGCCAAGTCAGAGATTGTTTAGTCTTGGAGGCACCAAATTCCAGAAAGAAAAGAAGCTGGGTGCTCACCCTTGTGCAAGCTTTTGAGGGTGTTAAGGAGATGGAATTAGGAAACCAAGACTGCATTAAGGAAAGGCAAGAATCAGAATTCAAAGAGGAGGAAGCAAATACCGAACTTTTCGAACAATTGGGTGAGCTTGAGCAAGACAACACAAAGCTCAAACTGGAGGTTTATTTGCTTAAGGCTGAAAATGGACAGTTTTAAACGAAATTGCATGATCTCTCAACAGTTAACAATGGGTTAAAGGAGTAAGTGGTGGAGCTTGCCACCAAAAAGGAGTTAGTCGCCAAGAACTTAGATGCATTGGCAAAGCTCTCAGAAGAGTTTGAAGAAGACTATGGGAGAAGGACAAGGAAACTTCAACTTGGTGTGGAGGAGTCCGCAAAAGTGGTAAGGGAATTGCATGAACAGTTGAGCACGAAAGATAATGAGTTGAAGCGGGCCAAGGTCAATGAGGGTGATTTGATTGAGCAACTCGCTGTGATGGAAAGCAATGTCAAGTTCCTCAGATGCGGACAACAAAAAGTGGCCCACGCCAACGATCGAACAGGGAGTTTCCCTAACCATCCTATTACTTGTTACTTTTGTGCCAAAAGAGGGCACACTAAGGCTTATTGCTTTAGTTTCCAAAGGTTAAAAGCAAGTAGAGTTGGATCTAGGATGAACCCACCAAGAGTCAAACAAATATGGGTTCGAAAGGACCTAGTCAGGCAAATGAGGAAAGTGGGGAGAGATGCAGTGCATAGGCATTTGGCACCGGTTTGGGTGGCCAAGTTGAATGTGCTCCCCATTCCGGTCAAACCTCCTTTGGTTGACCGGGTCCCACTTTGAGTGCATTGCACTCTCTTTTGAATTAATTGTAGTGTTTTTTTATTTTTATTTTTATTTTTACTTTTCGGATGGTTAGTTTTTGTCATTGTAAACTTTTGAGAATGCTTGAGAATGTTTTGGTGCAGATTTAGTTGCAGGGCAGAATATAGGAGTCTGTCTAGGGGAACAGTGCGGTTATAGTACGGGTCAGTCTCCCGCACTCCACCCGCACTCCGAAGGCATCAGGTAGTAAAGTGCGGGTAAAGTGCGGGTCAGTCACCCGCACTCCACCCGCACTTTGGTCGTGCAGTATATATACTGCCTGTCATTCTCTAGGGCTCCACTTGCCACAAAAAACAAAACAACACAGCAAACTTCAAAATTTTCCCTCTTCTCAACTGAAAGGTATTCCGTGTGTGCCACGTTTTCGATTTTTCGGCAATCAAGGTATGGATTCTTACTCTAATTTCATTACATATCTCTCTAATCCAAACCCTAACCCTCTTTATCAAAATTCTTTTTCCTCTTATGCATGAACTTCATTAGTTAGGGTTTTGAACTTTTGTTTTTGCCTTTGCTAATATATGAGGATAGAATGATGGGTGTTATCTGATTACGCATGTGATGTGTTCATTGTTAATTGATTTTCTATTGCAATTGGATTTCAAACTATGATATTGGGTTTATATGGTTGAATGGAAGCCTATACTTGAGTTAGAATCATAGTGGTGTTAATTCGGTTGAATGATATGCTGAAATTATGAAATGTATACATGGATTGAAACTCTGCATGTGCTGGTATCTGGTAACGAGTTAGAGTGCGGGTACAGTGCGGGTCATTCACCCGCTCTCCACCCGCACTTTATCCTCCTAGCAGAATTTTTATCCTTTCAAATTCCTGTATCATAACCTCTTGGTTCTTTGATCCGAATATTGCCTTAAAACTGTGTTTATTATGCAGATGTCAGGAAGAACCAGGAGAATGACTAGGCAAAGCAATCAGGGTTCAGAACAAAGACCGAGGAGAGGACCCCAAGTTCCACCACCAAGCATCAGGCACCCAGATTTCGAGGACCGTTTAGAATATTTCAGGGAGCGAGACATAGTGGTGGAGAGGGGGATAGCGGTTTAAGAGCTTGAGGGCACCCCAATTACTCTAATGATAGAAACAAGGGGATGGGAAACCTTTGTTAGCCCCCCCCCGATGTATTGCCGACGTGTGGTCGAGGAATTCTTTGCTGGGATGGTACCTGAAACTTTTCAGAGCACTTCTTCAGTTTTGGTCTGTGGGGTAGAAGTCTGGATGACTATAGCGGACATTAACAGGTACTATAGGACTGAGCTTCCAGTTGATCCCGAAGCAGTCGGACGTCTTAAGCAGGGGGTGACTTGGAGTGAATTTTTTGTGACCCAAAATTTGGATTTTGCAAATCAGTTAGTGATCCGTCCGATGGATTTTTGGGTGGCCCCTGATCACCGTATGAAGCACACCAACTTAAGGAGTGAGTTGGGTTTCTGGCATGTATTCATCTCCCATTCTTTGATCCCTTGAAAGCACATGACTTCAGTGAGCTTCAATGCAGCAATGATCCTGTACTGTATACTGCAGAATCAGTTGGTCGACATAGGCTTTCTGGTCAAGAGAGAGATCCTTGAGATGGGAGGGGTCAGGGTGGACAAGCAGCCACTCATCTTCCCTAGCCTCATCACCGTATTCTGCAGAACTGCCGGGGTAGATTTTGGATCCGACCCTTTCGAATGCGGTTTGGGGCCAGTTGGGCGATTCACATGGAACGACCAGGTCAGAGAGCGGGACCCCTCTGGTGTCAGGGTCCGAATAGGGAAGAGAAAACCTGCTCGAGGGGGCAGCACGAGCAGACAGGCTGAAGACATCCCAAAACAACCAGATGTGAAGCCGGTTTACATCGAGTATGATGATTATAGGCCCGCTGCTTCCCCACCCACGCATGAGACATTTGGAGAGGTCCCTTGGCAGACTTTGCTTACATGATTGGAGAACCTCAGGACCGAGGTCGTCGAAAACAGGAGGCAGATCACTGAGAGCAGGGCGAAAGCCAATGAGTATTTCACTGACATTTGGGGCAACCTCACAGACATGAGGTAGGCACTCAGTCTTCCAAGTTATCCGCAGAAGAAGAAGAGGCCAGCTGCTTTCTCACCTCCTTCAGGGGGTCCAGACATTGACCCAAATGGGGAAGAGCTCAGAGCTGCCATGGAGAGATCCAAGAGGGAGCATGAAGAGCGGATCAGATCAGAGATCAACCCCAAGGGCAAAGGGATCGCATGTGAACCGGAGAGGGAGTTTTTCGACAATGATTGACCATCCATTCTTGTTCTTTATTATTATTCAGAACTTTTATTGCTTGTATTTGTATTTGTATTTTCTTTTAAACGGCTTAGACTTATTATTCTTTTCTTTTCGCATTTGATATCTGTTTGGTAGAGTTGTTGTGAGGTTTTAAGCTAGGTTGTGCATCTTTTGGGAAGCACACAACAACACGTATGGACATTGAACAATCTTCCTTCTAAAGGGAGTTTTCTACCTTCGAATTTTGTACTTCAGCTTTCAATGAATTCGATTTAGTTTTTGTTATTATGAATAAGCATGGTTGAATGTATGTCTAGATCCGGATTGGGGGTGTTGATCCCTCATTCCACCATTTATTGAGATTATGCTTGTTATTTCCAACAATGGGGACATTGTTGAGTTTTGGTTTGGGGGTGCATCACGCCTCCGCCTTGTACAGTTTAGTGTCCAATTTTTCAATTTTGTCGCTTGTCCATTTTTCAAACTGTAATCCAGTACGGGTATGATGCCTCTAGAGTGTGTTTTTGACAAGTTCCTTATATGTGCTCTGACCTTGTGATATAGTTTGGTTCCACTTGAGGGTTAGCTTGCACCATCATGGGTTCGTCCCACCCGTTGGTGCTAAGTATTGGGGACTCATTGTTCCCATGTCTTGTTCTAATAGTGGAGATACCCGTGAGATCACAAACACAAGCATGAAAGTGCGTTTTCTGAGTGCATTATTGATTATTCTTAAACACGCCTCTCGTCATGTATGTCATGTGCCATAGGACTTGCATCATTTTGTGAATTGCGTGATGGATGCTTTCATTTCCTTTTTAGATGGTTGTGGAAGTGATATTAGGGAATGTATGTGTATTGAATTACCTCTATAGCCTAAACACCACTTACCATATTGTGTGCTCCAAAGCCAAGTTGAGGCCAAACACTTACCCTTTCATTTGGTACCACATTCAACCATATACCCAATAGCCTAAACACATGCCTACCCTTGTACTAATCATGTTAGGATAGGAAATGGTAGTGATGAAAAGGGTCAAAATGGTCCCACAGCGGGTAAAATGAAATAGTTATTGAAAATATGCAAAGAAAGAGGTAAGTTATGCACCCTAAATGCCTAAGAAAGGGAAATTGTAACAACTCAAATGGAGTACAACATTGTAATTGGGAAATTGTTAAAAGAAAAATTTAAAGAAAGATTGTACTTGAAGTGCTATAATGAGAGTGTTTTATGCTAAAAACGCCCAAACGAAATGCAACGTTAAAGGCACAAATGTGGGTTTAATGGTTTCCTAGAGGGTTGGATTTAAGCTAGAAAAGAACATGGTGTGGGAGTAGGGATATATTCTAGCATGATTGGTGAGTTTGAACTCCTAAATTTCCATATTTTTTGTGTAAACTCATTCAACCCCACAGCCACACTATAACCGGTTGAAAAGCCCTATTTGATCCATGTAAGTCCAGTTTGGGAATGTAGGTTGAAGCACGATCTTTCGCATCCATGGCATGGTGACTCGTTCCTAGGATAGTTCATTGCTTAAATCTTATGCAAAATCTTCTTTGCATACTTGTTGTGTTGAACTTAGGACTCTTGAGGAAAGAAAAGAGAGGATCCATGTGACCTTTAGAATTGAAGCGAATTATGCTCAAGGTATGGGAGTAAGTGGTCCTAAATTCATGAATGCCTTTAGGTGTGGGATTCGTGTTCGTACGAGCCTCCCTTGGGTGTCTCCAAATTGCTCTTGATCTTGTGCATATGTTTTTCTCCTCTCTATCACACCTATTTGTATCATATCACACATGGGACTTGCGGCATTATTGATGTTTTGTTTAGGTATCTAGAAATTACTTTCAGCTGGCGTCTTATTGTTTCGATTAGATTTGCTCGAGGACGGTTTGGGGGTGTTTGATCGGGCCAAATATGTAGTATATTTAGGCCCTCAGATCCTTACCTTATGTTCTGTTTTCGTGCGTTTTTGTATCTCTTATGGGTGGTTTTGTGCTTATTTGTAGGAAATGATGCAGAGACAGGCTTGGAGGCATATTGTGGTGATTCCAGCAGAAAAGGGGCGAAAGCGAAGGCAAATGAGCACAAACTGCTCTACAGTACGGGTCCAGTGGGTGTCGCAACCGCACTCCAGCCGCACTCAAGCCGCACTCATGTGCATAGTCGGGGAAGAATGCAAGTACAGAGATAAAGTGCGGGTCAGCTAACCGCACTCCACCCGCACTAATGCCAAACCAGAAAGCTGATGTTGCACCTGAAGATAAAGTGCGGGCACTGTGCGGGTAATCCAACCGCACTCTACCCGCACTAATGCCAATCCAGAGAAGCTGATCATACACCTGACATCAGTGTGGGTCAGCAAACCGCACTCCACCCGCACTTGCACCAAGAACAGAAGAGCAGAACCGCATATGACATTAGAGTGCGGGTACTGTGCGGGTCATCAAACCGCACTCTACCCGCACTTGCATCAAGAACAGAAAAGCAGAATTGCACCTGACATTAGAGTGCGGGTACTGTGCGGGTCATCCAACCGCACTCTACCCGCACTGTTGCTCAAGACAGAAGGTAGATTTTGCACCTGACAGGGAAGTGCGATTCAAGTGCGATCACAGTGCGATGCCGAGTACGGGTCAAGTGCGGGTAATTCAACCGCACTCCACCCGCACTAATGCCCTGATCCGAGAACTAAAGTTGCAGACAACCCATACAGTGTGGGTACAGTGCGGGTAAATCACCCGCACTCCACCCGTACTCTGAGCGCGCCAGTTTGATTTTCAAAGCTTAAGTGACCTATTTTTTTATCTAGTATAAATAGAAAAGTATAGAAACGTTTTAATGAGCTTTTTGACTTCGTTTAGCACAGATTAAGCACTCTTAGATCTAGTTTCTCTCTCTCTCTCTCATCCTTACATTCTCTACTCAACTTCAAGGAAGTTTGGAGATTGGAGCCACTACAAGGAAGGAAATGTTCTCCAAGGGTTATTTCTATCTCCTATCTCTTGGTTTCCTAGTTGTAATGAGTAGCTAAATCCCCTCTAAGGGGTTGATGGAGTAGTTAGTGGAATATTGGGCTTGTACATAAACTTGATATTATATTGATATTCATGTCTATCTTCCATTGATCTATTCTTGTTGTGAATGTTTATCATTGATTTCTTGTGTAGATACATCCTCTTTGCAATATATCTTTGTATTATGTATGAGTATTGCATCTAGATATACATCCTAATTAGTTGTATAATGCTCTAAAGAATAGACGGAAAGTCATGAATTCTGACTCTTGAACCGCGGTTTTAATCTAACCTCGATCGTGTTTTCCGGCACTATACATCCTAGGTCGGAATCCGTGAGAGAGTTAGAAGTCATCACTATACATCCTAGGGTGACTATTTGTAATCGGTTGAGTCATTGTTAGGTAGACGAGCTTCATTTCCAGAATCCGATAAACCACCAACTCTAGACATCCTAGGTTGGTAGTTTACAAGGATTAATCCCTAATAGGTGGTCCGCATTATACATCCTAGGTTGGCCACCTTCTAGGGATAAATAACTGACTCTATACATCCTAGGTCGGTTACCTTGAATAGCCGTGCTATTGACAAGTTTGTTACATTGCCCAGTATTTACTTTCGTATCCATTAACTCCTTAGTTTCCATCATCTATATATCCTTCATTCCATTTCCCCCTTCATTTTATTTACATATTTAATTTAGTGTTATTTAGAGTTGGTTCACAATCTACATTTTCACCAATTCATGTTTGGCTATTATATATATATATATACATAACATTGCTTTAGCATTAACTAATTTAGCTAACTCCGCTCCCTGTGGACGACACCCCACTTGCCACTATATTTATGTTTTCAAACTGATTTAGGCTTTGTGAGGTTTTATTAAATATTATTGACGGACTGATCTTTTAAAACGACTAGAGGAAAAATGTGTACCTGTCACACTTGTCAAATGATTGTCATATAAACGTGTAGGTTTCTTGAGTTTTGCTATTGTTATTGTGAGGACATATGTTTTTGTAGGATAGTCTTGATAACATATGTATTAATGATTGGTTGGATTCTGTGAACAAATACCATTTTGCTTGTAATTCGCTTTAAAGTCTTAGTGTTAGTATCGGTCACGTGCTTCATGTTTCAGTGGGTTCAAATGTTGCGTGCTTCATGTTTCAGTGGGTTCAAATGTTGCAAGTTTTCTAGAGATCACGTCTAAGGCTCTTGAAAGATCCTAGGTGCGCGCGCGCGCGCACACACACACACACACACACACACACACACACACACACTTCATTCATATGTATCCATACATCGTTGTGCAACATGTTACACTCACATGCTTGCATCAAGTTTTATATTGTTCATACTCATATGTGTTGCATTAATTGAGTTTCATGAACTCACACACTTCATTCATATGTGTCCATACCTCGTTGTGCAACATGTTACACTCACACGCTTGCATCACGTTTTATATTGTTCATACTCATATGTGTTGCATTAATTGAGTCATGAACTCATTTGTGTTGATCCATGTTTGTATTTAGACATACGGTTTTTGTGTTGTTGTTTTGGTTGGCTTTGTGGAAACAGAAATTGGTATTCCATACAGAAGATTTTCGTCAGCCTGTATTATTTTTTTTGGTAAGTTATGTATTCTCGTTTGAGCTTGTGTTGTGCACAATTATGCTCACCGCGATGTGGCTTCGCAAGTTCCTCGTCACACAATTGCATCGCGGAGCTTGGACATTATGCTTTTGTCCTTCATCGTGAGACACTACAACGATGTACGTCATCGCAGAACTTGGACATCATTTTTTTGTTCATTACCGCGACGTATGTCGTCGTTGATTCATGTCACGGAATTTATATAGTATGTCTCATTTCTTCTTCGTGAGACATTCTCGAGACATGCGTTGTTGCGGTTTCTAGTCGCAAAATCTTTTGCTTCCAAATAGTAAATCTAGGTCCTTTTAAGTGATGCGTTGTTGCGGTTTCTAGTCGCAAAATCTTTTGCTTCCAAATAGTAAATCTAGGTCCTTTTAAGTGATGCTTTCTTGCGATGACTAAGTCGGGATATTATGGCCGTAGTGTAGACCGAGTTGTAGAGAGAGCAACATGTGTTGGTCGTGGTAATAGCTCGCACAAAATCATTGCATGATTTCTACCATAACACGACATACGACCGCGATGTGGTCGTCGCAGTATGTAGTTGCACCAATGAATTTTTGTCTAAGTGTGACATCGTCGATTTTTCCCTAGGTCGCAATATGCGCTCGAGGCACCTAAAGAGGTTCACTTTTGAGCTACATATATAAATAGATTCTCTCTCAAGTGACTTAACTCTTTAAAACGAAAACACTTCTTCTAAAGAGAAACAAAGCTAGAAATTCATTTATGGAGAGAGAGAGAGAGAGAGAGAGAGAGTAGTCAATCCAAACTAAGAGTGTCTTTGTACGAATTCTGTTTATTCCCAAGCAGACTCACATGGAGTCCTTGATTGTAAGGTACACTTCCTTGTTTGGTGCTTATCATCCTTAAAGATTCTCTTGACCTAGAAATTATATATTTCTTGATGTGGCTTTTGATAGCAACTATCTTATTGTTAAGGTTCATTGGTTGTTGATTATTTAGGTTTATCAATTTGATTGTGTTGGCGGTGATTTTTGAGACTGCGTAAAGTTTATCACGCGTCCAACAAACGATTGCAAATTGCTAACAATGTTATGAAAAGAACGAGAAAGACAGAACATGCAAACACACAGTTTTACGTGGTAAAACCCCAGGTTAGGGAAACATCCATGGTTACCGGTGATGGCAAGAAAACAATCCACTATGTATAAGTTAATTACACGCTATAATTCTCTCTCTTTCCAACTGTTGCTTACTAACTGTTACAATGATGTTTTATGGTCTATTTATACATGTGTAGAACCCTAATTCTTGATATACAAGTAAGGAAAGCTGATGATATTTAATGAAACTCTAACTTGTCGGAGTTGTGATTATCTTCTTTCATGTCCTGTGTCTCTCGTATTTTGAATGCATTAGATCTCTTCCCTAATCTGGGTTCTGATATCTCTAAGGAATTTTATTTCCTCATTAAAGTATGCTTTGAGACACCTTGCTTGAGTATGACTCTTTCTCTACGTATTGGAGTCATAGTTGCATTGAATTTAACATTGTCCATATGTCGCTCAACCGACCGCCTACTAGACCAGACCAGACTTCGCTTTCCCTAACCGACTACTTGACGTTGATCGAACGTCCTGACCCGACCAGTTTAGTGATTTCGACCAGATCACATTCACTCGATCGATCTAACCATCTCAATTGAATTATTTCTACCCGACCGTCTGTGCGTCCCAACCAGGTCTTGTGAAGTCATCTTAGGTCAACTCAAGTTGGTCTAGTCTAGTTGGCTTTTGGTGACATGGCATCTCTGATTTTACCCAAATGACGTGATGATGGAATCAGCAGTGGATTACGCCACCCTCAAGCTGTGTGTGAGATCGTGAGAGAGATATTGGTGGTGGTGGTGGTTGTGTGTGAGAGATGTCAGTTTCATGAATGAGAGAGTGAAAGATTATTTTTTAATGGTTTGAAATATTAAAAATTGACATTCATTAAATCTAATGAAAGAGAGTGATGCGAACCTCAAAGGACGTGCATGAAACCCAACAACACAATTTGGAATACTTGCCCTAGAAAGCTAAAATTCAGATCTTTTTATGAAAAGAAAACCCCAACACAATGATTATTTGAATCAAGAACTGTAGGTATATGAATTGAACGCCACAAGGTAGATCCTTTGATAATTTCACAAGTTCTATGAAGAACCAAAGAGGAACCAATCCTCACAATAATTTTTATTCAATGCAATTCCTTTTCCAGTTCTATTCACGCCCTTTACATATAAGGTTGGAATAAAACATAAAATCCTAAGGCAATTAAAGCCCCTTATAGGAAAAGGAAAGTAAATGGTTTACAATTAGGAAAATAATTAAGGGCAAAAAAATGGCAACTAACTGGTCTGAAATTAGTAGGTAATCATCCCATTCTTAGAAGGTCTTTATTTGGAAGCAAAATTGATTGTTGTAATCCACACCCAAATCAAGCTGATTAGCTCCTCTGGAAGGTCTTTATTTAGAAGCAAATTTGATTGTTGTAATTCACGCCCAAATCAAGCTATTCAGCCCCACTAATTGTTTGAATTACATTGATTAAGCCTTGATCTTTTTTTGGGCCCATCTTGAAATGCGTCATTTTAGGATCAGCCCAAATCTCTTGAATCAACCCATTAAGTGCTTCTTTGATCCTTTTAGCCCTTGCCTTTGTAATTGGCTCAACTGGAACATGCAATGCATCTTGTTAACAGGGTTTTTTGGCAAGGGATCAAAGGAGAATTTTCCAACTAGTATCAACCTGATAAGAGCCAGTCCCAGTTTCCGGGTGACCATCTAGACAAGTGCCACTACCTAGATGGAGCCAATATTGGGTAAGGTTGGTACCTCGATAACCTATCTACCTAGATAGAACACCAGTACCACGAACTAACGAAGTCATGCACTACACATTTATTGAAGCTCCTAATACCGACCAAGGACTAGTACAATGATAACTTGTGTGCCCAACGCCCATCAAGTCTTTCGACATCAACCAAGATACCCGGAACCACAATACCCGCCTTAATACTACCCCGACTTCCACCTGGTACATAATACCTCGATATCCACTCGGAGCCCATCCGGGGCAGGTACTCTACTTGTCGAACAATATGAAGGTGATCGTGAAGACATAAGCACCATTCTAGCGAGAAGTAGAACAAGCTCCATGCTAGTAGGATCAGACTGATATACCAGCACCTCGTTTCGCCAAAGTTCAGAATCAGAATTTCCCTCCAAGCTCCACGAAGAAAGAAATTTGACTCCATCGCCAAAATAAAGCGCCATTAATGAGACCAAACAGTCAACCAAATCAGCAATTGAATTTGATAGTGATTAACGGGATCAAATCCCGCGCCTTCAGCCCCACACAATGCCTTTCAACTCCTAAAAGAAGACTTTAAAAAATCCTTATAAATACAATCGGATTTTGAGGGAATTTTCTGGAACAACTATGTATATAGCTTTGAAGGGGAAAGAAGGGGATCGTTTTTTCGCCATCACAAAAGATAGAGAGATTAATTCCAGAAGAATTTCCTCTGAATTCTCTGAAGCTAGTGAGAGTCCATTGACGATCATTGGAAGGATATATCCACTTATCAACATAAACGGCATTCTCCACCCCTATTTTGTGTTAGAGAGAGTAGAGAATGAGTGTTGTAACCATTATACAAGTTTCTGTTCAATAAAACAGTATTTACTTATATCTCCTTGGTTCCTTCATACTTGTCCGTGTCAATCTTCAGCATAGGAAGGAACCCCGGTACCGAAGGTACCTATCCCGCTACCACCCACCAGTAGGGGATGAGGGTGTTAATTGAAATTTTGCTCCCCGAGCAGATTTTTTCGTTAACATTTTTTGGCGCTGTCTATGGGAATCACCACACCCTATAAGAAAGCCTGAGTGTCTCGTTTTCTTACTGCATTATCAGAATGAAGCTCCGATCATCTCAAGATCATCCCGACCTGTCAGGACATCAATCAAACGCTTCAACTCAAAAGATTCAGAAGCCAAAAAAAGGGGAAAGGGTCGTAAACCTGCTCCAAAGCCATCGGTTACCGTGTTGGCGAACCCCCAGGCACCAACCACCCTAGCAGCAGGCCTCGCTAGTTTAAACCAACAAGTCACGGCCTTTATAGAAAATATTCACCTCCAAATGGTCGCAAAAGGTGGTGCCAGCGAGCCTGCGGTACCAGATACTAGGGGAGATACTAATCGGCAAGGTACCAGGGTGCCTCTTTTCGATAGATTGGGACCACCACCTCCCGTACCGTTTCATGACAGACTCGGACCCGTACCTCCGATACCATCGGTCCACTACCGACTCGGGCCTATGCCCCCGGCTCCAAGACAGCTTGTAAACTACCAACCTCGACTGGCGAGATCCGCCATTGATCTCCTGCCTAGGGAGCGTTACCACTCGGTCCAACTAGAAGCTTCTTCTAGACAGCCTCAGCAAGAAGTGTCCAGGAGGCGACCTCGATCAATAGCTGGAGGTAGTGATAGAAGTGCTGGAGAAGACCTTCCCTAGGAAGAGAACCAGGATGAAGCTTCCGCAACATCAAAGACATCTGGTGACGGAGAATCTGAAGTGGAATCCAGAAATGATGGCAACAAACTTCTTAGGGACCAGGTTTCCAGAATGGCGAAAGAGATCCAAGAGTTGAAGAAGGGCAAGCACTGGGAAAATCGGAAAGACCCCTTGGGAGAGATGAATGCTCCTTTCTCTAGAAGGATCAGGGTAACAGAGTTACTCCCTAAGTTCAAGATGCCAACCGACAAGTACTCTGGAACTAAAGATCCTTTAAGCCACTTAGAGAGTTTTGTTAAACAGATGGAGGTCCAAAATGCTACCAAGGCCGCCATATGTAGGATGTTCCCTACCATGCTAACTGACTATGCTAAGACGTGGTTCAGAAAACTACCAAGCACCAAAAAAAGGAGATGCCTAAACTTGCACCTATTCAAAAGAATCAGAATAAACCTCCCAACAAGTCTACGTACTGGTCGCCACCATACTAGCCTCCGCGGAACTGATACCCAGTTAGGCGGACTCCTCCTAGAGCTACACCTTTACCCAAGGAGGTAGCGTGAGTAGATAGAGAGGAAAGAGGGTACTCCCACTACACCACCTGAACGTATCTCGTGAGACTATTTACCTCGCCATCCGCGACAAAGGACTGCTCAGGAAGTCGGGTCCAATAAAGGCACCAGTCGATCAACGGAACCGCTATAAGTATTGTGACTTCCACGAGGATGTAGGTCATAATACCTCGGAATGCTACAGTTTGCGTAACCAGATTGAAGCCCTGGTAAGGGGAGGTTGCTTGGAGGAATTCCTTCAACAAGTGCGCGACAACATTCGCACCAGTAAGGAGGTGCAGGCAGACATTAAAGCATTTAAAGAAGGAAGGAAAATGAAAGGGAAGGATCTAATAAAGCAGATCCACATAGTTAACACCATCAGTGGGGGTCCCATCCCTGGCAGGAACCTCCAACAATTCTCGAAAGAACCATGCCAGGAAAGTGCCCATGGTAGAAGCTGGCCAAAATGTCTTCAAGGTTACTAGGGGATCACCCCGGTCTCCTCCTGCTGTACAGATTATCTTTACAGAAGAGGACGTGTACAACACCGTGTAGCCCCATGACGATCCCATGGTCATCACTGTGCAAATAGCTAGCAATTTGGTCCATCGTGTCTTGATTGACACATGTAGCAGCGTTGATATTCTCTTGAAGAGTGCTTTGGAGCAATTTAACTTAAAGAGACCTTGTTACAATAGTTGCACTACCCCATTATACGGGTTCACATGAGACTTGTTGATCCCCACCGGATCTATGATCCTACCAGTGATAGTAGGGACAGTACCCCTCCAGCAGAACCTGATGACAAACTTCGTTGTGGTAGACACCCCGTCTGCCTATAACACCATCCTAGGAAGACCTTGCCTGTTTTCCCTCAAGGGAGTCCTGTCGATATACCACAACGTCCTGAAATTCCCAGTAGGAGACAAGGTGGGTGAAGTGCGAGGGGACCAGCAAGCTGCACGCAAGTGCTATATAGTATCTACCAACCCAGCAGCGTTGGCTAAGCAATATGTACAGATAACCATTAATTAAGATCAACAGTTCTCAGAGGAGGATTTTGAAGGCGAAATGAATTCAGTAGAGAAGAAGCCTGAGGTAGAGTCCCTAGGTATGGAGGTCAGGGAAGAAGAAGACAAATGATGGGTCGATGGTCATCCTGCAGACGAGTTGGAGGAAATATCTATTAGGAAGGATGACCCTTCCAAGATAGTCAGGATAGGTTCGACACTAGAGGTGGGAGTGAAGGAAGATCTAGTAAAACTCTTAGAAGAATATAGTGATATTTTTGCATAGAGTCATGAGGAGATGCCAGGAATACCAGTTACCTTGGCAACTTATAGGTTAGCCGTGGATCCTACCTTCAAGCCAGTTAAGCAGAAAATGAGGCTTTTCAACCTCGAAAGAAATGCCGCGGTACAAGAGGAAGTGGACAAACTACTAAGGGTAAAGTTCATCAGGGAGTCCCGATACACTGAATGGATTGCCAAAGTGGTCATGGTAACCAAAGCAAACAGAAAATGGTGTATGTGCGTTGATTACACCGATCTCAACCGTGTCTGTCCGAAAGATAGCTTCCCGTTACCGTAACTTGATCAGCTGGTAGATTCGACCACGGGTAACCAGCTCCTAAGCTTCATGGATGCTTTCTCGGGGTACAACCAAATCATGATGCACCCTGCTGATCAAGATAAAACCAGCTTCATAACATGACAAGGCATGTACTACTACAAAGTATGCCTTTCGGGCTCAAGAACGCAGGGGCCACCTATTAGCGTCTAGTCAACCGTCTGTTCAAAGAACTGATAGGAAAATCGATGGAGATGTACGTTGATGATATGATTACTAAGTCTCAGGTAGCCAAACAACACCAGTACCACCTCTGCCAGACTTTCCAGATAGTCAGAAAAAATCAAATGCGGTTAAACCCTGCTAAGTGTGCTTTTGGGGTAGCAGCCGGAAAATTTCTCTGGTTCATGGTTCATGTAGGAGGGATCGAAGCCGATCCGAAGAAGATCAAAGCCATTCTAGACCTCGAATCACCTACCTCGCTCAAACAAGTGCAAGGTTTGACCGGACGGATAGCAGCCTTGAACCGCTTTATATCACGGTCAACTGAAAAGTGTATTCCCTTCTTCAAAGCCATCAAACAAGGGAAGAATATGAAGTGAGACCAAGACAGTGAGTCAGCCTTCCAATCATTGAAGAAATATCTGGATAGCCCCCCATTACTATCTAGCACGGTACCAGGAGATGAGCTACAACTATACCTGACTGTATCCGAGACGGCTGTTAGCGGAGCCTTGGTAAAAGAGTATGGAGACGGGATTCAACAGCCTATCTATTATGTGAGCCATGCCCTGACCAAGTCAGAAAAGAACTACACTCCCCTAGAGAAGCTCGTGTTTGCACTAGTAGCCACTGCCAGGAAGCTCCGCCCCTATTTCCTAGCTCATACAATCGCGGTGGTCATAAATCAACCTCTGCGTCAATTTCTCCAAAGGCTAGAAGTGTAAAGAAGACTTGTTCTATGGGCCCTTGAACTCACCCAATTTGAAATCAAGTATAAGGCCAGAACTACCATTAAGGCCTAAGCTTTGGCAGATTTCAGTGGTAGAATTTAGCACGATGCCAAGCCATGGAACCTCTCCGACCTCGGATTCCACCCCTCAGAAGGAACATGAACCCGCAGATTGGCCCACCAATCAAGGGATCTGGATTTTATATACGGATGAGGCATCTAATTAAGCAGGAAGTGGGGGCAGAATCGTTTTGACCGACCCGGACAAGGTCGAATGCTGTCATTGTTTCAGGTTTGAGTTTAACACCACCAACAATGAAGCTGAGTATGAAGCTTTGTTAGCAAGAATGAGGACAGCAGCAGAGCTAGGATCAGATTACCTCCATGCTAAATGTGACTCGCAACTGATAGTCAACCAAGTAGCAGGCCTATATCAGGCCTAAGGAGATAACATGGGAGCTTACCTAGGGAAGGTCCAAGAACTTGTGTCCCGATTTAAAGGATTCAAGATCGAGCAAATACCCAGGCTGTAGAATCATCGAGCCGACGTCCTAGCCAAAATAGTTGCAAGTGGAGGACATGCACTGCCGAAAGGAGTACCGCTCCAGATAATCACTACATCAAGCATAGCTGAAGGGAAGGAAGTTAAGCCCGTGGAGTGATTTCCATGCTGGATCCCATCGTGGATTTCTCCAAGAAGAAAGGCTCCCTGAAGATCCAGCCCACAAGATCAAGAGAACCTCAGTCCGATACTGTCTGGTAGAGGGACACATTTACCGTAGAGGGAGATCGCTCCCCTTACTCAGGTGTCTACACCTTGAAGATGCAGGTTGGGCACTCAGGGAAGTACATTCAGGGGATTGTGGAAATCATATCGGGGGAGAAGCGCTAGCTTACCATGTATTGCACATGGGATACTACTGGCCAACCTTGCACCACGATGCAAATCGATTCGTGCAATCTTGCGAACCGTGTCAGAAAACGGCCAACCTGAACCACCTACCTCCAGAACGACTATCTACCATCAGCTTGCCATATCCGATTGCCTTCTAGGGAGTAGATCTGATTAGACCTCTCTCAACCGCGCCAGGTCAGCAGAAGCATGCGATAGTGGCTATTGATTATTTCACCAGGTGGGTGGAAGCAGAACCCCTCTACAGAATTACCGAATAAAATTCAACAGAATTCGTCAAGAAAAATGTAGTTTACCGATTTGGGACCCCGATGGTCATCATCACAGATCTGGGTAAACAATTTGATAATGCCAGATTCTGGGGATTCTACGAGAATCTAGGAATCGAGCTTCGCTTTGCATCAGTAGCACACCCTCAGACTAAAGGCCTGGTAGAAGCTACAAACAAAACTATCAAGAGGCTTCTAAAAAGGAAGCTCCAGCAAAAGAAGGGTAGATGGGCAGATGAGCTCTCAAGTGTGCTATGGGCTTACCGCACCACCAAAAGGACCGCTACTGAAGATACTCCCTACTCACTAGCTTTTAGGGTAGAAGCTGTCCTTCCTATCGAGCATAAGCACACTTCCTTCCGGGTTCAACACTTTGACCCAGTAGGAAACGATGATAAATTAAGATCCAACCTAGACCTCCTGGAAGAGAAACATGATAGGGTTACAGAAAAGGTAGCAGTCTACCATGGCCAAATTGCCCACTATTTCAACAGGAGAGTTAGGAACCGAAGTTTTAAGGAAGGGGACTTGGTTCTCAAGAAGGTTACTCAGAACACCCAAAAGAGATCAGACGTGGTACTGTCACCTAATTGGGAATGTCCCTACCTAATTAGAATGGTGATCCAGGGTGGGGCCTACAAGTTGGACGATATGGATGGACATCTTGTAGACAACACTTGGAATGCTGATCACCTCAAGAGGTTCTACCTATAGGCCATGCAGTAGAAATTAGTCAGATTCGCCTCGAAACGAACATTAGAAGGTGTTAGTAATCATGAGTGCTTGTATTCTTCTTTTTTTTTCATCAATAAAGAAGGTTTCTTTCTCCATCTACCTTTGTCTACGTTTATCTACATCTATCTACTATATGTCGCTAATTGAATCCGTTATGGTCGCCTTAAAGACCAGGAAAGCTAGATGGCTCTCATGATGCTCTGGACTAGGTTAATCCTTCCAGAAGGATCGCCTGAAATACCAGGACAGTCACGTAACGTTCCTGATGCCCTATACCGGGTTAATGGATCTCCTCAAGACCAGGAAAGGCCACATGACTTTCCTGCTGCCTTGGCCGGGCACCACCCCCTGCTAAGAAGGACTTGGATCGTAAGAGCATAATTGCCATATAGGTCGGACCTTGGCCAGGCACCACCCCCCGCTGAGAAAGGTCTGGATAGTAAGAGCATAGTTGCCTGCCAGATCAAGGCCTTGGCCTGGTTGTTGGAACCTAGGGTTACGGATTGCGCAGCGGAAGGTTTTAAAATTTTTAATGCAATCATTAAATTAACCCATTTGTACAGTAATAATCAAATGCAATATTAAAGTGAAGATTTTTCATACCTACGTAGGAGGCTCCTTCATTTTGATACGAACTGCTCCTGATTTGAACCACGTGATCTTCCTCACTATCTCCCGGAATTGGTAACACCGTGTGGGCGCGTCACGATATTCAGGATCTGTATGGAGGAAGAAGAGAAGAACACACACATAAACCACAACTAGAAGTGCAGCATATGTGGTCTCACCACACCTTAATTTTTTTCTTCTTTTTGTTTGTTTTTTCTTTGCTGTGTGTTTTGTGATCCACGATCACTTCTCTTCTTCTTTCTTTTATTTTATTGTGTTAATTTCACTGATTCGGTTATCATTATTTTAATTAAATATATATCTCATATATTTCAAATAAAATCAAACCAAAATCTTATTTGATTTTTAAAAAAATATCTCATATCTTTTTAAATTAAATATTTATTTTTGAATTCAAACATTTCTAATTCAATTTCAAATATTCAATTTAATAAAATAAAATAATCATATTATCTTATTTTATTCAAAATCAAATATCAACTAACACCCTCCATTTAGTGATTAACAACATAATTAAATAATCTTATTATTTAATTTATTTAATCACCATTATTCATTAATTAAATAATCTCATTATTCAATTAATCCCCGAATAAATACGTGTCACTTTCGTAACACAATTAATTGGACAATCCAATTAATTAACCGTGACCCTTGTTACCTAAATCGATCGGGCTAGCAAAGGGAACTAATGGACCCACAGTATTTTGAGCTCCAATAATCCTTAGAAATTATTAATTAAACTCTTTAATTAATATTTCATGATTATTAACTTCGGTGTTATTCCATTAAAAACCCGAAGCTGCACTCTCTCAACTGTAGACGTTTTTACACAAACCAATAACTCTCGGTGTCCATCGATATAGCTATTACATATGGTATAATCCTCCACAAGTAGTTCATAATTAGAGCTGGGTCATAATGTCCGTTATACCCCTCTAATCATATCTTTCCATTAAGTACCATTGATTCTCTAATGAACAATAAATCCTACATTCCTTACGGAATTAGGAGAGCGCTCATATTGTTCAAGCCCCGAATCAACCCTTAAGGGAACTACCATTTACTTCTCACAAGAAGGAGTGGATTCCACTATTGTGTACAAACCTTCCCAGCCACAAGCCAAACCGCGATCCCAACATACAGAGTATATTGATCGGGAATGCAACTCCGACCTCACCCATGGTATATCAAAGACCACGATCTAACCTGAAGGAGTCGATAAGACACTTAGGATTAAGATCACCCACATATAGCCATCATTAGTTGATATATATGAATCTCATCGTTAAACGGATCTTAGTGAGAGATTCATATAGATCATGGCCCAGTCCTATATGATCATATCATATAAGGTGCCTCCATTCTCATATCTACATATGAATGATCCAGGATAGGATCACCGTACACTACAAAATGGACCGCAACTGTAGATTAACCACAAATAAAGTACCCAGCTTTATTTGCTATCTACGGACTCTTTAGATTGCTCATTTCAAACTGAATCCATCTATATATGACACTCATATACTCAGTTCGAAATTACATCCGGCAATCTTGGATGTTAAGTGCACATGTTATTTAAAGTATGACACAAAATGAATGAATATACTACTTCTTTTATTTATGTTCAAATTCTATTTACATATTACAAGCTTTAGGGCAAAAACCCTAACAATCTCCCACTTTCACTAAAGTATGTGAGTCATGTCTCGTAACCCTAGACTTTCTAGGTGACCTTCAAACACTTTAGCCGGTAAGGTCTTCGTAAATGGATCAGCATGATTGTCTTGTGAGGCTATCTTGGTGACTATCACATCTCCTCTCTACACTATCTCTCTAATGAGATGATACTTTCTCTCTATATGCTTCCCTCTCTTGTGGCTTCTTGGTTCTTTGGAATTAGCCACAGCACCACTGTTATCACAATAAAGTGTGATGGGCTTATCCAGATCTGGAACAACTTCCAGATCATTCAAGAACTTACGGAGCCAAACAGCCTCTTTAGCAGCTTCACAAGTGGCTACATATTCGGCTTCCATGGTGGAGTCAGCAATGCAAGATTGCTTTATACTTCTCCACTCAATGGCTCCACCACCTAGGGTGAATACTGATCCAGACGTGGATTTTCTAGAATCCCTGTCTGACTGAAAATCAGAATCTGTGTATCCTAACGGGATCAAATCCTGTCCGGAATACAATAGCATATAGTTTCTCGTTCTCCGAAGATACTTGAGAATAGTCTTGACAGCAACCCAATGATCTAATCCTGGGTTGGACTGGTACCTGCTGACTACTCCCACTGCATAGCAGATGTCCGGTCTCGTGCATAACATAGCATACATGAGACTACCTACTGCTGATGCATATGGCACACGTCTCATATCCTCAACTTCTTGAGGTGTCTTCAGACACTGTTCCTTAGACAAGTGAACCCCATGTCTAGAAGGTAAATTACCTTTCTTGGAGTTCTGCATCGAAAATCGCATAAGAATCTTGTCGATATATGATGCCTGAGACAATGCTATGAGTTTGTTCTTACGATCCCTTATAAGTTGGATCCCTAGAACATAACTCGCCTCTCCCAAATCTTTCATTTGGAATTGGCTAGCCAGCCAGCCCTTTACATCAGACAACACTCTTACATCATTCCCAATGAGTAGGATGTCATCTACGTATAGGACCAAGAAAACTACTTTCTTGTCAATGATGCGCTTGTAGACATAAGGCTCATCAACGTTTTGCTCGAAGCCATAGGTTTTGATCACATCATCAAACCTTATGTTCCAAGATCTAGATGCTTGCTTGAGTCCATAAATGGACCTTTGCAACTTGCAAACCTTTTGCTCTTGATCTGGAGACACAAATCCCTCTGGTTGCATCATGTATATGCTTTCATCAAGATTGCCATTCAAGAATGCAGTCTTGACGTCCATTTGCCAAATTTCATAATCTAAATAGGCAGCAATGGATAAGAGAATCCGAATAGACTTAAACATGGCTACTGGCGAGAAGGTCTCTTCATAATTGACCCCCTCTTTCTAGGTATAACCCTTGGCCACTAGCCTTGCCTTGAAGGTCTCTACCTTCCCGTCTACTCCTCTCTTCCTCTTGTAGATCCACTTACATCCTATGGGTTTTACCCCATTCGGTAAGTCTACAAGTTCCCAGACTGAGTTAGAGTACATAGACTCCATCTCGAGATTCATGGCTTTAAGCCATTCCTCTTTATCAGGATCTTCCATTGCCTTCTTAAATGTCAATGGATCATCCACACTATCAGCAGAGACAGGATCTTGGCCCTCACTTACACCCAAATAGCGTTCAGGCTGTCTCACAACCCTCTCACTACGTCTAGGTGGTAGTGTATCCTGACTAGGAATTATCTGACTTTTAGATGTTAATGGATTAACAACTCTAGTTGATTGAGTACTGGTCTCACCAGGCTCCAACTCATTTAATACAATTTTAGAACGAGGTTTATGATCACTTATATAGTTATCCTCAAGAAACGTTGCATTTGTCGATACAAATACTTTGTTATCTTCAGGACTATAGAAGTATCCACCTCTGGTCTCCTTGGAATATCCTACAAACAAGCAGACCACAGACTTGGGATCTAGCTTTCCAGTTCTGTTCTTCAGCATGTGTGCTGGACACCCCCATATGCGAAAATGTCGTAAACTAGCTTTACGACCATTCCACAACTCTAGAGGAGTTTCAGGAAAAGATTTGGATGGCACTACATTCAAAATGTATGCCGCTGTTTGTAACGCATATCCCCAGAAGGAATTTGGTAATGATGAGAAACTAATCATAGATCTCACCATTTCCATCAGGGTTCCATTTCTCCTCTCCGCTACACCATTTTGCTGAGGTGTACCAGGAGCTGTGAGTTGGGAAACTATCCCATGCTCGACCATGAAGTCTTCAAACTCTTGGTCAATGTACTCACCTCCACGATCTGATCGTAGTGACTTGATAGTCCTACCTAATTGATTCTCAACTTCAGCTCGGAATTCTTTGAACTTTTCAAATGTTTCCGACTTTCGTTGCATTAGGTAGACATATCCGTATCTTGAGTAGTCATCTATAAAGGTGACATAATACTCATAGCCGCCCCTAGCTCTAACATTTATCGGTCCGCAGACGTCTGTATGTATGAGTTCTAGTGGCTCTATAGCTCTAAGCCCTTTTCCAGTAAAAGGTCTCTTAGTCATCTTACCTTCTAAACAGGATTCGCAGACATGTAAGGTGCCAACCTTTAACTCACTTAAAGGTCCACTTTTTGCTAGTCTGTCTATCCGGTCAAGGTTGATATGACCAAGCCTTAGATGCCAAAGATACGTGTCATTATCTGGAGAAATCTTATGTCGTTTAATTTTAGGTTTTTCAACCTTAAACATTTCGGTGTTAAGCAGTGTAGTATGTATTAACGGTCTTAACACATACAAATTGTTTTCATTAATTCCTGAACAAATATTCAGACCATTCTTTCCAATAATAACAATCTTATTATTAAAAGAAACAGAATACAATTGTTCTAACAACTTAGAAACGGAAATCAAATTCCGTGTAAATCCAGGAATATAAAAAACTTGTTCAATAATAAAAAACTATTATTATTACAAAATTGCAATCTTATTGCTCCCACTGCTTTGGCCGACACGACATCCCCCGACCCCACACGCATAGAGAAGGCTCCCTCCTCTAGCTGTGTCCAAGAATCTGTCCACTGTAAAAAAGAACAAACATGGTTAGTGGCCCCCGAATCAACAATCCAAGGTGAAGAATCATCTTCCACTAAACAAGATTCAAGAACAAGTAAATCATATTTACCTTTCTTCTTCTTCTTGGCTACCTCCTCCAGGTATTGAGGACAGTTCCTCTTCCAGTGCCCGACCTTGTTACAATGGAAACATTTTCCTTTGTCTTGGTCGGTGGAGGTGCCCTTCTTTTTGCTTTGGACCTTCTTGGGTTTGGGCTTACCCTTCGCTTTTTCCAGCAGACCTCTTCCTCTTCTTATTATTGGAGGAAGATGGTTCGGCAACATTTGCCTCACCGGTCTTACTTTTGCTGTCCTTGGTCATGGACTCAAAAGTAGCGAGCTCATTGAGCAACTGTGTGAGACTAAACCTTAACTTGTTCATCCCGTAGTTGTTCTTAAACTGATCGAAACTCTTCAGAAGAGTCGTCAGTATGATGCTCACTTGACTGGGTTCATCAATGGCCCCGCCATTGACTTCTGCCGTGTTGAAGTAGGACATCATGCTCAGGACATGTTCCCGAACTGATGTACCTTCCTTCATGCGAGCGAGCATAGCGGAACGAACAGCTTCGTGTCGCTTTTGCTCGGAGGGCTGCCCGAACATAGCTTGCAATGACTCCATAATTTCGAATGCTGTAGTCATTGCTTCGTGCTTTGTTACAAGCACGTCTGTCATAGAAGCTAACAGATATGTTCGGGCCTTCTCATCAGATGAGACCCATCGCTGGTATGCCTCACGAACAGTTCGTGTGGCATTGGCAGTAGGCACCGGAGGACATTCCTCCGTAAGCACAAACTTGAGGTCTTTTGTGACCAGTATTGCATTAATGTTAAGTTTCCATTTTGTGTAGTTATCACCAGTTAATTTATCGTTTGCAAGTATTTGTAATAGTACAGATGACATGGCTGAAAAAACATAAATTAAAGATTCATTCAGTCATACATTCTAAACATGTGCTAATGTTCGGCATAAAATTAAACATGATGCTTGAAAATGTTTAATGAACAAGAACAACCCTAAAAACAATGTTTCTATGCCACGACAATCCAACATACCACAAGCAAGTGCCGCCTTAGGGTCGGTCAAATTCTTGCATGTTGGATCGAGACCTTCTCAGTCAAAGGATATACCAGAATAACTCTTATGCCAATATCATTCAACCATCGTTTATTAGGTCAGGTTTTTAATTAACCAATTTAATTAAAACCTTGTGAGTGTAACCTATCATTTCAGATCTCAAGAGCTTAACTCGAGAATTGCCGCCTTAGGGTCGGTCAATCCCGAAATCCCCTCCGAAATCCTATCTGTTAGGAAGTCAACCTTGGTATTGATTCTTATGGAAACCCTCCTTAGGGAGGACGAAAACAAAGCCGTCACGAGGCCCCACTCAAATCTCACGGTGTTGAACTAATGATGGAGACCGCGGGATATAATGTCATATATCCCTCTCCCACTCACTATTTTATATTAAGGGTTTTCTATTAATATTAATGAACCTAGATTAAACTAGATTAAACGGCTAATTTTAATCTAAGCGTCAAGTGCATTAATCACAAATTGTTAGAATCCTATTCCAATAATTAATAAACTTAATTGATTTTTAACACTTAAAAAATTTAGTTTATTAGTGATAATTCAAATCTATGTAAAATGTTTACTAAGACTAGAATTATTATTAAATGTGTATTTACCAAGTTTTAACTATTAAAACTAAACACATTATTTAGGTCCAATTATTATTAGGAGTTTAATCAAATTAATCCTAATATATATATTAAGGACCCTACTAATCTAAGTATTAAAACTCTTTAATAAAAAGATTAGTAATTAATGAGATTTACCAAGTTTTTACTCCTAAAAACTAATCCCATTAAAAATAGCCAATTATGTGAATAACCCATTTTAATCAAATTAAAAAAAATTAAACACATAATATAGATGGCTATAATGCATGTATGATATATCAACATATATATATATATATATATATGTGTAGGCACAACTAATTTAAATGACATGTATATGCATGGCAATGCTTAATCATCAAATAATTAAAACATACATGAGTTGACCGAGTGTTGTGGATTATTTAACCTAAAAATTGGAATCTAATTACAAAAAATATTTCCAAGGCATCCCTTGGTCTTCTTGTAATTTCTAAGACTTCCAATCTCTTCAGGTCATGCACACTGGTAGCATCGCTGGTACGCTTGCTCGCAGGTGGTAGGTGCGCGCTGGACGAGCGCTGGTAGGCTGCGCGCAGGTAGAGGGTTGCGCGCTGGTGGTGCATAGGGTGCAGGTCTGCCTGCGCACGTTAAAGGCATGCGTTGGTCATGCATGCGCGCTGATGCGCTGGTCTTTTGCGCGCTGGTGGTAGTCATCGTCTGCATACGCGCTGGAGGTAGTCATCGTCTGCATGCGTGCTGGACCGATGAGCATTGGTAGCATGCGCACTGCCTTCCAGTGAACAACCAGGTGAGTCTTTTACACATATTTTTTTTTAATAATACAACAGTAAAATAAAAAAAAATAAAACATTATACAACCCAGAAACACTCTAAATCCACAACACTATAAAAAATTACGATCAACCATGTTTTTTAAATTAAACAATTTAATTAAAAAACATCATATACTCATCAAAAAAAATATGTGCCTACACATTCATACATATCAGGAGTAATCGAATTCAATTATACTGTACAAAAATTGGCTCTGATACCAATTGTTGGAACCTAGGGTTACAGATTGCGCAGCGGAAGGTTTTAAAATTTTTAATGGAATCATTAAATTAACCCATTTGTACAGTAATAATCAAATGCAATATTAAAGTGAAGATTTTTCATACCTACGTAGGAGGCTCCTTCACTTTGATACGAACTGCTCCTGATTTGAACCACGTGATCTTCCTCACGATCTCCCGGAATTGGTAACACCGTGTGGGCGCGTCACGATATTCAGGACCTGTATGGAGGAAGAAGAGAAGAACACACACATAAACCAAAACTAGAAGTGCAGCATATGTGGTCTCACCACACCTTAATTTTTTTCTTCTTTTTGTTTGTTTTTTCTTTGCTGTGTGTTTTGTGATCCACGATCACTTCTCTTCTTCTTTCTTTTATTTTATTGTGTTAATTTCACTGATTCGGTTATCATTATTTTAATTAAATATATATCTCATATATATCAAATAAAATCAAACCAAAATCTTATTTAATTTTTAAAAAAATATCTCATATCTTTTTAAATCAAATATTTATTTTTGAATTCAAACATTTCAAATTCAATTTCAAATATTCAATTTAATAAAATAAAATAATCATATTATCTTATTTTATTCAAAATCAAATATCAACTAACACCCTCCATTTAGTGATTAACAACATAATTAAATAATCTTATTATTTAATTTATTTAATCACCGTTATTCATTAATTAAATAATCTCATTATTCAATTAATTCCCGAATAAATACGTGTCACTTTCGTAACACAATTAATTGGACAATCCAATTAATTAACCGTGACCCTTGTTACCTAAATCGATCGGGCTAGCAAGGGGAACTAATGGACCCACAGTATTTTGAGCTCCAATAATCCTTAGAAATTATTAATTAAACTCTTTAATTAATATTTCATGATTATTAACTTCGGTGTTATTCCACTAAAAACCCGAAGCTGCACTCTCTCAACTGTAGACGTTTTTACACAAACCAATAACTCTCGGTGTCCATCGATATAGCTATTACATATGGTATAATCCTCCACAAGTAGTTCATAATTAGAGCTAGGTCATAATGTCCGTTATACCCCTCTAATTATATCTTTCCATTAAGTACCATTGATTCTCTAATGAACGATAAATCCTACATTCCTTACGGAATTAGGAGAGCGCTCATATTGTTCAAGCCCCGAATCAACCCTTAAGGGAACTACCATCTACTTCTCACAAGAAGGAGTGGATTCCACTATTGTGTACAAACCTTCCCAGCCACAAGCCAAACCGCGATCCCAACATACAGAGTATATTGATCGGGAATGCAACTCCGACCTCACCCATGGTATATCAAAGACCACGATCTAACCTGAAGGAGTCGATAAGACACTCAGGATTAAGAACACCCACATATAGCCATCATTAGTTGATATA
Organism: Dipteronia sinensis; assembly: GCA_033220585.1. Classification (NCBI taxonomy): domain Eukaryota; kingdom Viridiplantae; phylum Streptophyta; class Magnoliopsida; order Sapindales; family Sapindaceae; genus Dipteronia; species Dipteronia sinensis. The sequence continues at coordinate 23,293,796 of CM065642.1, forward strand.
TATGAATCTCATCGTTAAACGGATCTTAGTGAGAGATTCATATAGATCATGGCCCAGTCCTATATGATCATATCATACAAGGTGCCTCCATTCTCATATCTACATATGAATGATCCAGGATAGGATCACCATACACTACGAAATGGACCGCAACTGTAGATTAACCACAAATAAAGTACCCAGCTTTATTTGCTATCTACGGACTCTTTAGATTGCTCGTTTCAAACTGAATCCATCTATATATGACACTCATATACTCAGTTCGAAATTACATCCGGTAATCTTGGATGTTAAGTGCACATGTTATATAAAGTATGACACAAAATGAATGAATATACTACTTCTTTTATTTATGTTCAAATTCTATTTACATATTACAAGCTTTAGGGCAAAAACCCCAACACGGGTACCACCCACGCGCTAAGAAAGACTTGGTGCTAAAGTGTCCTTAGTCGCCTACCAGGATCTTACTGCCAATATGTTTCGCCATCATATTCGCCAAGGTACCAGGATTCCTACAAACAGGAATGCGAGGTACCCAGATTATTCACAAAGGTACCAAGATTCCTACAAACAGGAATGCGAGGTACCCAAGTTTGCCATGTTATTCACCGATGGACCTAGGTTCCTTGAAACAAGAAAGCTAGGTACCAGATTATTCGCCATTATATTCGCTATGGTACAAAGATTCCTAAAACAGGAATGCGAGGTACCCAGATTCGTCAGTATATTCGCCATGGTACCAAGATTCCTAGAGCAGGAATGTAAGGTATCTAGATTGTGAGATAATTCGCCAGTACGTTCGCCACCGCCAAGGAACCAAGATTCCTAGAACAGGAATGCGAGGTACCTGAATTTACCAAATTTTTCCGCCAGCACCATCAACCATGAACCCAAATTCCCCGAAGCAGAAAAGCTAGGTACCATGAGCCACCTGCATTACCAACAGCGTACCAGGATTAATCAAGGTACTCAGGCTTTGCCCAGACAGCTGAGGCCCAAGCTTTTCCCAAACAGGGTCAATCAAGAGACCATTGTTTTGGTTATGAGCCACGATACACCGTCAGATTTTTCTGTTACCAGATATTGGTTAAGTCGCTTTTATGCTGGGGGCTTTTACCTAAGTCTGCGTTACAGTTAGAAGCGTGCAACAAAATTCAATCAGCAAGAATAAAAAGAAAGAGAGGTTTCTTCATTGATCAAATCAGGGAGCCCGACCCTTACTTCAGGCTACATACAAGAAATAAGAAAGAAAAAACAACAAAAAGTAAATTCTAGGCTCAAGCACGCCGGCTTCCTTTTCGGCTTCCTGCTTACTTTCTTGACCTGCTCTTTTAACGACATTGATCTCAACCAAGACCGATGTGGATGATACTACCGTGACCTTCGAAGGTGAGAACATAGGCCTTGTTGGAGTCATCGAGCATATGAGGGTAACCTTGAAACCCTCCATATCCAAGATGCAACTGGATACGAAGCCGCAATTGCCTAGGTAAGATCTACACATTGGCGAGGGTGCAACACCGTGATCCACCATTCCTCTTGATCCAAAGGACCACAACTGGTTGTGGTTCTCTGGTAATTAAGCCTATTTCGCACTGCTCTATCCACAATACCAAACATCCTACTAATCAGAGGGATCGTATTCCCTCCCCTCACAGTAGTAACCATCGCAACGATCATCGGTCGACCTGCTAAAATTCGTTACTTCGAAGAATAAGGCGAAGAAAATGCTAAGCAGATTGGGTTATTTATAGAATAAAGAGGTGAATATCGGGGACAAGAGGATATGGTTATTAATGACGCAGAACACTTGACGTATGGGAAAAGATAACTCGTGAAACGCATGCGCCAGTGGTATAATGTTTGAAGGAAACCAACCTATGCCAGTTTGACACATAGTAGAATAATTAAATATAGTGTGTGAATCATAGACTCCCACGCCAGAATGCCAAAAAGGAAGTTCCGTCTGGATAACCTCTAACGGGGTATATACCTGGACTATCTCGATCGTTAAGGACCGCCGTCCCGATCCATCTGGTACCCTAGCACCACTCCGGGACCGATCACCCCAACGGCCGTATATCCACCGATTTTCAATGAGGGATAGATCGCCAAGTCCGTACCTAGGTACCCAAATTCCTTCGAAAATGAATATCTGGGGTACCTAGGTTCTTCCAACTGCAATCTTGCCTAAGTGGCAGGGTTCCAGGAGCGAGAATACCTAGTACTCCAATTCCTTCCCCAAACGAAATCAACTGTTAAGTTCTGGAAACCCTAGCACTAGCATCTAACTATGCTACAAAATTTAGTCTCGCCAAATTTTGAAGTTTACCAGAAGATTAGTTAAGTCAGGTTTACACTGGAGACTTTTCCTTCAGATCGAACTGGAATGCAATTAGGGAGATCCATAAGCAAGGTGCAAGAAGGCTAAAGAAAAGGATTGTTCCATTACTTTAAATCAGGGAGCCCATTCCCCCATTTACGGGCTACAAAAGAGAGAGAGAGAGAGAGAGAGAGAGAGAGAGCTTAAAATAACTAAACCGAGTCTTGCCTCTGCTTGCTCCTGGCTGGTTGCCTCTCCTCCAGTTCCACTGATCGGGACATCGTCTCCCTGACCATCTGGAACCCTTCTAGCCTCTTCGATACCTACTCCCACTGGGGCCTCTGCTTGAACAGGTCCAAACTAAAGCTCCTCCACTACCATATCAGACGTTTTACCCACCTCCTCGGTTGAGGCAGCTTGGTCCCCCATTACTTGGGCAGGATTGTTGGAAGAAGGAACAATCCTAATCTCTATTGAAGGAGACTGATCTCCTGCATCTTCAATTGACTTGGCCAGAGGTGCTGGTGGTTCAGAGACCCCTCTTTCAGCCTAAGCAATTCCAACTTCAGGGGCTTTTGGATTGGAACCTGCTTCAACATTACTGAGAGGAAGAAGGGAGGCAACTACTACTCCGCCAACTCCAGCAACCTGAGAAAGACCGACTATATCAGAAGGAGCAGCTCCAGCAAGTTCTGTGACTTTTTCCATAATCTCCTACCCCGATTCCACCCCGCGATAACACTCAGGTCAAACAGAGGAGGGAAAGCTAAAGCCACCTGGTAGCCATTGAAAAAGTAGCCATCCCCAAAGGCGGTGTCTGCTTGAGCATCAAGGCTGGCCATGCTATCACGAAGGGACTGAATCTCCTTCTCCAGCTTCACTACTCTATCCTTCGCGATCTCCCTCTCCTCCCTGCGATGAACGGATCTGAGTATTTCGGTATCCAAAGCCTGCTGCATCCTCACCCTATCAACCTTTGCTTCGCCTGCTTCCTTCTTCACGTTATTCAGGGACTGGTTCAAAGCCACCACGCCTCTAGCAGCTTTGGCAAGCTTCTCTTTGGATTTCTCCAATTCGGTGGTAGCATCCTTGACCTGTGCCCAGAGAGAGCTGACTTGATGGTTCATCGCCACATTAAACTTGAAGGCCTGCCAAATACAAAGTTTAAGATAGAATACTGCCGATTATGGAATCGAGATAGAAGACTAAATGAGACAGCTTACCTCTACCATAAGAGCAGTTCCCTTGGAGATCAAATAATCAACAGGCATAGAAGTCATGGCCTCCAAACCCCCACATAGGCAGGATGCTGCAAACTTGGCCAAGACTTCATCCTGGCTTCTATCTTTTGACCTCGATCGCGGCCTATCCCGAGGTACCACCCGGATAGTGGTAGAAGGATCAGAATCTCTCTCGATCGGGTTAGATCGACCAGTTGCCACAACGGGAGAGGCAGAGGGAGCTGACGCATCAACATTAATAGCAGCTGCAGCCGTTACTGTTTCGATGAGTGACGCATCCTGTACCCAACTAGGAGCACCTTGGTACCTCACCATTATAGCTGTAAAAGCCTTCAACGACCTAGCCGAGATAGGGGGAGGGGGAGCTGGTGACCCAGATACCTCGACCGGGGTCCTACAAGATCCTGCAGACATGCCAACCCCTACAGCGAGATCAGCAGCAACATGAATAGGGGAGGTTTGAGCCGAATCATTTATCCCACCAGAGGGGTGGAGTTCCACCTCCGATACCAATGGATGCACTGCAGAGACTGCCGAGATAGCAAAAATTTAGTGTCTACAGAATTAATAAAGCAATATAATAGAAGCAAAGTTAGAAATTCCTTTACCTGGGGAAGCACCGAAAATGCGAAGGTAGCGATCTACCCTCTTTGCCTCGAAGGCCTATGTGACAGGATATTTCATGTTGATGTAATTACGGGCCATAACAGCCCTCAGGATTTTCTCCGACTCTTCAGAGAGCTTACTTTTCTCTAACGTGGGCTTGCTACTGGAACCAGTGGGAACTGGGAACTCAGACTCTCAAATATGGATTGAATTACCCCACTCACATCCGATGATGACCCACTCCTCCTTCTATGAGGTATCTTTCTTCGTGGCCCATGGCACCACAAACTGCGGGTTATTCTTGGCGCGAGCATAAAACTTCCCATTTGGACCCAGGGCGTTGGCAGCAATCTGGAACACGTATCTGATCTCATCCGGTCTTGGCTCCCGATCGATATTATCCTTCTGACATTGCTCCCTCCACAGCATGAGGAACCCCACCAGGTGCCTCCAAAATCGTGGTGTTAGCTGGAGGGGAGCTAGCTATAAGGCAAGCAACGCTCTACGCAAGGTAGGGTGGAGGGGTAGCCTGACTTCACTATCGAAAGCTGCCGTATGAATTGGAAGCTGTTGGAACCCCGTTCACTGGTAACACAATGGAAATAGGTTTTAAAAATTGTAATACAGATCGTAAATGATCTGCAACTAGTGAACTTGATATTGTAATTATTTTTCCGGAACTAATACATACAATATGTAAACACAGGAAATTGTAATCAATATAAAAAAAATTTAGAACCTTACCAACGTTTGGAGGCTCCTTCACATTACGATACGCTCCTAGTCTGTACCACTGATTTTCCTAGCTATTCTCGAAACTGGTAACTGTGTGTGGGCGCGTCACGTACTCAGGAACTTTGGAGGATGTAGAGAAAAGAAGAAGAAACAATTTCTTCCAAGAGAAAAATAAAACTAGAACAATTCTAGTTCTTTTAATATATATATATATATTTAATATAATTTTTTTTTCTTCTAATGGTGCACAGGACGCACCCCTTTTCTTTTTCTCTCTTGCTTCTCATGCACACTTGTTGTGTTTTTTTTTCCGTTCAAATAAAAAAAAAAAACTAATGCCTTTTTCTCTCTTATCTAATTATATAAAATATATCATTATATATTTTTTAAAACTAGATTATTATCTTTTCCCAAATATATCTTCATATATTCAAAAGATAATTAGTATTCAAGTGTCATAGTTAGAGTAGGATTCTAACTCCCACATTGCCCTAATTGAGTTAAACTTAAATACTAGACTTCTCAAAGAATAAAATAATCTAATTATTTTATATCTTATTCATGATTTGAACCCGCAACTTCCACTTAAAAATTAATTAATAATTAATAATTATTAATTCATTAATTAAATAATCTAATTATTTAATTTATTTAATTATTAATATATTAATTAAATAATCTCATTATTCAATTAATCCCTGAATGAATACGTGTCACTTTCGTAACACAATTAATTGGACAATCCAATTAATTAACTGTGACCCTTGTTACCTAAATCGATCGGGCTAGCAAGGGGACCTAATGGACCCACAGTATTTTGAGCTCCAATAATCTTCGAAATCATTAATTAAACTCTTTAATTAATATTCCTTGATTATTAACTATGGTGTTATTCCACTAAAAACCTGAAGCTGCACTCTCTCAACTGCAGATGCTTTTACACAGACTGATACAACTCGGTGTCCATCGATATAGCTATTACACATGGTGTGATCCTCCACGGTTGTTCATAATTAGTGCTGGGTCATAATGTCCGTTATACCCTCTAATTACATATATCCTTTAAGTACCGTTGATTCTCTAATGAACAATAAATCCTATTTCCTCACAGAATTAGGAGAGCGCTCATATTGTCCAAGCCCTGAATCAACCATTCAAGGAACTACTATCTACTTCTCAGAAGAAGGAGTAGATTCCACTATTGTGTATATACCTTCCCAGCCACAAGCCAAACCGCAATCCCAACATACATAGTATATTGATCAGGAATTGCATCTGACCTCACCCTAGTATATCAAAGACCACGATCTAATCTGAAGGAGTCGATAAGACACTCAGGATTAAGATCACCCATATATAGCCATAATTAGTTGATATATATGAATCTCATCAGTAAACGGATCTTGGTGAGAGATTCATATAGATCATGGCCCAGCCCTATATGATCACATCATACAAAGTACCTCCATTCCCATATCTTATGTGAATGATTCAGGATAAAATCACCATACATTACGGAATGGACCGCAGCTATAGATTAACCACAAATAAAGTACAAAACTTTATTTGCTATCTATGGACTCTTTAGATTGCACGTCTCTTATTGTATCCATCTGTATATGACACTCATATACACAGTTCAAGATTACATCCGACAATCTAGGATGTTAATATATGTACAAGTTATAAAATAAACAACACAACAAGAATGAATTGAACTTTTCTTTTTATTTATTTCATAAATTCATTTATAAATTACATCTTTAGGACATAAACCCCAACAGAAGATCGCCAGGATTAGGGGTATATACGTCATACCCCTTAGGAGGTATAGTGATCGTGATATCTTTAGGGACCTTGAAATCCCTCTGCAAGCGCTTGATGGTTTCAAGGGTACTGGTTGAATTGGGGATGCATCTGTACTCATAAAGAAGAGCGCGCACCCTCCCCAATGTGTCCGTAACTTCACCAGCTCGGTCTCCACCTACCCCGACGACGCTCGGACTCCACTTACCCTAACAACGTCCGAATCTCCGCTCGTTTCCTTGTCGACATCCACCGGGGCACTAGGATCGTTTGTGAAACCCGTCCCAATTGCGACATTCCTGTTGGACCGGCGCATTGTAGAAGAGGGACGTCATCTCCACTATCATCGTCACAGACCCTCTTCCCACGAGCGAGGCTCCCACTGTTAGGATTATGCTCAATAGCAAGAGTGTAATATTGTAATTGACAATCTTTTCATATTAATAAAGTGTTTTCTGATTCTCACAAATACTTATAGCATTTATTATTATAATTGTCAAGGTAAATAATCATAAGGTCAAAAGACTATGAGAAATGAAGAATTGTTCATACATCCGGATATGTGTGAGGTAGACACAATTCTTTAGTTAGTCTTGAATAACGTTCACAACTTAAGTTAAAGGTTGGGCACCTCTATCTTGATAAAGTTGTAGAATTCTTTTACTAGCATTTGAGTGGGATCAAATGAGTTATGATGAGTCTAAAATCATCATAAGGTTTTTGAGTAAAAGAATCTAGTGCACTGGGTGCATTGAACAGGATCACAATGAAATACTTTATCTAGAACCGTCACTAGATATAAGTCTTTTCATTATTAGGACAATCGGAGAGTCGATCTTAATCCTGAGATAAATGATGGACTTATGGTTGCAAGTGTTATCATTTGAGCTATCAATGAGTACGATTATATAGCATAGTCTATCCTCGATAGTTTGGTGGTATTCATTTGTTAATCGATAGAGGACTTCATTTATAGATATGGACATCGTGGCTCCATTTATTAAATGAGAGTATAATATCATCATATGGATGTTTTGAGGTATTGGATATTAAATCTCAATGTTGAGTTTTCAATAATGATTATTGAAGACATGGCTTCTGGACAAGTCAAAATATCCAAGTTCAAAATGTGGTCATATGAGGAAATATGGTAACTTGGAGAGCTATAGGCGGTCTATGAGCTCTTGGCGATTACTGATATTATTCACGAGGATACACCATCTCCTATAAGATTGTCTAGGGTATGAATGAGAAACATCTCCTTATTCTATCTTTATTTAAGAGTTCAATTTTAGCTCTTTAGTGGAATGAGTTAAAATTAATAGATCGGACCTAAGTGATACATTTGTTGATTGTGAATAGGTTATGTCTATTGAAGCTTAAATTTAGATAGCCCGCCAAGATCCACAATCCACACATACTTGCATGGATCACTTGATATATTCTACCGGACCAATTTATGGGTCCATCTAGAATTGCATTTAATATATTAAGAATATAATATGTCTATTATGAATATAATATGTCTATTATTTATTTAATGGGCCGCTCTATTATATTAATATATTAAAAGGAGACATGTGTGCTTGTTTCTTTTAGTAAGAATAAGTCTGGTTCATATGTGGGCTTTTATTTAAAGTCTAATGGATTAAATAAAATAAGAAAAATAATATTAGGCCCATATATATATGGTGTGGGCGGCAAGGCTAATAAAATAGCCCAAGATATTATTTTATTTTATTGTTTTGATTAAATGGAAATTAATTAATTAATTGTTTAAATCAAAATCTTTTCCTAATCAGTAAATAAAATACTATGTGTTGGATTATGGTTAGAATTCTTTTAAGTGATAGGAGTCCTAATGTGGTAAGGATTAAGTCCACATAGACTCCATACCACACAAAGAATTCGGCCACCCTAGTCCTATAAGGGTTAGGATTCTTAAATTGATAGGAATTAGGGAAAAGCACAATTCCTTTTCAAGTAAGGAAATTGGCCAACCCTAGATTTCCTACACAAAGAATTCGGCCAACCCTATTTTGAGAAGGAGAAATTTCGGTCACCTTATAAATATAAGGTGATAAATTTCGGCCACCAAGAAGCTTGAGTGAGACAGATTTTTGTTTGCTTTGAAAATAAAAATCTTACTCAATACACATAGAATTTCGGCCAAGAGAGAAAAAGAAAAATAAGTTCTCATTCGATAGTGCACTTGCAAGCCTTTAACATCAAAAGGTTTTGTGCACACTTTCGATTTAGGGTTACGCGAGTTCCAATCATATCAATTGTGAATTCAAAAGTGACTGGAACTATTTTTCTAGGCTCTTGGTGTTTTGGGATTGAAGATCAGGATCAGAAGTTCCATACATCCATTCTCAGGTAAGCAATTCAAAGAAAAAAGGGAGACCACGCTCTTAGGTGATTCTCGTACGTGCTAGGATTGAAGATCTTGCGGATTACCATCGACGTAAGTCAATCCGATCACGTGACAAGAGGTATTTAAATCTAACCGTATATTTTTGTTTAATTAATTAAAGGGTTAAGGTTCAAATCTTTAGAAAAATTTTAAACTATACGAAAATCTACTTTTCGCCTTCCGCTGCGGTTTTAGTTAATTTTTCCCTACAATTGGTATCAGAGCCTGGTTGTACCCTTTAATTAATTAACGTATATATACGTGAGTCTATTTCTTTTTATTGTGATTATGCATGTTTTAGAAAGAGATGGCACTCTAGGTATTCGCATATATAATTACATGTCGAATGTATGGATTTATATATGTTGTTATAAAGTGAATTGTTATTGCTCAATTTTGGTCCTAGATATTCCATGTAATTTTTGTTTCGGAATTGTAACAAGAAGGGTGGCCTATTATCGTCACAAGTTCTTTCTTAGGTGTTGAAAGGCATTGTGTGGGGCTGAATGCGCGGGATTTGATCCCGTTAATCACTGTCGAATTCAATTGCTGATTTGGTTGACCGTTTGGTCTCATTAATGGCGCTTTATTTTGGTGATGGAGTCAACTTTCCTGCTTCGTAGAGCTTGGAGGGAAATTCTGATTCTGAACTTTGGCAGAACGAGGTGCTGGTATATTAGTCTGATCCAACTGGCATGGAGCTTGTTCTACTTCTTACTAGAATGGTGCTTATGTCTTCACGATCACCTTCATATTGTTCGCCAGGTAGAGTACCTACCCCGGATGGGCTCTAAGTGGATATCGAGTTACTAGGTACCAGGTGGAAGTCGGGTAGTATTAAGGCGGGTATCGTGGTTCCGGGTATCTTGGTTGATGTCGAAGGACTTGATGGGCGTTAGGCACACAAGTTATCATTGTACTGGTCCTTGGTCGGTATTAGGAGCTTTAATAAATGCGTGATGCATGCCTTCGTTAGTTCATGGTACTGGTGTTCTATCTAGGTAGATAGGTAATTAAGGTCCTAACCTTACCCAGTATTGGCACCATCTAGGTAGTGGCACTAATCTAGCTGGTCACCCAGAAACTGGGACTGGCTCCTATCACGTTAATACTAGTTGGAAAATTCTCCTTTGATCCCTTGCCAAAAAAACCCTGTTAACAGAAGTCCTCCCTGACTTGAACACCGAAACCTAACGGTGACGCGGCAGCTAGTGGGTGTAGGGAAAAATTCACTAAAACCGCAGCGGAAGGCGAAAAGTAGATTTTCGTATAGTTTAAAATTTTTCTAAAGATTTGAACCTTAACCCTTTAATTAATTAAACACAAATATACGGTTAGAGTTAAATACCTCTTGTCGCGTGATCCGATTGACTTACGTTGATGGTAATCCGCAAGATCTTCAATCCTATCACGTATGTGAATCACCTAGGAGCGTGATCTCCCTTTTTTCTTTGAATTGCTTACCTGAGAATGGATGTATGGAACTTCTGATCCTGATCTTCAATCCCAAAACACCAAGAGCCTAGAAAAATAGTTCCGGTCACTTTTGAATTCACAATCGATATGATTGGAACTCGCGTAACCCTAAATCGAAAGTGTGCACAAAACCTATTGATGTTAAAGGCTTGCAAGTGCACTATCGAATGAGAACTTATTTTTCTTTTTCTCTCTTTGCCGAAATTCTATGTGTATTGAATAAGATTTTTATTTTCAACGCAAACAAAAATCTCTCTCACCCAAGCTTCTTGGTGACCGAAATTTATCACCTTATATTTATAAGGTGACCGAAATTTCTCCTTCTCAAAATAGGGTTGGCCAAATTCTTTGTGTAGGAAATCTAGGGTTGGCCAATTTCCTTACTTGAAAAGGAATTGTGCTTTTCCCTAATTCCTATCAATTTAAGAATCCTAACCCTTATAGGACTAGGGTGGCCGAATTCTTTGTGTGGTATGGAGTCTATGTGGACTTAATCCTTACCACATTAGGACTCCTATCACTTAAAAGAATTCTAACCCAAATCCAACACATAGTATTTTATTTACTGATTAGGAAAAGATTTTGATTTAAACAATTAATTAATTAATTTCCATTTAATCAAAACAATAAAATAAAATAATATCTTGGGCTATTTTATTAGCCTTGCCGCCCACACCATATATATGGGCCTAATATTATTTTTCTTATTTTATTTAATCCATTAGACTTTAAATAAAAGCCCACATGTGAACCCGACTTATTCTTACTAAAAGAAACAAGCCCACATGTCTCCTTTTAATATATTAATATAATAGAGCAGCCCATTAAATAAATAATAGACATATCATATTCTTAATATATTAAATGCAATTCTAGATGGACCCATAAATTGGTCCGGTAGAATATATCAAGTGATCCATGCAAGTACGTGTGGATTGTGGATCTTGGCGGGCTATCTAAATTTAAGCTTCAATAGACATAACCTAATCACAATCAACAAATGATTCACTTAGGTCCGATCTATTAATTTTAACTCATTCCACTAAAGAGCTAAAATTGAACTCTTAAATAAAGATAGAATAAGGAGATGTTTCTCATTCATACCCTAGACAATCTTATAGGAGATGGTGTATCCTCGTGAATAATATCAGTAATCGCCAAGAGCTCATAGACCGCCTATAGCTCTCCAAGTTACCATATTTCCTCATATGACCACATTTTGAACTTGGATATTTTGACTTGTCTAGAAGCCATGTCTTCAATAATCATTATTGAAAACTCAACGTTGAGATTTAATATCCAATACCTCAAAACATCCATATGATGATATTATACTCTTGTTTAATAAATGGAGCCACGATGTCCTTATCTATAAATGAAGTCCTCTATCGATTAACAAATGAATACCACAAAACTATCTAGGATAGACTATGCTATATAATCGTACTCATTGATAGCTCAAATGATAACACTTGCAACCATAAGTCCATCATTTATCTCAGGATTAAGATCGACTCTCTGATTGTCCTAATAATGAGAAGACTTATATCTAGTGACGGTTCTAGATAAAGTATTTCATTGTGATCCAGTTCAATGCACCCAGTGCACTAGATTCTTTTACTCGAAAACCTTTCGATGATTTTAGACTCATCATAACTCATTTGATCCCACTCAAATGCTAGTAAAAGAATTCTACAACTTTATCAAGATAGAGGTGCCCAACCTTTAACTTAAGTTGTGAACGTTATTCAAGACTAACTAAAGAACTGTGTCTACCTCACACATATCCGGATGTATGAACAATTCTTCATATCTCATAGTATTTTGACCTTATGATTATTTACCTTGACAATTATAATAATAAATGTTATAAGTATTTGTAAGAATCAGAAAACACTTTATTAATATGAAAAGATTGTCAATTATAATATTACATTCTTGCTATTGAGCATAATCCTAACAATTTCCCACTTGCACTATAGCAAGTGTGTCATATCTCTCATTCCCATATTCTCTAGGTGCCCGTCAAAACTCTTCTGAGGTAGAGCCTTTGTGAAAGGATCTACTAGATTTTCTGCTGACGTGATTTTGGTGATCGTCATGTCTCCCCTATGAAAAATTTCCCTTAAAAGGTGATATTTCCTTTCTATGTGTTTACCTCTCATATGACTTCTTGGTTCTCTCGAATTAGCCACTGCTCCACTGTTGTCACAGTGTATAGTGATCTGCTTATTGGCATTAGGAACCACTTCCAAGTCAATCAAGAATTGGCGGAGCCAAACAGCCTCTTTTGCAGCTTCGCATGCAGCAACATACTCAGCTTCCATAGTGGAATCAGCAATACAAGATTGCTTGATACTCCTCCATATGATTGCTCCTCCTCTAATGGTAAACACAGATCCTGATGTGGATTTTATGGAGTCAGAATCGGACTGGAAATCAGAATCTGTATACCCAACGGGCATTAAATCCCCTCCAGAGTATACAAGCATATAATCTCTAGTTCTTTTAAGATACTTGAAAATATGCTTGACTTCCGTCCAATGATCAGGACCAGGTTTCGATTGAAACCTGCTAACTATGCCAACAGCAAAACAAATATCTGGTCTAGTACAGATCATTGCATACATGAGACTTCCAACTGCCGAGGCATATGGAACTCTACTCATGAATTGCTCTTCATGCTCATTCTTAGGAACCTGTTCCTTAGAAAGTTTGATTCCATGTCTAAAAGGTAACATACCTTTCTTGGAATCTTGTATTGAAAATCTAGACAAGATTTTATCAATGTATGAAGCTTGGGATAATGCAATCGTTCTATTCTTTCTATCCCTTATTACTTGGATACCAAGAATATAACTTGCTTCTCCTAAGTCCTTCATATCAAATAGTTTTGCTAACCATTCTTTTACTGATGTCAATACACCTACATCGTTTCCAATGAGTAGTATATCATCAACATAAAGAATAAGGAAAACAACCTTGTCGCTTTAATCCTTTTGTATACACAAGGTTCGTCAGGATTTTGAATAAATCCAAAACCTTTCACAGCTTGATCTAACCTTATGTTCCAGGATATGGATGCTTGCTTCAGTCCATATATGGACTTTTGCAATTTGCATACTCTTTCCACTTGGCCCTTTTCAATGAATCCTTCTGGTTGCATCATGTAGATGCTCTAATCAAGACTTCCATTAAGGAAAGCTGTCTTGACGTCCATTTACCAAATCTCTAGGTCTAGAGATGCTGCAATGGATAAGAGTATCCTAATGGATTTAAGCATGGCCATATGAGAGAAGATTTCCTCATAATCGATACCTTCTTTCTGTGTATAACCTTTAGCTACCAGTCTAGCTTTAAAGGTTTCCACCTTACCATCCATACCTCTTTTCCTCTTGTATACCCACTTACACCCAATGGGTTTTATCCCTTTAGGCAAGTCTACAAGGGACCAGACTTTGTTATTGAACATCGATTCAATCTCAGATTGCATTGCCTTTTGCCAATGACGACAATCAACATCCTCCATTGCTTCCTTGTACGTGTAGGGATCATCGTCGTCCAGGAGATTCTCCACAGATTCTCTTAGACCGATGTATCTTTCGGGTTGTGTTATAACCCTCCCACTACGACGAGGAATGGTAGGTTGTTGATTTTGTGTTGGAGTGGAACTTACAATTGAGCTAGGTTGTGAAACCTCTTGTGGAATTGTATCTCCTGACATTTCATTCAGGACAATTCTACTTTTGGGCACAAAATTATTCATATAGTCCTTTTCTAGAAATGAAGCATTTGTTGAAACAAATACTTTTAGATCATTAGGACTATAGAAATAATATCCTTTAGTTCCTTTTGGATACCCCACAAATATACATGTTTCTGAACGGGACTCCATCTTTTCTGTCTTTCCTTTCAACACATGTGCAGGACAACCAAATATCCTCATGTGTTGTAAACTAGGTTTTCGCCCAGTCCACAATTCATGTGGGGTTTTAGGGAAAGATTTAGATGGTACATCGTTTAGAATGTATATTGCTGTTTGTCGAGCATATCCCCAAAAAGAAATAGGAAGTGTTGAATAACTCAACATTGACCTAACCATCTCTAAAAGAGTTCTATTTCTCCTTTCTGCTAACCCATTTTGTTGAGGTGTACTTGGTGCAGAAAACTAAGAAACTATCCTATTATCAATAAGATATTGCTGAAACTCTCCAGATAGATATTCTCACCACGATCAGATCTCAAGATTTTTATATGTTTCTCAAGCTGATTTTCTACTTCAGCTTTGAATGCTTTGAACATGTCAAAAACATCTGACTTATGTCTCATGAGATACACATAACCAAATCTTGAGTAATCATCTGTGAAGGTGATGAAGTACTCATATCCACCTCTAGCTTGAATGCTCATAGGACCACATACATCAGTGTGTATTAGTCCTAAACATTCAGTGGCTCTTGCACCTTTGGTATTGAACGGCCTTTTGGTCATTTTACCTTCCAAACAAGATTCACAAGTTGGTAGATCATCAACCTTTAAGTCACTTAAAGGTCCGTCACATACCAATCTTTTAATCCTATTAAGGTTAATGTGACCTAGGCGTAAATGCCAAAGGTAGGTTTCATCTTTTGATAATTTTACTCTTTTATGATTAGGTTCCGTTATTTCTGTGTCTAACGAGTGAGAGATATTTCTCTGCAAAAAGAATAGACCGTTTTCCAATGTACCTTTGCAAACAATTTTGTCATTCTTACTAATAATAAAAGCTTTATTAAAAGTAACAGAATATCCAAATTTATTTAAACAAGAAACTGAAATTAAATTCCTCTTGAATTGAGGTACATAATAAACCTCTATTAAATCTAAATGCCTACTAGAATCTAAAATAACTCTAATATCTCCCACTGCACTTGTAGACACTAACGTTCCGTTGCCCAAGCGCAAATTGACTTCATCTTCATTCAACCTTCTCCTTTCTTGGAACCCCTGCAAGGAATAACAAACATGATTAGTGGCTCCAGAGTCTATGATCCAAGAATCAGTAGAATCTGCCAGAAAACATGTTTCAAGATAATTTATATTACCTTCTTCCTTCTTATTCTGGGACTTTGGGCAATCTCTTTTCCAATGTCCCTTTTCACCACAAAGGAAGCATTTCCCTTTGATCTTGGTTACTTTCTTGGTTTCCTTCTTGGTAGGCCCAAGTTGGTTTTTCTTCTGTTGTTTCTTAACCTTCTTACGGGTCTTAACAGTAGCAACTTTACCAACCAAATGAATCTCTTGACCTTTGTTTTTCACAAGGATCTTTTCAGCGCTTTGAACATCTTGCATCAGGCCCTGCAAGGTGTATTCCTTTTTGTTCAAGGTGTAGTCCGACTTGAACTGATCAAAGGAATCTGACAGTGAGTTAACTACCATATCAATTTTGGTCTCACCATCAATCTCAGCACCATTTAGTTCAGCAATATTGAGATGTGCTATGACTTTCATCATGTGATCTTTCACATATTGTCCAGGTTTCATCCTAAGATTCATAAAAGCAGTCACTGCCTCTCTCATAGTCGTCCTAGACCTCATAGCAAACATTTCCTCTAGAGACATCATTATATCAGCAACGGACTCCATTCCTTCATGTTGCTGTTGCAACACGTCGGAGATAGTGGCCATAATATAACATTTTGCCATATCATCAGAAGTCTTCCACTGCTCATACTCATCTCTTTACATCATACTAGATTCATTATTAGGAAGGGGTGGTTTAGGAGTAGTCAGAACAAATTTATGTTTTTCACTTTGCAGCAACAACCCAATTTTCCTTTTCCATGTGACATAATTATCTCCAGTTAAGGTGTTATCTTTCAGGATGTTCATAAGTGATGGGGTCATGATTTATGATTAAAACAAAAACATATATAAGTAAATAATCATGATAAAGCACTTTTAAATATTTATCTTGAATTAAATAAATAATTCAATCGTAAAAATTCAACGGTGATCCAACACCAATAAATCTTACGCCTCCTTTGGGAGTTCGTACTATTTATTAGTTGGACTAGGTCCCACCTAATTGTTAACATAACAACCAGCGTTTTCGATTTTAGCCTTGCAATTTTATTAACAAGAACTCTTGGGAGGATATTAATAAAATTACATTGAGTGTGTCACCAAGATATCGACCCTCAATTTTCTCTCACGAGAATCCCTCCTTGGGAAATAGATTTCGTTTAAGTCAATTGTCTAGTCTATCCTTGTAAGGAAGTATTTTGTTAAATTCCATTTATGGTCGCCCCTTGGGGGGATTACCAAAAATAATAAAACTCAACTAACCTTGGAGGCCATAGGCGTTCTAACACACCTTCTCCCACTCAATTATTTAAGGCGTGTGATTAAATTTCAAAGAATGATTTTACCAAGTTATCTAGATGCCAATTAGATACCTAAATCATTCAATGCATGTTCATACCAAAAGAGATATATGAGTGGCACTCCTATTCTATATGACATGTTATCATACAATAACAAATATTGTAATATTTATACATAAAAAATAAATAGCCACAATTTTGGTCCATCCTAGAAAAGCATGTAAATTACAATTGTACAGAATACAAAAACTCCTTTCTTGGCGGACAAGACTTCAAGCGACCATCTCGCGCACGAAACTCGCACGCCCAAAGATCACCACAACAGCCCATACGCACGCCTAGCCCATGTAAGGGCATGAGCTGCCTCACGGCCAGCCTATGCATGGGTCGCGCGCTGCTGCACCGCAACAAGCGCTGCTGCACCGCAACAAGCGCAGCTGGACGCTTGGTTACGTGCGCGCTTGTTGTCTCAGTACGCGCTGGTGGCAAGACGGGTTCCGGATGCTCCAATTTCTTCAAATCTTCGAGTCTTCGAATCTTGATTATCTGGAAAGTCTGGCAGATGTGGTATTGGTGCTGCTCGGCTACTTGAGACTTAGTGATCATATCATCAATGTATACCTTCATCAATTTTCCTATCAGCTCTTTGAATAAATGGTTGACTAGACGCTGGTAGGTAGCCCCTGCGTTCTTGAGTCCGAAGGGCATGACCTTGTAGCAATATAGGCCTTGCCCTGTTATGAAACTGGTTTTATCCTGGTTAGCAGGGTGCATCATGATCTGGTTGTACCCTGAGAAGGCATCCATGAAGCTTAGTAGCTTGTTACCCGCGGTCAAATCTACCAACTGTCCAATTTTTGGTAGCGGAAAGCTATCCTTCGGGCAGGCACGGTTAAGATCGGTGTAATCAACACACATACGCCACTTCCTATTTACTTTGGTCACCATGACTACGTTGGCAATCCATTCAGGGTACTGGGATTCCCTGATGAACTTTGCCCTCAGTAGCTTTTCTACCTCCTCTTGCACCACGGCATTTCTTTCAGAGTTGAAATGCCTCCTTTTCTGTTTAACCGGCTTAAAGGTTGGATCTACGGCTAACCTCTGAGCTGCCAAGGTAACTGGTATTCCTGGCATCTCCTCGTGACTCCATGCGAAGATGTCATTATATTCTTGTAAGAGTTTTACCAGATCTTTCTTCACTCCTGCCTCCAGTGTTGAACCTATCATGACTGTCTTGGAAGGATCATCCTTCCTGATAGGTATTTCCTCTAACTCATCTACAGGATGACCACTGGCCCATCCTCTCTCTTCCTTCTCCATACTGAGGACTCTACCTCAAGTTCCTCCCTATTGAATTTATCTAGCCGTCAAGGTTCCCCTCGGATAACTGTTGATTCTGATCAATGGTTATCTGTGCACACTGCTTAGCCAGCGCTGCTGGGTTGGTGGATACTGCATAACACTTGCATGCAGCTTGCTGGTCTCCTCGCACTTCGCCCACCTTGTCCCCTACTGCGAATTTTAGGACGTTGTGGTAGATCGATAAGACACCCTTGAGGGCAGATGAGTAAGGTCTCCTAAGGATGGCATTGTAGACGGATGAGGTGTCTACCATGATGAAATCTATCATTAGGTTCTGCTGGAGCGGTGTTATTCCTACTATCACAGGTAGGATCATGGACCCAGTAGGGATCAGCGAGTCTTCTATGAATTCATACAGTGGAGTAGTGCAGCTGTTGTAACAAGGATTTTTTTTAAGTTGAATTGCTCCAAGGCACCCTTGAAGAGAATGCCAACGCTGCTAACCGTGTCAATCAGGACTCGATGGACCAAATTGTTAGCTATTTGTACGGTGATGACCATAGGATCATCATGGGGTTGTACAATGTTGTAGACATCCTCCTCTGTGAAGATAATCTGAGCTGAAGGAAGGGATCAGGATGATCCTCTGGTAACCTTGAAGACCTCTTGGCCCGCATCTACTCGGGGCACTTTCCTGGCGTGGTTCTTTCTGGAATTGTTGGAGGTTCTCGCCAGGGTGGGACCTCCACTAATGGTATTTACTATATGGATCTGCTCCATCAGATTTTTCCCTTTCGCTTTCCTTCTTTCTTCGGTCGCTTTAATGCCTGCTTGTACCTCCTTCCCAATGTGGATACTATTGCGTACCCGCTGGAGAAATTCCACCAAGCAGCCTCCTTTTACCAGGGCTTTAATCTGGTTACGCAGACTGTAGCATTTCGAGGTATTATGACCCACGTCTTCATGGAAATCACAGTATTTATAGTGGTTCCGTTGATCGGCTGGTGCCTTTATCGGACCAGGCTTCCTAAGCAGTCCCTTGTCACGGATGGTGAGATAGATAGTCTCGCGAGACGGGCTAAGAGGGGTGTAGTAGGAGTACCCCATTTCTTCTCTATCTATCCGCGCTTTCTCCTTGGGTGGAGGTGTTACCCTAGAGGAGTCCGTCTGACTGGGTATCGGTTCCTCGGGGGCTGGTAAGGTGGTGACCGAAAAGTAGACTTATCAGGAGGTTTGTTCTGATTTTTCTGAACTGGTGCTGACTTGGGCGTTTTTTTCTTCTGGTGCTTGGTAGTCCTCATATCATCGTGCTCCATCTTGACTTGGAGCTGCTCATCTATTTCCACCTGCTCTAGAGCTCTATCGTAGGCCTCCTAGTAGGTCTCCGGGGGATGCTTGGTGAAGGATTTGAACAACCTGCATGCCCATAGATTTCTTCACAAATTGGCCAAGGTCTCCTTTTCCGTGAAGACCCCTATTTGGATAACTTCTTTGTGAAATCTCTCCACATAAGCTCTTAGTGATTCACCCCGCTCCTAGATAATGTAATGGAGGTGAATGGTGTAGGAAAAAATCGATATAAAACTCAGCAGAAGAAACGAAAAATAGATTTCGTATGGTTTTAAAATTTTTCTCAAAGTTGAACCTTAACCTTTTAATTAATTAAACTCAAATATATACGGTTAGAGTTAAATACCTCTTGACGCGTGATCCGATTGACTTATGTCGATTGGTAATCCGTAAAATCTTTTCTGATGCCCGTGAACAGTGATTGTGAACAGTACCCGCGTGAACAGTGATCGTGAACAGTACCCCCCCCCCCCCCCCCCCCCCCCCCCCCCCCCCCCCCGTGAACAGTGATCGTGAACAGTTCCGCAAGATCTTCCAATCCGAACACGTACGTGAATCACCTAGGAGCGTGGTCTCCTTTTTTCTTTGAATTGCAAACCTGAGAATGGATGAATAAAGTTTTCTTTTTCTTTTGTTAGTCACAAAACAATCAAAAGAAGACAAAAATTATTCCGGTCACTTTTGAGTTCTCAATCTAATGATCGAAACTCGCGTGAACCTAATTCGATGTTGTACACACAAGCTTATTGATGAACAAGCAATCAGTGTACTATCAAAGAATAATCTCTTCTCTCTTTAATGTTTAGTAGAATAAAAATTATCCTTTTCTATGAATTGAGAAGAAGAAGAAAAATTGAATCATTCAATCAACTATATTGGCCGAATTCTATATGTGGTATTATATAGGTGGACGAAATTTTGCTTCCTCTTCTATTTAGGATTGCCGAAATCTTCCTCTAAATGGACTAGGGTTGCCGCAAATCACATACCAAAAAGAGTTTGTGTTGCACCCTAATTTCCATCAACCTTTAGACTTCAAAACTTAATCCAACTCATAGATATTTTTATTCTTTTATTGACTAAATAAAAAGACTTCTTATTTGATTAAATAAATAAAATTAATTATTTATTTTCTTATCAAACAAGTCTTTTACTTTTAATATACTACTACCAATAGTATAACTTTAGGAAATATATTTCCTGATCAAAAAAAGATTTGTTTCTTAATTAAACAATTAATTAATAAATTAACTAATTCTTATTTAATTAAAACAATGAAACAAAATAATATATTAGGTTAATATATACACCTTGCCGCCCCACTTATATAAATGGGCCATATATTATTTTCTTATTTCATTTAATCCATTGGACTTTAAATAAAAGTCCACATGTGAACCAGACCCATTCTTATTAAAAGAAACAAGCCCACATGTCTCCTTTTAATATATTAATATAATAGTGCAGCCCATTAATTAAATAATAGACATATTATATTCTTGATATATTAAAAACAATTCTAGATGGACCCTTAAATCGGCCCGGTAGAATATATCAAGTGATCCATGCAAATACGTGTGGATTGAGGATCTTGGCGGGCTATCTAAATTTAAGCTTCAATAGACACAACCTAATCACAATCAACAAATGATTCACTTAGGTCCAATCTAGTAATTTTAACTCATTCCACTAAAGAGCTAAAATTGAACTCTTAAATAAAGATAGAATAAGGAGATGTTTCTCATTCATACCCTAGACAATCTTATAGGAGATGGTGTATCCTCATGAATAATATCAGTAATCGCCAAGAGCTCATAGACCGCCTATAGCTCTCCAAGTTACCATATTTCCTCATATGACCACATTTCGAACTTGGATACTTTGACTTGTCCTGAAGCCATGTTTTCAATAATCATTATTGAAAACTCAACGTTGAGATTTAATATCCAATACCTCAAAACATCCATATGATGATATTATACTCTCATTTAATAAATGGAGCCACGATGTCCATATCTATAAATGAAGTCCTCTATCAATTAACAAATGTATACCACCAAACTATCGAGGATAGACTATGCTATATAATCGTACTCATTGATAGCTCTAATGATAACACTTGCAACCATAAGTCCATCATTTATCTCAGGATTAAGATAGACTCTCTGATTGTCCTCTTTAATGAAAAGACTTATATCTAGTGACGGTTCTAGATAAAGTATTTCATTGTGATCCAGTTCAATGCACCTAGTGCACTAGATTCTTTTACTCGAAAACCTTTCGATGATTTTAGACTCATCATATTCATTTGATCCCACTCAAATGCTAGTAAAAGAATTCTACAACTTTAACAAGATAGAGGATGAGACGAAAGTTGACAGCGAGCAGATGCAGTTTGCTTTGGATACCGAGATACTCAGATCCCTTCGTCGTATGGAGGAAAGGGAGATCGTGAAGGATAGAGTAATAAAGCTGGAAAAGGAGATTCATCCCCTTCGTGATAGCATGGCCAGCCTTGATGCTCAAGTAGACACCGCTTTTGGGGATGGCTACTTGTTCGTTGGCTACTAGGTGGCTTTAGCTTTCCCTCCTCCATTTGACCTGAGTGTCATCGCAAGGTGGAACCGGGAAGAGATTATGGCAAAGGCTGCTGAACTTGCTGGAGCAACACATTCCGATGTGGCTGGACCTTCCCAGGTTGCTGGAGCAAGTGGAGTGGCAGAAGGTGAAAACCAGAGTTCTATCTCTCTTCCTCCACCAAGCAATGTTGGAGCAGATCCCAATCTGAAGGCTCCTGAAGTTGGAGTGGCTCAAGTTGAAGGAGGGGTTTCTGCCCCTTCTGCTTCTTCGCTAAAGTTCATCAAGAAGGTAGGGGACCAGCCTGCTACTGACGATGGCAAATTGTTAGGGTTCATGCTCTAAAGATGTAATTTAGAAATGGATTTATGAAATAAATAAAGAGAAAAATTCAATTCATTCTTGTTGTGTTGTTTATTTTATAACTTATGCATATATTAACATCCTAGATTGCCGGATGTAATCTCGAACTGTGTATATGAGTGTCATATACAGATGGATACAGTAAGAGACGTGCAATCTAAAGAGTCCATAGATAGCAAATAAAGCTGGGTACTCTATTTGTGGTTAATCTATAACTGCGGTCCATTTCGTAATGTACGGTGATTCTATCCTGAATCATTCATATGAGATATGGGAATGGAGGGACCTTGTATGATGTGATCATATAGGACTGGGCCATGATCTATATGAATCTCTCACCAAGATCCGTTTACTGATGAGATTCATATATATCAACTAATGATGGCTATATGTGGGTGATCTTAATCCTGAGTGTCTTATCGACTCTTTCAGGTTAGATCGTGGTCTTTGATATACCACGGGTGAGGTCAGATGCAGTTCCTGATCAATATACTCCGTATGTTGGGATTGCGGTTTGGCTTGTGGCTGGGAAGGCATGTACATAATAGTGGAATCCACTCCTTCTTGTGAGAAGTAGATGGTAGTTCCCTTAAGGGTTGATTTGGGGCTTGAACAATATGAGCGCTCTCCTAATTCCGTGAGGAAATAGGATTTATTGTCCATTAGAGAATCAACAGTACTTAAAGGATATATGTAATTAGAGGGGTATAACGGACATTATGACCCAGCTCTAATTATGAACTACTGTGGAGGATCACACCATGTGTAATAGCTATATCGATGGACACCGAGTTGTATCGGTCTGTGTAAAAGCATCTACAGTTGAGAGAGTGCAGCTTCGGGTTTTTAGTGGAATAACACCGGAGTTAATAATCAAGGAATATTAATTAAAGAGTTTAATTAATGATTCCGATGATTATTGGAGCTCAAAATACTGTGGGTCCATTAGGTCCCCTTGCTAGCCCGATCGATTTAGGTAACAAGGGTCACAGTTAATTAATTGGATTGTCCAATTAATTGTGTTACGAAAGTGACACATATTTATTCGGGAATTAATTGAATAATGAGATTATTTGATTAATGAATAATGGTGATTAATTAAATTAAATAATAAGATTATTTAATCATGTTATTAATCACTATATGGAGGATGTTTGTTGATATTTGTTTTTGAATAAAATAAGATAATATGATTATTTTATTTTATTAAATTATATTTTGATTTTTAAATTTAAATAGTTTGAATTCAAATCATATTAAATAAAATAAATATTAATCAATATCTTTAAAGATATTTGATATCTTAAAAGATGAGATTAATTATTAAATTGATTTTGAATTTAAAAAGAAAAAAAAAAAGGAGAAAAAAAAAACCGCATGCATCAATAGAGAGCAATTGGTGGCATGCGTGAGAATACAACAAAAAGAGAGAAAAAAGAGAGCTGTGCGTGGGTGCACAATTTGATACAAATATATATATATATATATATATATATATATATATATATATATAAGATATATTTTTTAACAACTAGAATTGTTCTAGTTTTGGTTTTCTCTTTGGAAAAAATAGTTTCTTCTTCTTTTCTCAACATCCTCCTAAATTCCTGAGTACGTGACGCGCCCATACGCAGTTACCAGTTCCGGGAATAGCAAGGAAGATCAGTGGTACAGACCATGAGCATATCGTAAAGTGAAGGAGCCTCCAAACGTTGGTAAGGTTCTAAATTTTCTTTTAATCTATTGATTACAATTTCCTGTGTTTACATATTGTATGTATTAGTTCCGGAAAAATAATTACGGTCTCAAGTTCACTGGTTCCAGATCATTTATGATCTGTATTAAAAATTTAAAACATATTTCCGCTGCGTTACCAGTGAACGGGGTTCCAACAATTGGTATCAGAGCCAATTTTTTTTTTCGAAACATGAAATTGTTTTCAATGCTCCTGTATGTATGATTGTGTAGGCACTATTTAAATTAACTGTATGTTGTTTTTTTATGTATATTAAATTTGTTAATTTATAAAAACATGATTGATCGTTAATTATATGGTACTATGGATTTAGGGTTCATGGGTTGTATAATTTTTTTTTATTTTTTTTTTTCTGTTATTGTAATATAAAAAAATTGTAATCTATATTGAAGACCTGGAATAATCGAGAATTAGGAAGGGCGAAATCGAAAATAAGCATGACAGGTACTGTTCACACGGCACTGTTCATGAAGTACTGTTCACTGCACTGTTCCCATCACTGTTCATGTGGTGGTACTGTTCACGCGGACGTTGTTGGGCACTGTTCACATATTTTTGCACGGTTCCGTTGGCAAGTGTTGCCTAGTGCGTTCTGTGCGGATTTCCTATTTCGGATTCATGAGATGAATCGGAGTGACCTGAAGGGACTGGAAGACTCGAAAATTACAAGAAGACTCGAAAATTACAAGAAGACCAAGGAATGCCTTGGGGATATTTCTGTAATTTTAGATTCCTATTTTTTTAGGTTAAATAATCCACAGTACTCGGTCAATTCATGTATGCTTTATATTATGTGATGATAAAAGCATTGTCATGCATACGTATGTCATTTAGATTAGATTTGCCTACACAAATATATTTGATATGTCATACATGCATCAGAGCCTATTTTTTATGTATTTTTTTAATATGATTAAAATCAGTAAATACATTATTTGCTATGAAAATGAGATTAGTTTTTTAATTGTTAGAAAACTTGTTAATTCTCATTAATATTAATCTGGTTATTAAAGTGTTTAATAAGTTAGATTAATAGGGTCATTTATTGTAATTAGTATTAATACGATTAATGACCTAATAATAAATGAACCGAATAAAGGGTTAGAGTTTTAATAGTTAAAACTTGGTAAACACTATCATAATAATCCAAGCTTAGTAAATAGTTTACAAAAGCTTATATTATTCACTAATAGATTAGATTTTTAATAGTTAAAAATCATTAATTAATTAGAATTTTTTTTTCTAATAATGAATTTGTTAATGCGCTAAATAACTTGATTAAAGTTAGCCGTTTGATCCAATAGAGTCTAGGTGCATTAACGGATAATAGAAAACCCTAATTTTTAAATAGTGAGTGAGAGAGGGATATATGACATATATATCCCACAGTCTCCATCATTAGTTCAACACCGTGAGATCCGAGTGGGGCCTCGTGACAGCTTTGCTTTTGTCCTCCCTAAGGAGGGTTTCCACAAAGATCAATACCAAGGTTGACTTCCTAACGGATAGAATTTCTGAGGGTATTTCGGGATTGACCGACCCTAAGGCGGCAATTCTCGAGTTAAGCTCGTGAGATCTGAAATGGTGGGTTACACTCACGAAGGTTTTGATTAAGTTTTGTTAATTAAAAACCTGACTGAATAAATGATGGTCGAGTGATAGGGAATAAGAGTTATTCTAGAATATCATTTGATTGAGAATGTCTCGGTCCAACATGCAAAGACTTGACCGACCCTAAGGCGGCACTTCTTTGTGGTATGTCGGATTGTCGTGGTATAGTAACTGTTTTTTGGGTATTTCTAGTTCGTTAAACATGTTCATTCATCATGTTTAAATTTATGCCAAAGCATTCGCACTTGTTTTAATAAATGACTGAATGAATGTTTTATTTATTTCAGCAATTATGTCTTCTGCATTACTTCAAATTCTCGCAAACGACAAATTAACTGGTGATAACTACACTAAGTGAAACTTAATATTAATGCAATATTGGTCACCAAAGACCTCAAGTTTGTGCTTATGGAGGAATGTCCTTCCGTGCCTACTGCCAATGCCACACGAACTGTTCGTGAGGCATACCAGCGATGGGTCTCATCTGATGAGAAGGCCTAAACATATCTGTTGGCTTCTTTGACAGACTTGCTTGTCACAAAGCACGAAGCAATGACTACATCATTCGAAATTATGGAGTCATTGCAAGCTATGTTCTGGCAGCCCTCCGAGCAAAAACGACATGAAGCTGTTCGTTCCGCTATGCTCGTTCGTATGAAGGAAGGTACATCAGTTCGGGAACATGTCCTAAGCATGATGTCCTACTTCAACACGGCAGAAGTCAATGGCGGGGCCATTGACGAACCCAGTCAAGTGAGCATCATACTGACGACTCTTGCGAAGAGTTTTGATCAGTTTAAGAGCAACTACGGGATGAACAAGTTAAGGTTCAGTCTCACACAGTTGCTTAATAAGCTCGCTACTTTTGAGTCCTTGACTAAGGATAACAAAAGTAAGATCGATGAGGCAAATGTTGCTGAACCATCTTCCTCCAATAATAAGAAGAGGAAGAGGTCTGCTGGGAAGGCGAAGGGTAAGCCCAAACCTAAGAAAGCCCAGAGCAAAAAGAAGGGCACCTCCACAGACAAAGGCAAAGGAAAATGTTTCCATTGCGACAAGGTCGGGCTCTGAAAGAGGAACTGTCCTCAGTACATGGAGGAGGTAGCCAAGAAGAAGAAGAAAGGTAAATATGATTTACTTGTTCTTGAATCTTGTTTAGTGGAAGATGATTCTTCACCCTGGATAGTTGATTCAGGGGCCACTAACCATGTTTGTTCTTCTTTGCAGTGGACTGATTCTTGGACACAACTAGAGAAGGGAGCCTTCTCAATGCGTGTAGGGTCGGGGGATGTTGTGTAGGCCAAAGCAGTGGGAGCAATAAGATTGCAATTTTGTAATAATAATAATTTTTTATTATTGAACGATTTTTTTATATTCCTGGATTTACATGGAATTTGATTTCCGTTTCTAAGTTGTTAGAACAATCATATTCTGTTTCTTTTAATAATAAGTTTGTTATTATTAGAAAGAATGGTCTGAATATTTGTTCAGAAATTAATGAAAACAATTTGTATGTGTTAAGACCGTTAATACATACTACACTGCTTAACACTGAAATGTTTAAGGTTGAAAAACCAAAAACTAAACGACATAAGATTTCTCCAGATAATGACACGTATCTTTGGCATCTAAGGCTTGGTCATATCAATCTTGACCGGATAGATAGACTAGTAAAAATCGGACCTTTAAGTGAGTTCAAGGTTGGCACCTTACCTGTTTGCGAATCATGTTTAGAAGGTAAGATGACTAAGAGACCTTTTACTGGAAAAGGGCTTAGAGCTATAGAGCCACTAGAACTCATACATACAGAAGTCTGCGGACCGATGAATGTTAGAGCTAGGGGCGGCTATGAGTATTATGTCACCTTTATAGATGACTACTCAAGATATGAATATGTCTACCTGATGCAACGAAAGTCGGAAACATTTGAAAAGTTCAAAGAATTCCGAGCTAAAGTTGAGAATCAATTAGGTAGGACAATCAAGTCACTACGATCAGATCGTAGAGGTGAGTACCTTGACCAAGAGTTTGAAGACTTCATGGTCGAGCATGGGATAGTTTCCCAACTCACAGCTCCCGGTACACCTCAGCAAAATGGTGTAACGGAGAGGAGAAGTAGAACCCTGATGGAAATGGTGAGATCTATGATTAGTTTCTCATCATTACCAAATTCCTTCTGGGGATATGCGTTACAAACAGCGGCATACATTTTGAATGTAGTGCCATCCAAATCTGTTCCTAAGACTCCCCTAGAGTTGTGGAATGGTCGTAAAGCTAGTTTGTTACATTTCCGTGTATGGGGGTGTCCAGCACACGTGCTGAAGAACAGAAGTGGAAAGCTAGACTCCAAGTCTGTGGTCTGCCTATTTGTAGGATACTCCAAGGAGACCAGAGGTGGACACTTCTATAGTCCAGAAGATAACAAAGTATTTGTATCGACAAATGCAACGTTTCTTGAGGAAAATTATATTAGTGACCATAAACCTCGTTCTAAGATTGTATTGAATGAGTTTGAGCCTGGTGAGACTAGTGCTTCATCAACAAGAGTTGTTGATCCACAAACATCTGAGCATTAGATGGTTCCTGATCTGGATACACTACCACCTAGACGTAGTGAGAGGGTTGTGAGACAGCCTGAAAGCTATTTGGGTTAAGGGACAAGATGTTGTCTCTGCTGATAGTGTGGATGATCCATTGACATTTAAGAATGCAATGGAAGATCCTGATAAAGAGGAATGGCTTAAAGCCATGAATCTCGAGATGGAGTCTATGCACTCCAACTCAGTCTGGGATCTTGTAGACTTACCGGATGGGGTAAAACCTATAGGATGTAAGTGGATCTACAAGAGAAAGAGAGGAGTAGATGGGAAGGTAGAGACCTTCAAAGCAAGGCTAGTGGCTAAGGGTTATACCCAAAACGAGGGGGTTGATTATGAAGAGACCTTCTCGCCAGTAGCCATGTTTAAGTCTACTAGGATTCTCTTATTCATTGCTACATATTTTGATTATGAAATTTGGCAAATGGATGTCAAGACTACATTCTTGAATGGCAATCTTGACGAGAGCATCTATATGATGCAACCAGAGGGAGTCATGTCTCCAGATCAAGAGCAAAAGGTTTGCAAGTTGTAAAGGTCCATCTATGGATTTAAGCAAGCATCTTGATCTTGGAACATCAGGTTTGATGATATGATCAAAACCTATGGCTTTGAGCAGAACGTCGATGAGCCTTGTGTCTACAAGCGCATCATTGACAAAAAGGTAGTTTTCTTGGTCCTATACGTTGACGACATCCTACTCATTGGGAATGATGTGGGAGTGTTATCTGATGTAAAGAGCTGGCTGGCTAGCTAATTCCAAATGAAAAATTTGGGAGAGGCGAGTTATGTTCTAGGGATCCAACTTATAAGGGATCGTAAGAACAAACTCATAGCATTCTCTCAGGCATCATATATCAACAAGATTCTTGTGCGATTTTTGATGCAGAACTTCAAGAAAGGTAATTTACCTTCTAGGCATGGGGTTCACTTGTCTAAGGAACAGTGTTCTAAGACACCTCAAAAAGTTGAGGATATGAGACGTGTACCATATGCATCAGCAGTAGGTAGTCTCATGTATGCTATGTTATGCACGAGATCGGACATCTGCTATGCAATGGGAGTAGTCAGCAGATACTAGTCTAACCCAGGATTGGATCATTGGGTTGCTGTCAAGACTATTCTCAAGTATCTTCGGAGAACGAGAAACTATATGCTAGTGTATTTCAGACATGATTTGATCCCGTTATGATACACAGATTCTAATTTTCAGTCAGACAGGGATTCTAGAAAATCCACATCTGGATCAGTTTTCACCCTAGGTGGTGGAGCCATTATGTGGAGAAGTATAAAGCAATCTTGCATTGCTGACTCCTCCATGGAAGCCGAATATGTAGCTGCTTGTGAAGCTGCTAAAGAGGCTGTTTGGCTCCGTAAATTCTTGAGTGATCTGGAAGTTGTTCCAGATCTGGATAAGCCCATCACACTTTATTGTGATAATAGTGGTGCTGTGGCTAATTCCAAAGAACCAAGAAGCCACAAGAAAAGGGAAGCATATAGAGAGAAATTATCATCTCATTAAAGAGATAGTGCAGAGAGGAGATGTGATCATCACCAAGATAGCCTCACAAGACAATCATGCTAATACATTTACGAAGACCTTACCGACTAAAGTGTTTTCGGGTAACCTAGATGGTCTAGGGTTACGAGACATGCCTTACATGCTTTAGTGAAAGTGAGAGATTGTTGGGGTTTATGCCCTAAAGATGTAATTTGTAAATGGATTTATGAAATAAATAAAAAGAAAAATTCAATTCATTCTTGTTGTGTTGTTTATTTTATAACTTGTGCATATATTAACATCCTAGATTGCCAGATGTAATCTCAAACTGTGTATATGAGTATCATATACAGATGAATACAGTAAGATATGTGCAATCTAAAGAGTCCATAGATAGCAAATAAGGCTGGGTACTTTATTTGTGGTTAATCTATAGCTGCGGTCCATTCCGTAATGTACGGTGATTCTATCCTGAATCATTCATATGAGATATGGGAATGGAGGCACCTTGTATGATGTGATCATATAGGACTGGGCCATGATCTATATGAATCTCTCACCAAGATCCGTTTACTGATGAGATTAATATATATCAACTAATGATGGCTATATGTGGGTGATCTTAATCCTGAGTGTCTTATCGACTCCTTCAGATTATATCGTGGTCTTTGATATACCATGGGTGAGGTCAGATGCAGTTCCTGATCAATATACTTCGTATGTTGGGATTGCGGTTTGGCTTCTGGCTGGGAAGGTATGTATACAATAGTGGAATCCACTCCTTCTTGTGAGAAGTAGATGGTAGTCCCCTTAAGGGTTGATTCGGGGCTTGAACAATATGAGCGCTCTCCTAATTCCGTGAGGAAATAGGATTTATTGTCCATTAGAGAATCAACGGTACTCAAAGGATATATGTAATTAGAGGGGTATAACGGACATTATGACCCAGCTCTAATTATGAACTACTGTGGAGGATCACACCATGTGTAATAGCTATATTAATGGACATCGAGTTGTATCGGTCTGTGTAAAAGCGTCTACAGTTGAGAGAGTGCAGCTTCGGGTTTTTAGTGGAATAACACCGGAGTTAATAATCAAGAAATATTAATTAAAGAATTTAATTAATGATTCCGATGATTATTGGAGCTCAAAATACTATGGGTCCATTAGGTCCCCTTGCTAGCCCAATCGATTTAGGTAACAAGGGTCACGGTTAATTAATTGGATTGTCCAATTAATTGTGTTACGAAAGTGACCCGTATTTATTCGGGAATTAATTGAATAATGAGATTATTTGATTAATGAATAATGGTGATTAATTAAATTAAATAATAAGATTATTTAATCATGTTATTAATCACTAAATGGAGGATGTTTGTTGATATTTGTTTTTGAATAAAATAAGATAATATGATTATTTTATTTTATTAAATTATATTTTGATTTTTAAATTTAAATAGTTTGAATTCAAATCATATTAAATAAAATAAATATTAATCAATATCTTTAAAGATATTTGATATCTTAAAAGATTAGATTAATTGGTTTTTGATTAAATTGATTTTGAATTTAAAAAGAAAAAAAAAAGGAGAAAAAAAAAACGCATGCATCAATAGAGAGCAATTGGTGGCATGCGTGAGAATACAACAAAAAGAGAGAAAAAAAAGAGTTGTGCGTGGGTGCACAATTTGATACAAATATATATATATATATATATATATATATATATATATAAGATATATTTTTTTTAACAACTAGAATTGTTCTAGTTTTGGCTTTCTCTTTGGAAGAAATAGTTTCTTCTTCTTTTCTCAACATCCTCCTAAGTTCCTGAGTACGTGACGCGCCCACACGCAGTTACCAGTTCTGGGAATAGCTAGGAAGATCAGTGGTACCTACCAGGAGCATATCGTAAAGTGAAGGAGCCTCCAAACGTTGATAAGGTTCTAAATTTTCTTTTAATATATTGATTACAATTTCCCGTGTTTACATATTGTATGTATTAGTTCTGGAAAAATAATTGCGGTCTCAAGTTCACTGGTTCCAGATCGTTTATGATCTGTATTAAAAATTTTAAAACATATTTCCGCTGCGTTACTAGTGAACGGGGTTCCAACAAAAATCAGCCCAGCCTATCTCTTATTATGATCCTGCCCAGGTAGTGGAGGGTCAGGCTGCTTTGACCAAGGAAGTTGGGCAAAATTCTGACCAAGCACCAGCAGGGGAGCTTCAGGGCGATCTGTCTCAAGTGGAGCTTCTGGTTGTGGTGGGTATCCAGGAAGCAGGTGGGGTTCTATCTAGCACCGAAGAGGGAGAAACTCTAACTGGTGTGGTTGGGGAGAGGATGGCCAACCTGGAAACAAATGATGCATGACTCAGTTTGAACTCTTATCCAGTCAACTTTATTTTTTCTTTTATTTTGTAGCCCGTGATCTGGGAATGGGCTCCCCAGCTTTAGTAATGAGAACGCTTTTCCTTGTTTCCTTAGCTTCATGTGTGTGCAGTTTAATGAACTCTTGGTTGAACTTCGCCTTAATCTGAAGTAGAGTCCCTAATGCAATTTCGATTCCATAAATTCCTGTCTTCGGATGAATCCCGGTGCCTAGGTGTAGACTTGGCTATCCATCCTTTATTTAATCTTGATAGGATGCAGCCATTGATATAATTGGTCTAGAAGTGGTATCATGGATCATGGTACCTGGAAATCGAGATTGCCGTGTTCCATGCTACCGTCGAGGTTATCCTGATAAAAAAACTTGAAGAACGGTTTTCGTGTCGTTTTAAAAAGATCAATTCGTCAACAATATTTGTAAGAACCTCACGAAGCCTAAATTGGTTTGGAAAACACACGTATGGTGGCAAGTGGGGTGTCGTCCACAGGGAGCGGAATTAGCTAAGATTAGTTATTGCTAAAGTAATGTTAATGTATATATATATATATATATATATATATTAAACGGAACATAAAATGATGAAGATGTAGATGGTGAATTATCCTATTAGTAACACTAAATTAACAATGCAAACTAGAGGAAAGGGAAATGGGATGAAGGATATATAGATGATGGGAACTAAGGAGTTAACAGATACGAAAGTAAATACGGGGCAATGCAACAAACTTGTAAATAGGCACATCTATTCAAAAGTAACGAACCTAGGATGTATAGAGTCGGTTATTTATCCCTAGAAAGTGGTCAACCTAGGATGTATAGTGAGGACCACATATTAGGGATTAGTCCATCTTAAACCACCAACCTAGGATGTATAGTGTTGGTTGTTCGTCGGATTCTGAAAATGAATCTCGTCTACCTATCAATGACTCAACCGATTGTAAATGTAGTCAACCTAGGATGTATAGTGATGACTTCTAATCCTCTCACGGGACCCGACCTAGGATGTATAGTGCCTGAAACTCGATCGAGGTTAGATTAAGACCGCGGTTTAAAAGTCAGAATTCATGACGTTCCGTCCATTCATTTGAGCAAGAAACTACTAAATAAGATGTATATCTAGATGCAATACTCATACATAATCCAAAGAGATCTTGCTAAGAGGATGTATATAAACAAGAAATCAATGATAACTATTCATAACAAGAATAGAACAATGAAAGATAGACATGAATATAAATATAGAATCAAGTTTATGTATAAACCCAATATCCAACTAACTACTCCATCAACCCCTTAGAGGGGATTTAGCTACTCATTACAACTAGGAAAATAAGAGAAAGGAAAGAGAAAGAACCCTTGGAGAACATCTCCTTCCTTGAAGTTGCTTCAATCTCCTACCGTCCTTGAAGTTTAGTAGAGAATGTAAGTGTGAGAGAGAGAGAGAGAGAGATTTTAGATCTAAGTTGTGTAAAAACTCTGAAAATCTGAGTCTAAGAGCTCTCAAAAAACGTTCTCAACTATTCTATTTATACAATATACAAAAATAGGTCACTTAAACTTCACTATATGGGTGGAGTGCGGGTGAATTACCCGCACTATATGGGTTGTCTTCATCTTCATTCTCAGATCTGGGAAATAGTACGGGTGGAGTGCAGTTGGATAACCCGCACTTGACCCGCACTTTAATGTCAGGTGCAAATCCACTCCTCTATCTTGAGCAACAGTCCGGTTGGAGTGCGGTTGGATCACTAGCACTTGACCCGCACTTTATCTGTCAGGTAC
Source organism: Dipteronia sinensis (assembly GCA_033220585.1). NCBI lineage: Eukaryota > Viridiplantae > Streptophyta > Magnoliopsida > Sapindales > Sapindaceae > Dipteronia > Dipteronia sinensis. The sequence continues at coordinate 23,328,002 of CM065642.1, forward strand.
AAATTAGCTTCTCTGGCTTTGGCAACACTGCGGGTGGAGTGCGGTTGGATGACCCGCACTAAACCCGTACTTAACGCGCACTATACCTGCACTTTAACGTCAGATGCAAATCAGCTTCTCTGGCTTTGGCAACAAGTGCGGGTGGAGTGCGGTTGGATGACCCGCACTGAACCCGCACTTTAACTCTTCTTCCAGCATCAGGTCTCGACTATGAGTATGAGTGCAGTTGGAGTGCGGTTTCGACCCGCACTTGACCCGCACTGTAGAGCTGCTTCTGATTCTTTGTCTTTCCTTTTGCCACTTTTCTGCCGGAACCACCGCAACATGCTTCCAAACCCATCATTGCACCATTTCCTATAATTACGCACATAACAACCCATTAGAGATACTAAAATGCAGGAAAACAGAACACAAGATACAGATTTGAGGGCCTAAATATACTACATATTTGGCACGATCAAACACCCCCAAACCAAACCTTTGCTCGTCCTCGAGCAAACATAATCTAAAAAATCAGACGCCAACTGAAGGTAAATCCTAGACACCTAAGCAATAATTCAACAATGCCGCAAGTCCAATGTGTGATATGATACACATAGGTGTGATAGAGAGGAGAAAAACATATGCACAAAATCAAGAGCAATTTGGAGACACCAAATTGAGGCTAGTACGAACACGAATCCCACACCTAAAGGCATTCATGAATTAGGGACAACTTACTCCTATACCTTGAGCATTATTCGCTTCAATTCTAAAGCTCGCATGGATTCTCTCTTTTCTTTCCTCACAGAGTCCTAAGTTCCACACAAACGAGTATGCAAAGATGAATTCTGCACAAAATTTAAGCGATGAACTATCCTAGGAAAGAGTCATTATGCCATGGACGTGAAAGATCGTGCTTCAACCGACATTCTCAAACTAGACTTTATATGGATCAAATAGGGTTTTTCCACCGGTTATAGTGTGGCTATGGGGTTTAATGAGGTTATGGACATTTGGAGTTCAAACTCACCAATCATCCTAGAATATATCCCTACACCCATACAATGCTCTTTTATCACTCATACGCAAACCTCTAGGCAATCGTTTAACCCACATTCGTGCCTTTAATGTTGTACTCCGCTTTGAGCGTATTTATCATAACCCAATCACTCAAACACTACACAATTTTTTTCTTTCTTTTTCTTCTCTTCTTTTTTTAATTTTTTTTATTATTTTATTTATTTTTTTGAGTTGTACAATTTCCCTTTCTTGGGCACTTATGGCACACAAGTACAATTGTTAGCCCTTTCCTTGCATATTTTCATCAATTATTTCATTTTACCCTCTATTTGACCATTTAGAGCTTAACTCCTTTCATCACCACCATTTCACATCCTAACATGATTAGTACAAGGGTAGGCATGTGTTTAGGCTATGAGGTATATGGTTGAATGTGGTACCAAATAAAAGAGTAAGTGTTTGGCCTCAAGCTTGGCTTTGGAGCACACAATATGGTATGAACGTGTTTAGGCTAGTCAATGTAATTCAGTGCACACACATTCCCTAATATCACCTCCACAACCATCTAAAAAGGGAATGAAAGCATCCATCATGCACTTCACAAAATGATATGCAAGTCCTATGGCACATGACGTAAATGACGAGAGGCATGTTTAAGAATAATCAATAATACACTCAAAATACGCACTTTAACACTTGTGTTTGTGATCTCACGGGCATCTCCACTATTAAAACTAGGCAAGGGAACATTGTGTCCCCACTACTTAACACCAAAGGGTGGGACGATCCCATGGCGGTGCAAGCGAACCCTCAAGTAGCACCAAACTACGTCACAAGATCAAAACACATATAAGGAACTCGCCAAAAGTACACGCTAGAGGCATCATACCCATACTACTTATAGTTTGAAAATTGGACAAGCGACAAAATTGAAAAATTGGACACTACAAGACTACAAGGACGACTGTACAAGGCGTAACACACCCCCAAACCAAAACTCAACAATGTCCCTATTGTTGGAATCCACAAGGTATGTTCTAACGGAGGAGAAACACCATAGAAGACTCGAAAATTATGAACTTGCATAAAGCGAAACCAATAACAAGCATAATCACAATAATTTGCGGAATGAGGGTTCAACACCCCCAAACCGGATCTTGACATATGCTCAAAACTCGCACAAGTATATGATCAATATGTACTCAACCTTGCTCATTCATATTAACAAAACCTAAATTCACATTCATCGAAAATTTAGTGCAATGAAGTATAAAATCGAAGGTAGAAACTCCCTTTAGAAGGAAGCTAGTTCGTTGTCCATGAGTGTTGTCATGTGCTTCCCAAAAGATGCACAACCTAGCTTAAAACACACAACAACTCTACCAAACGAAATCAAATGCGAAATAAAACCAATAAGTCCATGCCGTCAAAGGAAACTGTAAATAAAAGAAATAAAACTAAATAGTCCTAAACTAATAGCAATAAACGTAAAGGAAACGGATGGCTAATACTCGTCTGAAAGCTCCTTCCTTGGTTCACTGGATATCATTTTCCCCTTGGGGTCAAGTTCTGCTTTGATCCTATCTTCATGTTCCCTCCTGGATATCTCCATTGCAGCTCGGAGCTCGGCCACATGTGGGTCAATGGCTGGGCCTCCTGAAGGTGGTGAGCAAGCAGCAGGCCTCTTCTTCTTTCTTAGATAAACTGGGAGACTGAGCGCCTCCCTCATGTCGGTGAGATTACCCCAAATGTAAGCATAATACTCACTGGATTCTGCTCTGCTCTCAGCAATCTACTTCCTGTTCTCAACGACCTCAGTCTTAAGGTTCTCTAATCCCACAAGCAAGGTCTGCCAAAGGATCTCTCCAGAAGTCTCCTGCAGGGGTGAGGGCATCTGACTGTAATCACCGTACTCTAAATAAATCGGTTCCAACTCCGATTGTTCTGGAACGTCCTCAGCCTGTCTGCTTGTGCTTCCCCCATGAGTAGATTTCTTTCTCCCTGTTCTGACTCTGACATCAGAGGGGTCTCGTTCTCTCTATTGGTCATTCCATATGGACCGCCCAGCAGGCCCCAAACCATATTCAAAGGGATCAAACCCAATATCCACCCCTGCCTCTCTGCAAAATGTGGTGATTAGACTAGGGAAGTTAAGTGGCTGCTTGTCTACTCTGACACCTTCCAGTTCAAATATCTCTCTCTTTACCAGAAAGCCAATGTCGACCAATTGATTTTGAAGTATATAATAAAGGATCATTGCTGCATTGAAATTGACTGAAGTCATGTGCTTCCTAGGAATCAGGGAATGAGAGATGAACACATGCCAAAAACCCAACTCCCTCTTCAAGTTGGTATGCTTCAGGCGGTGATCAGGTGCCACCCAGAAGTCCATTGGAAGGATCACTAACTGGTTGGCAAACTCCACATTCTGTGTCACAAAGAAGTCATTCCCAGTTAACCCCTGTCGTAGTCTTCCGACCGCCTCTGGATCAACTGGGAGCTCTGTCCGATAGTATTTGTTAATGTCCGTGATAAGTCATTCAGACCTCCACCCCTCGGACCAAAAAGGATGATGTTCGCTGAAAAGTCTCTGGTACCATTCCTGCGTAGAATTCCTCCACCACGCTTCTGCAATACATAGAAGGGGTGCTAACGAAAGTTTTCCATCCCCTCGTTCCAACTACTTGAGGTATTGAGGTGCCCGCTAGCTCTTCTAATGCTATCCCTCTTTCAACCACAACGTCTCGTTCCCTAAAATATTCCAAGCGATCCTCAAACTCTAGATGCTTGACGCATGGTGGTGGAACCTGAGGTCCCCTCATCGGTCTTCGCTTGGAAACCTGACTACCTTGCCTAGTAGATTGCCTGGTTCTTCCTGACATCTGCACAACAAACAATAGTTTTAAGGGAATACTCATATCAAGGAACCATGAGGTTATAATGAAACAACTGAAAGAACAAATTTTATGCCAGACTGATAGAGTGCGGGTGAAGTGCGGGTGACTGACCCGCACTGGACCCGCACTTTAACTCCTTCCCAGATACAAGTGCATGCAGAATCACAAACAATGCACACACTTCACACCCACAACAAATCATCCAACCAACTCATAATAATATGGCTCTAACTCATGTATAGAAATTCCATTCAATCATATAAACCCTAAATTCAGAATTTGAACATCCAATTGCAATTAGATAGTTAAATCAACAATAAACGCTTCACATGCATAATTAGACAACAACCCATCATTCAATCCTTATAGGTATTCAATAAAAAGTTTAAAATTCCCGGATTTGAATAAGCGATTATGTGAAAACAAGGATTGAGACAATTGAAACCGAAGTTCTCCAACATTCTTTGCAATCAAAGCATCATACAAAAATCCAAATAAGCAAGGAAAAAGGGCACAAAATCGTGGCCCATCCTTGAACAATGAAGTTCATGCAAAAGAGGGAAAATATTGTTGATAAAATGGTTGAGAATCGAGATTAGAGTGATAGATAAAAAAATTAGAGGAAGATTTCATACCTTGGTTGCCGAAAATTGAAAACGTGGAACACACAGAATACCTTTCAGATGAAACGAGGGAAAAAAAGAAAGTTTCAGTTTGTTTGCTTTTTTTGAAAGATGTGGAGCCCTAGAAAATGACAGGTGATATATATATATATATATATATATATATATAACGCGACCAAAGTACGGGTGGAGTGCGGGTGACTGACCTGCACTGTACCTGCACTTTGTTACCTGATGCTTTCGGAGTGCCGGTGGAGTGCGGGCAGAGTGCGGGCGAATAACCCCACTCTAACCGCACAGTTTCCCTGGACTGATTCCTAGACTCTGTACTACAACTGTTTCCGCACCAAAAATCACACACAGTGCATTAACAAGCATTATGATCCAAAAATTTTCTAAGACAAATACTAACCATCTGAAACGCAAAAATACTAAAACGAACTTGGCCAAAGGAGGTTTGACCGGAATAGGGAGCACACTCTACTTGGCCACCCAAACTGGTGCCAATGGCTTACTTACTGCATCTCTCCTCACTTTCCTCACTTGCCCAACTAGGTCCTTTCTAACCCATATTTGCTTGACCTTTGTTGGGTTTATCCTAGACCAAACTCGACTTGCTTTGAACCTTTGAAAACTAAAGCAATAAGCCTTAGTGTGCCCTTTTTTGGCACAAAAGTAACAAGTAAAAGAACTGTTAGAAAAACTCTCTGTTCGGTTGTTGATGTGGGCCCTCTTTGAGTTGCCCGTATTTGAGAGATTTGACCTCGTTTTCTGTCACATCAAGCTGAACAATCAAATCACACTCCTTGACCTTGGCCCGCTGATGAGAAGGTTTTTGCCGTCAGAATACCGTCCGTCAAAACAATTTATAAAACCTATGCGATGCGTTCACAAGTAGAAATACAATTAAAGCGGTAAGCACGGGTGTCGTCCACTGAGATCGGGGTAGCGGTGATAAGATTAGGATTAATATAACTAGTATGCATAAAAGTAAAATGATGGTGAATGAAGATATAATATAAACTAACTCTCGTCCACCGGTTTGGTTGCTTTAACTTGGAAACAACTCTGATTCACCAGGGTGGACTGCTGGGCGGATTCGAGCATTTAGGTGGTTTTCTCTTCTATGAAGGCTTGAGTCTCTTGTTGAGAAGCTATCATCTGCTCAGTCTCCCGCACATGATTCTTCATGAAATTTCTTAGTTGATCTTCAACGGAATTTGACTGGAATGACAAGATGTAGGTGTTCTCGTTAGGCTCGTAGCTTGACCCTAAATTTTGCCAAAGGAATCCATAGAGTCCTGAAACAAACAAAAACAAAAACTACCAAAATAATAAAAAGAAACTAACAAGACTAAAAACAACTAATAAACTAATAGTATTAAAACTAATCTAATCACTATTACGCACACCGATCCCCGGCAGCGGCGCCATTTGATGAGAAGGTTTTGGCCGTCAGAAAACCGTCCGTCAAAATGATTTATAAAACCTATGCGATGCGTTCACAAGTAGAAATACAAGTAAAGCGGTAAGCACGGGTGTCGTCCACTGAGATCGGGGTAGCGGTGATAAGATTAGGATTAATATAACTAGTATGCATAAAAGTAAAATGATGGTGAATGAAGATATAATATAAACTAAACTATGAAAGCAAATAAAATGGGATGACAACAAAGTGATGAATGAATGATGATGGAACTACGGAGTTGATGTACTCGTAAGTGAATATTGGGGCAATTGCAACAAACTCTCAATTAAGTACGTTTTGACAAATGTAACCAACCTAGGGTGTATAGTGTTGGTATATATCTCTAGCAAGAGGTCAACCTAGGATGTATAGCGAAGACCTCCTACTAGCGATTAATCCCTCTTAAGCAACCAACAGTGGCTAGTTACTCAATTGGGACTTGTTTTATGAATGCTCATCTATCTAGCTATGGCTCAACCTATTACTAATGTAGCCATCCTAGGATGTATAGTGATGGCTTCCAATTCCCTCACAAGTGGCCGACCTAGGATGTATAGTGAAGGCCACCCGTTTGAGATTGGATGGGGCTTTAGGTTATCAACCGAATTCTACTCGAAGGTTAGTTCTCGTAGAATCACTAAAGTAGCCAACCTAGGGTGTATAGTGAAGGCTTCTAATTCTCTCACAAGTGGCTAACCTAGAGTGTATAGTGAAAGCCACTAATTCAAGATTAGATTAAGGGCGTGGTTATAGAGCCGAATTTTCGAAAATCCTTCCATTCAATTGAGCATTAGACAACCTAATTGCCTACTCAAGTAATCCAAATCAATCATGCAAAGAGGATGTATCCAAGCAAATCAATAATGGAAATCAATTAAAGCAATGGAATAAAATATAGAGATAGAATAAATATAACACATAGAGTTTATTTACAAAGCCCAAATATCCATCAAACAAATAACATCAACCCCATAGTGGGGTATTTTAGCTACTCATGTTCTATTACAAACAAATAAACTAAGAGAGAGTGTAGAGAAAACCCTTGAAGATTGATCTCCTTCCTTGAAGCTTGAATCCAAGTCTCCTAGTTGCCTTTGATTGAGTAGAGATGGTTTGGATGATAGGGAGATGTGTTACTAGCTTAGAATACAAGTGTTGGGAGGTATGGTGATCCTTTGGTTCGTTCCCATCCTTTTCTATTTATAGAGGATGGAAAAATAGGTCACTTAAGCTTGAAACCAGAAACTGTCGCGCGCATAGTGGGGTGGAGTGCGGGTGAATTACCCGCACTGTACCCGCACTGTAAAGGTTTTCTTCATCTTCAGTTCTCTGATCTGGGAAACAGTGCGGGTGGAGTACGGTTGGATTACCCGCACTTTACCCGCACTTTACTCGCACTGTACTTGCACTCTGGTGTCAGGTGTAAATCCACTCCTCTGTCTTGAGCAACAGTGCGGGTGGAGTGCGGTTGGATTACCCACACTTTACCCGCACTTTATCTGTCAGGTACGAATCAGCTCCTCTGTCTTGAGCAACAATGCGGGTGGAGTGCGGTTGGATTACCCGCACTTTATCTGTCAGGTACGAATCAGCTTCTCTGTCTTGAGCAATAGTGCGGGTGAAGTGCGGTTGGATGACCCGCACTTAACCTACACTTTATCTTTCCTTCATGATTCAGGTTCCGGCTGTGGGAAGGAGTGCGGTTGGAGTGCGGTTGCGACGCGCACTTGACCCGCACTGTAGAGCTGGTTATGATCCTTTGTCTTTCCTTTTGCCCCTTTTCTGCCGGAACCACTGCAACTAGCTTCTAACACCTGAATTACATCTATTGCCTACAATTAGCACCAACAAGCCTATTAGACATAAAAGACATAAAATATATAGAAAATACACTCAAGAACGAGACAAAAGAATAGGAATGAGGGCCGAAATATACAACAATTTAGGCACGATCAAACACCCCCAAACCAAACCTTTGCTCGTCCTCGAGCAAACATAATCTAAAACAAAATAGGACACAAACTAAAAACGACTCAAACTAAGAACTTCCTAGACACAAAGAAAAACTTGCTGCAGAACCAAATAGCAGAGAGATACGCAGAACCAATATGGGAGTGAGGAATGAGCATATGCAAAATGTTCTAAACAACTCGAAGGCACCTCAAGGGAAACTGGCACAACATGAATCCCACACTTAAAATGCCTGCGCCTCAGAAACTACTCACTCTCACACCTTGAGCATAATTCGCTTCGACACTAAGTTCTCACATGGATTTTCTCTTATCTTTCCTCTCAGAACCTAGGTTCACACTCATGCAACATGTATGCCAATGAATTTATGTAACTGAATCAACTTAGTTGCATACATTTAGTGTAGAATAAACGTTGTTTTCAGTGAGTGAGTCTCATGAAAGAATCACGTGTTATGAATGTGGAAAGAGCATTCATTAACTAATATTCCCAATCTAGACATCCCCTAAGATCAACTAGGTATTTTCCTTTTGGTTGTAACGTGGCCACGGTGAATGGTGATTAGAATAATGAGAAATTTAGGCACAAGCACTAATCAACCAAGTTAAGGCAATACATTCTACAATTAAGCATTTAATTTCTCGTGCAACTCCACTTCCAAATACAATATGGCGTCCAGGCATACAATTAGACTCTACTTGCAATCTTTAACTACTCATGTTACCCATTTGAGTAGCATTTACAATTTACACAAGGCATTTGAAGCATATTTTTCTTTTGTTACTTTTTGCTTCTTTTCTTTTCTTTTCATGCCTTTTTACTATGCACATTTTCATAACTCATTACTCTTGCCTAGGTACACGCCATTTATCAAATTAAAGCACAACTTTACATTCCTAAGCCTCAACAAGATCAATTAAGAGAGGGTTGGCTAAGTGTTTAGGTTGCTTGGGTTATGGATAACGTGGGTGTAGAATGGAAAAGTCTACATGTGTTTGGCTTCAAAATTGGCTTGGGAGCACACATATTACGGGAATGGGAAGTATTTAGGCTTTCTTTTTGAGTGGCTAAAACACACATTGCCTAATATCACTTCAAAGGATCAATCTACCAAGGGAATAAAAGTTTCCGTCAAGCAGTCCATATATATTATGCATGTTCAATGACAAATGATGATTTTTGAATGCATGGTGTTTGAATAGTGTTTACAGATTTCAAAAACATTTTCCCTCAAATATACACGCTTTTGGCTTGTGTTTGTGATCTCACAAGGGAAATCTCCACTATTAGAACAAGGCACTTGAGCACCGAGTTCCTTAAACTTGGACACTAGAAGATGAGACTAGCCCATGAAGTGCAAGTGAGACCCCTAAAGTGACTAAGAGTTATTGAATAAGCACACACAGCATTCACACATTCGCCACAAACACTATGCTCCCAGTGTCTCACCAAGCTAAATAAGCTCAAAATTCTGGCTAAGCAGCAACTTTTTCAAAAATATGACACAAAAATGACTCAAGACACAAAAAACGAAAAATGACTCAATACACAAAAGATGAAAAATGACTCAAGACACAAAAGACGACTCGAAAAGGCATCTACACCCCCAAACCAAAACCCAACATTGTCCTCAATGTTGAAGACAAGAGAATCCGGCATAGCGGCATGCACCTAACATGACTCAAACAAACCTAGGCACTAATCAAACACAATCAATGCCCCAACAAAATAAAAATGACTCAAACAAGGCTCACAAAATAAAGGTAATTCATGCAATATATCATTGAAGCACAAGTCAAGCTTAACATCATGCATTTTATCAAAATTGATGGAATGGGGAATGAACAACCCCCAAACCGAATTAAACAATATAAAGCACATGCATTCATACTTGCACAAGAGCTTCCGGCTCTTTCATCCACAAATATAATCAATAAATTCAATGTGCAAATATCCACAAAATATAACATTTTAACCAAACTATCCCAACATCACAATTTATTGAATTTAAACAACATAAAACATAAAACATAAAACTAACTACATGCATCAAAATTATTCAATGGGATGCATTCATGGAGAGGCTAGGGTCCTCTAAGGGTGGTTTGACCAAGTTAGGAAATTCTCTATTTTAACTACCCAAATAAATTTAGGTAACTTCATTATCTTTTCCCTTTTCATGTTTCTATATAAGTGCACTTGGTCTTTCCTTACCCATATTTGCTTGACCCTAGGTGGACTCCACCTATTCCTAGGACCTCTAGTTTTCCTATGTTGATTCGGCTTGTAATTTCTAGCCTTAAAATGCTCTATCCTAGAACATGCATAGCAAAAGATATTAGAGTTAGAGGAACTCCCCTTTGATGCGTGGTCTTGAGGACGTTTGATTTGTTTCACTTGTAACGCCTTGACCTCCTCCTCTTTTTTGCTTAGTGCTACCTTTGCTTCCTCTAAGGCATTGGCTTTTTGGTCAACCTCCATTTGCATCTTCATTGACTTGTGAGCTATCTCATCTTTAAAATCTTTTGATAGCCTCACTAAGTTCTCCAAATCCTTCAATGCGGTACTCTTCTCGGCGTCAAATCTCTCAAGTCGTTCCTCCAATTCTTTGTTCTTGTCGGAGACTTCACCATTTGTCTTCTTGAGAGTACCATTCTCAACTCTGAGCATCTTCACTTCAAATAATAGTTTCTTATTCAACTCTTGAAGATTACTCGCCTTTTCCATTCCCAAGGCTTCTCTCTCTTGAAGTGCTTCATTCTCTTCCTTCAACACACCCCTTTCCAACACTAGCTCTGTGCTCACGCTTATAAGCTCTTGGTTTATCTTGATCATCCTGTCCATCTCGTCCATTCTCTTGCTTCGCTCCACTTCAAATTCTATTCGAAGCTTATACATGTCTTCTTTTGAGAAATTGGAGGAATCCACCGGTTTGGTTGCTTTAACTTGGAAACAACTCTGATTCACCAGGGTGGACTGCTGGGCGGATTCGAGCATTTAGGTGGTTTTCTCTTCTATGAAGGCTTGAGTCTCTTGTTGAGAAGCTATCATCTGCTCAGTCTCCCGCACATGATTCTTCATGAAATTTCTTAGTTGATCTTCAACGGAATTTGACTGGAATGACAAGATGTAGGTGTTCTCGTTAGGCTCGTAGCTTGACCCTAAATTTTGCCAAAGGAATCCATAGAGTCCTGAAACAAACAAAAACAAAAACTACCAAAATAATAAAAAGAAACTAACAAGACTAAAAACAACTAATAAACTAATAGTATTAAAACTAATCTAATCACTATTACGCACACCGATCCCCGGCAGCGGCGCCATTTGATGAGAAGGTTTTGGCCGTCAGAAAACTGTCCGTCAAAATGATTTATAAAACCTATGCGATGCGTTCACAAGTAGAAATACAAGTAAAGCGGTAAGCACGGGTGTCGTCCACTGAGATCGGGGTAGCGGTGATAAGATTAGGATTAATATAACTAGTATGCATAAAAGTAAAATGATGGTGAATGAAGATATAATATAAACTAAACTATGAAAGCAAATAAAATGGGATGACAACAAAGTGATGAATGAATGATGATGGAACTACGGAGTTGATGTACTCGTAAGTGAATATTGGGGCAATTGCAACAAACTCTCAATTAAGTACGTTTTGACAAATGTAACCAACCTAGGGTGTATAGTGTTGGTATATATCTCTAGCAAGAGGTCAACCTAGGATGTATAGCGAAGACCTCCTACTAGCGATTAATCCCTCTTAAGCAACCAACAGTGGCTAGTTACTCAATTGGGACTTGTTTTATGAATGCTCATCTATCTAGCTATGGCTCAACCTATTACTAATGTAGCCATCCTAGGATGTACAGTGATGGCTTCCAATTCCCTCACAAGTGGCCGACCTAGGATGTAAAGTGAAGGCCACCCGTTTGAGATTGGATGAGGCTTTAGGTTATCATCCGAATTCTACTCGAAGGTTAGTTCTCGTAGAATCACTAAAGTAGCCAACCTAGGGTGTATAGTGGAGGCTTCTAATTCTCTCACAAGTGGCTAACCTAGAGTGTATAGTGAAAGCCACTAATTCAAGATTAGATTAAGGGCATGGTTATAGAGCCGGATTTTCGAAAATTCTTCCATTCAATTGAGCATTAGACAACCTAATTGCCTACTCAAGTAATCCAAATCAATCATGCAAAGAGGATGTATCCAAGCAAATCAATAATGGAAATCAATTAAAGCAATGGAATAAAATATAGAGATAGAATAAATATAACACATAGAGTTTATTTACAAAGCCCAAATATCCATCAAACAAATAACATCAACCCCATAGTGGGGTATTTTAGCTACTCATGTTCTATTACAAACAAATAAACTAAGAGAGAGTGTAGAGAAAACCCTTGAAGATTGATCTCCTTCCTTGAAGCTTGAATCCAAGTCTCCTAGTTGCCTTTGATTGAGTAGAGATGGTTTGGATGATAGGGAGATGTGTTACTAGCTTAGAATACAAGTGTTGGGAGGTATGGTGATCCTTTGGTTCGTTCCCATCCTTTTCTATTTATAGAGGATGAAAAATAGGTCACTTAAGCTTGAAACCAGAAACTGTCGCGCGCATAGTGCGGGTGGAGTGCGGGTGAATTACCCACACTGTACCCGCACTGTAAAGGTTTTCTTCATCTTCAGTTCTCTGATCTGGGCAACAGTGCGGGTGGAGTACGGTTGGATTACCCGCACTTTACCCGCACTTTACTCGCACTGTACTTGCACTCTGGTGTCAAGTGTAAATCCACTCCTCTGTCTTGAGCAACAGTGTGGGTGGAGTGCGGTTGGATTACCCGCACTTTACCCGCACTTTATTTGTCAGGTACGAATCAGCTCCTCTGTCTTGAGCAACAGTGCGTGTGGAGTGCGGTTGGATTACCCGCACTTTACCCGTACTTTATCTGTCTGGTACGAATCAGCTCCTCTGTCTTGAGCAATAGTGCAGGTGAAGTACGGTTGGATGACCCGCACTTAACCTGCACTTTATCTTTCCTTCATGATTCAGGTTCCAGCTGTGGGAAGGAGTGCGGTTGCGACCCGCACTTGACCCGCACTTGACCCGCACTGTAGAGCTGGTTATGATCCTTTGTCTTTCCTTTTGCCCCTTTTCTGCCGGAACCACTGTAACTAGCTTCTAACACCTGAATTACATCTATTGCCTACAATTAGCACCAACGAGCCTATTAGACATAAAAGACATAAAATATATAGAAAATACACTCAAGAACGAAACAAAAGAATAGGAATGAGGGCCGAAATATACAACAATTTAGGCACGATCACCCGCTTCAACGCATCCTCCTTTTTGTTCAACCGTTCTTGCAATTCCCTTATGGCTTTTGCGGACTCCTCGACACCTAATAGAATTTTCCTTGACCTTCTCCCATTCTCCTCCTCGAATTCCTCCGAGAGCCTTGCCAATTCTTCTAGGTTCTTAGAGACTAACTCCTCATTTTTAGCAAGTTCCACCACTTGCCCTCTTAGACTCTTGTTCAATATTGAGACGTCGTGCAATTTCTTCTTCAACATTCCATTCTCGGCCTTGAGCAAATATACCTCTAGCTTGAGCTTCGTGTTGTCTTGCTCAAGCTCACCTATCTCCTCAAAAGTAGCAGTAACTAATTCCTCCTCTTCAAGTTCACATTCTTGTCTTTCCTTCACTCAATCTTGGTTGCCCATTTCCATCTCAGGCACACCCTCAAAATCTTGCACAAGGGTGAACACCCGGCTTCTTTTCTTTCTTGAATTGGGTGCTTCCAAGACCAAGCAATCCTTTACTTGGCTTGCTTCGGGGTAATTGACCTTGAAGTTAACACTCTTTCCTCCACAGCTGAAGGAAATGTCCCTAGAACGAATATCTACAACCATACCCGATGTGGCCATGAATGACCTCCCCAAAAGCCATTTCCAGTCCCTACCATTGGATTCTTCTCTCTCACAATTTAACACAACAAACTCTACCGGCACCATTAACCTGTGCACATTCACATAGACTTCCTCCAATATACCAACTGGGGTGGTGGAAGAATTGTCCGCCATGATGAGAGTTTGAGAAGTAGGCTTGATTGATTGAATCTTCAACTGTTTGTATACCTCTAATGGCATCCTATTGATGCTAGCCCCCATATCAAGCACTGCTCCCATCCTAGGTGAGTTTTCAATTTTTACCTCTATTATGAAACTTCCGGGGTCTGAAAGCTTAACGGGGGAGTCTATGCCACTTCCCCCATCTTCATTATGTGTGACCTCCACCACACTCTTCACAGTCTCTTCACTGGAATTGTCTAGAATCTGGTATTGTTTGGGATAGTTTCTTCTTCTAATCCCTCTTCAACTCCCAACTCGACTACCTCTAACACGTTAACGTGCTCATCGGTGCTTGATGCCTTACCCTTGTTCTTGACCAATGCATCGAAGATTTGTGCCAACTGAGTTTCCATCTTTTTCAGTGATGCTTTATGACTATTCGCCCTCTGATCATTGGACTGCATGTAAGTGGTCATCCGATGCTCGGATGCATGCAAGGTGTTCTTGAGGGCTTCTGACCCTATACCAACCATTTTGATAATTGTGCTCACTATCTCCTCTAGGGATTTGTCCTTTTGTTAGTTAGCGGGTGCTTGGGAATTAAAGTTGGTTGGTGGGTTACTACTAGAACTTCCCCATTGGTTGTTGTTTCTAGGCCCTCCTTCGTTATACCTATTGTACCCACGGTTTTGGTACCCCTGATTGTTGTTTCCACCTTGATAGTTGTTGTTGTCACCTTGGTAATTTGTTGCCCCTAGGTGGTTGTTGTTGGACCAAGACAAGTTTGGGTTGTTTCTCAACCTTGGGTTGTATGTGTTTGAATACAGGTCATTCCTTGGCCTTTGGAATTCCCTAAGGGCATGGGCTTGCTCTTCTTGACCAAACTGCCCTTCTCCTCCTTATATCTCCCCCATTACTTGACTCACTCCTTGGGAGGACCCTGGTTTTCCAGTTATAAGCTCCTTGATCGATTGGAGCTCTTTGTTCCTTCTTAACATCTGAATTTGAACTTGGGTATCCTTACCCACATCTATCCTTCCACCCCTTCTCACGTGTGATGTCCTCTGCTGTGAGTTCTGGGCAATCTTCTCCAAGATATCATATGCCTCAACTGCTCTCTTGTCTGCTATTGTACCCCCGCACGCATTGTCCACGAGCATTTGTGTGATAGGTGTAAGTTCGCTATAGAAGGAATTTACCTTCAACTCTGGATGGTATGTATGCGGCGGCATTTGTGCTAACAACAAGTTAAACCTCTCTCATGCCTCATGGAAGGGTTCACCGTCCTCCTCAACAAAGGATGTTATTTTCAACCTTAGGTCCTTCGCCTTTTGTGACGGGAAATACTTGTTGAAAAAGACCTTGCACACCTGACTCTATGTTACCAGTGATCCTGACCTCAAATTCATGTACCATGTCATGGCGGCATCCTTCAAACAGTACTGGAAACACCTGAAGTGAAGCTGCTCTCTTGTCAACACTGCTTGGCGAGCCAATACCGGAAAGGTTTCTAGGGTGGCTCAATATTGCTTCATAAATTGAAGGCAATCCTCGGTAACTCTCCCACGAAAATATGGTAGGAGGCTAATATGCATAGTCTTCAACTCATACTGTCTTGTCACGTCATCAAGTACTATAGCAGTTGGCGCATTTCCTACAAATGGGAGTATGTACTCGCCCATGGTGAGACCTAGCTATTCATCTCTGAAAATACAGCTCTTAGCGTGTGTCTACAACCTAGAGGGGGGGGGGGGGTGAATGGGTTGTTAATCGATTATTACCAATTTTTCGATTAGTCAATATTAAACAAATAACCCAATTGAATCAAACATACAAAATCAAGTGTAAAGGGCGGAATAATAAATAACACTTGATTTTTACGTGGAAACCCTTAAACAAAGGGAAAAACCATGGGCTATCCTTCTAGCCACACACGATCCTCAAATCCATTATATGAGTAAAAAGTTACACCCTCAAGTGATACTCGGACTCTCACTCTAGATAACCTCAGGCTATGGACACTACCACTCGCCACTCTTGGTTCAATCCCTAGTGATATCCACTGATACACTACTCTTGGTGTGAGCACCTCCTACTCTACCCGCAGGCCTTTTACAATGGATTCTTGACGGATGCTTGCCAACCACAACTTGGTTGCAAGACTTCAATGCTTGTGCAACTTCACCCCGAAGCCACAAGACTTTGACTCAATGAAGAGTATAGGGTCTAAGTGAACAATCAATGAATGCTCAACACAATATATGTTAGACCAAACATACAATGCTTAACTAGATGTAGATAATGCAATACAACATCCTAGTTATCAAATAATGCCTACATGTACACACATGAGGTCTCAATTAGTTGTAGAGAAATTCTAACAACCTAATTGTCAATTAAATTCACATAAACATTCATAAACTTGACTAGATGCACAAAGTCAACCTAATCATCAATTAAGCATACATGAATATTTATGGATTAGCTATTTAGGCATAAATGACCTAATAATGCAAGCTATCACAAACAAACCCAATCATGTTATAAAGACTCATAAATATATGTAATAAGTAGAGTCTAGGTATTTAATCAAGCAATAAATACCTAATCTAGAGTAAGAAGAACAATAAATGATATTCAAAGAAGTTCTTGCTTACCTAGTCATGAAACAATGAAGACCAATGCTCATATGATGTTGAATGATGTAAGATGGAGATGGGTTTTGGGTTTGGAGAGTCAAAGATTCTTTCTTGAAGCTTTCTCTCTCTAGGAGCTCTAACCTCTCTCTAAAAATGATTTTCTGAGCTCTTGGTCGGCCAAGAAGAGAATAGGAAGAATATATATGAAGCCCTAGTTAAAACTACATCGTTTTGAACTTGGGAAACAGAATCCCGTCAAAACCGCTTGCCAGACCGCGGCACAGGTAAGTGTTCAGATCGTGGTACATACAGCAGTGCACCGTCTGAACAACACCGCGGTTGGGACCGCTGTGCGTGCAAGTGCACAGGCCGCGGTCCACGTCGCGCATGACGCACTGGAGAATACCGCTCCGTGCACCGCGGTGCAAGCAGAGCCTGCCGAGCGGTCTAGGCCGCGCTAAAGGGAAAAATCCCTTTTTAACACTCAAGAAAAATGTCTATCTTACATGAATGTTGTGCAAGTGTGAAGTGAGTGAGATGCACACAATGAAGCACAATTAACATGTCAAACATGTTATCAAATGAGATACAATGCAAGATAGAGAAATCTAATGCAAGCTAGTGAGTGTTATTGAAAAGGATGCACACACATATAAACAATAAGGAACACAAATGCAAGATAAAAAAAACATGCATGAAGTGTGTGTGTGCACCTAAACTCTTCAGGAGACAAAGTCAAGTGACTATACCTTTTTCTCTTGAAGTCATACAGATGCTTGGAAGCTTGCCAATCCGGACCTAAGCTACCCATTACACAATCATCCCCACTGTGGTGTGGTTTGTCATGAAATAAGCCAATCATAAAATCGAGGTCCTTACAATCTCCCCCTTTGGCTATTTCATGACAAAACAACCACTCACAAACAATCCTCACAAAATAAAACAAAGCTATTGTCCATAATCACTTCTACATTACAAAAGAGATACCTAGAATCTAAATCTTCAATATCTTCAATCTCTTTGTAGAATTATCAATGTACCTACACACAATAGCAAGAAGCACTTTCCAAGAACAAGTGCATGTGAGGTGAACAAATAAAAACAAGCATTGCACTTAAATACAAATAAAGCAATACAAAGAATGCATGTGCAATGCTCCCCCTAAAAGGTTACTCTCTCTCATGATTTCTCCCCTAAAGCATAAACAATGCTCCCCCTTTTTGTCATGAGATAGGTAAAGGAGCTCCCCCTATCTGGTTGCTTTAGCAAAGAGAGCTATTCGCACAATTACATTGCATAATCATATTCACAAACTTTATGCAACTTAAATAATTGAGAGAGATTCAAGGAGTTTTATTAAAAAAAATGTGTGAATTTGTTGCTTTGCATGCAAGACATATAGCATTAAAGTTCAAGCAATGGTATTTGGCAAAGCAAACATCAAAAGGGTTTCCAAAAGAATTCAAACCAATTTGTACCCTTTTGTCATAAGCAAACAAGATATAGTTTTTTAAAATGAATTTCAATTTAAAGAGCAACTATATCAAACTTTATAAGCAAAACAAGACATGAGTGACTTTTGCACCCTTTTTGATTTTTCCGGGTAGGATACCCGTATGATAGTAGCCTTGTTCAACTAATAAAGAGAGAGAGAAGACTAAATTTGGATGAGACATCCTTATTTATTGCATGGATACTAGATCCTTATTGGGTTTAGTCTTCTCATTTGCTTTCACACATATTTTGCACTAAAGCAATCAAAAACATTTTATACATATCATTTTAAGCATGTCACTAAAAGTTCTCATGTCATGGAGTTAAATTATGGGTCATTCAAATGTACTTTCCCAATCAAAATCTCCTAGTCCAAAAATGCATTGTTGAACTAAAATATGACATGGATTGCAAGTAAATCAAGGTTGCACACTTATTATGAAAATAACATATAAGCATATGTACAACCAATCATCTCAAGCAATTATAAAAGAGCATAAAATTAATCAACTTTTTGCATATGGCAAATCATGCAAGTTCGCTCTCTTTGCTTGAGCTCCCCTCATGGGGTAAATTCCAACCAAGTCAATGGGAGGCATGAGCCCCTATAGACTTACCAAGTCCGATGGACCTAGTTGCATCTATGGGTGTCACAAGGGCACTAAGGCAAGCGGGTTAATTCTTTCTAACCCACCTAGGTTCCACTTTAACATTTTTAGTGGTCATAGACATATTTCTAGGTTCCCTAGGTTTATGCAAACTTGCCCTATTTTTCAACCGTTTTTCTTTCATGCTCTCTAATCTACACCTCTTAATGTAATTCAAGCAATTTGGTCTTAAGTGACCAATCATACCACAATAATGACAAGTAGGTACAAAGTAAGGATTTATACCATAGCATTGTGATCTCATCGAGGCATCGCCATGTTGATGAGGTTGTCTTTGATGGTGCATCGGTTTGCTTCTCCCAAGAGCTTGAGCCGATTGGTGGCACCTTTGTGGTCTAGCTTGTTGAGGTGGTTGAGCCGGTTGATCATGCCTCTTGAGATCACCTCCTTTCTCCGTAATTGGCTTGTTGGAGAAGGTAATAGACTTCTCAAGGACTTGTCCTTTCTTCTTGAATTGCCTAGGCTTTAGTTGGGTTGCCAAGGCTTGTGAGGACTTCCCTTGAGTTGAAGGTTGCTTGGATATGGCCTTGCTTTTGCCTTGAGCTTGAGGTTGTTTAACCTTGGCCTTTTTAGTTCTTCAAGCCACCTCATCTCTCTTTCCTTGACAATCTTCAAGGAATTATCTTTGATGGCAAGTTCATCCTTCATTGCCTTTATCCTTTGGTGGCAGTCTTCAATCTCCTTTCCGTACTTGGACACATCAATCATGCCCGTCTTCGAGGAGTTATCTAACTTAGCCTTTAATTGAAGATTATCCTTTTCCAATCTAAGGATATCATTTTCTCTCTCCTTCAAGGACTTTTGAAGAAAGTCAATGAACTCTTGGTTATGCACCATGTTGTCACAAGAGTTCCCGGAGCATGAGCCATCACAGTCAAGGCTTCTCCCACTTGTGCTTGTGAGAGTCATATCATCAAGGCTTGTTTCACTCAAGCATGCTCATCTTCGGTTTCCAAGTTCAAGGCCACCCATCTTGGAATCTTCAAGTGATAAGCATTTGGTGATGGCTTGAGTTTCTTCATGGTAGGAACCCGGAAATGCGAAGTAGTTGATCTCATTAGCAACCAAGCTTGTGGAGCACTCTTCAACTACTTCTACTTCGCTATCACTCCGAGTAGCGATCATAGTTTCTCCTCCCTTCTTGTACTTCAAGTTACCACACATGGAGGCAAGGTGGCCAACTCCACCACACTCAAGGCAAGGGTCTTCTTTCCTTGACTTTTTCTTTTCCTCCTTCACCTTGGAGGTCATGCCCTTCTTTTGAGATTTTGTAAATCTCTTAAATCTCTCAACCATGAGAGTGATCGGGCCAAATATGTAGTATATTTAGGCCCTCATATCCTTACCTTATGTTATGTTTTCGTGTGTTTTTGTATCTCTTATGGGTGGTTTTGTGCTTATTTGTAGGAAATGATGCAGAGACAGGCTTGGAGGCATATTGTGGTGATTCCAGCAGGAAAGGGGTGAAAGCGAAGGCAAAGGAGCACAAACTGCTCTACAGTGCTGGTCCAGTGAGGGTCGCAACCGCACTCCAGCCGCACTTCAGCTGCACTCCAGCCGCACTCGTGTGCATAGCCGGGGCAGAATGCAAGTACAGAGATAAAGTGCGGGTACAGTGCGGGTCAGCTAACCGCACTCCACCTGCACTAATGCCAATCCAGAGAAGCTGATCATACACCTGACATCAGAGTACGGGTATTGTGCGGGTCAGCAAACCGCACTCCACCCGCACTTGCATCAAGAACAGAAGAGCAGAACCGCATCTGACATTAGAGTGCGGGTACTGTGCGGGTAATCCAACCGCACTCTACCCGTACTTGCATCAAGAACAGAAGAGCAGAATTGCACCTGCCATTAGAGTGTGGGTACTGTGCAGGTAATCCAACCACACTCTACCCGCACTGTTGCTCAAGACAGAATGTAGATTTTGCACCTGACAGGGAAGTGCGATTCAAGTGCGATCACAGTGCGATGCCAAGTGCTGGTCAAGTGCGGGTATTTCAACCGCACTTCACCCGCACGAATGCCCTGATCCGAGAACTGAAGTTGCAGACAACCCATACAGTGCGGGTACAGTGCGGGTAATTCACCGGCACTCCACCCGCACTCCGAGCGCGCCGGTCTGATTTTCAAAGCTTAAGTGACCTATTTTTGTATCTAGTATAAATAGAAAAGTATAGAAACGTTTTAAGGAGCTTTTGACTCCGTTTAGGACAGATTTAGCATTCTTAGATCTAGTTTCTCTCTCTACCTCTCATCCTTACATTCTCTACTCAACTTCAAGGAAGTTAGGAGATTGGAGCCACTTCAAGGAAGGAGATGTTCTCCTAGGGTTATTTCTTTCTCCTCTCTACTGATTTCCTAGTTGTAATGAGTAGCTAAATCCCCTCTAAGGGGTTGATGGAGTAGTTAGTTTAATATTGGGCTTGTACATAAACTTGATATTATATTGATATTCATGTCTATCTTCCATTGATCTATTCTTGTTGTGAATGTTTATCATTGATTTCTTGTGTAGATACATGATCTTTGCAAGACGTCTTTGTCAAATGGCGCCGCTGCGGGGGAGCGGCATGTTTAGTTTAATTAGTTTTGCATAAGTAAGGTTAGTCTAATAATATTCCTGCTCTGCTCTATCTGTTTCTCGTTTACGTTGTGCGTTTTTGTTGTGAAATTTTAGGATTTTAGGTATATGCACGGACGAAGATCGTTAAGAGGAACAGTGTTGCCAGTTATCGATAACATCAATCAGTTGGGTAGAAGAACCGGGTAGTTAGAAGGAAACATGGACGATCATAATCAGAATGAGCAGTAGGCTCGAGAGAATGAGGGAAGTGTACATGGGGACGAACAGCTAGGTCTTACCATGGGCGAGTACACTCTCCCGTTTGTAGGGAATGTGCCCACTGCCATAGTACTGGATGATGTAACAAGGCAGTACGAGTTGAAAACTATGCACATAAGCCTCCTACCGTCGTTTAGTGGGCGAAGTACCGAGGATTGCCTCTAATTTATGAAACAATATGGAGCCACCCTAGAAACCTTCCCTGTAATGGCTCGCCAAGCAGTATTGACAAGGGAGCAGCTTCATCTGAGGTGTTTCCAATATTGTCTGAAAGATGCAGCCATGACTTGGTACATGAACTTGAGGCCGGGATCACTGGTGACATGGAGCCAAGTCTGCAAGGTTTTCTTCAACAAGTATTTTCCTTCACAGAAGGCTAAAGACCTAAGGTTGAAGATAGCTTCTTTTGTCGAAGAGGACGGTGAACCATTCCATGAGGCATGGGAGAGGTTCAACTTATTGTTAGCTCAAATGCCACCGCATACATACCATCCAGAACTGAAGGTCAACTCTTTCTATAGTGGACTTTCATCGATAACCCAAATGATGGTGGATAATGCATGCGGAGGTACCATTGCAGACAAGAGGGCAGTTGAAGCTTATGACATTCTGGAGAAGATTGCCCAGAACTCACAACAGAGGACATCACATGTGAGGAGGGGTGGAAGAATAGAAGTGGGTCAAGATACCCAAGTGCAGATTCAGATGTCTAGAATGAACAAGGAGCTTCAATCAATCAAGGAGCTGATAACTGGAAAACCAGGGTCCTCCCAAGGAGTTAGTCAAGTCATGGGGAAGATTGAAGGGGGAGAAGGGCATTTCGGTCAGGAAGAGCAAGCCCAAGCCCTTGGGGAATTTCCAAGGCAGCCTAGGAATGACCCATATTCGAATACATACAATCCAGGGTTGAGAAATCACCCAAACTTGTCTTGGTCCAACAACAACCACCTAGGAGCAACCACTCACCAAGGTGGCAACAATAATTACCAAGGTGGCAACACCAACTTCCAAGGTGGAAACAACAACCAAGGGTACCAAAACCGGGGGTACAATAGATACAATCAAGGGGGAAACAACAACAATCAATGGGGAGGTTCAATTACTAACCCACCATCCAACTTCAATTCCCACGCTTCCGCTAGCCAACCAAAGGACAAGTCTCTAGAGGAGATAGTGAGTACAGTTATCAAAACTGTTGGTATTGGGTCGGAAGCCCTCAAGAGCACCTTGCATGCCTCTGAGCAACGAATGTCAGCTTACATGCAGTCCAATGATCAGAGAGCCAACAGTCATGGAGCGTCACTAAAGAAGATGGAAACTCAGTCGGCACAGATATTTGATGCATTGATGAAGAACAAGGAGAAGGCATCAAGCTTCGATAAACATGTTAACGTGTTAGAGGTTGTCCAGTTGGGAAGTGAGGAAACCGAAGCAAGTATGGTAGAGGTCGCGGATAAGGAAGATAGGGGAAGTGACATAGACTCCCCCATTAAACTTGAAGACCCCGGGAGTTTCGTCATAGATATACAAATTGAGGATTCACCAAAGATGGAAGCGGTCCTTGATATGGGGGGTAGCATCAATATGATGCCATTAGAGGTCTACAACCAGCTGAAGATTCAGTCAATCAAGCCCACCTCCCAGACTCTCATCATGGCTGACAATTCTCCCATCACCCCAGTTGGTATTGTGGAGGAAATTTATGTGAATGTGCACGGTTTGATAGTGTCGGCAGAATTTGTTGTGTTGGATTGCAAAAGAGAAGAATCCAGTGGTAGAGACTGGAAACTACTGTTGGGGAGGTCATTCATGGCCACAGCAAGTATGGTGATTGATATTTGTTCTAGGGACATTTCCTTCAGCTGTGGAGGGAAGAGTGTGAACTTCAAGGTAACATCCCCCGGAACAAGCCAAGTTAGAGATTGTTTAGTCTTGGAGGCACCAAATTCCAGAAAGAAAAGGAGCCGGGTGCTCACCCTTGTGCAAGCCTTTGAAGGTGTCAAGGAGATGGAATTGGGAAACCAAGACTACATCAAGGAGAGGCAAGAATCAGAATTCGAAGAGGAGAAAGCAAATACTGAACTCTTCGATCAATTAGGTGAGCTTGAACAAGACAACACAAAGCTCAAACTGGAGGTTTATTTGCTGAAGGCAGAGAATGTACAGTTGAAGACTAAATTGCATGATCTCTCATCAGTCAACAAAGGGTTAACTGAGCAAGTAGTGGTGCCACCAAAAAGGAGTTAGTCTCCAAGAACTTAGATGCATTGGCAAAGCTCTCAGAAGAGTTTGAAGAAGACTATTATTGGACCCAAGGGTTACAGATTGCGCAGCGGAAGGGTTTAAAATTTTTTATGCAATCATCAAACTAACTCATTTGTACAGTAATAATCAAATGAAATAATAAAGTAATGAAACATTTTCATACCTACGTAGGAGGCTCCTTCACTTTAATACGAACTGCTCCTGATTTGAACCACGCGATCTTCCTTGCTATCTCACAGAACTGGTAACAGCGTGTGGGCGCGTCACGATATTCAGGACCTGTATGGAGGAAGAAGAGAAGAATACACACAGAAAAAACAAACTCTAGGAGTGCAGCACTTTGTGCTCGCCACACCCATTTATTTTTCTTAGTTTGCTTTTCTCTTTTTCTGTGCACGACCACTTTCTCTTTCTTTTCTTTTGCTGTGTCATTTTTTCTCTCATTTGGTTTCATTGCTTTTTAATTAAAATATAAATCTGATATCTTTTAAAAACAAAAACGACATTCGGTTTTAAATTTTAAAAATATATATATCTCATATATATATTAAAAACAAACCAAAAATCTTATATTTGATTTTTAAAAATTTTATAAAGATATCTCATATCTTTTTTAAAATTAATTAAATATTTATTTTTGAATTCAAACATTTCAAATTCAATTTCAAATATTTAATTTAATAAAATAAAATAATCATATTATCTTATTTTATTCAAAATCAAATATCAACTAACACCCTCCATTTAGTGATTAACAACATAATTAAATAATCTTATTATTTAATTTATTTAATCACCATTATTCATTAATTAAATAATCCCATTATTCAAATTAATACGTATCACTTTCTTAACACAATTAATTGGACAATCCAATTAATTAACCGTGACCCTAGCTACCTAAATGTCCAATTGATTAACCGTGACCCTAGCTACCTAAATCGATCGGGCTAGCAAGGGGACCTAATGGACCCACAGTATTTTGAGCTCCAATAATCCTTAGAAATTATTAATTAAACTCTTTAATTAATATTTCATGATTATTAACTTCGGTGTTATTCCACTAAAAACCCGAAGCTGCACTCTCTCAACTGTAGACGTTTTTACACAAACCAATAACTCTCGGTGTCCATCGATATAGCTATTACATATGGTATAATCCTCCACAAGTAGTTCATAATTAGAGCTGGGTCATAATGTCCGTTATACCCCTCTAATCATATATTTCCATTAAGTACCAATGATTCTCTAATGAACAATAAATCCTACATTCCTTACAAAATTAGGAGAGCGCTCATATTGTTCAAGCCCCGAATCAACCCTTAAGGGAACTACCATCTACTTCTCACAAGAAGGAGTGGATTCCACTATTGTGTACAAACCTTCCCAGCCACAAGCCAAACCGCGATCCCAACATACGGAGTATATTGATCGGGAATGCAACTCCGACCTCACCCATGGTATATCAAAGACCACGATCTAACCTGAAGGAGTCGATAAGACACCGAGGATTAAGATCACCCACATATAGCCATCATTAGTTGATATATATGAATCTCATCGTTAAACGGATCTTAGTGAGAGATTCATATAGATCATGGCCCAGTCCTATATGATCACATCATACAAGTTGCCTCCATTCTCATATCTACATATGAATGATCCAGGATAGGATCACCGTACACTACGAAATGGACCGCAGCTGTAGATTAACCACAAATAAAGTACCCAGCTTTATTTGCTATCTACGGACTCTTTAGATTGCTCGTTTCAAACTGAATCCATATATATATGACACTCATATACTCAGTTCGAAATTACATCCGGCAATTTTGGATGTTAAGTGCACATGTTATATAAAGAATGACACAAAATGAATGAATATACTACTTCTTTTATTTATGTTCAAATTACATTCACATATTACAAGCTTTAGGGCAAAAACCCCAACAATCTCCCACTTGCACTAAAGCATGTGAGTCATGTCTCGTAACCCTAGACCTTCTAGGTGACCTTCAAACACTTTAGCCGGTAAGGTCTTCATAAATGGATCAGCATGATTGTCTTGTGAGGCTATCTTGGTGATGATCACATCTCCTCTAAGCACTATCTCTCTAATTAGATGATACTTTCTCTCTATATGCTTCCCTCTCTTATGGCTTCTTGGTTCTTTGGAATTAGCCACAGCACCACTGTTATCACAATAAAGTGTGATGTGCTTATCTAGATCTGGAACAACTTCCAGATCACTCAAGAACTTATGGAGCCAAACAGCCTCTTTAGCAGCTTCACAAGCGGCTACATATTCGGCTTCCATGGTGGAGTCAGCAATGCAAGATTGCTTTATACTTCTTCACACAATGGCTCCACCACCTAGGGGGAATACTGATCTAGACGTGGATTTTCTAGAATCCCTGTCTGACTGAAAATCAGAATCTGTGTATCCTAACGGGATCAAATCCTGTCCGGAATACACTAGCATATAGTTTCTCGTTCTCCGAAGATACTTGAGAATAGTCTTGACAGCAACCCAATGATCTAATCCTGGGTTGGACTGTTACCTGCTGACTACTCCCACTGCATAGCAGATGTCCGGTCTCGTGCATAACATAGCATACATGAGACTACCTACTGCTGATGCATATGGCACACGTCTCATATCCTCAACTTCTTGAGGTGTCTTAGGACATTGTTCCTTAGACAAGTGAACCCCATGTCTAGAAGGTAAATTACCTTTCTTGGAGTTCTGCATCGAAAATCGCATAAAAATCTTGTCGATATATGATGCCTGAGACAATGTTATGAGTTTGTTCTTACGATCCCTTATAAGTTGGATCCCTAGAACATAACTCGCCTCTCCCAAATCTTTCATTTGGAATTGGCTAACCAGCCAGCCTTTTACATCAGACAACACTCTTACATCATTCCCAATGAGTAGGATGTCATCTATGGATAGGACCAAGAAAACTACTTTCTTGTCAATGATGCGCTTGTAGACACAAGGCTCATCAACGTTTTGCTCGAAGCCATAGGTTTTGATCACATCATCAAACCTTATGTTCCAAGATCTAGATGCTTGCTTAAGTCCATAAATGGACCTTTGCAACTTGCAAACCTTTTGCTCTTGATCTGGAGACACAAATCCCTCTGGTTGCATCATGTATATGTTTTCATCAAGATTGCCATTCAAGAATGCAGTCTTGACGTCCATTTGCCAAATTTCATAATCTAAATAGGCAGCAATGGATAAGAGAATCCGAATAGACTTAAACATGGCTACTGGAGAGAAGGTCTCTTCATAATCGACCCCCTCTTTCTAGGTATAACCCTTGGCCACTAGCCTTGCCTTGAAGGTCTCTACCTTCCCGTCTACTCCTCTCTTCCTCTTGTAGATCCACTTACATCCTATGGGTTTTACCCCATTTGGTAAGTCTACAAGTTCCCAGACTGAGTTAGAGTACATAGACTCCATCTCGAGATTCATGGCTTTAAGCCATTCCTCTTTATCAGGATCTTCCATTGCATTCTTAAATGTCAATGGATCATCCACACTATCAGCAGAGACAAGATCTTGTCCCTCACTTACACCCAAATAACGTTCAGGCTGTCTTACAACCCTCTCACTACGTCTAGGTGGTAGTGTATCCTGACTAGGAATTATCTGAGTTTCAGATGTTAATGGATTAACAATTCTAGTTGACTGAGTACTGGTCTCACTAGGCTCCAACTAATTTAATACAATTTTAGAATGCGGTTTATGATCACTTATATAGTTATCCTCAAGAAACGTTGCATTTTTCGATACAAATACTTTGTTATCTTCAGGACTATAGAAGTATCCACCTCTGGTCTCCTTGGAGTATCCTACAAACAAGCAGACCACAGACTTGGGATCTAGCTTTCCAGTTCTGGTCTTCAGCACGTGTGCTGGACACTCACATATGCGAAAATGTCGTAAACTAGCTTTACGACCATTCCACAACTCTAGGGGAGTTTCAGGAACAGATTTGGATGGCACTACATTCAAAATGTATGCCGCTGTTTGTAACGCATATCCCCAAAAGGAATTTGGTAATTATGAGAAACTAATCATAGATCTCACCATTTCCATAAGGGTTCTATTTCTCCTCTCCGCGACACCATTCTGCTAAGGTGTACCAGGAGCTGTGAGTTGGGACACTATCCCATACTCGACCATAAAGTCTTTAAACTCTTTGTCAAGGTACTCACCTCCACGATCTCATCGTAGAGACTTGATAGTCATTCCTAACTTGTTCTCAACTTCAGCTCGGAATTCTTTAAACTTTTCAAATGTTTCCGACTTCCGTTGCATTAGGTAGACATATCCGTATCTCAAGTAGTCATCTATAAATGTGACATAATACTCATAACCACCCCTTGCTTTAACATTCATTGGTCCACAGACGTCTGAATGTATAAGCTCTAGTGGTTGTTTAGCTCTAAGCCCTTTTCCAGTAAAAGGTCTCTTAGTCATCTTACCTTCCAGACAAGATTCACAGACAGGTAAGGTGCCAACCTTTAACTCATTTAAAGATCCGTTTTTTACTAGTTTGTTTATCCGGTCAAGGTTAATATGTCCAAGCCTTAGATGTCAGAGATACATTTCGTTTTCTGGAGAAATCTTATGTAGTTTAGTTTTTGGTTTTTCAACTTTAAACATTTCGGTGTTGAGCAGTGTTGTATGCATTAACGGTCTTAACACATACAAATTGTTTTCATTAATTCCTGAACAAATATTCAGACCATTCTTTGCAATAATAACTGATTTATTATCAAAAGAAACAGAATATAATTGTTCTAACAACTTAGAAACGGAAATTAAATTCCGTGTAAATCCAGGAATAAAAAATACATTGTCCAACAAAATAAAATTATTATTACAAAAACGCAATCTAATTACGCCCACTGCTCGTGCCGACACGACATCCCCTAACCCCACTCGCATCGAGAAGGCTCCCTTCTCAAGCTGTGTCCAAGAATCAGTGTACTGCAAAGAAGAACAAACATGGTTAGTGTCCCCTGAATCAACTATCCAGGGTGAAGAATCATCTTCAACTAAACATGACTCAAGAACAAGTAAATCATATTTACCTTTCGCTTTCTTCTTCTTGGCTACCTCCTCCAGATACTGAGGATAATTCCTCTTCCAGTGTCCGACCTTGTCGCAATGGAAACATTTTTCTTTGCTCTTGTCGATGGAGGCGCCTTTCTTTTTGCTTTGGGCTTTCTTGGGTTTGGGCTTACCCTTCGCCTTTCCAGCAGACCTCTTCCTCTTGTTGTTATTGGAGGAAGATGGTTCAACAACATTTGCCTCACCTGTCTTACTTTTGCTGTCCTTGGTCATGGACTCAAAAGTAGCGAGCTCATTGAGCAACTGTGTGAGACTAAACCTTAACTTGTTCATCCCGTAGTTGTTCTTAAACTGATCGAAACTCTTCGGAAGAGTCGTCAGTATGATGCTCACTTGACTGGGTTCATCAATGGCCCCGCCATTGATTTCTGCCGTTTTGAAGTAGGACATCATGCTCAGTACATGTTCCCGAACTAATGCACCTTCCTTCATGCGAGCGAGCATAGCGGAACGAACAGCTTCGTGTCGCTTTTGCTCGGAGGGTTGCCCGAACATAGCTTGCAATGACTCCATAATATCGAATGTTGTAGTCATTGCTTCGTGCTTTGTGACAAGCACGTCTATCATAGAAGCTAACAGATATTTTCGGGCCTTCTCATCAGATGAGACCCATCACTGGTATGCCTCACGAACAGTTCGTGTGGCATTGGCAGTAGGCACCGGAGGACATTCCTCCGTAAGCACAAACTTGAGGTCTTTGGTGACCAGTATTGCATTAATGTTAAGTTTCCATTTTGTGTAGTTATCACCAGTTAATTTATCGTTTGCAAGTATTTGTAATAGTGCAGATGACATGGCTGAAAAAACATAAATTAATGATTCATTCAGTCATACATTCTAAACATGTGCTAATGTTCGGCATAAAATTAAACATGATGCATGAAAATGTTTAATGAACAAGAACAAACCTAAAAAAAATGTTTCTATGCCACGACAATCCAACATACCACAAGCAAGTGCCGCCTTAGGGTCGGTCAAATTCTTGCATGTTGGATCGAGACCTTCTCAGTCAAAGGATATACCAGAATAACTCTTATGCCAATATCATTCAACCATCGTTTATTAGGTCAGGTTTTTAATTAACCAATTTAATTAAAACCTTGTGAGTGTAACCCATCATTTCAGATTTCAGGAGCTTAACTCGAAAATTGCCGCCTTAGGGTCGGTCAATCCCGAAATCCCCTCCGAAATCCTATATGTTAGGAAGTCAACCTTGGTATTTATTCTTATGGAAACCCTCCTTAGGGAGGACGAAAAGAAAGCCGTCACAAGGCCCCACTCGAATCTCACGGTGTTGAACTAATGATAGAGACCGCGGGATATAATGTTATATATCCCTCTCCCACTCACTATTTTATATTAAGGGTTTTCTATTAATACTACTGCACCTAGATCAAACTAGATTAAACGGCTAATTTTAATCTAAGCGTCAAGTGCATTAATCACAAATTATTAGAATCCTATTCCAATAACTAATAAACTAAATTGATTTTTAACACTTAAAAAATCTAGTTCATTAGTGATAATTCAAATCTATGTAAACTGTTTACTAAGACTAGAATTATTATTAAATGTGTATTTACCAAGTTTTAACTATTAAAACTAAACACATTATTAGGTCCAATTATTATTAGGAGCTTAATCAAATTAATCCTAATATATATTAAGGACCCTAATAATCTAAGTATTTAAACCCTTTAATAAAAAGATTAGTAATTAATGAGATTTACCAAGTTTTTACTCCTAAAAACTAATCCCATTAAAAATAGCCAATTATGTGAATAACTCATTTTAATCAAATTAAAAATAATTAAACACATAATATAGATGGCTATAATGCATGTATGATATATCAACATATAAATATGTGTAGGCACAACTAATTTAAATGACATGTATATGCATGGCAATGCTTAATCATCAAATAATTAAAACATACATGAGTTGACCGAGTGTTGTGGATTATTTAACCTAAAAATTGGAATCTAATTACAAAAAATATTCCCAAGGCATCCCTTGGTCTTCTTGTAATTTCCAAGACTTCCAATCTCTTAGGTCATGTGTGCTGGTAGCCATCGCTGGACGTGGAGCGCTGATGGGCATTGCTGGACTGGATGCGCGCATGGGGCGCACTGGTAGGCTGCGCTGGTCGCGCAGCTGGTAGGCTGCGCTGGTGGGTTGTGCGCTGAGGCATCGCATGTGCTGGTGTGCATGCTCGCTGGTTGCGCGCTGAGGCATTGCAAGTGCTGGTGGCAATGCTCTGGTGTGTATGCGCGCAGGCATGTTAAGCTGGTGGTAGGCGACAAATGGTAGCATGCGCTACATGCATGCTCGCTGGTACCAGGTCTTGCGACTTGCGATTACATTTTTTTTTAATAATACAACAGTAAAATAAAATTTTAAAAAAATATTATACAACCCAGAAACACTCTAAATCCACAACACCATAAAAAATTACGATCAACCATGTTTTTAAATTAAACAATTTAATTAAAAAAAACATCATACACTCATCAAAAAAAATATGTGCCTACACATTCATACATATCAGGAGTAATCGAATTCGATTATACTATACAAAAATTGGCTTTGATACCAATTGTTGGACCCAAGGGTTATAGATTGCGCAGCGGAAGGGTTTAAAATTTTTTATGCAATCATTAAACTAACCCATTTGTACAGTAATAATCAAATGAAATAATAAAGTAATGAAACATTTTCATACCTACGTAGGAGGCTCCTTCACTTTAATACGAACTGCTCCTGATTTGAACCACGTGATCTTCCTCGTTATCTCCCAGAACTGGTAACAGCGTGTGGGCGCGTCACGATATTCAGGACCTGTATGGAGGAAGAAGAGAAGAATACACACAGAAAAAACAAACTCTAGGAGTGCAGCACTTTGTGCTCGCCACACCCAATTATTTTTCTTAGTTTACTTTTCTCTTTTTCTGTGCACGACCACTTTCTCTTTCTTTTCTTTTGCTGTGTCAATTTTTCTCTCATTTGGTTTCATTGCTTTTTAATTAAAATATATATCTGATATCTTTTAAAGACAAAAACGACATTCGGTTTTAAATTTAAAAAAATATATATCTCATATATATTAAAAACAAACCAAAAATCTTATATTTGATTTTTAAAAATTTTATAAAGATATCTCATATCTTTTTTAAAATTAATTGAATATTTATTTTTGAATTCAAACATTTCAAATTCAATTTCAAATATTTAATTTAATAAAATAAAATAATCATATTATCTTATTTTATTCAAAATCAAATATCAACTAACACCCTCCATTTAGTGATTAACAACATAATTAAATAATCTTATTATTTAATTTATTTAATCACCATTATTCATTAATTAAATAATCTCATTATTCAATTAATTCCCGAATTAATACGTGTCACTTTTGTAACACAATTAATTGGACAATCCAATTAATTAACCGTGACCCTTGTTACCTAAATCGATCGGGCTAGCAAGGGGACCTAATGGACCCACAGTATTTTGAGCTCCAATAATCCTTAGAAATTATTAATTAAACTCTTTAATTAATATTTCATGATTATTAACTTCAGTGTTATTCCACTAAAAACCCGAAGCTGCACTCTCTCAACTGTAGACGTTTTTACACAAACCAATAACTCTCGGTGTCCATCGATATAGCTATTACATATGGTATAATCCTCCACAAGTAGTTCATAATTAGAGCTGGGTCATAATGTCCGTTATACCCCTCTAATCATATCTTTCCATTAAGTACCAATGATTCTCTAATGAACAATAAATCCTACATTCCTTACGAAATTAGGAGAGCGCTCATATTGTTCAAGCTCCGAATCAACCCTTAAGGGAACTACCATCTACTTCTCACAAGAAGGAGTGGATTCCACTATTGTGTACAAACCTTCCCAGCCACAAGCCAAACCGTGATCCCAACATACAGAGTATATTGATCGTGAATGCAACTCCGACCTCACCCATGGTATATCAAAGACCACGATCTAACCTGAAGGAGTCGATAAGACACTGAGGATTAAGATCACCCACATATAGCCATCATTAGTTGATATATATGAATCTCATCGTTAAACGGATCTTAGTGAGCGATTCATATAGATCATGGCCCAGTCCTATATTATCACATCATATAAGGTGCCTCCATTCTCATATCTACATATGAATGATCCAGGATAGGATCACCGTACACTACGAAATGGACCGCAGCTGTAGATTAACCACAAATAAAGTACCCAGCTTTATTTGCTATCTACGGACTCTTTAGATTGCTCGTTTCAAACTGAATCCATCTATATATGACACTCATATACTCAGTTCGAAATTACATCCGGCAATTTTGGATGTTAAGTGCACATGTTATATAAGGAATGACACAAAATGAATGAATATACTACTTCTTTTATTTATGTTCAAATTACATTTACATATTACAAGCTTTAGGGCAAAAACCCCAACAACTATGGGAGAAGGACAAGGAAACTTCAACTAGGTGTGGAGGAGTCCGCAAAAGCGGTAAGGGAATTGCATGAACAGTTGAGCACAAAAGATGATGAGTTGAAACAGGCCAAGGTCAAGGAGGGGGATTCGATTGAGCAACTCGCCGTGATGGAAAACAATGTCAAATCCCTCAGATTCAGACAACAAAAAGTGGCCCACGCCAACGATCGAACAGGGAGTTTTCCTAACCGTCCTATTACTTGCTACTTTTGTGCCAAAAAAGGGCACACTAAAGTTTATTGCTTTAGTTTCCAAAGATTAAAAGCAAGTATTGTTAGATCTAGGATGAACCCACCAAAGGTTAAACAAATATGGGTTCGAAAGGACCTAGTGGGACAAATGAGGAGAGTGGGGAGAGATGCAGTGCATAGGCATTTGGCACCGGTTTGGGTGGCCAAGTTGAATGTGCTCCCCATTCCGGTCAAACCTCATTTGGTTGACCGGGTCCCACTTTGAGTGCATTGCACTCGCTTTTGAATTTATTTTATAGTTTTTATTTTTATTTTTACTTTTCGGATGGTTAGTTTTGTTGTTGTAAACTTTTGAGACTGCTTGAGATTGTTTTGGTGCAGATACAGTTGCAGGGCAGAATTCAGGAGTCTGTCCAGGGGAACAGTGCGGTTAGAGTGCGGGTCAGTCACCCGCACTCATCCCGCACTCTGAAGGCATCAGGTAATGGAGTGCGGGTCAGTCACCCGCACTCCACCCGCACTTTTGTCGCACAGTATATATGCATGTCGTTCTCTAGGGCTCCACTTGCCACAAAAGAACAAAACCAACAGCAAACTTCAAATTTTTCCCTCTTCCCAACTAAAGGTATTCCGTGTGTGCCACGTTTTCGATTTCTCGGCAACCAAGGTATGGATTCTTACTTTAATTTCATTACATTTCTCTCTAATCCAAACCCTAACCCTCTCTATCAAAAATTCTTTTCCTCTTATGCATGAACTTCATTAGTTAGGGGTTTTGAACTTTTGTTTTTGCCTTTAGTAATATCTAAGAGGATGGAATGATGGGTGTTATCTAATTATGTATGTGATGGTTTAATTGTTAAATTGATTTTCTATTGCATTTGGATATTCAAACTATGAATTGGGGTTTATATATGGTTGAATGGAAACCTATACATGAGTTAGAGTCATTTTGTTGTTGATTCGTTCGATGATGAACTGGGATTTTGAGATGTATACATGAATTGAACTCTGCATTTGCTGGTGTCTAGTAACGAGTTAGAGTGCGGGTACAGTGCGGGTCACTCACCCGCACTTCACACGCACTTTATCCTCTTGGCAGAATTTTTGTCATTTCAAATTCCTGCATCATAACCTCTTGTTTCTTTTATCCGAATAGTGCCTTAAAACTGTGTTTAATGTGCAGATGTCAGGAAGACCCAGGAGAACGCCTAGGCAAAGTAGTCAGGGTTTCGAACGAAGACCGAGGAGAGGACCCCAAGTTCCACCACCGTGCATCAGGCACCCGGATTTCGAGGAACGCTTAGAATATTTCAGGGAGCGAGACATAGTGGTGGAGAGGGGGATAGCGGTTGAAGAACTGGAGGGCACCCCAATTCCTCTAATGATTGAAGCAAGGGAATGGGAAACCTTTGTTAGCCCCCCCCCCCCCCCCCCCCACCGATGTATTGTCGACGTGTGGTCGAAGAGTTCTTTGCTGGGTTGGTACCTGAAACTTTTCAACGCTCTTCTTCGGTTCTGGTCCGTGGGGTAGAATTCTGGATGACTATAGCGGACATTAACAGGTATTATAAGACTGAGCTTCCAGTTGATCCCGAAGCAGTCGGACGTCTAAGGCAAGGGGTGACTTGGAGCGAATTTTTTGTGACCCAAAATGTGGACTTTGCAAATCAGTTAGTGATCCGTCCGATGGATTTTTGGGTGGCCCCTGATCACCGTATGAAGCACACCAACTTAAGGAGTGAGTTGGGTTTCTGGCATGTATTCATCTCTCATTCCTTGATCCCCAGAAAGCACAGGACCTCAGTGAACTTCAATGCAGCCATGATCCTGTACTGTATACTGCAGAATCAGTTGGTCGACATCGGCTTTCTGATCAAGAGAGAGATCCTTGAGATGGGAGGGGTCAGGGTGGACAAGCAGCCACTCATTTTCCCTAGCCTCATCACCGCATTCTGCAGAACCGCCGGAGTAGATTTTGGATCCGATCCTTTCGAATCCGGTTTGGGGCCAGTTGGGCGATTCACATGGAACGACCAGGTCAGAGAGCGGGACCCCTCTGGTGTCAGGGTCCGAACAGGGAGGAGAAAACCTGCTCGAGGGGGCAGCACGAGCAGGCAGCCAGAAGATATCCCGGAACCACCAGATGTGG
Source organism: Dipteronia sinensis (assembly GCA_033220585.1). Lineage (NCBI taxonomy): Eukaryota > Viridiplantae > Streptophyta > Magnoliopsida > Sapindales > Sapindaceae > Dipteronia > Dipteronia sinensis. Next base: position 23,363,965 of record CM065642.1, read on the forward strand.
AGCCGGTTTACATCGATTATGGTGATTATAGGCCCGCTGCTTCCTCACCCCCGTAGGAGACGTTTGGAGAGGTCCATTGGCATAATTTGCTTACAGGATTGGAGAACCTCAGGAACGAGGTCGCCAAAAATAGAAGGCAGATCACTGAGAGCAGGGCGGAAGCCAATGAGTATTTCACGGACATTTGGGGTAACCTCACGGACATGAGGGAGGCACTCAGTCTTCCAAGTTATCCTTATAAGAAGAAGAAGAGGCCAGCTGCCTTCTTACCTCCTTCAGGTGGGCCAGCCATTGATCCTTATGGGGAAGAGCTCCGAGCTACTATGGATAGATCCAGGAGGGAGCATGAAGAGCGGATCAGATCAGAGATCGACCCCAAGGGCAAAGGGATCGCCAGTGAACCGGAGAGGGAGTTTTCCGACGATGATTGACCATCCATTCTTGTTCTTTATTATTGATCAGAACTTTTATTGCTTGTATTTGTATTTGTATTTTCTTTTAAACGGCTTAGACTTATTTTTCTTTTCTTTTCGCATCTTTTGGGAAGCACACAACAACAAGCATGGACATCGACCGGTCTTCCTTCTAAAGGGAGTTTTCTACCTTCGGTTTTGTACTTAAGTTTTTAATGAATGCGATTTAGTTTTTGTTATTATGAATGAGCTTGGTCGAATGTATGTCTAGATTCGTTTTGGGGGTGTTGATCCTTCATTCCGCCATTTATTGCGATTATGCTTATTCTTTCCACCAATGGGGACATTGTTGAGTTTTGGTTTGGGAGTACATCACGCCTCCACCTTGTACAGTTAGTGTCTACGCCTCCGCCTTGTACAGTTAGTGTCCAATTTTTCAATTTTGTCGCTTGTCCATTTTTCAAACTGTAATCCAGTATGGGTATGATGCCTCTAGAGTGTGTTTTTGACGAGTTCCTTATATGTGCTCTGCCTTGTGATATAGCTTGGTGCCACTTGAGGGTTAGCTTGCACCATCATGGGTTCGTCCCACCCGTTGGTGCTAAGTATTGGGGACTCATTGTTCCCATGTCTTGTTCTAATAGTGGAGATACCCGAGAGATCACAAACACAAGCATGAAAGTGCATTTTCTGAGTGCATTATTGATTATTCTTAAACACGCCTCTCGTTATGTATGTCATATGCCATAGGACTTGCATCATTTTGTGAATTGCGTGATGGATGCTTTCATTCCCTTTTTAGATGATTGTGGAAGTGACATTAGGGAATGTATGTGTATTGAATTACCTCTATAGCCTAAACACCACTTACCATATTATGTGCTCCAAAGCCAAGTTGAGGCCAAACACTTACTCTTTCATTTGGTACCACATTCAACCATATACCCAATAGCCTAAACACATGCCTACCCTTGTACTAATCATGTTAGGATGGGAAATGGTAGTGATGAAAAGGGTCAAAATGGTCCCACAGCGGGTAAAATGAAATAGTTATTGAAAATATGCAAGGAAAGAGGTAAGTTATGCACCCTAAATGCCTAAGAAAGGGAAATCGTAACAACCCAAATGGAGTACAACATTGTAATTGGGAATTTGTTAAAAGAAAATTTTAAAGAAAGATTGTACTTGAAGTGCCATAATGAGAGTGTTTTATGCTAAAAACGCCCAAACGGAATGCAACGTTATAGGCACAAATGTGGGTTAAATGGTTTCCTAGAGGGTTGCATTTAAGCAAAAAAAAAAAGAACATGGTGTGGGAGTAGGGATATATTCTAGCATGATTGGTGAGTTTGAACTCCTAAATTTCCATATTTTTTTTGTGTAAACTCATTCAACCCCACAGCCACACTATAACGGGTTGAAAAGCCCTATTTGATCCATGTAAGTCTAGTTTGGGAATGTAGGTTGAAGCACGATCTTTCGCATCCATGGCATGGTGACTCGTTCCTAGGATAGTTCATTGCTTAAATCTTACGCAAAAATCTTCTTTGCATACTTGTTGTGTGGAACTTAGGACTCTTGAGTAAAGAAAAGAGAGGATCCATGTGAGCTTTAGAATTGAAGCGAATTATGCTCAAGGTATGGGAGTAAGTGGTCCTCAATTCATGAATGCCTTTAGGTGTGGGATTCGTGTTCGTACGAGCCTCCCTTGGGTGTCTCCAAATTGCTCTTGATCTTGTGCATATGTTTTTCTCCTCTCTATCACACCTATTTGTATCATATCACATATAGGACTTGCGGCATTATTGATGTTTTGTTTAGGTATCTAGAAATTACTTTCAGCTGGCATCTTATTGTTTCGATTTGATTTGCTCGAGGACGAGCAAAGGTTTGGTTTGGGGGTGTTTGATCGGGCCAAATATGTAGTATATTTAGGCCCTCAGATCCTTACCTTATGTTCTGTTTTCGTGTGTTTTTGTATCTCTTATGGGTGGTTTTGTGCTTATTTGTATGAAATGATGCAGAGACAGGCTTGGAGGCATATTGTGGTGATTCCAGCAGGAAAGGGGCGAAAGCGAAGGCAAAGGAGCACAAACTGCTCTACAGTGCGGGTCGCAACCGCACTCCAGCCGCACTTCAGCCGCACTCGTGTGCATAGCCGGGGCAGAATACAAGTACAGAGATAAAGTGCGGGTACAGTACGGGTCAGCTAACCGCACTCCACCCGCACTAATGCCAATCCTGAGAAGCTGATCATACACCTGACATCAGAGTGCGGGTACTGTGCGGGTCAGCAAACCGCACTCCACCCGAACTTGCACCAAGAATAGAAGAGCAGAACCGCATCTGACATTAGAGTGCGGGTATTGTGCGGGTAATCCAACCGCACTCTACCCGCACTTGCATCAAGAACAGAAGAGCAGAATTGCACCTGACATTAGAGTACTGGTACTGTGTGGGTCATCCAACCGCACTCTACCCGCACTGTTGCTCAAGACAGAATGTAGATTTTGCACCTGACAGGAAAGTGCGATTCAAGTGAGATCACAGTGCGATGCCAAGTGCGGGTCAAGTGCGGGTAATTCAACCGCACTAATGCCCTGATCCGAGAACTGAAGTTGCAGACAACCCATACAGTGCGGGTAATTCACCCGCACTCCACCCGCACTCCGAGCGCGCCAGTCTGATTTTCAAAGCTTAAGTGACCTATTTTTGTATCTAGTATAAATAGAAAAGTATAGAAACGTTTTAAGGAGCTTTTGACTCCGTTTAGGACAGATTTCGCATTCTTAGATCTAGTTTCTCTCTCTACCTCTCATCCTTACATTCTCTACTCAACTTCAAGGAAGTTAGGAGATTGGAACCACTTCAAGGAAGGAGATGTTCTCCAAGGGTTATTTCTTTCTCCTTTCTACTGATTTCCTAGTTGTAATGAGTAGCTAAATCCCCTCTAAGGGGTTGATGGAGTAGTTAGTTTAATATTGGGCTTGTACATAAACTTGATATTATATTGATATTCATGTCTATCTTCCATTGATCTATTCTTGTTGTGAATGTTTATCATTGATTTCTTGTGTAGATACATGATCTTTGCAAGATGTCTTTGTATTATGTATGAGTATTGCATCTAGATATACATCCTATTTAGTTGTTTAATGCTCTAAAGAATAGACGGAAAGTCATGAATTCCGACTCTTGAACCGCGGTTTTAATCTAACCTCGATCGTGTTTCCGGCACTATACATCCTAGGTCGGAATCCGTGAGAGAGTTAGAAGTCATCACTATACATCCTAGGGTGACTATTTGTAATCGGTTGAGTCAATGTTAGGTAGACGAGCTTCATTTCTAGAATCCGGTAAACAATCAACTCTATACATCCTAGGTTGGTAGTTTACAAGGATTAATCCCTAATAGGTGGTCCGCACTATACATTCTAGGTTGGCCACCTTCTAGGGATAAATAACCGACTCTATACATCCTAGGTCGGTTACCTTGAAGAGCCGTGCTATTGGCAAGTTTGTTACATTGCCCAGTATTTGCTTTCGAATCCATTAACTCCATAGTTTCCATCATCTATATATCCTTCACTCCATATTCCCTCTTCATTTTATTTACTTATTTAATTTAGTGTTATTTAGAGTTGGTTCACAATCTACATTTTCACCAATTCATGTTTTGCTATTATATATATATATATATATATATATACATACAATTGCTTTAGCATTAACTAATTTGGCTAACTTCGCTCCCTGTGGACGACACCAACTTGCCGCTATATTTACGTTTGCAAACTGATTTAGGCTTTGTGAGGTTTCTTAAAATATTATTGACGGACTGATCTTTTAAAACGACATAAGGGAAAAAACGTCTTTGTCAGAGAGTCATCTCCTCATCGAAGTCATATATCTCCCTCTCAACTTTGGAGGTCAAATCACCCTCTATCATCTCAATGCCACTCATAGTGTTTAGGGAATGAGATGAATGCAAATGAATGCAACCAACAAAATGCACACAAATGCAAGACACACACAATCAAGAGCAAGGATCACCTAAGTATGTCTAGGAACCCGCTTTGATATCAATTGAAAATACAGCTCTTAGCGTGTGTCTACAACCTAGAGGGGGGGGGGGGGGGGGGGGGGGGGGTGAATGGGTTGTTAATCGATTATTGCCAATTTTTCGATTAGTCAATATTCAACAAATAACCCAATTGAATCAAACATACAAAATCAAGTGTAAAGTGCGGAATAATAAATAACACTTGATTTTTACGTGGAAACCCTTAAACAAAGGGAAAAACCACGGGCTATCCTTCTAGCCACACACGATCCTCAAATCCATTATATGAGTAAAAAGTTACACCCTCAAGTGATACTCAGACTCTCACTCTAAATAACCTCAGGCTATAGACACTACCACTCGCCACTCTTGGTTCAATCCCTAGTGATATCCACTGATACACTACTCTTGGTGTGAGCACCTCCTACTCTACCCGCATGCCTTTTACAATGGATTCTTGACCGATGCTTGCCAACCACAACTTGGTTGCAAGACTTCAATGCTTGTGCAACTTCACCCCGAAGCCACAAGACTTTGACTCAATGAAGAGTATAGGGTCTAAGTGAACAATCAATGAATGCTCAACACAATATATGTTAGACCAAACATACAATGCTTAACTAAATGTAGATAATGCAATACAACATCCTAGTTATCAAATAATGCCTACATGTACACACATGAGGTCTCAATTAGTTGTAGAGAAATTCTAACAACCTAATTGTCAATTAAATTCACATAAACATCCATAAACTTGACTAGATGCACAGAGTCAACCTAATCATCAATTAAGCATACATGAATATTTATGGATTAGCTATTTAGGCATAAATGACCTAATAAGGCAAGCTATCACAAACAAACCCAATCATATTATGAAGACTCATAAATATATGCAATAAGTAGAGTCTAGGTATTTAATCATGCAATAAATACCTAATCTAGAGTAAGAAGAACAATAAATGATATTCAAAGAAGTTCTTGCTTACCTAGTCATGAAACAATGAAGACCCATGCTCATATGATGTTGGATGATGCAAGATGGAGATGGGTTTTGGGTTTGAAGAGTCAAAGATGCTTTCTTGAAGCTTTCTCTCTCTAGGAGCTCTAACCTCTCTCTAAAAATGATTTTCTGAGCTCTTGGTCGGCCAAGAAGAGAAGAGGAAGAATATATATGAAGCCCTAGTTAAAACTACATCGTTTTGAACTTGGGAAACAGAATCCCGTCAAAACCGCTTGCTAGACCGCAGCTCATGTAAATGTCCAGACCGCGGTACATACAGCAGTGCACCATCTGGACAACACCGCGGTTGGGACCGCTGTGCGTGCAAGTGCACAGGTGTGGGTCCACGTCACGCATGACGTACTGGAGAATACCGCTCCGTGCGCCGCGGTGCAAGCAGAGCCTGCCGAGCGGTCTAGGCCGCGCTAAAGGGAAAAATCCCTTTTTAACACTCAAGAAAAATGTCTATCTTACATGAATTTTGTGCAAGTGTGAAGTGAGTGAGATACACACAATGAAGCACAATTAACATGTCAAACATGTTATCAAATGAGATACAATGCAAGATAGAGAAATCTAATGCAAGCTAGTGAGTGTTATTGAAAAGGATGCACACACATATAAACAATAAGGAACACAAATGCAAGATAAACAAAACATGCATGAAGTGTGTGTGTGCACCTAAACTCTTCAAGAGACAAAGTCAAGTGAGTATACCTTTTGCTCTTGAATTCATAGAGATGCTTGGAAGCTTGCCAATCCGGACCTAAGCTACCCATTACACAATCATCCCCACTGTGGTGTGGTTTGTCATGAAATAAGCCAATCATAAAATCGAGGTCCTTACAATCTCCGTGTACGCTGCCCTCATGCTCACAAGCCTGATGCTCATTCTGATTCGGATCATTTCTGTCTCCCCTATTCTGCTCAGGTTGATCTATAGGAACTCCGCCTTCCATGTTTTCCTCTAACTGACCGGCTCTTCTACCCAACTGATTTATATTGTCGTCATCTGGTAATACTGTTCCTCTTAATGATCTTATTCCGTGCATATACCTAGAATCCTAAAATTTCGAAACAAATACCTCACGACGTGACGAGACACAAACAAGGTATATCAGAAATGTTACTAGAACTAACTACTACTCATGCAAAACTAATCAAACTAAACCTGCCGCTCCCAGGCAGCGGCGCCATTTGACGAATGGTTTTCATGTCGTTTTAAAAAGATCAATTCGTCAACAATATTTGTGAAAACCTCACGAAAGCCTAAATTGGTTTGGAAAACACACGTATGGTGGCAAGTTGGGTATCATCCACAGGGAGCAGAATTAGCTAAGATTAGTCATTGCTAAAGTAATGTTAATGTATATATATATATATTAAACGAAATATAAAATGATGAAGATGTAGATGGTGAATTATCCTATTAGTAACACTAAATTAACAATGCAAACTAGAGGAAAGGGAAATGGGATGAAGGATATATAGATGATGGGAACTAAGGAGTTAACGGATACGAAAGTAAATACTGGGCAATGCAACAAACTTGTAAATAGGCACGTCTATTCAAAAGTAACCGACCTAGGATGTATAGAGTCGGTTAATTATCCCTAGAAAGTGGTCAACCTAGGATGTATAGTGAGGACCACCTATTAGGAATTAGTCTGTCGTAAACCAACAACCTAGAATGTATAGTGTTGGTTGTTCGTCAGATTCTGAAAATGAAGCTCGTCTACCTATCAATGACTCAACTGATTGTAACTGTAGTCAACCTAGGATGTATAGTGATGACTTCTAATCCTCTCACGGGACCCGACCTAGGATGTATAGTGCCTGAAACTCAATCGAGGTTAGATTAAGACCGCAGTTTAAGAGTCGGAATTCATGACGTTTCATCCATTCATTTGAGCAAGAAACAACTAAATAGGATGTATATCTAGATGCAATACTCATACATAATCCAATGAGATCTTGCTAAGAGGATGTATCTAAACAAGAAATCAATGATAACCATTCATAACAAGAATAGAACAATGAAAGATAGACATGAATATAAATATAGAATCAAGTTTATATACAAGCCCAATATCCAACTAACTACTCCATCAACCCCTTAGAGAGGACTTAGCTACTCATTACAACTAGGGAAATAAGAGAAAGGAAAGAGAAAGAACCCTTGGAGAACATCTCCTTCTTTGAAGTTGCTTCAATCTCCTACCTTTCTTGAAGTTGAGTAGAGAATGTAAGTGTGAGAGAGAGAGACAGATTCTAGATCTAAGTTGTGTAAAACCTCTGAAAATCTGAGTCCAAGAGCTTTCAAAAATGTTCTCAACTATTCTATTTATACAATATACAAAAATAGGTCACTTAAACTTTAGAAAAGCAAACTGGCGCACGCGGAGTGCGGGTGGAGTGCGGGTGAATTACCTGCACTGTACCTGCACTATATGGGTTGTCTTCATCTTCAGTTCTTAGATCTGGGAAATAGTGTGGGTGGAGTGCGGTTGGATTACCCGCACTTGACACGCACTTTAATGTCAGGTGCAAATCAACTCCCTTGTCTTGAGCAACAATACGCGTGGAGTGCGGTTGGATTACCAGCACTTGACCGGTACTTTATCTGTCAGGTATAAATCAGCTTCTCTGGTTTTGGCAACAGTGCAGATAGAGTGCGGTTGGATGACCCACACTATACCCGTGCTATACCCGCATTTTAACGTCAGGTGCAAATCAGCTTCTCTTGCTTTAGCAACAGTGCGGGTGGAGTGCGGTTGGATGACCCGTACTGAACCCGCACTTTAACTCTTCTTCCAGCATCAGGTCCCGGCTATGAGTTTGAGTGCGGTTGGAGTGCAGTTTCGACCAGCACTTGACCCGCACTATAGAGCTGCTTCTGATCCTTTGTCTTTCCTTTTGCCCCGTTTCTGTCGGAACCACCGCAACATGCTTCCAAACCCATAATTGCACCATTTCCTATATTTACGCACATAACAACCCATTAGAGATACCAGAACGTAGGAAAACAGAACACAAGATACGGATTTAAAGGCCTAAATATACTACATATTTGGCAAGATCAAAACCACTTTTTTGGAATTCCCGCATAGGAATTTTTTTGTTTGAGTTCTATATTCAATTGTTCTTCCACGTGTCAGTCTAGGACAAGTTCGATTATCTCAAACATCAAACTTCGGGGACGCACGCTTTGCGAAGCTGTCCTTTCCCATACACCGAATGTTGTGTCCTATTAATGACCTTATCCTCTCGTTCCCGATACTCGATCTCTCATTCTATAAATACCTCTACCTGCTTGACAGTTCTTCATACTACCTCTTTACTCTTTTAGTGGAGCAACAAATCCCAGTAGATTGATCAATGATCGTCGTGTTAGTTAACACTGTTGGAGGAGGAGGAGATGTAAGTTCCGTGACTGGCATGATGCTTGGTATTATGGATAGAATGGTGCGAGATGTACTTAATTACCAGGGAATCGTAACTAGTTTTGATTTCTTGGATAAAGAGGAATGGTGGATCACGGTGCTGCACCCTTGCCAATGGTGTAGACATTAACTAGGCAGGCCGCAGCTTCGCATCCAGTTTCCTCTTGAATATGGAGGGTTTTAAGGTTACCCTCCTATGTTCGATGACTCCAACATGGCCTCTATTCCTACCTTCAAGGGTCGCGGTAGTAACATCGACATCTGTCTTGGTTGAGATCAATGTCGCTAAGAGAGCAGACCAAGAAAGTAAGCAGGAAGCCGAAAAGGAAGCCGGCGTGTCTGAGCCTCCAATTTACTTTCTATTATTTTTCTTTCTTATTTCTTGTATGTAGCCTGAATTAAGGGTTTGGCTCCCTGATTTGATCAATAAAGAAACCTCCATTTCTTTTTATTCTTGCTGATTGAATTTTGTTGCACGCTTCTAACTAAGATGCAAATTTGAGTAAAAGTCCCTAGCATAAATGTGACTTAACCAATATCTGGTAACAAGAAAATCTGTCGGTATATCGTGGCTCATAGCCATTTCTATGATCTCTTGATTAACCCTATCTGAGAAAAACCTGGGTACCGGGCATTCTTGTTTTGAGAATCTTGGTGCGCTATTAATCATAATGGTGACTCATGGTATCTAGCTTTCCTTTTCCGGGAAATCTAGGTACCTGGTTGACAACGCTGGTGAGTAAACTTGACAAATTCAGGTACCTCGCATTCCTATTCGAGGTATCTTGGTTCCTTGACGATGGTGACCATACTGGCAAACAATCTTGCAATCTAGGTACCTTGCATTCCTATTCTAGGAATCTTGGTATCGTGGTGAACAAATCTGGCGAATCTAGGTACCTCGCATTCCTGTTTGTAGGGATCTTGGTACCTCGGCGAATAATCTGGTACCTAGCCTTCCTGTTCCAAGGAACCTAGGTCTCTAGGTGAATATTCTAGCGAATCTGGGTGCCTTGCATTCTTGTTTGTAGGAATCTTGGTGCCTTGGCGAACAAATTTGGCGAATCTGGGTACCTCGCATTCCTGCTCTAGGAATCTTGGTACAGTGGCAAACATGATGGAGAATGTGTTGGCAGCAAGATCCTGGTAGGCGACTAAGGCCACTTTAGCACCAGGTCTTTCTTAGCGGGGGGTAGTACCTGGCTAAGGCATTAATCTGGCAGGCAACTATGCTCTTACTAACCAGACCCTTCCTAGCTGGGGGTGGCACCCGGCCAAGGCAGCAGGAAGGCCATATGGTCCTTTCTGGTCTTGAGGCGATCATTGGCGGAAATAAAGCGATCATACTGGCAACAAGATCTTGGTAGACAACTAAGGCCACTTTAGCACTAAGTCTTTCTTAGCGGGGGCTGGTGCCCGGCCAATGCCTTGATTTGGCAGGAAACTATGCACTTATTATCCAGACCCTTCTCAGCGGGGGGTGGTGCCCAGCCGAGGTTTGATCCGTCGGCCAAATATGCTCTTACATACATGATCCTTCCTAGTGGGGAGTGGTGCTTAGCCAGGGCATCAGGAATACCATGTGGCTTATCCTGGTCTTGAGGAGATCCTCCTGGAGGGATTAGTCTGGTCTAGGGCATTAGGAGTGCTGCATAGCTCTCGTGGTCTTAAGGCGATGATCATGACAGATTCAATTGGTGACACAAAGTAGATAGATGTAGATAAGCATAGACAAAGGTAGATGGAGAAAGAAACCTTCTTTATCGATGATCAAAAAAAAGAATACAAGCACTCATGATTACTAACATCTTCTAATATTCGTTTCTGGGTGATCCTGAATGATTTATACTGCGTGGCTTATAGGTAGAACCTCTTGAGGTGATCAGTATTCCAAGTGTGGTCTACAGGATGTCCATTCATATCGTCCAACTTGTAGGCCCCACCCTAGATCACTATTCTAATTAGGTAGGGACCTTCCCAATTAGGTGACAGTACCCCGTCCGACCTCTTCCGGGTATTCTGAGTAACCTTCCTGAGAACCAAGTCCCCTTCCTTAAAGCTTCGATTCCTGACTTTCCTGTTGAAATAGCGGGCAATTCGGTTTTTGTAGACAGCTACCCTTTCCGCAACCCTGTCCTATATCTCTTCCAAGAGGTCTAGATTGGCTCTTAATTTATTCTCGTTTCCTACTGGGTCAAAGTGTTAAACCCAAAAAGAAGTGAGCTTATGCTCGATAGGAAGGACAGCTTCTACCCCGAAAGCTAGTGAGTAGGGGGTGTCTCCAGTAGAGGTCCTTTTGGTGGTGCGGTAAGCCCATAGCACACTTAAGAGCTCATCTGCCCATCTACCCTTTTTTTTGCTAGAGCTTCCTTTCCAAGAGCCTCTTGATAGTTTTGTTTGTGGCTTCTACCAGGCCGTTAGTCTGAGGGTGTGCTACTAATGCAAAGCGAAGCTCAATTCCCAGATTCTCATAGAATTCTCCGAATCTGGCATTATCAAATTGCTTACCCAGATCTGTGATGATGACTATCGGGGTCCCAAACCGGTAAACTACATTTTTCTTGACGAAATCTGTTGTATTTGCTTCGGTAATCTTAGTGAGGGGCTCCGCCTCCACCCACTTGGTAAAATAATCAATGGCCACAATCGAGTGCTTCTACAGACCAGGCGCGGTCAGGAGGGGGACAATTAAGTCTACTCTTCAGAAAGCAAATGGATAAGGAGAGCTGATAGAAGATAGTGGTTCTGGAGGTAAATGGTGCAGGTTATCCGTTTTCTGACATGGTTCACAAGACTACACGAACTGCCTCGCATCACTATGCAAGGTTGGCCAGAAATATCCCATGCACAATACCTGGTAAGCTAGCGCTTCTCCCCCGATATGATTTCCACAGACCCCTGAATGCACTTCTCTCAGTGCCCAATTCGCATCATCGGGATGTAGGCATCTAAGCAAGGGGAGTGCCTTCCTCTATGGTAAAGGTGTCCCTCTACCAAGCAGTATCGGACCGAGGTTCTCTTAACCTTGCGAGCTTGATCAGGGTGTTTAGGAAGTTTTCCTGACTGTAGATAATCCATGATGGGATCCATCCAGCATGGAAGTCGTTCTATGAGGTTGACTTCCTTGCCTTCAGCTATGCTTGATGCAGTGATTATCTGGAGCGGTACTCCTTTCGATAGTGCTTGTCCTCCACTTGCAGCTATCTTGGCTAAGACGTCAGCTCGATGATTCTGCTGCCTAGGTATCTGCTCGATCCTGAAACCTTTGAAGCAGGGCAACAGCTCATGGACCTTTTCAAGGTAGGTTGCCATGTTATCCCTTTTGGCCTGGTATAGACCTGTTATCTGGTTAACTACCAGTTACGAGTCGCATTTGGTAAGAAGGTAATTAGTTCCTAGCTCTACTGTTGTTCTCATTCCTGCTAACAAGGCTTCATATTTAGCTTCGTTGTTGGTGGTGCTAAACTCTAATCTGAAACACTGACAGCACTCGACTTTTTCTAGGTCGGTTAGAATGATCCCACCCCCGCTTCCTGCTTGATTGGATGCCCCATCGGTTAAGATCAGATTTCTCGATTGGTAGACCAATTTATAGGCTCTTGCTCCTTCCGAGGAGCTTGATCCAAGCTCGGGGTATCATCCTGATCAGGGATTGCACTGACTTCTACCATGAAATCCACCAAAGCCTGGGCCTTGATGGTAGTTCTGGCTTTATATTTGATGTCAAACTAGGTGAGCTCAAGGGCCACAACACAAGTCTTCCCGATACGTCTGGTCTTTGGAGAAATTAATTTAGAGGTTGATTAATGACTACTGCGATTATGTGAGCAAGGAAATAAGGGCGGAGCTTCCTGGCAGCAACTACCAATGCGAAGGCGAGCTTCTCCAGGAGAGTGTAATTCTTTTCTGACTTGGTCAGAGTGCGGCTCACATAGTAGACAGGTAGCTGAATCCCATCTCCACATTCTTTTATCAAAGCTCCGCTAACAGCCATCTCGGATACAGCTAGGTACAGTTGTAACTCCTCTCCTGGTACCGGGCTAGCTAGTAATATAGGGCTAGCCACGTATTTCTTTAATGATTGGAAGGCTAACTCACTGTCTTGGTCCCACTTCATATTCTTCCCTCGTTTAATGGCTTTGAAGAAGAGAATACATTTATCAGTTGATCGTGATATGAAACGGTTCAAGGCTGCTATCCGTCCGGTCAAACCCTGCACCTATTTGAGCGAGGTAGGCGATTCGAGATCCAGGATAGCTTTGATCTTCTCCGGGTTTGCTTTGATTCCCCTTTCATGGACCATAAATCCAAGGAATTTCCCAGCTGTAACCCCGAAGGCACACTTGGCAGGGTTTAAACGCATCTGGTTTTCTCTGACAATCTAAAAGGTTTGACGGAGGTGATCCTGATGCTGCTCGGCTACCTGGGACTTTGTGATCATTTCATCAATGTATACCTCCATTGACTTCCCTATTAGCTCTCTGAACAAATGATTGACTAGGCATTGATAGGTAGCCCCTGCATTCTTGAGCCCGAATGGCATAACCTTGAAACAGTATAAGCCTTATCCAGTTATGAAACTGGTTTTATTCTGATCAGCGAGGTGTATCATAATCTGGTTGTACCCCGAGAAGGCATCCATAAAGCTTAGGAGTTTGTTACCCGCGGTCGAATCAACCAGCTGATCGATTTTTGGTAATGGGAAACTATCCTTTGGGCAGGCGCGGTTGAGATCAGTGTAGTCAACGCATATGCGCCACATTTCCGTTTGCTTTGGTCACCATGACTATGTTGGCAATTCATTCGGGGTACCGAGACTCTCTAATGAATTTTACCTTTAGTAGTTTGTTTACCTCCTCTTATACATCGGCATTTCTCTCTTGGTTGAAATGTCTTCTTTTTGTTTGACTGGCTTGAAGGTGGGATCTACCGCTAACCTGTGAGCTGCTAAGGTAACTGGTATCCCTGGCATCTCCTCATGACTCCATGCAAAGATGTCATTATATTCTTGTAAGAGCTTTATCAAATCTTCCTTTACTCTCGCCTCTAATGTCGAACCTATCATGATTGTCTTGGAGGGGTCATCCTTCCTAATAGATATTTCCTCCAACTCCTCTGCAGGACGACCATTTGCCCATCCTTTGTCTTCTTCTTCCCTGACCTCCATACCTTGGGACTCTACCTCTAGCTTCTTCTCTACTGAATTCGTTTCACCTTCAAAATCTTCCTCTAAGAATTGGTGATCTTGATTAATGGTTATCTGTACACATTGCTTAGCCAGCGCTACCGGGTTGGTAGATACTGCATAGCACATGTATGCAGCCTGCTGGTCCCCTCGCACTTCGCCCACCTTGTCTCCTACTGGGAATTTCAGGACGTTATAGTATATCGACATGACCCCCTTGAGGTTAGATAGGTAAGGTCTTCCCATGATGGCGTTGTAGGCGGACGGGGTGTCTACCACAACGAAGTCTAACAAGCTAATACGAATCAGTAATCAAACTACGAAAAAAGAAAAGAAGTTAAGTATACAACACACGGAGTTTTACGTGGAAAACCCAATGAGGGAAAAAACCACGGTTGTCAAAGAATCAAGAGAACATATGTAGTCCAGTTTGTAGGAGGATGCAGGAAGATACAACGGGGGGGGGGGGGGAATGAGTTACGATCATAAAGACAGGTATGACGGTCATAGGAGGAGATCCCAATCAGCTTCAACTGATGAAGAAGCTCTGCCCAGAAGGCATAGGGAGACAACCCCCGTACCTAATTATTTGATAAGTTGGGGCTACAAAGAAAGAATCTACAACCGTTGAAGATTCCGCTCAGAGGGTTCAGCGGAGCGGAAGTGAGATCATTAGGGACAGTTAAGCTGCATGTGGAAATATTGAGTTTCCTGTGTCATAAGACAGTACTGCTCGATTTTGTAGTTGTCGACACTGAGAATTGGCCGTACAATGCCTTATTGGGAAGACTTTTTCTAAACAAGTCAAAGGCAGTCACTGCAACCTATGCTCTGACCGCCAAGTTCCCAACTGAGACAAAGGTCGGTGTCATAAAGGTTTCCTAGGAATGGGCAAGGAAAGCAAATATGGCAGTATACAGGGAAAAAGCAGAGCCAAATGTAATGCAAATAGTGTTGGAACCTAGGGTTACAGATTGCGCAGCGGAAGATTTTAAAATTTTTTTAATGCAATCATTAAACTAACCCATTTGTACAGTAATAATCAAATAGGATAATAAAGTGAAGAAACTTTTTTTTTTTCATACCTACGTAGGAGGCTCCTTCACTTTGATATGAACTGCTCCTGATTTGAACTACGTGATCTTCCTCTCTATCTCCCGGAACTGGTAACTGCGTGTGGGCGCGTCACGATATTCAGGACCTGTATGGAGGAAAAAGAGAATAACACACACAAATAGAAGTGCAGCACTTGTGGTCTCACCACATACTAACTTTTTCTTTTCTATTTCTTTGCTGTTCACGATCACTTTCATACTAACTTTTTCTTTTCTATTTCTTTGCTGTTCACGATCACTTTCTTTTTTTTTTCTTTCAAAGTCATCTTTCTTTAGCTGTGTATGTTTTTCTCATCCAAAAACAAGTAATTAGATTACTTTGTATATTAGTCATTCGGTTATATTGTTTTGATTGCAAAATATATATCTCATATATATCTATTAAAAACAAACCGAAAATTTGATTTTTAAAACTTTAAAAAATATCTCATATCTTTTTAAATTAAATATTTATTTTTGAATTCAAACATTTCAAATTCAATTTCAAAATATTTAATTTAATAAAATAAAATAATCATATTATCTTATTTTATTCAAAATCAAATATCAACTAACACCCTCCATTTAGTGATTAACAACATAATTAAATAATCTTATTATTTAATTTATTTAATCACCATTATTCATTAATTAAATAATCTCATTATTCAATTAATTCCCGAATAGTTACGTGTCACTTTCGTAACACAATTAATTGGACAATCCAATTAATTAACCGTGACCCTTGTTACCTAAATCGATTGGGCTAGCAAGGGGACCTAATGGACCCACAGTATTTTGAGGTCCAATAATCCTTAGAAATTATTAATTAAACTCTTTAATTAATATTTCATGATTATTAACTTCGGTGTTATTCCACTAAAAACCCGAAGCTGCACTCTCTCAACTGTAGACGTTTTTACACAAACCAATAACTCTCGGTGTCCATCGATATAGCTATTACATATGGTATAATCCTCCACAAGTAGTTCATAATTAGAGCTGGGTCATAATGTCCGTTATACCCCTCTAATCATATATTTCCATTAAGTACCAATGATTCTCTAATGAACAATAAATCCTACATTCCTTACGGAATTAGGTGAGCGCTTATATTGTTCAAGCCCCGAATCAACCCTTAAGGGAACTACCATCTACTTATCACAAGAAGGAGTGGATTCCACTATTGTGTACAAACCTTCCCAGCCACAAGCCAAACCGCGATCCCAACATACGGAGTATATTGATCGGGAATGCAACTCCGACCTCACCCATGGTATATCAAAGACCACGATCTAACCTAAAGGAGTCGATAAGACACTCAGGATTAAGATCACCCACATATAGCCATCATTAGTTGATATATATAAATCTCATCGTTAAACGAATCTTAGTGAGAGATTCATAAAGATCATGGCCCAGTCCTATATGATCACATCATACAAGGTGCCTCCATTCTCATATCTACATATGAATGATCCAGGATAGGATCACCGTACACTACGAAATGGACCGCAGCTGTAGATTAACCACAAATAAAGTACCTAGCTTTATTTGCTATCTACGGACTCTTTAAATTGCTCGTTTCAAACTGAATCCATCTATATATGACACTCATATACTCAGTTCGAAATTACATCCGGGAATTTTGGATGTTAAGTGCATATGTTATATAAAGTATGACACAAAATGAATGAATATACTACTTCTTTTATTTATGTTGAAATTATATTTACAAATTACAAACTTTAGGGCAAAAACCCCAACAAATAGAACTCCCAAAAGGGGAAAAATGTCTAAAGGTGGATGAAGATGAGGAAAAAGCAGAGACACCAATCCGGTTCGACCTGGACCCAAGGGAGACACTAAAAAGATGGAAAAAACCAAGAAGGGGAACCGAGTAATGAAGTCATAATAGATGACAATAACCCCGAGCAGACAGTAAAGCTAGGAGCACGGCTGATAAAACAAGTACAAAATAAGCTGGTCAACCTGTTAAAAGAATATAAGGACGTGTTCGCATGGAAGCATGAAGATATGCCATGGATTGACGCCAAAATAATATCTAATTACTTAGCAATTGACCCCGAGAGGAAATCAGTTATCCAGAAGAGGCGACACTTCAACCTTGAGAGTGGTTAGGCGATCAAAGAAGAAGTCAATAAGCTATTGGCAGCAGGGTCAATCAGAGAAGTACAGTACACCGAGTGGGTCACAAATGTCATACTTGTAAAAAAGAAGAACGTGCAATGGAGGATGTGTGTGGATTTCACGGACCTAAACAAGGCATGCCCGAAAGACAACTTCCCATTGTCTTGTATAGATCAGCTGGTCGATGCAACAGTAGGGCATGAATTGCTGGGTTTCATGGATGACTATTAGGGTTATAACCAGATCAGAATGTTGGGACCAGATGAAGAAAATACTGTCTTCACAACCGACCAGGGGCTTTACTACTACAAAGTGATGCCTTTTTGGCCTCAAGAATGCAGGGGCAACTTACCAAAGGTTGGTAAACAAGATGTTCACCCGACAGATCGGTAGAAACATGGAGGTGCATATAGATGACATGCTGACAAAAAGGGTCACGGCAGAGGGACATGCAACTGATTTAGAAGAAACATTCGGGGTGTTGAGAAAATATGAAATGAAGCTCAACCCGAACAAATGTGTCTTTGGGGTACCGTCAGGAAAATTCCTCGGTTTTCAAGTTCACCAGAGAGGGACCAAGGTAAACCCTAAGAAGACAAGGGCCTTGGAGGAAATGAGGTCCCAGGGTACCCTAAAAGAAATTCAAAGGTTGATAGGCTGCTTGACCTCGTTAAACCGATTCATCAGCAAATTAACGAACAAGTGTTTGCCTTTCTTCAAAGCCATAGGGAGAGGCAAATGAGTGGAATGGAATAAAGAATGTGAACAAGCCTTCCAGAAAATTAAGGAATCTCTAGGCTAGGCAAGGCCTCAATCCTATCAAAGCCGTTAGACGGAAAAGTGTTATACCTGTATTTATCAGTCATAGTAGTGGCCACGGGCAGGTGTTGGTCAGGCTAGACGAAGAAATATAAAAACCAGTGTATTATACCAGCAAGGCCTTGCTGCCAGCAGAAACAAGGTACTCGGCAGCCGAGCAAATGACATTAGCACTGGTGACGCCGGCAAGAAAACTAAGACCTTACTTTCAAGCGCACAAGATCGGGGTTTACACGGACTATCCGCTAAAATATATCTTGTCCAAACCAGAAGTGTTTGGAAGATTGACAAAATGGGCGGTTGAGCTGAGTGAGTTCGATATCACTTACTTACCAATGGCCGCAATAAAGGGTCAAACAGTGGCAGATTTGATAGCTGAGATCACTAAACCAAACAGCAAGGTGATCAGGATGCTTGAAGACAAAGAAATGAAGATTTTTCACTGGAAGGTTGCAAGTCGATGGGTCGTCACATACGCATGGCAGCGGGACAGACATAATGGTGTCCACCCTAGAAGGTGATCAGGTAGAATGTGCCTTGCGATTTGACTTTAAAGTTACCAACAATATGGCCGAGTATGAGGCATTGTTGGCAGGACTCAGGTTTTGCACGGCACTGGGAGCGGATGAGTTAGAAATATTCAGTGATTCGTAAGTCGTGGTCAACCAGGTCTTGGATGAGTACCAGGCGAAGGACAACAATATGGCGGCCTATCGGAGATAGCTAAAGACCTACTCGTGAGATTCAAAACTTACAGAATCGCTCAGATCCCGAGAGAGAAGAATGAGAAAGTCGATGCTCTATCAAGATTGACATCGGCGACCACTAGTATCTGGTCTAAAACAATCCTAGTGGCCCATCTCAAGAAACCCAGCATCAAAGAAGAAGAAAAGTGGATAGTTGACGTAATCAAAGAAGGGCAGGTCACCTGGATGACCCCGATTAGAGAGTTCATGGAAAATGGCATGCTTCATAAAGATACGGTTGAAGCAAAACGTATCAGGTACATGGCAGCCCTTTATTCGATAGTAGGGGGAGAGCACTACAGAAGGGGGTTTTCAAAGGTCTTACAGTGATGTGTTGGTCACGTTGAGGGAGATAAGATTCTGGTAAGTATACATAGGGGGGGTATGTGGAAACCTTACTGGGGAAAAGGTTTGGCTTATAAAACCTTCATACAGGGTTTTTATTGGCCAACCCTGTTCTAGGATGCACAGTCAGTGGCTGAGAAGTGTAATACTTGTCAAAGGATTGCGAATGACATCAAGCAGCCACCAGAGTGCTTGAAGAATGTGACTTCGCTCTGGCCATTAGCAATGTGGGGATTAGATCTGATCGGCCTAATGCCAACGACGACCAAAGGAGGTGCAAAGCATGGCATAATAGCAATAGATTATTTCACAAAGTGGGCAGAAGTAGAGAAACTGGTACACATAACCGAATCTAACACCACCAGCTTCGTGAAGAAGTATATCATCTACCGATTTGGGATCCCGGATGCAATCATCACTGATAACGAGACCCAATTTGATAGTGATAGCTTCCGGGAGATATGCTAGAAGTACCATATTAAGAACTACTATGCCACACTGGCCCATTCTCAGACCAATGGGCAAACTGAAGCTGTGAACAAGATCATAAAGCACACTTTAAAGGCCAAACTTGATGATCAAAAAGGGAATTGGGCAGACAAGTTGCATAAGGTACTCTGGGCATACCAGACTACTGAAAGAACGCAAACAGAGGAAACTCTCTACTATTTAGCATTCGGGAGAGAGGCAGTATCCCGGTAGAAATAATCCACACCTTCCTCAGAGTCCAGCTGTACCAACCCGATGCAAATGAAAGTATTCTAGAACATAACTTAGATGAGCTGGAAGAGAAAATGGACATCGAGAGAGTACGAAACGCTGCCTATCAGCAAAGGGTCGCTAGATATTAGAACTCGTACGTCTGGGTAAGAAAATTCCAGCTCGGGCATTTGGTCTTTCAAAGAGTATCCCTAAACATGAAAGCAAAAGCGGCTGGATCATTAGCAGATAAGTGGGAATGACCTTATCAGGTGGTAGGATTAGTTGGACATGGAGCATATCGCCTTACCCAACCAGAAGGGGGGGAATTGCCCTGACTTTGCAATGCTCAGTATTTGAAGATATTCTATCCCTAAGGGGGTTTTGTTTCTGATTATTTTGTTGCTTTCTTAAGTTTTAGAATTAGTTCAAGTTTCGTTTGTTCCTAATCGATTGTCGTTTTTTTCTAGCATTTTGATTGAAGTTATCAATAAAAGCCCCTCGAGGGAAGAATAGATCAAGAAAACTGTTCTAATATTGCCTTCATTTATAAAGGCAACCTCGTAACACCTGGGATTGTTAACACCAAATGGGTGCTCAGAGGGTCCAGTGATGGGGCCAAAAACATGTCGTAAATACAATGCACAATCACCGAAACTAACTTGGTGTACATAAACACTGTTATAGCGCCTTCAGGTCATAGGTACCTGATAGGATACGCATAAAGTTGGATGGGGTAGTCAAATTCTCCTACTTGAACACCAGTTAGCCAGATACTCTATTAAGACAAGTTAAGTTAATGAGATGTAGATCATACCCATTGCAACGAATCTTGAGCAACAGACTATTGGGAGACGTCCCAGTGACTTAGTTGATAGATAAAAGACAAACGCCTATAAATTAGATACCACACAAATGGTTCATAAAAAGAACATTACTTGACAAATATCAAAAGCGACCGCGAACAGTCCAGGCAAACAAGGTCCGGAATTGTTTACACAACAAACCAACGATGGTTAATTAATAACGAAACTAGCTTGACCCAGTTCGGTTAGTAATGAGATAACTGATCGGGTCAATTACGATCAGTTAATAAAATATTTGATCAGGTCAATGACGGCAGGTTAATAAGATAATTGACCGAGTCGAAGATGGTTGGTTAATGATGAAGCTGGCCAAACCAAGTTCGATAAGTTATATTGTAACTGATCGGGTCAATAACGATCAGTTAATAAGATAACTGGTCAAGCCTAAAAGGTCAATTAGTAATGAAACTGGCCAGACTAAATTCGGTCAGTTAATGGGACAACTGATCGAGTCAATAACAATCATTTGGTAAGATAATTGATCAAATCAAAATGATGATCAACAAAGATTATCGACCAAGGTGTAGAAACCAACACAAGCAAATGGAGATTTGTATTATCAAGAACAAAAGAATCTTTTGTACAATTTTACATAAATTTGAAAGATGTGAAATGATAAGGAAAAAATAAAATAATGTGGCAAGATCAGGCTCCAGATGTTCTTGAGGGACCGCCAGACCCAAAACTGCCAGAGGGTTGCTTTCATCTTCGTAACCCTTGGTCAAGTCCCCAAAGTCTGGCTAGCTAATGTCATCGTCTAGGTCATCAGTTATAAAAGGAGAATAGTCGGCCTCAGGTAAGGGTCCAACATTAGTCCCCTTCACCGGAACACCATTCTCCCTATCTGCGTGGACAGTTGCTAATGAGGATTTGGAGGGGAGCTCAAGATGCATGATATGGGGGTCCTTCCCAATCGATCTGCAGTAGGCCTTCCATCTTATCATTTGGTTCTTTATAGCATTTAAGGACTCCGTTTTATGTTTCTGGATCATCTGATCCCATATCTGGTAAGCCTCCCCTGAAGACCTCTTTTTGGCACCAAAGAACATCCAAGCTGTAACAATCCCTCGCTCAAGTTCCTTTAGTATAACAGCCTCGAAAGCAGGAGACCTCTTGTACCAGTCGACGTGTTGGGCCTCGATAGCCAATCTAGCCTCTTGGGAAAGCACCTCCACACTGAGCTTTTACTATTTTAGGGCTTCAGCTGGCCTCTCATAACGAAACCTAGCATCTTCAGATTCATGTTGAGCCTCGAGTATTGACTGCTGGGAAGTGGCCAGAGTTTTTTTAGCAGCGCGAGCCTCTGTTTCCTGTTTATCAACTGCTTGTTCGGCCAGAATGACCTTTTGCTCCATTTCAGCGCACCGTTGCTCAGCTTTAGACAGGTTTGACTCAAGTTGAGCATTCTTTTTGGCAAGTTCACTGAAGTTTCAGTGGCCATATTAGCTCGAGTCTTAGCATTAGCCAAAGATCTCTTCAGAGTACTCTGAGTCACATCGCGCTGCCTCAGCTTTTCTTCGAATGATTCCTTCAGTTTTGATCTACTTGTCGAGGCAGAATCAAGTGCTCTCTTCTTCCTCACTAGTTTTTTCTTCAACCGAGAAATCTCGACGGCTTGCCTTTCTTGAGAGATCAGGGCCCGGGTCACCTCTTTTACGGCCTGAAAAAAAAGAAAGGGAAATTATGATAATAAACCTATGCTGAATAGATCAATTGAGGAATGTGATACTTGCGTATACGCCATTGTTAAAGATTACACGGATCCGTTCTGAACTATTGGCACCTTGGAGATCCTTCCAACTGAACTGTTGGCACCTTGGAGATTCTTCCAATATCCATCTCCAACATAGCCCTTTCCGGTAGACATGGCATGCAACATGTCAAGGGGGTCAATCGGCACTTCTCCAAAACTAGAAGGGCCATCAATAGCAGGTGAATTCATCGCTTCATGCAGTTGAGGTTGCGGATCGACCGAGAGTACATCAAATGTGGTCTGGGTGGCCTCAGAAGTTGGTTCTAAGGGTGTAACAATAACATGTTCCCAATCGGTGTCACCTGACGGACTAGCTTCAATATAGCCTACGAAGGGGGCCACTTCAGCTTTTAACAAGACCCCGGAGGGTTGGCCTAATCGCATCGAAATCTTATCAACATAGTCTAACCTGTGGTCTATTATGTTGTCTTCAACCACAGGTGCGGGGGATCCAGCATGCTCCCTATTAGAGCTAGCTTGCTTCTCTTTAGAGCCAGCTTGCTCCCTGACAAGGACCTTTTTCCCTTATGTCGTTTTAAAAGATCAGTCCGTCAAATAATATTTAAAGAAACCACACAAGCTTAAATCAGTTTACAAATATAGATATAGTGGCAAGTGGGTGTCGTCCACATGGAGCGGAGTTAGCCAAATTAGTTAAAGCTAAAGCAATGGTATGTATATATAAATAGCAAAACATGAATTGGTGAAAATATAGATTGTGAACCAATTCTAAATAACACCAAATTAAATAAGTAAATAAAATGAAAGGGGAAAATGGAGTGAAGGATATATAGATGATGGAAACTAAGGAGTTAATGGATTCGAAAGCAAATACTGGGCAATGTAACAAACTTGTCAATAGCACGGCTCTTCAAGGTAACCGACCTAGGATGTATAGAGTCGGTTATTTATCCCCAGAAGGTGGCCAACCTAGGATGTATAGTGCGGACCACCTATTAGGGATTAATCCTTGTAAACTACCAACCTAGGATGTATAGAGTTGATTGTTTACCGGATTCTAGAAATGAAGCTCTTCTACCTAACATTGACTCAACCGATTACAAATAGTCACCTTAGGATGTATAGTGATGACTTCTAACTCTTTCACGGATTCCGACCTAGGATGTATAGTGCCAGAAATACGATCGAGGTTAGATTAAAACCGCGGTTCAAGAGTCGGAATTCATGACTTTCCGTCTATTCTTTAGAGCATTAAACAACTAAATATGATGTATATCTAGATGCAATACCCATTCATAATATAAAGACATCTTGCAAAGATCATGTATCTACACAAGAAATCAATGATAAACACTCACAACAAGAATAGATCAATGGAAGATAGACATGAATATCAATATAATATCAAGTTTATGTACAAGCCCAATATTAAACTAACTACTCCATCAACCCCTTAAAGGGGATTTAGCTACTCATTACAACTAGGAAATCAGTAGAGAGGAGAAAGAAATAACCCTTGGAGAACATCTCCTTCCTTGAAGTGGCTCCAATCTCCTAACTTCCTTGAAGTTGAGTAGAGAATGTGTGGATGAGAGGTAGAGAGAGAAACTAGATCTAAGAATGTCTAATCTGCCTAAAACGGAGTTAAAAGCTCCTTAAAACGTTTCTATACTTTTATATTTATACTAAATACAAAAATAGGTCACTTAAGCTTTGAAAATCAGACTGGCGGGCTCGGAGTGCGGGTGGAGTGCGGGTGGTTTACCCGCACTATACCCGCACTGTATGGGTTGCCTGCAACTTCAGTTCACGGATCAGGACATTAGTGCGGGTGGAGTGCGGTTGAATTACCCGCACTTGACCCGCACTTAGCCCGCACTTGGCATAGCACTGTGACCGCACTTCCTTCTCAGGTGCAAAATCTACCTACTTTCTTGAGCAACAGTGCGGGTAGAGTGCGGTTGGATGACCCGCACAGTACCCGCACTTTAATGTCAGGTGCAATTCTGCTCTTCTGTTCTTGATGCAAGTGCGGTTAGAGTGCGGTTCGATGACCCGCACAGTACCCGCACTCTAGTGTCAGGTGCGATTCTGTTCTTCTGTTCTTGGTGCAAGTGCGGGTGAAGTGCGGTTTGCTGACCCGCACAGAACCCGCACTCTAATGTTAGGTGACTGCGCAGCTTCTCTGGTTTGGCAATAGTACAGGTGGAGTGCGGTTAGCTGATCCGCACTGTACCCGCACTTTATCTCTATACTTGCATTCTGCCCGGCTATGCACATAAGTGCGGCTGGAGTGCGGTTGCGACCCGCACTGGACCCGCACTATAGACCTGTTTGTGCTCCTTTTCTGCTGGACTCATCACAATGTGCTTCCAGGCCTGTCTCTGCATCATTTCCTTCAAATAAGCACAAAACAACCCATAAGAGACACAAAAATGCACGAAAACAGAACATAAGGTAAGGATCTGAGGGCCTAAATATAGTGCATATTTGGCCCGATCAAACACCCCCAAACCAAACCTTTGCTCGTCCTCGAGCAAATCTATTCAAAACAGTAAGACACCAGCTGAAAGTAATTTCTAAATACCTACACAATACATCAACAATGCCGCAAGTCCCATGTGTGATATGATACAAATAGATGTGATCGAGAGGAGAAAAACATATGCACAAGATCAAGAGCAGTTTGGAGACACCTAAGGGAGGCTCGTACGAACACGAATCCCACACCTAAAGGCATTCATGAATTTAGGACCACTTACTCCCATACCTTGAACATAATTCGCTTCAATTCTAAAGCTCACATGGATTCCCTCTTTTCTTTCCTCAAGAGTCCTAAGTTCCACACAACAAGTATGCAAAGAAGATTCTGCATAAGATTTAAGCAATGAACTATCCTAGGAACGAGTCACCATGCCATGGATGCGAAAGATCGTGCTTCAACCTACATTCCCAAACTAGACTTACATGGATCAAATAGGGCTTTTCAACCGGTTATAGTGTGGCTGTGGGGGTGAATGAGTTTACACAAAATAGAATATGGAATTTTTAGGAGTTCAACTCACCAATCACTCTAGAATAAAATCCCTACTCCCACACCATGTTCTTTTCTTGCTTTAAATGCAACCCTCTAGGAAACCATTTAACCCACATTTTTCCCTCAACATTTGCATTCCATTTGGGCGTGTTTAGCATAAAACACTCTCATTATGGCACTTCAAGTACAATCTTTCTTTAAATTTTTCATTTGACAATTTCCAACTAACAATGTTGTACTCCATTTGAGTTGTTACCATATTCCCTTTTTAGGCATTTAGAGTGCATAACTTACCCTTTTCTTTCATATTTTCAACATCTATCTCATTTTACCCACTGTGGGACCATTTTAACCTTTTTTCTCACTACCATTTCCCATCTTAACATGATTAGTACAAGGGTAGGCATGTGTTTAGGCTATTGGGTATATGGTTGAATGTGGTACCAATGAAGAGGTAAGTGTTTGGCCTCAAATTGGCTTTGGAACACACAATATGGTAAGTGGTGTTTAGGCTATAGAGGTACTTCAATAAACATGCATTCCATACTATCACTTCCAAAACCATCTAAAAAGGGAATGAGAACATCCATCACGCATTCACAAAATAATGCAAGTCCTATGGCACATGACATACATGACGAGAGGCGTGTTTAAGAATAATCAATAATGCACTCGGAAAACGCACTTTCATGCTTGTGTTTGTGATCTCACAGGCATCTCCACTATTAAACAAGACATGGGAACAATGAGTCCCCAATACTTCATACCAACGGATGGAACTAACCCATGATGGTGCAAGCTAAGCCTTAAATGGCACCAAACAATATCACAAGGTCAGAGCACATATAAGAGACTCGTCAAAAACACATTCTAGAAGCATCATACCCATACTAGATTACAGTTTATAAAAAATGGACAAGCGACAAAATTGAAAAATTGGATACTAAACTGTACACGGCGGAGGCGTGATGCACCCCCAAACCAAAACTCAACAATGCCCTCATTGTTGGGAAGAATAAGCATAATCGCAATAAAAGGCGGAATGAGGGATTAACACCCCCAAACCGAATCTAGACATACATTCGACCAAGCTCATTCATCATAACAAAAACTAAATCGCATTCATAAAAAAATTTAAGTACAAAACCGAAGGTAGAAAACTCCCTTAGAAGGAAGATCGGTCGATGTCCATTCGTGTTGTTGTGTGCTTCCCAAAAGATGCACAACCTAGCTTAAAACCACACAACAACTCTACCAACGAAAATTAAATGCGAAAAGAAAAGAAAAAATAAGTCTAAGCCGTTTAAAAGATAATACAAATATAAATACAAGCAGTAAAAGTTCTGATCAATAATGAAGAAAAGGAAAGGATGGTCAATCATCGTCGGAAAACTCCCTCTCCGGTTCACTGGCAATCCCTTTGCCTTTGGGGTCGATCTCTGATCTGATCTGCTCTTCCTGCTCCCTCCTGGATCTCTCCATAGCAGCTCTGAGCTCTTCCCCATATAGGTCAATGGCTGGGCCCCCTGAAGGAGGTGAGAAAGCAGCTGACCTCTTCTTTTTCTGTGGATAACTTGGAAGACTGAGTGCCTCCCTCATGTCTGTGAGGTTGCCCCAAATGTCCGTGAAGTACTCATTTGCTTCCACCCTGCTCTCAATGATCTGCCTCCTATTTTCGGCGACCTCGGTCCTGAGGTTCTCCAATCCAGTAAGCAAAGTCTGCCAAGGAACCTCTCCATATGTCTCCTGCGGGGGTGAGGAAGCTGCAGGCCTATAATCACCATAATCGATGTAAACCGGCTCTACATCCGGTGGTTCCGGGATGTCTTCCGGCTGTCTGCTCGTGCTGCCCCCTCGAGCAGGTTTTCTCCTCCCTGTTCGGACCCTGACACCAGAGGGGTCTCGCTCTCTGATCTGGTCGTTCCATATGAATCGCCCAACCAGCCCCAAACCGTATTCGAATGGATCGGATCCGAAATCTACTCCGGCGGTTCTGCAGAATGCGGTAATGAGGCTAGGGAAAATGAGTTGCTGCTTGGCCACCCTGACCCCTCCCATCTCAAGGATCTCTCTCTTTATCAAAAAGCCGATGTCGACCAACTGATTCTGCAGTATACAGTACAGAATCATGGCTGCATTGAAGTTCACTGAGGTCCTGTGCTTTCTGGGAATCAAGGAATGGGAGATGAAGACATGCCAGAACCCCAACTCACTCCTTAAGTTGGTGTGCTTCATACGGTGATCAGGGGCCACCCAAAAATCCATCGGACGGATCACTAACTGATTTGCAAAGTCCACATTTTGGGTCACAAAGAATTCGCTCCAAGTCACCCATTGCCTTAGACGTCCGACTGTTTCGGGATCAACTGGAAGCTCAGTCCTATAATACCTGTTTATGTCCGCTATAGTCATCCGGACTTCTATCCCACGGACCAGAACCGAGGAAGAGCGTTGAAAAGCTTCAGGTACCAACCCAGCAAAGAACTCTTCGACCACACGTCGACAATACATCGGGGGGACTAACAAAGGTTTCCCATCCCCTTGCCTCAATCATTGGTGGAATTGGGGTGCCTTCCAGTTCTTCTACAGCTATTCCCCTCTCTACCACTATGTCTCGCTCCCTGAAATAGTCTAAGCGTTCCTCGAAATCCGGGTGCCTGATGCACGGTGGAGGAACTTGGGGGCCTCGCCTCAATCTTCGTTCGGAACCCTGACTGCTTTGCCTAGGCGTTCTCCTGGGTCTCCCTGACATCTGTACATTAAAAATAGTTGTAAGGCAATATTCGGATCAAAGAAACACGAGGCTATGATGCAGGAATATGAAAGTACAAAAATTCTGCCAAGAGGATAAAGTGCGGGTGGAGTGCGGGTGAGTGACCCGCACTGTGCCCGCACTCTAACTCGTCACCAGACACCAGCAAATGCAGAGTTCAATTCATGTATACATCTCAAAATTCCGGTTCATCATCGAACGAATCAACAACAAAATGACTCTAACTCATGTATCGGCTTCCATTCAACCATGTATCGGCTTCCATTCAACCATATAAACCCAATTCATAGTTTGAAAATCTAATTGCAAAATAGAAAATCAATTAACAATGAATACATTACATGCAAAATAGATAACACACAACATTCCACTCTCTTAGACATTAGCAAAAGCAAAAACAAGGGTCAAAACCCTAACTAATGAAGTTCATGCATAAGAGGCAAAAAAAATCGTGATAAAGAGGGTTAGGGTTTTGGATTAGAGATATGTGAAATGAAATTAGAGTAAGAATTCATACCTTAGTTGCCGAAAAATCGAAAACGTGGCACACACGGAATACCTTTAGCTGGGAAGAGGGAAAAATTTGAAGTTTGTAGTTGGTTTTGCTCTTTTGTGGCAAGTGGAGCCCTAGAAAATGTCAGGCATATATATACTGCGCGACAAAAGTGCGGGTGGAGTGCGGGTCACTGACCCGCACTTTACCCGCACTCTATTACCTGATGCCCTCATAGTGCAGGATGAGTGCGGGTGACTGACCCGCACTCTAATCGCACTGTTCCCCTAGACAGACTCCTGAATTCTGCCCTGCAACTGTAACTCTACCAAAACAAACTCAAACAGTCTCAAAAGTTTACAACAACAAAACTAACCATCCGAAAAGTAAAAATAAAAATAAAAACAATAAAATAAATTCAAAAATGAGTGCAATGCACTCAAAGTGGGCCCCGGTCAACCAAAGGAAGTTTGACCGGAATGGGGAGCATATTCAACTTGGCCAACCAAACCGGTGCCAAATGCCTATGCACTGCATCTCTCCCCACTCTCCTCATTTGTCCCACTAAGTCCTTTCGAACCCATATTTGTTTAACCTTTGGTGGGTTTATCCTAGAACTAACTCCACTTGCTTTTAATCTTTGGAAACTAAAGCAATAAGCTTTAGTGTGCCCTTTTTTAGCACAAAAGTAGCAAGTAATAGGACGGTTAGGGAAACTCCCTGTTCGATCGTTGGCGTGGGCCACTTTTTGTTGTCCGAATCTGAGGGATTTGACATTGTTTTCCATCACGGCGAGTTGTTCAATCAAATCTCCCTCCTTGACCTTAGCCCGTTTCAACTCATCATCTTTTGAGCTCAACTGTTCATGTAATTCCCTTACCGCTTTTGCGGACTCCTCCACACCTAGTTGAAGTTTCCTTGTCCTTCTCCCATAGTCTTCCTCAAACTCTTCGGAGAGTCTTGCCAATGCATCTAAGTTCTTGGAGACCAACTCCTTTTTGGTGGCAAGCTCCACTACTTGTTCAGTTAACCCGTTGTTGACTGATGAGAGATCATGCAATTTAGTCTTCAACTGTACATTCTCTGTCTTCAGCAAATAAACCTCCAGTTTGAGCTTTGTGTTGTCTTGTTCAAGCTCACCCAATTGCTCGAAGAGTTCAGTAATTGCTTCTTCCTCTTCGAATTCTGATTCTTGCCTCTCCTTGATGCAGTCTTGGTTTCCCAATTCCATCTCCTTGACACCTTCAAAGGCTTGCACAAGGGTGAGCACCCGGCTCCTTTTCTTTCTGGAATTTTATGCCTCCAAGACTAAACAATCTCTAACTTGGCTTGTTCTGGGGGATGTTACCTTGAAGTTCACACTTTGCCCTCCACAGCTGAAGGAAATGTCCCTAGAACAAATATCGATCACCATACTTGCTGTGGCCATGAACGGCCTCCCCAACAGTAGTTTCCAGTCTCTACCGCTGGATTCTTCTCTTTTGCAATCCAACACAACAAATTCTGCCGGCACCATCAAACCGTGCACATTCACATAAATTTCCTCTACAATACCTACTGGGGTGATGGGAGAATTGTCAGCCATGAGGAGAGTTTGGGAGGTGGGCTTGATTGACCGAATCGTCAGTTGTTCGTAGATCTCTAATGGCATCATATTGATGCTAGCCCCCATATCAAGGACCGCTCCCATCTTTGGTGAATCCTCAAGTTGTACATCTATGACGAAACTCCCGGGGTCTTCAAGTTTACTGGGGAAGCCTATGTTACTTCCCCTATCTTCCTTATCTGCAACCTCTACCATACTTGCTTCGGTTTCCTCACCTCCTAACTGAACAACCTCCAACATGTTAACATGTTCATCGGAGCTTGAGGCCTTCTCCTTGTTCTTCATCAATGCATCAAAAATCTGTGCCAACTGAGTTTCCATCTTCTTCAGTGACGCTCCATGACTGTTGGCTCTCTGATCATTGGACTGCATGTAAGCTGACATTCGTTGCTCAGAGGCATGTAAGGTGTTCTTGAGGGCTTCCGACCCGATACCAACAGTTTTGATAACTGTACTCACTGTCTCCTCTAGAGACTTGTCCTTTGGTTGGCTAGCGGAAGCGTGGGAATTGAAGTTGGATGGTGGGTTACTACTTGAACCTCCCCATTGATTGTTGTTGTTTCCCCCTTGATTGTATCTATTGTACCCCCGGTTTTGGTACCCTTGGTTGTTGTTTCCACCTTGGTAATTGTTGTTGCCACCTTGGTGAGTGGTTGCTCCTAGGTGGTTGTTGTTGGACCAAGACAAGTTTGGGTGATTTCTCAACCCTGGATTGTATGTATTCGAATATGGGTCATTCCTAGGCTGCCTTGGGAATTCTCCAAGGGCTTGGGCTTGCTCTTCCTGACTGAAATGCCCTTCTCCCCCTTCAATCTCCCCCATGACTTGACTAACTCCTTGGGAGGGCCCTGGTTTTCCGGTTATCAGCTCCTTGATTGATTGAAGCTCCTTGTTCATTCTAGACATCTGGATTTGCACTTGGGTATCCTGACCCACTTCTATTCTTCCACCCCTCCTCACATGTGATGTCCTCTGTTGTGAGTTCTGGGCAATCTTCTCCAGAATGTCATAAGCTTCAACTGCCCTCTTGTCTGCAATGGTACCTCCGCATGCATTATCCACCATCATTTGGGTTATTGATGAAAGTCCACTATAGAAGGAGTTAACCTTCAGTTCTGGATGGTATGTATGCGGTGGCATTTGTGCTAACAATAAGTTGAACCTCTCTCATGCCTCATGGAATGGTTCACCGTCCTCTTCGACAAAAGAAGTTATCTTCAACCTTAGGTCTTTAGCCTTCTGTGACGGAAAATACTTGTTGAAGAAAACCTTGCAGACTTGGCTCCATGTCACTAGTGATCCCGGCCTCAAGTTCATGTACCAAGTCATGGCTGCATCTTTCAGACAATATTGGAAACACCTCAGATGAAGCTGCTCCCTTGTCAATACTGCTTGGCGAGCCATTACAGGGAAGGTTTCTAGGGTGGCTCCATATTGTTTCATAAATTGGAGGCAATCTTCGGTACTTCGCCTACTAAACGACGGTAGGAGGCTGATGTGCATAGTTTTCAACTCGTACTGCCTTGTTACATCATCCAGTACTATAGCAGTGGGCACATTCCCTACAAACGGGAGAGTGTACTCGCCCATGGTAAGGCCTAGCTCTTCATCCCCATGTACACTTCCCTCATTCTCTCGAGCCTGTTGCTCATTCTCTCTAGCATGCTGCTCATGCTGATTATGCTCGTCCATATTCCCTCTAACTGCTCTATTCTTCTACCCAACCGATTGATGTTATCGCTAACTGGCAACACTGTTCCTCTCAACGATCTTCGTCCGTGCATATACCTAAAATCCTGAAATTTCACAACAAATAAAGCACAACGGAAATAAGGAACAGATAGGGCAGAGCAGGAATATTACTAGACTAGCCTTACTCATGCATAACTAATTAAACTAACATGCCGCTCCCCGGCAGCGGCGCCATTTTGACAAGGACCTTTTTCCCTTATGTCGTTTTAAAAGATCAGTCCGTCAAATAATATTTAAAGAAACCACACAAGCCTAAATCAGTTTACAAACATAGATATAGTGGCAAGTGGGTGTCGTCCACAGGGAGCGGAGTTAGCCAAATTAGTTAAAGCTAAAGCAATGGTATGTATATATAAATAGCAAAACATGAATTGGTGAAAATGTAGATTGTGAACCAATTCTAAATAACACCAAATTAAATAAGTAAATAAAATGAAAGGGGAAAATGGAGTGAAGGATATATAGATGATGGAAACTAAGGAGTTAATGGATTCGAAAGCAAATACTGAGCAATGTAACAAACTTGTCAATAGCACGGCTCTTCAAGGCAACCGACCTAGGATGTATAGAGTCGGTTATTTATCCCCAGAAGGTGGCCAACCTAGGATGTATAGTGCGGACCACCTATTAGGGATTAATCCTTGTAAACTACCAACCTAGGATGTATAGAGTTGATTGTTTACGGGATTCTAGAAATGAAGCTCTTCTACCTAATATTGACTCAACCGATTACAAATAGTCACCCTAGGATGTATAGTGATGACTTCTAACTCTTTCACGGATTCCGACCTAGGATGTATAGTGCCGGAAATACGATCGAGGTTAGATTAAAACCGCGGTTCAAGAGTCGGAATTCATGACTTTCCGTCTATTCTTTAGAGCATTAAACAACTAAATAGGATGTATATCTAGATGCAATACCCATTCATAATATAAAGACATCTTGCAAAGATCATGTATCTACACAAGAAATCAATGATAAACACTCACAACAAGAATAGATCAATGGAAGATAGACATGAATATCAATATAATATCAAGTTTATGTACAAGCCCAATATTAAACTAACTACTCCATCAACCCCTTAGAGGGGATTCAGCTACTCATTACAACTAGGAAATCAGTAGAGAGGAGAAAGAAATAACCCTTGGAGAACATCTCCTTCCTTGAAGTGGCTCCAATCTCCTAACTTCCTTGAAGTTGAGTAGAGAATGTATGGATGAGAGGTAGAGAGAGAAACTAGATCTAAGAATGTCTAATCTGCCTAAAACGGAGTTAAAAGCTCCTTCAAACGTTTCTATACTTTTATATTTATACTAAATACAAAAATAGGTCACTTAAGCTTTGAAAATCAGACTGGCGCGCTCGGAGTGCGGGTGGAGTGCGGGTGGTTTACCCGCACTGTACCCGTACTGTATGGGTTGCCTGCAACTTCAGTTCACGGATCAGGACATTAGTACGGGTGGAGTACGGTTGAATTACCCGCACTTGACCCGCACTTAGCCCGCACTTGGCATCGCACTGTGACCGCACTTCCTTCTCAGGTGCAAAATCTACCTTCTGTCTTGAGCAACAATGCGGGTAGAGTGCGGTTGGATGACCCGCACAATACCCGCACTCTAATGTCAGGTGCAATTCTGCTCTTCTGTTCTTGATGCAAGTGCGGGTAGAGTGCGGTTTGATGACCCGCACAGTACCCGCACTCTAGTGTCAGATGCGATTCTGTTCTTCTGTTCTTGGTGCAAGTGCGGGTGAAGTGCGGTTTGCTGACCCGCACAGAACCCGCACTCTAATGTCAGGTGACTGCGCAGCTTCTCTGGTTTGGCAATAGTGCGGGTGGAGTGCGGTTAGCTGATCCGCACTGTACCCGCACTTTATCTCTGTACTTGCATTCTGCCCGGCTATGCACATAAGTGCGGCTGGAGTGCGGCTGGAGTGCGGTTGCGACCCGCACTGGACCGCACTGGACCGCACTGGACCCGCACTATAGACCTGTTTGTGCTCCTTTTCTACTGGAATCATCACAATGTGCTTCCAAGCCTGTCTCTGCATCATTTCCTTTAAATAAGCACAAAACAACCCATAAGAGACACAAAAATGCATGAAAATAAAACATAAGGTAAGGATCTGAGGGCCTAAATATAGTGCATATTTGGCCCGATCACTCCCTATAGGAGTCAGAGTCAATGAAAACTATCTGACGCTTGACAGCGAATTACATCGAGGCTTTTCCAGCACGTTGTGTAGGAGGCTCAGTTGAGGCTTGATTTATTGGGCGATTGGTTATGTTTGTTGAGGAATAGTCTGCTCACTAGTCCCAGCTAGGGACTGATCATCCACTCTGGGTTGTTCAGGTGGAAGAGAGATAGATGTTGCAGATATACGATCAGGTCTCTTCTTCGATTGTTGCTCATTTAAGATCAGATCAGTCAACGTCTCTTGATCATCATCTTCTTCTTTAGGGTCTACAAACTTGATCTCTATGTGATAGGCCTCCGAACCCACTACTAGCTAAGTCTTTTTCTATTTTCGAGCAGTCTCGAGGGCAGAGGACCCTTATAAAGTTTTGGCCACCTTTCTGGCAGCTGTCTCTTTGGTGAACATTCTCTTTAGGTTCCTGGGATAGTTTCTCTTCTCGTTCTCCTGGTCAGAGGTTTTCTTCTCTAGTTCCCGATCGGTAGGGCCCGAAGATGTGTTGGGGTCGGGCTCGTAGGTATGCTCTACCAAGTCTTGTTGTGAGGCAGTGATTCCCCAAGCTAGTTGGGCAGCAGCTTTTGCTCGGCTATCCCTATCAAGGATCTTAACCTTTTCAGCTTGCTCGTCAGCAACGATATCCGTCTCATACACTGAGTAATTAACCTAAGAAATATCAGAAAAGGAAAACATGGTCAGTAGTACAAACGAAAATTGGAAGGTGAAAATACAGCTAAAACGTGTGTCTAAACAAGTTAGATGGGGGTTGAATGGGTGTTAATCCAATTAATTACCAATTTTTCCGATTAGTCAATATTAACAAAAAATAACCTAACACAATCAAATACAACCAACGTAATTAAAGTGCGGAAAAAAAATAAACAACACATTGATTGATTTACGTGAGAAACCCTCAAACTGGGCAAAACTCACGGGTTATCCTTCTAGCCACACTTGGTCCTCAAATCCACTATTGTAATGATATTTACAACCTAGGTTGACCTCTAGTCACACCATTCTCGGTTACTAACCCACCACTACTACCCTCAAGCCTTTAGAGTGATTCTTGATCATTTTGCTTGTGCACTACACACCAGTAGTCACAAGACTTAACTCTTAAGAAGAGATAAACAACCTATGTGAATATATGCATATATTCTAAATGCAATTGATGTTAGGCAACACTAAATGCTTATGTAGAGATTTAAAGATGTCAATAAGTACAAATTCTAGATATCAATGTCTATATGAAAGCATAAAGACTTAACTAGATAAATATATGCAAATATAAACTCTAATTATCAAACAAAAGCCAATCAACAAGAGTTGTCATTAAACATGGCAATGACAACAAATGCAATCATCAAATGCAATCAATAAGTCCTAAACAACAATGCATAAAGGCAAAGCATATAGACTTAGCTAGAGGACAATATGGTCCTAAATACTAGCTATCACAAACAAACCCATCAATCAACATAAAAAATCTCAACTTGCAACTAAAAAACTAATATTGATGCAAACAAGTCATAAATGAGATTTCTTGTTAAACAAGAACACTAGAATGAGTGAAGATGGTGTTCTAATTACGAAGCCATGTATGTTGATGAAGACCCATGCAAGAACACATCCTAGATGAAGCTAGGTGATGCTTGATTTATGAATGAATGATGGGTTTGGGTTTGGAGGGTTAAAGGACAACTCTTGGAGCTTCTCTCTCTTAGAAAACAGTTCCTCTCTCTAAAAATCAATTCTGAAGCTCTAAAAACGAAATGGGAGAGGTGAGAACATATATATAAGCCCTAGACAAGACTACGTCGTTTTGAGAAAGTTTATAAAAAGACAAAGCAAAACAGATGTAGTGCGTGGGTCCACTAAGCAGGTAGGAACCCGCGCACTGACCCGCACATATGGGCTTTGCTGGTTCGAGACCAACGAACATACCAGCGAACCGGGGACCAAAACGCATCAGGACCAAGACCGTAAAAGTAGTTACAAGTCGAATTTTGAAAAATAAAATCATGAAATGGTTATCGAAACCGTAAAAGTGGTTACCAAACCCGTAAAGGTAGTTACTATGACCGTATACGTAGTTACAAGCAAATTTTTGAAGAAACCGTGAAATAGTTACTAAGGCCGTAAATGTGGTTACCAAAACAGTAAAAGTGGTTACCAAGGCCATAAAAATAGTTACAAGTCATATTTTGAAAAACAAAACCATTAAATGGTTACCAAAGCCGTAAAAGTTGTTATCGAACCCGTAAAGGTAGTTACCATGGCCGTAAACGTAGTTACAAGCAAAATTTTTAAGAAACCACAAAATGGTTACCGAAGCCGTAAATATAGTTACCGTAGCCATAAATGTAGTTACTGTAGCCGTAAACGTAGTTACAAATAACATTTTGAAGAAACCATGAAATGGTTGCCGAAGCTGTAAATGAAGTTACTAAAGCCGTAAATGTAGTTACCATAGTCGTAAACCTAGTTATAAGTAAAATTTTGAAAAAACCATAAAATGGTTACTAAAATTGTAAACGTAGTTACTGATGTTGTAAATGTAGTTACTGTAGCCGTAAACGTAGTTACAAGTAAAATTTTGAAGAAACCATTAAACAGTTACGGAACCTGTAAACGTAGTTACCAAAGCCGTTAATGTAGTTATAGTAACCGTAAACATAGTTACAAGTACAATTTTGAAGAAATAATTTAATCTATTCAAATTAAACATTATTTTTCTATAATATTTTTTAAGGTTAAATAAAATTTTATTATTATTTTAATTATTAATAAAGTTAATATAATATATAAAAATTATTATTTTATTAAAATATAAGGAACAGCCAATTTGAAACTTGCTGTTCCCATTGAAGCCTTCATGTTTGGCTGCCACATGATAGTCAAACATGAAAGCTTCATTAAGTTTTGTTTGTATGATGTAGGGACTTTTAGTCCTTGCTAGACATGACCCAGGTTCGATTCCAACCGTGGAACCAAACCCGAACCGCCCTATGCAGAACTGGAATCGAACTGGTTTTCGGTTCCGGTTTTGGAACCTCCGATTCTCTTCCATATTTTTTTTAATTTTTTTTAAAAACAACTGTTGGAACCGTTGAGGCCCAACGGTCACGCTGACCGTTGGGCCAACGACTCCAGTCATATTTTTGAGGAGTATATAATTGAAAAAAATATTTTTACAATTGATTTTGATAATGCTTCCAATAATACCTTCACTATTCCTTCTTTAATTGATTTATACAAACCTTATTTTGGTAGTAAATTTTTTCATCAAAGATGTGCATGCCATGTTTTAAATTTATGTGTTCAAAATGGATTAAAAATTCTTCAACCTTTTATTAAACCTATTTAGAGATGCCCTCTATTATTTGTAGAAACATTCTTCTGTAATGAAAACATGAGCAAAATTTTGTAAATAAAATGTTAGGCGTGTCATTAGATTTCTTCGTGATGTTCCAACACGTTTGAATTCTACTTATAAATTGCTTGCTGAAAGTTATAATTATAAGGATTTATTAGTTACTTTTATTCAATATAATGTTAGTGATATTAATCTTTATGTACACCATTGAGATGCTAGTACAAAACTTTGTGGTTTGTTAAAAGTTTTTATTAATGTTACTAACAATTTTTCTGGTATTCAATATCCTACTACTAATTTATTTATTATTAAGAGTATTAATATTGTTGGTATATTTTCTAAGTGTGCATTCGATATACAATTATAGGACTACGTTAATGCTATGAAAAAAAAATGGTTTGACTATTATAAGGAGTTTCCAACTATTTATTTGATTGCAATGTGTTTAGCTCCACACTGTAAATTAGAATATTTGTCTGAATATTTATCTATTTATTTTTAATGTTTAGAAATACATTACGATGTTACTAGTTATTGTTCTAAAATTAAGATATTATTTTATGAGTTACATGATGAATATCTTAAAGTTTATGGTCCATCACTGAACATAGATGTTTCACAAACTCAAAATGTATCTCATACCCTATCATCCTCCGGATTAATGGGGTTAGGGTATCAACTGTTATCCCAGAAAACCAAAAAATTACGAGGTTCTTCTTTATCAAGATAGACCTCGTATTCCAAGGTTGAAACTTATCTAAGTACCTCTTTTGAGTTTATGGAAGACTTTGATTTTCTTAAAAAACTGATATCTTACAATGGTGGAAGGAGCATAAAAGGTACTTTCCAATATTGGCTATTATAGCCAAACAAATTCTTGCAACACAAGTTTCTACAGTGGCTGTGGAACAAGAGTTTAGCAGCGGTGGGAATATTCTGGATGCAAGACTTTCGCTTTTGAGTCCAGAATCAATTCAGATGCAAGTTTGTGTTGATGATTGGACCAAGACGTAAAACAGACAACAAGAAATCAATCTAGAAGCACCTTACGATTTCTTCGATGATGACCATACCCCTACCACTGGAATAGATGGTAGCGATTAGTTACTGTCTCAACTCACATCACCAAACTGGCAATAAAAGGTACAAAAATTACATGGCATGTGGTTCCTCTAAAGTCTAAACCCCAAGAGGATACGTTGACAGGTTAATTGTAGTAAAAAGTAAGTACAAGACCAATTTAAATTTTTTAGTTTTATTTTAATTTGTTTTTTTAGTTTATCATATATTTATTTTATTTTAATTTTGGTTACCCAATAAATTGCATTTGGGGGTGTCTAATAATTTCTTTTTGTTGGTTAAAAAAAAAAACCGAACCAGAGGAACCTGTGGAACCAGATTAGAACCGGAACCTTCTTGAGGAAGGTTTCAATTCCGGTTCTAGTTCCCCCAGAACCCGAACTGGTAGTACGGAATCGGGAACTAGAACCGAAACGAACCGAACCGGAGTCCTCTCTAGTCCATGCATAGTAGCCAGCACCATGTATGTATGTAAAAATTGAAAACTGTATATATTTTTAATGCATATATATATAATACATATATCTATATAGTATATAAAAGTTGACCCTCACAGCACCATATGTCGTCGTGAGGAAGTTTTGGATATTAAACTATTAATACACAAGTTAAATAGACACTCATGATTACAATTAATAAATACAATAAATCAATTATTTAAACCGTCTGTATATCCTCTCTCTCTAAACCATTTATGTCATCTCATATCCCTCAATTTTCTCTATAAAAACCATCCAAAATCTTATATTTTTTCCTATCTCATTCCATTGACTTTCTCGCCAAAGTCAAAACAAGCGGTGGAGAATTTGATACCGTTGGATGATGAGAGGAATTTCTATTGATTTTTTTTTAATATTTGGTTGAATAATTTTAATCTTTTATTTTTTGTTTTTGTTTTTTTTAATCTCACGTTTTTTTTTCCATCTCATCCTATTGACTCTCTTTCACGAGCAAACTCAAAACAAGCCGTGGGGAATTTGATGGCTTTGGGTGGTGAGAGTAATTTCTACAGATTTTATTTTATTATTTGGTTGAATAATTTTAATTTTTTTGTGTGTGTGGAAACACTTTAGTTGTTAAAAATGTAATTTTGAATTAATTATGGAATTTTAACTGTGGCGGTCTTGGATTTTCAATTAGCTGTTCACTAAGGTGTTCGCTATGGAACCATCTAATAATATTAGCATCCTGTTCATCGCCACCAATGTAGACATGACACCGGTTCCGGTTCAGAACCTGAGGTTTCGGTTCCAGTTCCAGTTCCGATTCGACAGTTCCTTTTTTTTAATTTAATTTAATCTTATTTCATAAAAACATTAGCCGTTTAAAATTGTAACTTGTAAATGTATTTTATTGGGTCACCCATAAAATAAAATAAATGCACTTTATTGGTTCAATTGATTTTTAAAAATTAAGAAAAAAATTAAAAAAAATAATGCGGGAACCGCCCGGTTACCAGACGGTTCCTCCAAAAAAGAGAATCAGAATCGGAACCGGAACTGCCCTAGTACCGGTTCTAGTTTTCCTCCAGCGGTCCTGATTCAGTTCGAACCCGGTTCGCCGGTTCGAACCGAACTGGCGTCATGTCTACACCAATGCAGAAAATCAATGAACTGGTTGAGACTTGTGATATGCTTTGTGCTTATGAACGATAGATTTGATAGACAAACTATTACTATAGATAAATATTAGGGTTATAGTTTTTGTTCTAAGTGTAACACAATATTGTCTCTTAAAAAATGTATCTACTCCGGTTTTTAGGTATCCAATACCCGATTTTTCCCTATATTATTTTTTAAGGGAATTTTTACATTTTTTTTTTGCAGCTTATTTCTTTACATTTTTTTAACCTTTTTGTTTTGTTTTCTTTTTGTTGTTTTAGAATGTATTAATTATGCAGTGAATACAAGATTATTATTCAAAAAATAACTCTTTTTGAATTTTAATTATCCATATAAATGATAAGAAATAAATATTTTTCAAAACATCAATTGTAATACAAAATTAATGGTAATCCGTTTTTTTTATAGAATTAATGATAAATTCTAAAAATATATTAATTGTAATATATTAATGATATTATGAAAACATAACAAATAATTAAAATAATAGATTTTGATCAATTATTAATGGTAACACATTATAAACATTAATTATTGTATTCAATTCGATATATTCATTTTCAAAACATATGAAATTCACTCATAATATATATATATATATATATATATATATATATATGGTAATAAATAATATATATTTTGTAAGAATTACACTGAACCTGGTACACCAGTAACATTAGGATAATTATTCATTTTCCTAATAATTATGTAATTGACTCTTGATTTGCAATTGATTATAGAGATATATTCTATATATTATATTATTTTATATATTTTAATTTATAGGAATTTAATGACAAAGCTACTCACGACATGACAAGTGTTAAGGTGAGAGCATCTCCAATGCTAATGTGGTTTGTGAAAAAAAAAAGATGACACGTAGGATAAATAGACATTCTGTTAATAATTGTGTCTCCAATGCAACCGTGCATATTCAACATCAAGCTGACGTGGCAAAAAAAATAATAGACATTGTCAATATGACCGTCCACTTTCAGACGGCATGTTGCACAGCCTTTTTTTAGGTTGACTCAGCAAACATTTAAAATTGACAATAATTTTTCATATATTTTTGGTAAGGAAATAAAATAAAAAAGAAAATAGGAAATAAAATTGGACACGTCATTAAAACAAAATGTGTTTTAAACGGAAGCATTGGAGACCAAATTTTAAGTTGATTGTCTATCAAGTCCATATTTATGCCACATAAGAAGCAAGTCTCTTGATATTATTGTCATGTCAACAATTATTCATATGCAAGTCATTTTTGCATTGGAGATGCTATGAGGCTCCATTATAGGAGATTAATAAGAATTTAATAAAATAATTAATTGTATAGAAAAATCAAAAGCCAATCCCATAATCAATGGGATAATGAATAAAAGTCTAGAGTCAAAATAAGAAATTAATAAAATAATTAATAATATAGAAAATCCAAGAGCCAATCTCATAATTAGTGTCAAAAAATATCATAATTAATAGGATAAAGAATTAAAATCTAGAGCCAATTGGCTTGACCATTAATGAGCTTTTAAAAAAAAATTATATTCAACCCTTCAGTATTATATTTAACTTTAAATTGACAATTGATTTTCTAAATTTAATGAAAATTATTACTATCATTAAATCCTATATTTTTCCTTTAATGCTTGATGAATAATATACTATCATGAAAGAATAGACAAATCTAATATATTTGTGAAATTGGAATTCACTTTTAACCATGTTTTCAAAGTAACCATATTCAACCAAAAATTCCAAAAATTCTAAAAAATATTTAAAACTAACCTAGAAGTGACTAAAATGCCCTTATGATTTTTTTTCTTCTCTCATGGTTATTCACTTTCTCTCTCTATAGTTTCTATGCCACCGACAATGGAAAGAAACCCTCTGTCTCTCTCTCACCGACATCTCTTGTCTTCAATCTTCGAAAACAATATAAATTTCATCACAAAATTTGATATCATTACCCAAGATTGACCCACAAACTCGAGTATGAGCTGCATAAAGTCGAATTTGAAGTTTATAAAGTAGAAATTATAGTTTTTGGAAGCTTGAATCTTCTTGAGCTCACTTCTTAAACCATACGGTGAGTTTTAAATGCTTTGATCAACTTACAATTGTTTTCAATGGTGTATATTTCATGGGTTTTAATACATTTTTTTATTATATTGTGATTTTGAAACTCAATTTTGAAGTTTTCAAAACTTTTAGGTTTCTGTTGAAAGTTACATGATGGACTATCTAGATATGGTTTGATGGACTACCCAGATATGGCATGATGTACAACAATCTACCCAGATATGGTATGATGAACAATAATCTATCCAGAAATGGCATGATGGACTACCCATCATGATAGAGTGTCCAGATATAGCATGCTGAACAATAATATACCAAGAAAAGCATGATGGACTCCTCATATAATATTTTAGTCAGTTTATCATGTAATATTTTATTTACCTATATGGATGTTTGTAGATGATGTCAAGTATGTGAGTGGTGAATCAAAAAGGCTTGTTGTGCCAAAAGAACTAACATATAGCAAGTTGGTATAATTGATATGTTCATTTTCAAATAGGTGCGACATCTCACTACATTGAATGGGTTATGGACATCAAGGACAATTGAAAATTAAAATTGCTCAGAAATGAGATGATGGTCCAGCTAGAAATGGCACGATAATGATAACTTGCTCAGAAATGGCATAATGGTCTTCCCAGAAATAACATGATAACCTACCTAGAAATGGTATGATGAACAATAACCTGCCTAGAAATGGCATCATGAACAATAATTGAATTTAATTCTAGTATCACATGTATACCAATGACTAATATATTCCAAGAAAACAATATGTATTTCAATGTTAACAACCAACATCAAAATCTAATACGTCCACACACAACAATATGTCCACAAACTTTAAATATCATGTAAAGATTACAATTATACACAATTATCGTTTGAGATAAGAGAGGAGAATCAAAATTTGACAACCGAAAAAATAATTGCAAAAGGAGAATAGTTTCTCATATGATTCCAACAACATTGAGGGAAGAGAGCACAACCAAGATAACCCAAAGCAACATGAACTACAAGTCTATAGCATGGCCCTCCAAATTCTGCACCCACTGTTAGACGCCTAAACACCATAACAACAATACAACCAACAGAAGTAGAGAAGAATACAAAGAGAAGCTAAGTCCTTCAGCATTATGCACCCACTGTTTTTTAGCCACGAAACACCAATGCCCACATATATATTCATGAAATTGCTGCAAACAAGAACGAGTAAAATTTAAATTATTATTTCACACAATTTATTCTAGACAATAATGTTAAGCTGAGAAAATGCAACTAATCAATCTCTGAGTTAGGTTTTTAAAAACATTCTTGTTTGATTTTTTTTCATTTTGAAGGAATCAAATTTATTCAAAGAAACCAAAGCAAACAAACTAATCTGACAAATTTGCTAGAATACAATCATCCACACAAGTGGGAAAACTTTCAAGCCAAAACCTATCATTGACCAACAGTTGGTCAAAGCCAACTTTGCAAGAGTATGAACGACAGCATTCACAACTCTTGGAACATGCTTAATCGTTGTAATCACACCAGACATAAGACGAGCATCAATATCTTTACTATCCAATCCTATATCAGCCAAACAATTGCTACAAGAATTAACCAAATTAACCATCCCTAACACATCACTTTTGAATACATTTGGTACTCGTGCATTGGTCTCGTTAAAATAATGCATATCAATAGCCAGTAATATAAACAAAGATGTGGTAGACGAAACCAAACACACCCATCACCAAGAATGTAAATTACAATTGTCAATTGAATATCGAATAACGAAAACTAAATGATTCCAAGTTCAATTGTCAACAGTCAACCTTAAGAACACAATCCGAAAAGAAAGTTAAAAAAAAATTAAAAACCCTAACTTTTTTTTGTAGCGAAAGAAAATCACCGGAAAAGCTTTGGGTCAAACAATCGAAAACATGATTGAAAAGAGATTACCAAGTGCATTCAAAAGTGATGCTATTACTTTTCAATTGCTACCAGAATTAACCACCCCTAAGCATATATTAGCAATGTATTCTTTTCAAATAAATGAATAAAATTAGTAGCAATGTATTAAACGGAAAAAAATTGAGATTGAAGTAAACCTTTGATGGACGAATCTT
Organism: Dipteronia sinensis; assembly: GCA_033220585.1. Classification (NCBI taxonomy): domain Eukaryota; kingdom Viridiplantae; phylum Streptophyta; class Magnoliopsida; order Sapindales; family Sapindaceae; genus Dipteronia; species Dipteronia sinensis. The sequence continues at coordinate 23,408,638 of CM065642.1, forward strand.
CTTCTCTCGCAAAGTTGCATGGAAAACAGACAACCCTCCCGCGCAGGATTCTACGATGGATGGGTTGGCGTTGAGGCCGAGGGAAGCAAGACAATAGCGTCTTCCTCTCGTCCTCGATAAGGGAATCACGGTAGATGGTTCTTCTTCGTGTCGGCAGCCCCCCTTCGCGTAGCTTCTCGAACGACGATGGCTTCTCCGATGACGACTTCTCTCGCGGTGCCTCCTTTTCTCGCGTTCGATGAAACCTTTCGTCTCTCCCTCTCTATCTCTCTCTTTCAGACAAAATTTAAAACAAATTAAAAAGAACTAGGTTAACAATTCAATAAGGATAATATAGTCTTTTTACAATAAAGGTTGGTTAAAAATATTTTTTACTGCAGCTTGGTTAGAATTGAATTTAACGAACATTTTTTTTCTCTCTATTATCATAGAGCCTCAACATAGCACGTGTTAACATAAGAATGTTTGACCTTTAATTAATATTTTTAAAATTATATTCAACCCTTCATTTTTCAATTCACAGTTGATTTTCTAGATTTAATAAGAATTGTTACTATTACTAAATCATATTTTTCCTTTAATTCTTGATGAATAATATATTATCATATCTATGTTTATAAAATATAGTATAACGGAGTATTAAAGAGCAATAAAGCTTTTGCTATTAAGTAGTTATTAATAATTGTAATAAATTCTGATAATATAATTTTTTTTCGTAAATCACATATCAATAGATAATCAAGAGCCAACCCCGTAATTAATGGAAGCGTGAATAATATCTCTAAACCAATAACATAATTGATTTTTAATTATTAAGTATTATTATTACTTTCTGAAGTATTATATTTTTTTTAAATCTCACGTTTTTTCCATCTCATCCTATTGACTCTCCCTCACAATCAAACTCAAAGAAAGCGGTGGGGAATTTGATGGCTTTGGGTGGTGAGAGTAATTTCTACAGATTTTGTTTTAATATTTGGTTTAATAATTTTAATTTTTCTTTATGTGTGTGGAAACACTTTAGTTGTTAAAAATGTAATTTTGGATTAATTATAGAATTTTAACTTTGGCTGTCTTGGAATTTCAATTAACTGTTCACTAAGGTATTCACTATGGAACCATCTGATAAGGTTAGCATCCTACTCATCGCCACAAATGCAGAAAATCAATAAACTGATTGAGACTTATGATGCACTTTATACTTATGAACGATGTATTCGATAGACATACTATTACTATAGATAAATATTAGGGTTATAGTTTTTGTTCTAAGTGTAACACCGTATTGTCTCTTAAAAAAATGCATCTACTCCGGTTTTTAGGTATCCCCAATACCCGATTTTTCCCTAGATTGTTTTTAAGGGAATTTTTACATTTTTTTTTGGCAGTTTATTTCTTTACATTTTTAAACCTTTTTATTCTCTTTTCTTTTTGGTTTTTTAGAATGTATTAATTATGCATTGAATACAAGATTATTATTCCAAAAATAATTGTTTTTGAATTTTAATTATCCATATCAATGATAATAAATAAATATTTTTCAAAACATCAATTGTAATACAAAATTAATGGTAATCCGTTTTTTTAGAATTAATGATAAATTCTAAAAATATATTAATTGTAATACATTAATGATATTATGATAACATAACAAAGAATTAAAATAATAGTTTTTGATCAATTATTAATGGTAACACATTATAAACATTAATTATTGTATTCAATTCGATATATTAATTTTCAAAATATATGAAATTCACTCATAATATATATATGTGGTAATAAATAATATATATTTTGTAAGAATTACACTAAACTTGGTACATTGGTAACATTAGGAGAATTATTCATTTTTCCATTAATTATGGGATTGACTCTTGATTTGCTATTGATTATAGAGATATATTCTATATATTATACTATTTTATAGATTTTACTTTAGAGGAATTTAATGACAATGCTTCTCACGACACGACAAGTGTCAAGGTGAGGCTCCATTATAGGAGATTACTAAGAATTTAATAAAATAATTAATTGTATAGAAAAACCAAGAACCAACCTCATAATCAATGGGATAATGAATAAAAGTCTAGAGTCAAAATAAGAAATTAATAAAATAATTAATAATATAGAAAATCCAAGAGCCAATCCCGTAATTAGTGTTGAAAAAATCTCATAATTAATGGGATGAAGAATAAAAATCTAGAGCCAATTGGCATGACCATTAATGAATTTAAAAAAAAATTATATTCAACCCTTCAGTTTTATATTTAACTTTCAACTAACAATTGATTTTCTAAATTTAATGAAAATTATTACTATTATTAAATACTATATTTTTCCTTTAATGCTTGATGAATAATATATTATCATAGAATCTCAACATACCACATGTTAACATGAGACTGTTTGACCATTAATTAATATTTTTAAAATTATATTCAACCCTTCAGTTTTATATTCAACCCTTCATTTTTCAATTTGCAGTTGATTTTATATATTTAATAAGAATTGTTATTATTATTAAATCATATATTTTTCCTTTAATGTTTTATGAATAATATATCATCATATCTATGTTTATAAAATGGATAATGGTAGACATTCAACCCTTTTATCCAACATTTGCATCCAACTTGATATGTGGGTCATTGGATGCTTTGACAAGTGCATACAACCAAGTCAAAGCATTTAAATCCAATGGCACACACATCAAGTTGGATGCAAATGTTGGATAAAAGAGTTGGGTGCCAACCATTATCCTTATAAAATATAGTATAATGGAGTCTCAAAGAGCAATAAAGTTTTTTGCTATTAAGTAGTTATTAATAATTGTAATAAATTCTAATAATATATTTTTTTTTTCATAAATCACACATCAATAGATAATCAAGAGGCAATCACGTAATTATTGGAATAGTGAATAATATCTCTAAACCAATATCATAATTGATTTTTAATTATTAAGTATTATTATTATTTTTTGAAGTATTATATTATTTTGTAACTTTAAGAGACAAGACATAAATTCCTTTTTTTTACCAAAGCTATTAAGTAGTTATTAAGTTCAATAACTTTTAATAATATAATCTTTTTTTCATAAATCACATATCTATAGGTAATCAAAAGGCAATCTCATAATTAATTGGATAGTGAATAAATTGATTTTTGAATATTAAGTATTTTTTTTAAGTATTCCATTACTTGATAAGATTAAAAGACAAGCCATAAATTTTTTTCAGCAAACCATAAATTTGTATTAATTAAGTTTTTTAAAGTATTGTTGATTATTTAACTATAATATATATATATATATATATTATAATATTTGATAAGTTCTTTTATTTTATTTTTTGTTCATTAAGAAAATTTATTAATTATCTCATTAGTTATGGAATTCATTCTTCATTCTATTCATTATCCTATTAATTATGGGATTGACTCTTGATTTTTCTATACTACTAATTATTTCATCTTATTTTGAAGTCTTAACATGCCACGTGTCGGAATGGCAAGGATTGACCATTAATTAGTTTTTTTTTAAATTATATTCAACTCTTCAGTTTTATATTCTTCCACTCTTTATTTTGTTTTTCAATTAACGGTTGATTTTCTAGATTTAATGAGAATTATTACTTTTATTAGATCATATATTTTTCCTTTAATGCTTGATGAATAATATATTATCATAAAGTTTCAACATATCACATGAGATATAACTAGACCAGATGATTGATTAATTTTATATTAGAGATGTCAAAGAAATAAATCTAGAGAAATGCCCCATGATTGTATTTTATCACCGATGCATCTAATATCTTAGACTAATAAATTAAATCATTAAACTATTGTTGCGTTATATTTTATAATTCCCACACATTGTGTGGGATGTAATTTAGTATGTATCTATATAATATATAAAAGCTGACCCTCACAGAGCCACGTGTCAACGTGAGGGAGCTTTAGATTTAAATGAATTCACTTCTTTCTTTTTAAAAATATAAACGTATTCAATAATATATATATATATATATATATATATATAATATAAAAGTTGACCCTCACAGTGCCACATGTCGTCGTGAGGGATCTTCGGCTATTAATGGATTGATTTGGCTTTGAAAGTATTATTGCTCTCTTTAAAAAAAAATACTAAATTATTAATGGTGGCATTCAATTTTCCTTATTGGTTCATTATAGACTCTTTATTCCATCTCTAATCTCTAATGGTAATGGTAAAATGTTCATATTTAATAGATGTAAAATGTCCATATTTAATAGGATAGAGCATAAAAATATCAAACTTATATTAATTCATTTAATTTACAAAGATGCATGTATGGCTCTTGCCTCTTGGGGATGTAAAACGGAAAGATCAATTCCAAAAACGTTTACCGCTGCTATTATTCTAAATTAATATTTATTGACAAAAAATAAAATTTGAGAATATCAAAAGATCTTATTGCTGCCATTAATATTAATATTTATTTTTTTTATCACATTCCATAATTAATTAGTATTATTAATTAGTCATAAACTTATATACTGTAATGTGAAGAGTCCAAAAAGAATTCATTACAATCTTCTGCTCCTCTCTAATATTTTTCTATATATAGACCATTGCCCAATTTATTTGATTCATTTCAGCATTCTTAAGGTCCATATTTCTCTTTCTCACTCTAGCTTTCATTGCAACATTTTTAAGGGAAAATGATGTAATCCATGTTTTTCTCATATTTTCTTTTTCTTTATCGGATACCATTTTCTCTTTTCCTTGCAAAATTGTATTTCTAATACTATTGTATTATATTGTGTAAATTAACTTATGTCTTTTTGTGTTGATTTGCAGATTATGGTTTCGACGATGAGTCAGCTTTTTGGGATCAATTACGGTCAAGTTGCCACTATCAGAAAAAGTCCCTGATCTCTTGAGTGCCAATAAGTTCACAAAAGCAAGAGTTTATGATGCAAATTTTGTAAATAAGGGTTTGATTATGGGTGTTTTGTTCTTTGGAGTTTTCTATGAATGTGAAAGAATAAAGAAACCGGTTTATATCAAAAAAAATTTAGATCAATTTTGTTGTGTTCCTTTTACTGTATTTTTATGCATCTTCCATCTTTTATATTTTATTTTTAGTGTTTTTATTTAATATAGTCCAAGGGCATTTTGGATTTCTTATAATTCAAACTTGATAACTTGACAGACTCTTCCATAACGACTGTTAGTTTCTCAGGGTTGTCTCTATAAAAAACCATTTTGGCTCATTTTTGATATAATAATTTCAAAAGTCAAAACCCTAAAATTTTATGGAATATTTGGTAAGTTTATTTTATTATTATATTCCCCAAATTATAGATTATATAAGCTATATTTTAATTAATAAAAAACCCATATGTATCTATATATACCTTTTTAGTTTTGTTTTCTTTTTAATTGTTTAGAATGTTTTATTATTTCTAAAATTAAATATTTTTAAAATTTAAATATTCTTATAAATAGTAATAAATCAACATTTTACAAAACAAATTAAAAAAAATTATATTCAACTCTTTATTTTTTTTTTCAATCGACAGTTTATTTTCTTAGTTTAATGAAAATAATTACTATCAACAAATCCAATATATTTCTTTTAATGCTTGATGAATAATATAATATCATAGAACTTCAACATGCCATGTGTCAACCCTTCATTAATTAATATTTTTTAAATTATATTCAACCCTTCATTTTTTCGAAACACAGTTGATTTTCTAGATTTAATGAGAATTGTTACTATTATTAAATCATATATTTTTCCTTTAATGTTTGATGAATAATATATGATTATATCTAGTTTAGAAAATATAGTGTAATGGAGTCTCAAAGAGCAATAAAGCTTTTGCTATTAAGTAGTTATTAATAATTGTAAAAATATTTAATAAAATAATTTTTTTCATAAATCACATATCAACAAGAGGCAATCCCGTAATTAATAGAATAGTGAATAAATTCTCTAAACCAATATCATAATTAATTTTTAATATTATTAGTAATATTATTATTTTTATTTGAAGTATTACATTATTTGGTAAGTTTAAAAGACAATCCACAAATTATTATTACTATTATTTTACAATAGCTATTAAGTAGTTATTAAGTGTAATAAATTTTTATAATATAATCATTTTTCCTAAATCACATATCTACAGGTAATCAAAAGGCAACATCATAATTAATCGGATAGTGAATAAATTGATATTTAAATATCAAGTATTTTTTTTTTGAAGTATTCCATTATATGGTAAGATTAAAAGACAAACCATAATTGTTTTTTGTCAATAAGCTATAAATTTGTATTAATTAGTTTTTTTTTTAAGTATTGTTAATTATTTTAATAATATATATATATATATATAACATAATATTTGGTAAGTTATTTTATTTTATTTTTGGTTCATTATGAAAATTTATTAAGTTTCTCATTAGTTATGGAATTGACCCTTCATTCTATTCATATCCCATTAATTATGAAACTGGCTCTTGATTTTTCTATACTATTAATTATTTTATCTTATTTAGGAGCCTTAACATGCCTTGTGTCGACATGAGAGGCTTGACCATTAATTAGTATTTTTTAAAAAAAGTTATATTCAACCTTTCAGTTATATATATGAGTGGTGCTATTGGCACACCTCCCACTGATCTATTCATGCACCATTTTTTAATTATATAATTTTTTTTCCTTTATCAAAATTACTTAAAGAGACATACAATTTAGGAAAGAAATCTTCTACAAAGTAAATATATTAAAATCTTATATTCATTTTCCAAAAAACAAAAAAAAAACTAGTAATCTTTTTCTTCAAAAAAAAAATTAACTCTTAAACCCTAAAATCTGCTTCTTACATACATCTAAAATATTATGAAAGAGTTTGAGAACGATATCAAGAAAATTGAAGAATTGTCTAAGAACAATATCAAACATCTTGAAGAATTATCTGAGAATGACATAAAGCAAGAATTGTCTGACAATGATAGTAAGCATCTGGAAACAATCCATTCTTTGGAAATAAGTTTGAAGTTTATTTTTTCTTTAGAATGATATCAAGTTGTCGTTGTGTTAAAGTACCCTGTTATTTTTTATTTTTTCGTTTCCGAAATAAGGAGAAAAAAAAAACTAAAAATAAAGAAATAAGAAGAAAAAAAAATAAATCAATCAATGGAGGTGAGAGAGATGTATACAGATACAGAGATAAGAGATAGAGAAATCATATATGATATATATTAAGTTTGAAAAATAAGTAAAATGGGTAGTTTTGGAAATAAACAAAAAAATTTAATAAAAACATTTAATTTATTTCATTAAATCAAAATTTTAAAAAGTGGGACATGAATAGATCAGTAGGGGTGTGCCAATAGCACCACTCTATATATATTCTTCAACTCCATCTTTTTCAATTAACAGTTGATTTTCTAGATTTAATGAGATTTTTTTTACATTATCCAATTTAATGATAATTATTACTATTATTAGATCATATATTTTTCCTCGATGAATAATATATTATCAGAGCCTCAACATATCACATGAAAAGGATTGGCGTGACCATTAATTAATTTTATATTGAAGATGTCAAAGAGATAAATCTAGAGAAATGCTCCATGATTGTTTTAAATCACCAATGTATCCAATATCTTAGACTAATAAGTTATGAGTATTTAAATTATTGTTGTGTTATAAATTTATTGAGTTCGTAAAATGGAAAAATCAATACCAAAAACATTTACTACTGCTATTATTCTAAATTAATATTTGTTGACAAAAATAAAATTTGAGAATATCAAAAGATCTTATTACTGCCATTACTATTAATTAATATTTATGGACAAATAAAATTTGAGGATATAAAAAAAAAACCAATGCATCCACATGTAAAACTTTTTGTTGTTTCATGGTATATTTAATTTGAACTCCATTTTTCAATAATTCGTTTGCGTCCATCAAGTAAATTTTACGTACAAGATTTTATTTATTTCTTCCGCTACCTTAGTAACGTAACAACACAAAACATGATTATTCAATTAAATTTGTGAGCATTTAATCATAGTTATCTATCCTTCTACAATGAATGACTTTTATGACTATAAATACATAGTGCTATATCGAAGAGTTAAGAATGGGAGGAGCGTACAACATGTTGTTTGGTCGATGCAGGGTAGTGATGGCGGCAGCGAAATCGTCGGCGGTGGAGTCGGGATGTGTGAGGAAACTTGGGATCATGAAAGTGGTACCTGTGTCTCAAGAACCGGGCAAGTTTCTGTGATCAAATGAAGCGTAAAAAAGTGGTATGCACTGGCGATATCGCGTACGTCTGGGAATACATCAGACTCAACATCCTCCAGAATCCTACAAATAGGAAGAAGTATTTTGCGATGATAAGTTGAAGACTATCCTTGGTGAAAAAGGCTCAGTTGGATTCACAAAGATTGCCAGATTGATGTCTCAACATTTTGTGAAATCTGCTTGATGATCATTTATTGAAACCTGCTGGTGGTGGTTTGGGGGTTATATAAACTTATGACATTTCTATTAGTTGTTGTTTTTTTTTTACTAAGTTTAATTTATGGTTTTAGATGATATGATATTGTGTTACTTTATGCATATATGAATTTCTTTTAGAGAAAATATGGTATGGCTGCATAAAAAAATTACATTGTGCTATATTGACTTATGAGTATCCAATTACAAAACTAAAGTTCAGGATATATAGAAAATCTTATAATATACGTGTACTTTTATCACATTCTTTTAAAAATTTATTATACATGTTTTTTCTTTCACTCCCTTAGGGAAGCATATATACAGATGAAGGTGAATAGAGCTACAAGCGTAATGGACGCCTTATGGAGATTCCAATATCTTAATATGATAACGGGGTTATCAACGCGCTTTCGTCAACAATGCTGATGTAAATGGTAACTTTGAGAGTCTAATGAAAATTGGTGGTGATGGTTGGAAAATAGAGAATATAAACATTTGATTTGATTTTTATTTTTTTTCAAGAAGTTAATTGTACCATTGATTTGTCTTTTCCTTTTATAATTAAGATTGAATGGTTCAAAACGGTAAATATTTTAAAGAATTTTAAAGAAGTCCAATCTCTGTGTTTTGAAACAAACACCAGTACAAACCTTTTGGTCCCTCAACCGACACATATGGTAATTTTTCTATAGATGATGTAGTCATTGTTGTTTTTCATGGATATCATGGTATTAGTGTTCATATCTTCAAAGCTCTGGTAAGTTTTGTTTTGTTACTGTTAAAGTAGAGTTATATTATTTTCTTAAATATATAAAATATAAATTGGTTTCTCTTTTGAATGCGGAGACATAATTAAGATGAAGATTGAAACATAAACATATTAATTTTTCATTGCAACACTAACAAGCTTGCATATAACTTATTTTATTAAGTTATACAAACACAATACTTTTTATATATTTTTATGCAAACTTTACCTAAAAATTCAAATTACAGATATCATTAATGCTACTTATATAATGGTTAAATTTTATATTATTGCAATCTTGAAGGTAAATTTCTTTGTTATTGTATCATTATCATTTTATATTGCTTTTAAATAATTATATTGATGTAGGAACGTGCGATATGATGAAGAAGACGAAGTTGTAAGTGATTTAGCTTTAACTTTAATTGTTTTAAGTCTACTTCCGATCTTTGTATTTTAGCTTCTAAAACTAGAGTAAAAACTAAGATTATTGATGATAGGATATGAGATTTTCCTATGACTATAGTAATCATGGTAGATAATTACAACTATATTACTTTTGATTTAGGATTATTTTTTATATTATTTTAAGTATAATATTTTCATCAATATAAAAACTCCACAAATGTTATTTTCAATTTATCTTTTACATTGCCCACACATCGTACGGGTTGTAAACTAGTATATATTAATAAGGCAAAATGAAAAAAAATTTGGATTTAAATGCATTCATTTCTTTCTTTTTATAAAATATAAATATATTCATTTCTATATATATTAATAAGGTAAAATGAAAGGAGTTTTAGAATTAAATGCAATCGTTTCTTTCCTTTTTAAAATATAAATGTATTCATATATATATATATATATATATGTATATATTAATAAGACAAAATGATTAGACAATTTGATTACCATTAATATATTCATTTCTTATATATATATATATATATATATATATATATATATATTACTAAGGTAAGATGAATAAACAATTTGATTACAATTATGAAACAAGATAACAATTATTTAAATTCTTCCTATATCAGTTTTTAAAAACATTCACAGCATCCTTACAAAATAAATAAAAAAACAGAAACCACCCGTCATATTATTCTTTTGAATAGACTTTGAGTTTATTCAATTAAACCACATAATCATAATAACCAAAATCTCTCTCATCTTCCTGGATTTTCTCTATAAAAACCACCAAAAATCTCACATTTTTTCTAACTCATTCTATAGACTCTCAACACCTAAATGGTGAGGTATTGGATTGTATTGGGAGGTGAGAGTAATTTCTACATATTTTTTTTAATATTTGGTTGAATATTTTTAATCTATTAGTTTTTTGTTTGTTATGATGTTTGTCAAATGCCTCTTGCAAAAAGCCTTTAATCATTCCAGATATCATTTTCTTATCTTTTTGTTTATTGTTTATTTTTAGGAAACATTTTAGTAGTTAAAAAATGTAATCTTGGATTGATTATTGTTGTGATGTATTTCGGTATCTTTATCATGTTTGTTTTGATTAACAGAACTTGAAACAAAGAATTTTAACTTAGACGGACTTGGATTTTCAATTAGCTGTTGTTCGTTATGCAACCCTCCGGTAAGGCTAACATCCCGCTCATCACCACAAATACTAACAAATCTATGGACCGGTTGAGATTTGTGAGGTGCTCTGTACTTACGGATGATGGATTCAATTGACAAACTACTACTATAGATAAATATTATGGTTGTAGTCTTTGGTTCTAAATCTAACAATGTATTGCCTATTTCAAAAAAAAAAATTAAATAAAAAAAATTGTATCTACCCAGATTTTTTATAAGGAAATTTACACATATTTTTTATAGTATTTTTCCCTTCTATTTTTAACCTTTTTGTTTTCATTTCTTTTTGATTTTTTTAGAGTGTATTAAATATGCATTAAATACACTATGATTATTTCCAAAAAATTGAATTTTAATTATTCTTATATAGTAAATGATAATTAATACATATTTTTCAAAACAAATTAAAATATCAATTGTAAATACCAAATTAATGGTAATCCGTTTGGTACGGAATTAATGCTAAATTTTAAAAAAGATATCAATAGTCATATCTTAATATAACATAACAAAAATTTAAAATAATAATTTTTAATCAAATATTAATGGTAAGATATTAAAAACATCAAATATTGCATTCAATTCAAATGATTCTTTTCCTAAATATATGAAATTCACTTATATTATTTTTTTTAAAAATGGTAATAAATAATTTTTTTTGTACAATAATAAATAAAAATAACTCCACTACTATTTACATCTCAATAAAAGTTTTCACTTTTTTTATTTTTGTAATGAATCATATGAGAGGACGCGTGAAATATATAAAAGTGAGTTTATTAAAAAAAATGGAATGCCCTTAAAAAATAAGCGTGGAAAAATAAATTAATCTATCACTAAGTTTGACAATAACCTACATGGAGTTTTTTTTTTAAATTGAATACTTCTACAACTATTTCTAGAATAAACGTTTATATATATATATATATATATATATATAAACATAATTATAAAACCTCTAAATACACCCAAATTTACTCGAAAATACTTTTTTTTATAAATGTTAATAACTAAATATTTTTCAAAACAAATTAATATATATATATATATATACAATAATTTTCACATAAGTGCGCACTGATAGAATTATATAAGGACATTGAATGTGAATGAGTGGCTCACATTCAATGTTCTTATATAATTCTATCAGTGCGCACTGACAGGAAAATGACTATATATCAACAAAGTAAGTGAATTGTTAATTTGATTGTCATTATGAATATTAATTATTATTAATTGTTTAAAAATCAATTATAGGATTGGTTAACAGAATTTATTCATTATGGCATTAATTACGAGATTTTCTCTTAATTACCTATTGATTTTGTGATTTACTATTGTCTCTTAATTGCTTTTTTAGGACTCTTAATTGCCTTTTTATTTGTATATTATATAGATATAGAAACGGAGGGTTGTTTAATTTATTATATAGGTGAATTGAAAATTATTTATTGCATTAATTGAAATTTGACTGCTCTCTATCTCTTTAGTAAAAAAAAAAATATATATATATATATATATATATATATTAAAAATTATTACAATTCTTTAAGACAAAAACAATAAATTTGTATACTTTTTAAATTAATTACTTTTTAAGTATGCAAGTTATGACAAAATAAAGAATTAGTATACATCATCAATACAAAGCTTTTGATATAAGGTAACTGATACTTCTTACAAGTTTTTTTATTTAGAAAATAAAGTGGAATTATTAGGTATTTGAATTTTTAAGTCATAAATAAATAGATTGATTAGTACATCATGACTTTGTTTTAGACTTATTTAGTCTACAAAGTACCATATTCAATATCTTTTTTATAATAAAAATTGAATTGCAATAAGAACTTTGACAAGCGAAATTTAAAGATAAAATGAACTTTTTTAAAATTTCAACTTATTAGTCAATTTATTCAAATGGTTAGAGCTAACTAATGATTGGCTAAATACTACAACTTAAAATGTTCCAATTGTCAATAAATTACCTATTTTATCTATTATTTTTTAAATGTCGATTGTAATATCAAAATAATGGTAATTCGTTTTGTATGGAATTAATGATAAGTTTTAAAAGCATGTCAATGGTAATGTATTAATGTTTAATGATAATGTTTTTGTATGTATTAAAATATTAAGTTTTAATCAAATATTAATGGTAACACATTAAAAACATTAATTATTACATTCAATCCAATATATTATTTTTCTAAATATATGAAATTCACTTATATTTGTTTGGTAATAAATAATTTTGTTTTGTAAGATAATAAATAAATATCGGTAATTAAGAGACAATCACGTAATTAATGAGATAGTAAATGAATTCTCTTAACCAATCTCATAATTGATTTTTTGTTATTATGTTTTTTTAATTATTACATTATTTTGGTAAGTTTAAAAAACAAGCCATAATATTTTTTCCCAATAAGCTATAAATCCTTATTAATCAGTTTTTTTTTAAGTACAGTATTGTTAATTGGTTGTAATATTTCAAAAAATAATATTGTTAATTAGTTATCTATATAGTTTACATTATATTATTTGGTAAGTTATTAATTGAAATAATCTTTAATAATATAATTATTTTTCCTAAATCAAATCAATTGATAATCAAGAGGCAATCACATAATTAATGGGATAATGAATAAATTCTCTTTACCAATCTCATAACTGATTTTTAATTATTAAGTATTTTTTTTGAAGTATTACATTATTTGATAATTTTAAAAGATAAGCCATAATTTTATTTTATTTTGTGCCAACAAGACATAAATCCGTATTAATTAGTTTATTTTTAAATATTGTTAATTAGTTTTAATATTTCAAAAAAAAATACTGTTAATTAGTTATCTATATAATTTATTTGGTAAGTTATTACAATCTCGAACGCACAACATGGTGTTATTTTATAGCCAAACAAAGGAAAGTTAATAGGACGTAAACTCTTTATTGTTTATGTCGGTTTTTCTAATTTTTGAACAAAAATACCTTTAAAGAAATTTAAAATTTTGAATTTTTTTTTTCAGATCTATTCGCAGACCTCTAGCTATATATACACAGTATATATATATATATATATATATATATATATATATATATGTTCCATTCAAAATTAATTAAGAAAATTAAAAGTCAAAAGAATATTTTTTTCACTTCAGGACTAGAATTGACAACAAAAGAAATTTTATTGAAGGTGACTAAAAATAGAAAAAGACATTAATTTTTAACTATTTTCACCTATTTCCTAATTGTTTTTTGGAAAGGTATATCCTCTTTAATAATTGATTATATAAAAAGGATAATTAAAGTAACAACAAGAAGAAATGCGACTTTTTGCCTTACGTGTATAATTATGCAAATATTGTTTCCTTATACGTTACGAGAGAAATTACTCAGACGATTTTACAATTAAAGATTCAGATTACAAAATCCATCCAAAAAGGGAAAAAAATTCTTTGAGAATTTCAATAATCATTACAAAGAAATTAAAATAATGCATTCCCTTTTGCTTCTTATCCCTCTCGACTCATATCTCCATTTTCCACCCTATTTAAACACCTCTCTTCAATACACAAATTCTCAATCTCTCCATATCTCTTTGAGTTTCAACAATGGCAGCTCTATCAAGCAATCTCTTTATTGTTCTCTCCATTCTGTGTCTCTCTGGTTTCTCCTTTTCAGAAGCTGAAAAGGGTGGTTTCAGTGTTGAACTGATCCACCGTGACTCTCCGAAATCTCCCTTTTATAATCCCCAAGAAACCCCCTACCAGCGAGTCACCAAAGCCGTTGGCCGTTCAGTCAATAATATCAACCGTTTTAATCGTACGCATGTTTCTCCAAACGCAGCAGAAGCTGATATAATCTCCAATGTCGGAGAGTACCTGATGAACATATCGATAGGGACACCGCCTGTGGAGATTCTGGCGATCGCTGATACGGGCAGTGATCTTGTATGGACACAGTGCAAGCCTTGCTCGGAATGTTTTGAGCAAGACGCTCCACTGTTTGACCCTAAAAGATCATCCACTTACAGGGACGTTTCTTGCTCCTCAAGTCAGTGTAGTTCCTTGGACAGAACTTCTTGCTCTCCTGAGACTAAGACATGCGAATATTCTGTTTCGTATGGCGACAGGTCTTTCTCGAATGGAAATCTTGCCGTTGAAACTGTCACTTTGGGGTCAACAAACGGCAGGCCAGTTGTTTTAACAAGAAAAGTATTCGGCTGTGGACACAACGATGGTGGAACTTTTGATTCGAAAACGTCTGGAATTATAGGCCTTGGTGGTGGAGATGTTTCGCTTATTAGGCAAATGGGTTCTTCAATTGATGGAAAATTCTCATATTGCTTGATCCCATTTGGTTCTGAGACTTCAAATGTAAGCAAACTCAATTTCGGAAGCAGAGCAGTTGTTTCAGGTTCTGGTACGGTTTCAACTCCTTTGGTGGCGAAACAGCCGAGCACATTCTACTTTCTGACACTTGAATCAATCAGTGTAGGAGAAAAGGCAATCCCATTTGAAGGTTCTTCATTTGGATCATCAGAGGGAAACATTATTATTGATTCAGGCACCACATTGACAATCCTTCCTGAACAATATGCTTCAGAATTGCTTGCAGCCATTTCTGATTCGATCGATGCAGAACCTGTCAACGACCCCCAGGGATTCCTGGATCTTTGCTATGAAGTTACCGAAGATTTCAGGGTCCCGGACGTCACAGTTCAATTTAGTGGTGCAGAGGTGAAGTTGAGGCCTATCAATCTTTTCATTGGGGTCAGTGAGGGTGTGGTTTGCTGCACTTTTAAGGGATTGCAAGACAATGCAATTTATGGCAACTTGCATCAGATGGATTTCTTGGTTGGATATGATACTCAGGAGCAGACTGTCTCCTTTAAACCAACTGATTGCACCAACAACTAGTTCATTTGATTTCATTTCATTTCCTTCAGGAGTGTTGTCAGTCCATATATGTCTTTCTATGTTTTTATGTTTCCTTTGTGTTGAATATGTAATCGATAGGTTTGAACAAGTTTATGGAGATCGCCCTTTTTTATTTATTTATTTATTAATTAATTATAAATTTGGGAATGGAGGGAGGTATATATGGACAAACTTTGCTGAGCTTTTTAGATATATTTATAAGTGGATAAAAAATAAATAGAAGGCTAGGATTTATTTAAGTAGTTTACTTTTTGTTTTCTCTGACTTACAGATAGGGGCCAGCTAACACTCCATCTCTAACAGTTTACTTTTTTTTTTTCTTATCTAACCTTACAAACAGTCCTGCTAACTCCCTTTCTGTCATTGTTCGTCGCAAATTTCAATGACAGTAGAGTACGGTATGGACAGAAAATCCTAACTCCATTTCTGTCCTTGCTCTTCGATGACCAACCAAACTTCGGCGATGGTAGAGTACGGAACCAAATTTCAACTAAATCAACTCACTAATTATATATAAAAAATTTACAGTACCAGAGAAAATATATGTATAAATTGCCAAATCTTTGACAAAGGTCACTTTCCCATAGAATAATTTATTGGATCTAAATTTGTAAATCAGTGGCTTTTGCTAAAATTTCAAAACAATTCTCAATTTTTCTTTGCTTGATTGCTTCGCCGGAGTTCTTCTAATTGTTGAAGAGAAGGGTGAGGTTTGAAGCCCTCAATTTTTTTAAATATTGTTTATTTTAAATATAAAAAATAAATAGATTGAGAGGAATTTTAGGAAAAGAGATTGAAGCATTTGATTTATGATATTTAGGTGGGAGAGGCCAGGAATTGCAGAGCAGTCATGAACAAAGGAAAGAGAAGTGAAGTTAGAGTTAAGATTTGTAGAGTCGTGGAGAGAGAGAGCAAATTTTAATGATTTGTCAAATGACGTCGTTTAGAGTGAATTGGGAATAAAAAATAATTTAATCAAATCCTGACCATACAATTTTTTAACTGCCACATGTCGTCGGATCCTTTGAAGCTCAACAAAGTTCAGCAGGGGAGTGGTTCAGCAGAGGATCCTTGTCCTTTCTAGACACCTCTAATATATTCATATATGTGCTTTCCACCTTTGAGGTTTGCTTGGATTGGATTGATGTTGGAAAAATGGTTTGGATACCCATTTTGCAACTCGTTTTGAGTAAGATTGATTTCATTTTAATGATAGGTCAAGGTGGTTTCGTGTTCTCCCCTGTGAGGACATTGAGAAGACATGCTCATGCCCGCTCAAAATGGTGCTCGCTTGTATGAAAAATTGATGCTCAAAGTGCACCCAATGAGCTAAAATAAATCATGAGTCCCACATCGGTGGGAAACAAAGACTTACTTAAATGTGTATATATATACAGTACTTTTTTCCTCAGTACACACTGATATAACTTATATCAATATGTTGTTTGTTGACCACTGATTATGGAGAAGTTTTGACAAGTGCATACATTTTGAGTCAAAGTATGTAAATCTAATGGTCCACATCCAAAGCGTTGATGATGTAATATCAGTGTGTACTTACTTGAAAATTTCTCTCTATATATATATGACTTACATTGGTGGGAAGCAGAGCTTTATAAAAGATCTAATATTAGAACTTAAAAGGTCTACTTGAAGAAAGTATTTCAAATAGACCCTAATAAAAACACGAAAAACGCCTCATGTGAGTTAACCGCCAAATACAAATCATCCAAAAATATCAAAAATTGTTTGTTATGTTTTTTTGTGTGGTTAGTTGTTTTATTTCAAATTTTTTTTGTTGAAAAAATAGAGTCGTCGTTGATTTGCTCTTGAAGGAGCATATCGATGGCTCCAACGTCGGAAGAGGTGAGTTCCTCCTCTGACGTTGGAGGAGCAAGTCTGTTGCTCCTCCATGGAAGAAGACAAAGATGAAGAGAAGAAGATGAAGATGAGAAGGAGAAGAAGAAGATGAAGATGATGAACTAGATGGAAGACGAAGACCAAGAAAAAGAAGAAAAACAAATGATATTTTTGAAATACAAAACTGTTTTTTTTTTTCCATTTTGCTTTGTTTCTTAAAAATAAAATGAAAAACGATTAACTATCAAGAATTTGAAATTGTTTTTTAAAAAAAAGGCATGCCCAAAATCTTCTACCAGATAGGCCCTTATTTTGCAAGACAATGATAAGATGATTGATTAATTCCTTAATGTAGTATCACATTGTTGACTATGCCTAATTCTTTTCCATTTATAATTTTTATATCAATAAATGTTTTCCAAACAAATAAAAAGAAAATATATTTTCTTAAACCTTGCCTAATCATTGGTAAAATACACAAGTCCAACACAAAGATATCTCATTTTCACTAAATAACTTACAAGCAGTGTCGGCTATCGGGTAAAGCAACTAAAACATGAGTTTAGGGTCTTAAAAAAAGGCAAAAAATTCGGGGCCTCATTTATCATAAATTTTGATAATATTATTAAAAATAATAATTAATTTACTAATAAAAATATATAGAAGGGCCTTTTTTTAGAGCAGCTCTATTGTCACTCATAAAATATCTTCCTACATCCATTTTTCTTCTTGCACCCATATTAAAAAAATTAAAATTATTAATTTTACTCCCTACACCCTTTAAAATATCAAAACTATCCTTTAAGGTTTTTTTTTTTATTTTTCAATTTTAAACATATATATTTTCTCATTAACCCATTTCTCTTCATTTGCTTCCACCATTGAAAAAATAAAATAAAATTCTTGTACATATTGTTTCTTCTTTCAAATAAAAAAAAACTACGTACAGTCTCTTCGTTTCCTTTAACAAATATTTCCCTTTAACAAATATTATAGAATTTACTTTGATAAAACAAATTGCATATTCAAATAAAACTCTACAACTAAGATTTTACTTGGGCTAAAATAAAATACAAATCCAACTCTAAGACTAATTATATATTTTTTTTCCGTTGTCACTTACGGAATCAATGTATTGAATCATCTAAAAATCATGAAATCATAATGGTTTACACACTTAATCATCGTCATAGAAAACAACAACAATAATAATTAAACAAACAACAATATGCAGCTTCTTTTGTCATAGAAAAACACTATTTTTTCAATCATCAAACAAATCAATTTTTTTCATTTAAAAATTTGGTTTCTTTAAAATTCATCTACCAAGTTTTTCGGTTTACAAACCAATTAAATTAATAAGAATTTGTAGTTGAATTAAAGTAAAGTGAGTGAGCGAGTTGTGTTTGAGGACCTTATAGGCTTGATCGAGTTCTACAACTGCTTAAAAAAAAGAGTTCTACAAGACTACGACTGCAACAATTTTTTATTTAATTACAAGACAATAATAAAAATTAAAGTAAACATACCTAAATGCATTCAGAATCCATGAAATCAATTTTTGTTCATCCATTCATTGACTATATGTAAAAACAAAATCTTATATTTCCTATTGATATTGAGTTTGATTAAGTATATATTATTAGGGTTTATTTTGATTAGGTGTTCAACTTATAGGTGTAAGAAGTAAATTTAATTTCCAATTATAAAGCCACATAATTTAAATAATTAAATATAACTGTACTTTAGAAACAAAAAAGTTTCATTAAAACATAGGTGTAGTAAGATATTTGTGGGTGGCAATAGAGCCACCTTTTTTTTTATTATTATAACTATCTAGAAAGAGTGTGGATATTGACACACATAAAGGTTATTAGTTCACTCATTTTTATAAATACACTCATGTCTAAAATTTAAAAAATAAATATTACTATAATCACCAATCATAATGCCAATAGTACCCTCATTGAAATAAATACATTCATTTTGATACATATTATTTATAAACACTCTTAAATTATTATCACACCCAATTTATAAAAAACAAATCATACTATTTTTGGAATCAAATCCTCTTTTAATGATGGTCCAATTTACTTTTAGAAATATCTTGAATGTATGAGTCTTATAAAAGTGAATATGAAAAACCGTATATGGGGTTAAGAGATTTTCCATATGAAATTCTCTTATTTATACAACAATCTTAAATAAAAAAAACTTATTGACATCCACAGCTATCTGTTTGACTTACTTGCATTCGATTTCGATCATTATTGGCTCTTCTGCAATTGCTCCCTGGTTTTTGCACTTCTCGTAAATTGTTCTAGAGACTCGCTTGACTGATAGACAATGATTTAGGCTTTCTGGCTCAGGGTAACCAGATGTTTATTTTTTACCACGAGGGGTCTTGACACACGGTATCTAAGTTTCCACTCACCTTCCGAGGTTCTTACTGGATTTTTATCAGGCCAAGCCAGTCTCAATACATTCAACTCAGGCGGCTCAGATCTTGCGTTTGAAAGCTTCCTGACTATTTTTATGTGCACTCGCCCAATGGAGCGGTGTACCTACACATTTAAACTTAAAAGGAATATAACTTGAGAAGAAAAGTCTTTACCCCTTTTTCTTTTTAGAATTATAGATCGCTGATAGTGTTTTATTTGCACTCAGTCAGTTTCCTTTTCAACTGATCTTTCTGATCAGCTTTGTATACTTGCACACTCATGTATCATTGGTTTATTTGTTTACGCTGAATGTCTCATTTAACTTAATCTAGTCAAGTATCTCATTAATTGGCATTTAATCTTGAGTAATTCATTGGCTTAACTGGGTCAAGTCCCCCTTTTTTGACTTGACTGGTTATCAAAGCATCTAGTTACCTTGTGATAAATTGAATATTTAACCATGTATGTTGTTACCTGGTTTTATGTTGAGTATCTGAGTACCTCAGCCTGATCAAGTGTCTTATTAAACTGACCATTTTTGCTTTGATGGATGACCTGTCTTTGAGTTTTTTTGCTCGGGCTTGCTCATGATGAAGACTTGGTTAGGTATTGATTGGTTGTTCGGTTGATTTTTGGTGACATGGCATACTTAGTTACCGATACTTCAGTAACAATGCTGGCTTGTCAACTGACTAATCTTTACCAATAACAATACCTTCTTAAATACTTAAGCTAAGCATCTTGATCTACTTTCTCAAAGGATCTACTCGGTGAGCTATTGAGCATATTATCAACTCTTTTTTCAAGTTTAGCAGCTCACTTAACTTAATTGCACCAAGTGTTAACTGGTCTTAAGTCTGAGTAGCCCATTGGCTTAGTCAATTTGTACGCTTTACTAGACATGATCAATTTGTCCAAGTATCTCGTTACCCTAGTCTGACCATGTATCTTTAATAAACTGGTCACTTTTATATCTGACCAGTTACCTTATCTAGCTGATCACTTTAGATCTAATCAGTTATCTTCATCGAACTGATCACCTTGTAGTTGATCAGTTATATCATTACACTGAACACTCTGCGACAGATCAATTATCTTATTAAATTGATCAGTTATCTCCGCTCTAGTCAAAGGTTTCAATTGTCTTTTGCGTTGATTCGTTTGGGGTTCGATCAGTATCGTAATTTGCCAAGTAGTGTGGTTTTTTTTAGCCTAAGCTGAGTATCTCATTTGACTTAATTGAACAAAGTGTCACTTTAACTAGTTTTAAGTCTGAGTAACCTATTGGCTTAGTTAATTGGTTTGCTCGAGTACCTGATTACCCCATAGCAAACTGTATTCTTAACCAAGTATTTTGTTTATTGGTTCTTTTACTGAGTATCTAATAACCTCAATCTGATCAAGAATTTTATTACATTGATTAGTTTTATGGCTAGTCAGCCATCTTATTAAACTGATCGATTTGGGATGATCTGTCAACTTATTGGCTAATCGTTTTTATCTGATTAGCTATCTTATTGGCTATTGCCTTTGATCTTGATCAACTATCTTATTAACTGACCATCTTTGATCTGATCAGTTATCTTATTAACTAATCATTTTTTGACCTGATCAGTTTTCTCATTAACTAACCGAACTTTTCTGACTCGATCGGTTTTCTTATTAATCGATCATCTCTGGTTGGCTGTGTGAACAATCTTTAACCTTGCTTGCTTGGGCTGTTCTCGATCAATCTCGATATTTACCAAGTAGTGTTCTTTTTATGCCATTTTCATGGTATCTAATTTATAGACTCTTGTCTTTTATTTGGCAACTAACTCATTGGGACGTCTCTCAGTAGTCTGTTACTCAAGGTTTGTTGCAATGGGGATGTTCTATATATCATTAACTTAAGTTTACTTAGCCAAGCATCTCATTAAATCGCAATCTAGTTTGAGTATTTCATTACCCCATTCAACTTTCGCACATACTATCAGGTATCTAACACCCGAAGGCGTTCTAACAGTGCTTCTACGCACCCAGTTAGTTTATGTGAGTATGTATCATATTTCCGACTTCTGCTTTGGGCCTCCGCACTAGGCCCTTCGAGCACCATTGGGCCAGCAAACTAGTGTGTTTGAGCATGTCTTTGTTTGGCGGAGAAAAATTTCTAACACTTTTACTTGGATATTATCTAGAGAATCCCTCCTTTAATGGGTCTTTTGAGTTTTTGGACATTTAGCTAGACTTGGTCCAATCGTTAACGCTTATTTGAGTGCAGATGCCTATTTGAGCAAGCTCTTCTACTTATCGTTATTTGGTCGTGTAGTCTAGAGAATCTTGACTCATCTGTGTAGTGGGTGTTTCTATCTCAGATGTAGAGTTGTGATTGTAGAGACCCCGGATTACCGATCGCGCAGCGGAAGAACTTTTTTAAAAAAATTATTTCAATGAAATACTGAAACTGCAACCAGTAAACCCTAGGATCTATTTTTCGGAACAACAAAAAAGAAATCGAAATCAAAACAAAAAAGAGAAGAGAAGAAACAATTTTCTTCATACCTACGTAGGAGGCTCATTCTCTTTAATACGACTTGCTCCTAGTTTGAACCACTTGATCTTCCTGACTATCTCTCGGAATTGGTAACGGCGTATGGGCGTGTCACGATACTCAGGAACAACATGAGAAGATAGAGAGAAGAAGAAGAAAAAAAACAATTTTTTTTTTCTTTTTGGCGAACCCTAGAACACTTCTAGGTTTTTTTTTTTTCTCTGAACGCTTAAAACTCTTTTGATCATATGTTTTTTAATGTTGTGTTATAGTTTCCAAAAACATATATCATATATATATATATATATATATATATTTATAAAACTAATTAATTAAATCTTTTAAGATATCTAATATCTTTTAAGATATTAATTATGTTTTTGATTTGAACCCAAACTCTTTAAATTCTAAAGTAAATATTCAATTTAATAAAATAAAATAATCATATTATCTTATTTTATTCAAAATCAAATATCAATTAACACCCTCCATTTAGTTATTAATAACATAATTAAATAATCTTATTATTTAATTTATTCAATTACCATTATCCATTAGTTAAATAATCTCATTATTCAACTAATTCCCGAATAAATACATGTCACTTTCGTAACACAATTAATTGTACAATCCAATTAATTAACCGTGACCCTTGTTACCTAAAACGATTGGGCTAGCAAAGGGACCTAATGGACCCACGGTATTTTGAGCTAAAATAATCCTTAGAAATAATTAATTAAACACTTTAATTAATATTTCATGATTATTAACTCCGGTGTTATTCCACTAGAAACCCGAAGTTGCACTCTCTCAATTGTAGATGTTTTTACACAAACCAATAACTTTCGATGTCCATCGATATAGCTATTACATATGGTATAATCCTCCACAAGTAGTTCATAATTAGAGCTGAGTCATAATGTCCGTTATACCCCTCTAATTATATCTTTCAATTAAGTACCATTGATTCTCTAATGAACAATAAATCCTACATTCTTCACAGAATTAGGAGAGCGCTCATATTATTCAAGCTTTGAATTAACCCTTAAGGGAACTACCATCTACATCTCGCAAGAAAGAGTGGATTCCACTATTGTGTACAAACATTCCCAGCCACAAGCCAAACCACGATCCCAACATACGGAGCATATTGATTCGAAAATACAACTTCGACCTCACCCATGATATATCAAAGACCACGATCTAACCTGAAGGAGTCGATAAGACACTCAGGATTAAGATCACTCACATATAGCCATCATTAGTTGATATATATGAATCTCATCGTTAAACATATTTTAGTGAGAGATTCATATAGATCATGGACCAGTCCTATATGATCACATCATACAAGGTGCTTCCATTCTCATATCTCCATATGCATGATCCAGGATAGGATCACCGTACACTACGAAATGGACTACTGTTGTAGATTAACCACAAATAAAGTACCCAACTTTATTTGCTATCTACGAACTCTTTAGATTGCACGTCTCTTACTGTATCCATCTATATATGACCTTCATATACACAGTTCGAGATTACATCTGTCAATCTTAGATGTTAAATGCATAAGTTATACACAATATATGACATAAGAAGAATGAATTAAACTATTATTTTATTTACGTTAACATTCCATTTACAAATTACAAGCTTTAGGGCATAAACCCCAACAATATCCCAGTTGCACTAAAGCATGGGAGACATATCTCGTAACCATAGACCTTCTAGGTAACATGCAAACACTTTAGCCGGTAAGGTCTTCGTAAATGGATCAACATGATTGTCCTGTGAGGCTATCTTAGTGATGATCACATCTCCTTTCTGCACTATCTCTCTAATGAGATGATACTTTCTCTCTATATGCTTCCCTCTTTTGTGGCTTCTTGGTTCTTTGGAATTAGCCACAACACCACTATTATCACAATAAAGTGTAATGGGCTTATCCAGATCTGGAACAACTCCCAGATCACTCAAGAACTTGCAGAGCCAAACAACCTCTTTAGCAGCTTCACAAGCGGCTACATATTCAGCTTCCATGGTGGAGTCAGCAATGCAAGATTGCTTTATACTTCTCCACACAATGGCTCCACCACCTAAGGTGAATACTGATCTAGACGTGGATTTCCTATAATCCATGTCTGGCTGAAAATCGGAATACATGTATCCTAACGGTATCAAATCCTATCCGGAATACACTAGCATATAGTTTCTCATTCTCCGAAGATACTTGACAATAGTCTTGACAGAAACCCAATGATCCAATCCTGGGTTGGACTGGTACCTGCTGACTACTCCCACTGTATAACAGATGTTTGGTCTTGTGCATAACATAGCATACATGAGACTACCTACTGCCGATGCATAGGGTACACGTCTTATATCCTCAACTTCTTAAGGCGTCTTAGGACACTGTTCCTTAGATAAGTGAACTCCATGCCAGGAAGGTAAATTACCTTTCTTGGAGTTCTGCATCGAAAAATGCACAAGAATCTTGTCGATATACGATGCTTGAGATAGTGCTATGAGTTTGTTCTTACCATCCCTTATAAGTTGGATCCCTAGAACATAACTCGCCTCTCCCAAATCTTTCATTTGGAATTGGCTAGCCAGCTTGCCCTTTACATCAGAAAACACTCCCATATCAATCCCAATGAGTAGGATGTCATCTACGTATAAGACCAAGAAAACTACTTTCTTGTCAATGATACGCTTATAGACTCAAGGCTCATCGACGTTTTGCTCGAAGCCATAGGTTTTGGTCACATCATCAAACCTTATGTTATAAGATCTAGATGCTTGCTTAAATCCATAGATGGACCTTTGCAGCTTGCAAACCTTTTGCTCTTGATCTGGAGACACGAATCCCTCTAGTTGTATCATATAGATGCTCTCGTCAAGATTGCCATTCAAGAATGCAGTCCTGACGTCCATCTGTCAAATTTCATAATCAAAATAGGTAGCAATGGATAAGAGAATCCTAAGAGACTTATATATGGCTACAGGTGAGAAGGTCTCTTTTTAATTGACTCCCTCTTTCTGGGTATAACACTTAGCCACTAGTCTTGCCTTGAAGGTCTCTACCTTCCCGTTTACTCCTCTCTTTCTCTTGTAGATCCACTTACACCCTATGGGTTTTACCCAGTCTGGTAAGTTTACAAGTTCCTAGACTGAGTTAGAGTATATGGACTCCATCTCGAGATTCATGGCTTTAAGCCATTCCTTTTTATCAGGATCTTCCATTGCATTCTTAAATATCAATGGATCATCTACACTATCAGCAGAGACAACATCTTGTCCCTCACTTACACCCAAATAGCGTTCAGGTTGTCTCACAACCTTTTCACTACGTCTGGGTGGTAGTGTAACTAGGAATCATCTGACTCTTAGATGTTAATGGATCAATAACTCTTGTTCACTAAGTACTAGTCTCACCAGGCTCCAACTCATTCAATACAATTTTAGAACAAGGTTTATGGTCACTAATATAGTTTTCCTCAAGAAACGTTGCATTTGTCGATACAAATACTTTGTTATCTTCAGGACTATAAAAGTATCCACCTCTAGTCTCCTTGGAGTATCCTACAACAAGCAAACTACAGACTTGGGATCTAGCTTTCCAGTTCTGTTCTTCAGTACATGTGCTGGACACCCCCATACGCTGAAATGTTGCAAACTAACTTTACGACCATTCCACAACTCTAGGGGAGTCTTAGGAACAGATTTGGATGACACTACATTCAAAATGTATGCCGCTGTTTGTAACACATATCCCCAAAAACAATTTGGTAATGATGAGAAACTAATCATAGATCTCACCATTTCCATTAGGGTTCTATTTCTCCTCTCCGCGACACCATTCTACTGAGGTGTGCCAAGAGCTGTGAGTTGGGACACTATCCCATACTCGACTATAAAGTCTTCAAACTCTTGGTCAAGACACTCACCTCGACGATCCGATAGTAGAGTCTTGATAGTCTTTCCCAACTGATTCTCAACTTCAACTCATAATTCTTTGAACTTTTCAAATGTTTCCGACTTCCGTTGCATTAGGTAGAAGTATTCGTATCTTGAGTAGTCATCTATAAAGGTGACATAATACTTATAACCACCCCTAGTTTTAACATTCGTCGGTCCGCAGACGTCTGTATGTGTAAGCTCTAGCGGTTCTTCAGCTCTAAGCCCTTTTCCAGTAAAAGGTCTCTTAGTCATCTTACCTTCCAAACAAGATTCACAAATAGGTAAGGTGCCAACCTTTAACTCACTTAAATGACCGATTTTTACTAGTTTGTTTATCTGGTCAAGGTTAATATGACCCAGCCTTAGATGCTAGAGATACATTTCGTTTTCTGGAGAAATCTTATTTGGTTTTTCAACCTTGAACATTTCGATGTTGAGCAGTGTTGTATGTATTAACAGTCTTAACATATTCAAATTATTTTCATTAATTCCTGAACAAATATTCAGACCATTCTTTGCAATAATTACTGATTTATTATCAAAACAGAATATAATTGTTCTAATAATTTAGAAACGGAAATTAAATTCCATGTGAATCTAGGAATGAAAAATACATTGTCCAACAATATAAAATTATTATTACAAAAAACGAAAATCTAATTATGCCCACTGCTCGTGCCGACACGGCATCCCCTGAACCCACACGTATAAAGAAGGCTCCCTCCTCAAGCTGTGTCCAAGAATCAGTCCACTTTCATTTTCTTCTTCTTGGATACCTCCTCCAGATACTGAGGACAATTCCTCTTCCAATGCCCGACCTTGTTGCAATGGAAACATTTTCCCTTGCCCTGGTCAGTGGAGGCACCATTCTTTTTATTGGAACCTAGGGTTACAGATTGCGCAGCGGAAGGTTTTAAATTTTTTTATGCAATCATTAAAGTAACCCATTTGTACAGTAATAATCAAATGAAATAATAAAGTGATGAAACATTTTCATACCTACGTAGGAGGCTCCTTCACTTTAGTACGAACTGCTCCTGATTTGAACCACGTGATCTTCCTCGCTATCTCTCGGAACTGGTAACAGCGTGTGGGCGCGTCACGATATTCAGGACCTGTATGGAGGAAGAAGAGAAGAACACACACAAAAAACAAACTCTAGAAGTGCAGCATTTGTGGTCTCACCACACACTAATATATATTTTTTCTTTTGTTTAGCTTTTTTCTGTTTGCTGTGTATGTTGTTGTGTGCACGACCACTTTTTTTTCTCTTCTCTCAAGTAATCTAATTACTTTTCCTTTTTGTTTCATTCGGTTATGTTTTTTCAATTAAAAATATATATCTCATATATATCTAAAAAACAAACCAAAAATCTATTTGATTTTTAAAAATTTTACAAAGATATCTCATAACTTTTTTTAAAATTAATTAAATATTTATTTTTGAATTCAAACATTTTAAATTCAAATTTCAAATATTTAATTTAATAAAATAAAATAATCATATTATCTTATTTTATTCAAAATCAAATATCAACTAACACCCTCCATTTAGTGATTAACAACATAATTAAATAATCTTATTATTTAATTTATTTAATCACCATTATTCATTAATTAAATAATCCCATTATTCAATTAATTCCCGAATAAATACGTGTTACTTTCGTAACACAATTAATTGGACAATCCAATTAATTAACCGTGACCCTTGTTACCTAAATCGATCGGGCTAGCAAGGGGACCTAATGGACCCACAGTATTTTGAGCTCCAATAATCCTTAGAAATTATTAATTAAACTCTTTAAAAAATATTTCATGATTATTAACTTCGATGTTATTCCACTAAAAACCCGAAGCTGCACTCTCTCAACTGTAGACGTTTTTACACAAACTAATAACTCTCGGTGTCCATCGATATAGCTATTACATATGGTATAATCCTCCACAAGTAGTTCATAATTAGAGCTCGGTCATAATGTCCGTTATACCCCTCTAATCATATCTTTCCATTAAGTACCATTGATTCTCTAATGAACAATAAATCCTACATTCCTTACGGAATTAGGAGAGCGCTCATATTGTTCAAGCCTCGAATCAACCCTTAAGGGAACTACCATCTACTTCTCACAAGAAGGAGTGGATTCCACTATTGTGTACAAACCTCCCCAGCCACAAGCCAAACCGCGATCCCAACATACAGAGTATATTGATCGGGAATGCAACTCCGACCTCACCCATGGTATATCTAAGACCACGATCTAACCTGAAGGAGTCGATAAGACACTCAGGATTAAGATCACCCACATATAGCCATCATTAGTTGATCTATATGAATCTCATCGTTAAACGGATCTTAGAGAGAGATTCATATAGATCATGACCCAGTCCTATATGATCACATCATACAAGGTGCCTCCATTCTCATATCTTCATATGAATGATCCAGGATAGGATCACTGTACACTACGAAATGGACCGCAGCTGTAGATTAACCACAAATAAAGTACCCAACTTTATTTGCTATCTACGGACTCTTTAGATTGCTCGTTTCAAACTGAATCCATCTATATATGACACTCATATACTCAGTTCGAAATTACATCCGGCAATTTTGGATGTTAAGTGCACATGTTATATAATGTATGACACAAAATGAATGAATATACTACTTCTTTTATTTATGTTCAAATTATATTTACATATTACAAGCTTTAGGGCAAAAACCCCAACAATCTCCCACTTGCACTAAAGCATGTGAGTCATGTCTCGTAACCCTAGACCTTCTAGGTGACCTTCAAACACTTTAGCCGGTAAGGTCTTCGTAAATGGATCAGCATGATTGTCTTGTGAGGCTATCTTGGTGACGATCACATCTCCTCTCTGCACTATCTCTCTAATGAGATGATACTTTCTCTCTATATGCTTCCCTCTCTTGTGGCTTCTTGGTTCTTTGGAATTAGCCACAGCACCACTGTTATCACAATAAAGTGTGATGGGCTTATCCAGATCTGGAACAACTTCCAGATCACTCAAGAACTTACGGAGCCAAACAGCCTCTTTAGCAGCTTCACAATCGGCTACATATTCGGCTTCCATGGTGGAGTCAGCAATGCAAGATTGCTTTATACTTCTCCACACAATGGCTCCACCACTTAGGGTGAATACTGATCCAGACGTGGATTTTCTAGAATCCCTGTCTGACTGAAAATCAGAATATGTGTATCCTAACGGGATCAAATCCTGTCCGGAATACACTAGCATATAGTTTCTCGTTCTCCGAAGATACTTGAGAATAGTCTTGACAGCAACCCAATGATCTAATCCTGGGTTGGACTGGTACCTACTGACTACTCCCACTGCATAGGCAGATGTCCGGTCTCGTGCATAACATAGCATACATGAGACTACCTACTGCTGATGCATATGGCACACGTCTCATATCCTCAACTTCTTGAGGTGTCTTAGGACACTATTCCTTAGACAAGTGAACCCCATGTCTAGAAGGTAAATTACCTTTCTTGGAGTTCTACATCGAAAATCTCATAAGAATCTTGTAGATATATGATGCCTGAGACAATGCTATGAGTTTGTTCTTACGATCCCTTATAAGTTGGATCCCTAGAACATAACTCACCTCTCCCAAATCTTTCATTTGGAATTGGCTAGCCAGCCAGCCCTTTACATCAGACAACACTCCTACATCATTCCGAATGAGTAGGATGTCATCTACGTATAGGACCAAGAAAACTACTTTCTTGTCAATGATGCGCTTGTAGACACAAGGCTCATCAACGTTTTGCTCGAAGCCATAGGTTTTGATCACATCATCAAACCTTATGTTCCAAGATCTAGATGCTTACTTAAGTCCATAAATGGACCTTTGCAACTTGCAAACCTTTTGCTCTTGATCTGGAGACACAAATCCCTCTAGTTGCATCATATAGATGCTCTCTTCAAGATTGCCGTTCAAGAATGCAGTCTTGACGTCCATCTGTCAAATTTCATAATCAAAATAGGTAGCAATGGATAAGAGAATCCTAAGAGACTTAAATATGGCTACAGGCGAGAAGGTCTCTTTTTAATCGACCCCCTCTTTCTGGGTATAACCTTTAGCCACTAGTCTTGCCTTGAAGGTCTCTACCTTCCCGTTTACTCCTCTCTTTCTCTTGTAGATCCACTTACACCCTATGGGTTTTACCCAGTCTGGTAAGTTTACAAGTTCCTAGACTGAGTTAGAGTATATGGACTCCATCTCGAGATTCATGGCTTTAAGCCATTCCTTTTTATCAGGATCTTCCATTGCATTCTTAAATATCAATGGATCATCCATACTATCAGCAGAGACAAGATCTTGTCCTTCACTTACACCCAAATAGCGTTCAGGCTGTCTTACAACCCTCTCACTGCGTCTAGGTGGTAGTGTATCCTGATTAGGAATTATCTGACTTTCAGATGTTAATGGATTAACAACTCTAGTTGACTGAGTACTGGTCTCACCAGGCTCCAACTCATTTAATACAATTTTAGAATGAGGTTTATGATCACTTATATAGTTTTCCTCAAGAAATATTGCATTTGTCGATACAAATACTTTGTTATCTTCAGGACTATATAAGTATCCACCTCTGGTCTCCTTGGAGTATCCTACAAATAAGCAGACCACAGACTTGGGATCTAGCTTTCCAGTTCTGTTCTTCAACACGTGTGCTGGACACCCCCATATGCGAAAATATCGTAAACTAGCTTTATGACCATTCCACAACTCTAGGGGAGTTTCAGGAACAGATTTGGATGACACTACATTCAAAATGTATGCAGCTGTTTGTAACGCATATCGCCAAAAACAATTTGGTAATGATGAGAAACTAATCATAGATCTCACCATTTCCATTAGGGTTCTATTTCTCCTCTCCGCGACACCATTCTGCTGAGGTGTACCAGGAGCTGTGAGTTGGGACACTATCCCATACTCGACCATAAAGTCTTCAAACGCTTGGTCAAGGTACTCACCTCCACGATCTGATCGTAGAGACTTGATAGTCTTTTCTAACTGGTTCTCAACTTCAGCTCGGAATTCTTTGAACTTTTCAAATGTTTCCGACTTCCGTTGCATTAGGTAGATATATCCGTATCTCGAGTAGTCATCTATAAAGGTGACATAATACTCATAACCACCCCTTGCTTTAACATTCATTGGTCCACAGACGTCAGAATGTATAAGCTCTAGTGGTTGTTTAGCTCTAAGCCCTTTACCAGTAAAAGGTCTCTTAGTCATCTTACCTTCCAGACAAGATTCATAGACAGGTAAGGTGCCAACCCTTAACTCATTTAAAGATCCGCTTTTTATTAGTCTGTTTATCCGATCAAGGTTAATATGTCCAAGCCTTAGATGCCAAAGATACGTTTCGTTTTCTAGAGAAATCTTATGTCGCTTAGTTTTTGGTTTTACAACTTTAAACATTTCGGTGTTGAGCAGTGTTGTATGCATTAACGGTCTTAACACATACAAATTGTTTTCATTAATTCCTGAACAAATATTCAGACCATTCTTTGCAATAATAACTAATTTATTATTAAAAGAAACAGAATATAATTGTTCTAACAACTTAGAAACGGAAATTAAATTCCGTGTAAATCCAGGAATAAAAAATACATTGCCCAACAAAATAAATTATTATTACAAAAATGCAATCTAATTACGCCCACTGCTCGTGCCGACACGACATCCCCTGACCCCACTCGCATCGAGAAGGCTCCCTCCTCAAGCTGTGTCCAAGAATCAGTCCACTGCAAAGAAGAACAAACATGGTTAGTGGCCCCTGAATCAACTATCCAGGGTGAAGAATCATCTTCAACTAAACATGACTCAAGAACAAGTAAATCATATTTACCTTTCGCTTTCTTCTTCTTGGCTACCTCCTCTAGATACTGAGGACAATTCCTCTTCCAGTGTCCAACCTTGTCGCAATGGAAACATTTTCCTTTGCTCTTGTCGATGGAGGTGCCTTTCTTTTTGCTTTGGGCTTTCTTGGGTTTAGGCTTACCCTTCGCCTTCCCAGCAGACCTCTTCCTCTTGTTATTATTGGAGGAAGATGGTTCGGCAACATTTGCCTTACCGGTCTTACTTTTGCTGTCCTTGGTCATGGACTCAAAAGTAGCGAGCTCATTGAGCAACTGTGTGAGACTGAACCTTAACTTGTTCATCCCGTAGTTGTTCTTAAACTGATCGAAACTCTTTGGAAGAGTCGTCAGTATGATGCTCACTTGACTGGGTTCATCAATGGCCCCGCCATTGACTTCTGCCGTGTTGAAGTAGGACATCATGCTCAGGACATGTTCCCGAACTGATGTACCTTTCTTCATGCGAGCGAGCATAGCGGAACGAACACCTTCGTGTCGCTTTTGCTCGAAGGGCTGCCCGAACATAGCTTGCAATGACTCCATAATTTTGAATGCTGTAGTCATTGCTTCGTGCTTTGTGTACAAGCACGTCTGTCATAGAAGCTAACAGATATGTTCGGGCCTTCTCATCAGATAAGACCCATCGCTGGTATGCCTCACGAACAGTTCGTGTGGCATTGGCAGTAGGCACCGGAGGACATTCCTCCGTAAGCACAAACTTGAGGTCTTTGGTGACCAGTATTGCATTAATGTTAAGTTTCCATTTTGTGTAGTTATCACCAGTTAATTTATCCTTTGCAAGTATTTGTAATAGTGCAGATGACATGGCTGAAAAAACATAAATAAAGGATTCATTCAGTCATACATTCTAAACATGTGCGAATGTTCGGCATACAATTAAACATGATGCATGAAAATGTTTAATGAACAAGAACAACCCTAAAAACAATGTTTCTATGCCACGACAATCCAACATACCACAAGCAAGTGCCACCTTAGGGTCGGTCAAATTCTTGCATGTTGGATCGAGACCTTCTCAGTCAAAGGATATACCAGAATAACTCTTATGCCAATATCATTCAACCATCGTTTATTAGGTCAGGTTTTTAATTAACCAATTTAATTAAAACCTTGTGAGTGTAACCCATCATTTCAGATCTCAAGAGCTTAACTCGAGAATTGCCGCCTTAGGGTCGGTCAATCCTGAAATCCCCTCCGAAATCCTATCTGTTAGGAAGTCAACCTTGGTATTGATTCTTATGGAAACCCTCCTTAGGGAGGACGAAAACAAAGCCGTCACGAGGCCCCACTCGAATCTCACGGTGTTGAACTAATGATGGAGACCGCGAGATATAATGTCATATATCCCTCTCCCACTCACTATTTTATATTAAGGGTTTTCTATTAATATTAATGCACCTAGATTAAACTAGATTAAACGGCTAATTTTAATCTAAGCGTCAAGTGCATTAATCACAAATTATTATAATCCTATTCCAATAACTAATAAACTAAATTGATTTTTAACACTTAAAAAATTTAGTTCATTAGTGATAATTCAAATCTATGTAAACTTTTTACTAAGACTAGAATTATTATTAAATGTGTATTTACCAAGTTTTTACTATTAAAACTAAACACATTATTAGGTCCAATTATTATTAGGAGCTTAATCAAATTAATCCTAATATATATATTAAGGACCCCACTAATCTAAGTATTTAAACTCTTTAATAAAAAGATTAGTAATTAATGAGATTTACCAAGTTTTTACTCCTAAAAACTAATCCCATTAAAATAGCCAATTATGTGAATAACCCATTTTAATCAAATTAAAAAAAATTAAACACATAATAAAGATGGCTATAATGCATGTATGATAAATCAACATATATATATATATATATATATATATATGTGTAGGCACAACTAATTTAAATGACATGTATATGCATGGCAATGCTTAATCATCAAATAATTAAAACATACATGAGTTGACCGAGTGTTGTGGATTATTTAACCTAAAAATTGGAATCTAATTACAAAACAATATTCCTAAGGCATCCCTTGGTCTTCTTGTAATTTCCAAGACTTCCAATCTCTTCAAGTCATGTGCGCTAGTAGCATGCGTGGGTAGGCATCGCTGGTAAACATGTTCCACCCACTTAATGCCCCACAAGGTTACAGGCCAACGTGACCTGGCCCGGCTTGAGGAGAGGCAAAGTGAGGATGGACTCTCATTCATGGTCCATCAACCAAACTGGGCGACATCATGTTCATGGGCTGGGCTGTGATGCGCTCAGGTGGTAGGCTGGGCTGTGATGCGCGCAGGTGGTAGGCTGGTCATGCACACTCACGTTGAGTTACCAGGTGCGTGCTGGTCTGCGATGCGCACACCAGGTCTTGCATTTACATATTTTTTTTATTAATACAACAGTAAAATAAAAAAAATATAACAACATTATACAACCCAGAAACACTCTAAATCCACAACACCATAAAAAATTACGATCAACCATGTTTTTAAATTAACAATTTAATTAAAAAACATCATACACTCATCAAAAAAAAAATGTGCCTACACATTCATACATATCAAGATTAATCGAATTCGATTATACTGTACAAAAATTGGCTCTGATACCAATTGTTGGAACCTAGGGTTACAGATTGCGCAGCGGAAGGTTTTAAAATTTTTTATGCAATCATTAAACTAACCCATTTGTACAGTAATAATCAAATGAAATAATAAAGTGATGAAACATTTTCATACCTACGTAGGAGACTCCTTCACTTTAATACGAACAGCTTCTGATTTGAACCACGTGATCTTCCTCGCTATCTCCCAGAACTGGTAACAGCGTGTGGGCGCGTCACGATATTCAGGACCTGTATGAAGGAAGAAGAGAAGAACACACACAAAAAACAAACTCTAGAAGTGCAGTATTTGTGGTCTCACCACACACTAATATTTTTTTTCTTTTGTTTAGCTTTTTTCTGTTTGCTGTGTATGTTGTTGTGTGCACGACCACTTTTTTTTCTCTTCTCTCAAGTAATCTAATTACTTTTCCTTTTTGTTTCATTCGGTTATGTTTTTTCAATTAAAAATATATATCTCATATATATCTAAAAAACAAACCAAAAATCTATTTGATTTTTAAAATTTTTACAAAGATATCTCATATCTTTTTTTAAAATTAATTAAATATTTATTTTTGAATTCAAACATTTTAAATTCAAATCTCAAATATTTAATTTAATAAAACAAAATAATCATATTATCTTATTTTATTCAAAATCAAATATCAACTAACACCCTCCATTTAGTGATTAACAACATAATTAAATAATCTTATTATTTAATTTATTTAATCACCATTATTCATTAATTAAATAATCCCATTATTCAATTAATTCCCGAATAAATACGTGTCACTTTCGTAACACAATTAATTGGACAATCCAATTAATTAACCGTGACCCTTGTTACCTAAATCGATCGGGCTAGCAAGGGGACCTAATGGACCCACAGTATTTTGAGCTCCAATAATCCTTAGAAATTATTAATTAAACTCTTTAATTAATATTTCATGATTATTAACTTTGATGTTATTCCACTAAAAACCCGAAGCTGCACTTTCTCAACTGTAGACGTTTTTACACAAACCAATAACTCTCGGTGTCCATCGATATAGCTATTACATATGGTATAATCCTCCACAAGTAGTTCATAATTAGAGCTCGGTCATAATGTCCGTTATACCCCTCTAATCATATCTTTCCATTAAGTACCATTGATTCTCTAATGAACAACAAATCCTACATTCCTTACGGAATTAGGAGAGCGCTCATATTGTTCAAGCCCCGAATCAACCCTTAAGGGAACTACCATCTACTTCTCACAAGAAGGAGTGGATTCCACTATTGTGTACAAACCTTCCCAGCCACAATCCAAACTGCGATCCCAACATACGGAGTATATTGATCAGGAATGCAACTCCGACCTCACCCATGGTATATCAAAGACCACGATCTAACCTGAAGGAGTCGATAAGACACTCAGGATTAAGATCACCCACATATAGCCATCATTAGTTGATATATATGAATCTCATCGTTAAACAGATCTTAGAGAGAGATTCGTATAGATCATGGCCCAGTCCTATATGATCACATCATACAAGGTGCCTCCATTCTCATATCTTCATATGAATGATCCAGGATAGGATCACTGTACACTACGAAATGGACCGCAGCTGTAGATTAACCACAATTAAAGTACCCAGCTTTATTTGCTATCTACGGACTCTTTAGATTGCTCGTTTCAAACTGAATCCATCTATATATGACACTCATATACTCAGTTCGAAATTACATCCGGCAATTTTGGATGTTAAATGCACATGTTATATAAAGTATGACACAAAATGAATGAATATACTACTTCTTTTAGTTATGTTCAAATTATATTTACATATTACAAGCTTTAGGGCAAAAACCCCAACACTTTTTGCTCTGGGCTTTCTTGGGTTTGGGCTTACCCTTCGCCTTCCCAGTAGACCTCTTCCTCTTCTTATTATTAGAGGAAGATGGTTAGGCAACATTTGTCTTACCAGTCTTACTTTTGATGTCCTTAATCAAGGACTATAAAGTAGTGAGGTCATTGAGCAACTGAGTGAGACTGAACTTTAGCTTGTACTTCTCATAGATACTCTGAAACTGGTCAAAACTCTTCGGAAGAGTCATCAGTATGATGCTCACCTGACTGGGTTCATTAATGGCCCCGCCATTGATCTCTGTGGTGTTGAAATAGGACATCATGTTCATGACATGTTCCTGAACAGATGCACCCTCTCTCATCCGAGCAAGCATTGCGGAACAAACAGCTTCGTGCCGCTTTTGCCTCAGAGGGCTGCCCGAACATAGCTTGCAACGACTCCATTATTTCGAATGCGGAAGTCATTGCTTCGTGCTTTGTGACAAGCACGTCTGTCATACTAGCTAACAGATATATTCGGGCTTTCTCATCTGATGAGACCCATTTTTGATATGCCTCACGAACAGTTCGTGTAGCATTGGCAATAGAAGTTGGAGGACATTCCTCCGTAAGCACAAACTTTAGGTCCTTAGTAACCAAAATCGCATTGATGTTGTGTTTCCATTTAGTGTAGTTATCATTAGTTAATTTATCATTTGCAAGTATTTGTAAGAGTGCAGATGACATGGCTGAGATAAACATAAAATAAGAAATTCATTCATTCATACATTCATAACAAGTGCGAATGGTTTGGCATAAAATTAAACATGATGCATGAACATGTTTAATGGACAAGAACAACCCAAAAAGAATTACTATGCCAAAATAATCTAACATACCATAAGCAAGTGCCGCCTTAGGGTCGGTCAAATTCTTGCATGTTAGATCGAGACACTCTCAATCAAATGATATTCCAGAATAACTCTTATTCTTATATCACTCAACCATTGTTTATTCAGTCAGGTTTTTAATTAACCTATGTTTAATTAAAACCTTGTGAGTGTAACCCATCATTTCAGATCTCATGAGCTTAACTCGAGAATTGTCGCCTTAGGGTAGGTCAATCCCGAAATACCCTCAGAAATCCTATCCTTCAGAAAGTCAACCTTGGTATTGATCTTTGTGGAAACCCTCCTTAGGGAGGATGAAAGCAAAGCCGTCACGAGGCCCCACTCGGATCTCACGGTGTTGAACTACTGATGTAGACTGCGGGATATAATGTCATATATCCCTCTCCCACTCACTATTTTATAACTAGGGTTTTCTATAGTTGTTAATGCACCTAGATTTTCACAAGATTAAACATCTAACTTCAATCTAGTCGTCTAGCGCACTAACCTTTCTTTATTAGAATCTAATTCTAATTAACTAATAAATTATTACGATTTTTAACTCTTAAAAATCCAATCTTTTAGTAATAATTCTAATATATGTAAACAATTTACTAATACTAGAATTATTAATATGTATTTACCAAGTTTTAACAATTAAAACTAAACACATTTTTAGGTCCAATTATAATTAGGGCTTAATCGAATTAAACCTAATATTTATAACGAACCCTAATAATCTACATAATTAAACATATCAAAAGATTAGTAATTAATGAGAATTACCAAGTTTTTACTCCTAAAAACTAATCCCACTAACTTATAGCCAATTATGTGAATTACCCATTTTAATCAAATTAAAATTAAACACATAATATAGAAGGCTATAATGCATGTATGACATATCAACATATATATATATATATATATATATATATGTAGGCACACCTAATCTAAATGATATGTATATGCTTGGCAATGCTTTAATTATCTCATAATAAAAGCATACATGAGTTGACCGAGTACAATGTGTTATTTAACTTAAAAAATATCTAATTACAAAAGTTATCCAAGGCATTCCTTGGTCTTCAAGTAATTCCTATAGTCTTCAAGTCTTTGAGTTCTTTTTATTTTGGGCTTTTAACCAAGTCCAACTTGATAATTTTTTTTTAATGTGATCCATCTCATGTATCAAACCTAAAGCCCAAGTGTTACTCTAACACTTATTGGAGGCCCAAGACAAAAAACAAATAATATATATATATAGCCCAAAATCTTTTGCAAATTCGGAAACCCTAACGTCGTGAATTTTCAGCCCATAATGCTTTCGCGCATAGCCGTCATTCATGCACGTAGGCTGCTCACACTAGTACCGCGTGAACAATACCGCGCGAACAAAACCACATGAACAGTGCCATGAACATGGCCATGAACAGTACCGCGTGAACAGTATCCAGTGAGCAGTACTGCATGAACAGTCGCGTGAAGGGTGTCCATGTGAACAGTACAGCATAAACAGATTTCGATCTTTCGCCTTCCGTCTTTTTCGTCCAATTTATTTATGCAAATTTTACAAAAAATACATAACAGAAAAAGTACAACAAAGAAAATACAGCAGAAAAAAAATATTAAATTACATCTCGGCATTAATATTACATAAAAAAAATTACAACCTTTAATAAGAACCCTAAAACTCATGTACCATAAAAATTTACGATTAACCATGTTTAAATTAAACGATTTAATTATAAACATTCATACAATCATAAAGATAGTCCCTAACCATTCATATATGCCAGGAGCATAGAAATCGATTCTTCTGTTCCAAAATATTGGCTCTGATATCAATTGTAGGGACCTCGGATTACTGATCGCGCAGCGGAAGAACTTTTTAAAAAATATTATTTCAATGAAATACTGAAACTGCGACCAGTAAACCCTATGGTCTATTTTTCGGAACCAAAAAAGACAAAAGGAATCGAAATCAAAACATAAAAGGGAAGAGAAAAAACAATTTTCTTCATGCCTACGTACGCGGCTCCTTCTCTTTAATACCATTTGCTCCTGGTTTGAACCACTTGATCTTCCTGTCTATCTTCTGGAATTGGTAAAGGCGTGTGGGAGCGTCACGGTACTCAGGAACAACAGGAGAATAGAGAGATGAAAAAAAAAAACAATTTTTTTTCTTTTTGGCCGAACCCTAGAACACTTCTAGGTTTTTTTTTCTTTCCTCTGAACGCTAAAAACTCTTTTGATCGTATGTTTTTTTTTAGTGTTGTGTTATAGTTTTTAAAAACATATACATATATATATATATATATATATATATTATAAAACTAATTAATTAAATCTTTTAAGAAATCTGATATCTTTAAAGATATTAATTATGTTTTTGATTTGAACTCAAACTTTTTAAATTCAAAATTAAATATTTAATTTAATAAAATAAAATAATCATATTATCTTATTTTATTCAAAATCAAATATCAATTAACACCCTCCATTGGTTATTAATAACATAATTAAATAATCTTATTATTTAATTTATTCAATCACCATTATTAATTAATTAAATAATCTCATTATTCAATTAATTCCCGAATAAATACGTGTCACTTTCGTAACACAATTTATTGGACAATCAAATTAATTAACCGTGACCCTTGTTACCTAAAATGATCGGGCTAGAAAGGGGACCTAATGGACCACAGTATTTTGAACACAAATAATCCTTAGAAATAATTAATTAAACTCTTTAAATAATATTTCGTTATTATTAACTCCGGTGTTATTCCACTAAAACCTTGAAACTGCACTCTCTCAACTGTGGATGTTTTTACACAAACTAATAACTTTCGGTGTCCATCGATATAGCTATTACATATGGTATAATCCTCCACAAGTAGTTCATAATTAGAGCTGGGTCATAATGTCTGTTGTACCCCTCTAATTATATCTTTCCATTAAGTACCATTGATTCTCTAATGAACAATATATCCACATTTCTTACGGAATTAGGAGAGCGCTCATATTGTTCAAGCCCTAAATCAACCCTTAAGGGAACTACCATCTACTTCTCGCAAGAAGGAGTGGATTCCACTATTGAAGCCAGTATGAGGTCTATGTGAAGCCATTTTAAGCTTCTGACTGTCGATAGCTCACTTTTTAGTTAAGGATTGCTTTGATGTGATCACAATTTGGATTCTTTATCCAGATGTTAAACCCGAAAAGTCTTTGGGATGTTATCTTTTCTGAGTTGAATCTGATGAACCGCTTACAACTCTAAAGTCTAGTTGCTTGTCTTGTATATTCTTCAGTACTTATTGATTTAGCTGATAACAAATATCTTATTTGACTCAATCGATGATCAACTCGTGATGTTTTCTACCATCATGGTTTCGCTTTTCAACGCTCATTAAGGCAAACTTTTCTTCAAGTGCATCTAGAACTCTGTTTGTGAATTCGCTTGCTTGTGCATCTCTTGGCGCTGATACAACAGATAATCTACCCCCTAGCACCCATTTTTTTGTTTGGGCTTTGTGAAAGTGCCACGGTGTTTTGTCTGTTTATGATGTAATCGCTAGGATGCTCTTGATTTCTATGGATGTGACCCCTTGTAATGACTCTATTAAGATTTGACCTCTCGTCTCGGTTGATTTTTTTGATAGACCATGCCTCATTTTCTTTTTTTTTTTTTTATTGGAATGTTTGACATACCAAATTTTGTCTTTGGCTGACCTGAAGTTTAATCGATCAGTATCTATCTTTCGCCGACCAGATTCTATCTTTAGCAAATCAGAAACTCTAACCGACCAAATTCTATCTTTGGCCGACCATAATTTTGGCCAACCATAATCTTTGGCCGAATAGGTTCCATCTTTGGCTTACAAGAATCTTTCGTTGGTCCGAACTTTGGCTGAATAGATTCTATCTTAGACAGTCGATAGTGTGGTGCCATCCGACAATTGACGAATACAATCACGGTTTGGAGTTTTGTTGACATGTCCGATCAAGAAGCTTTCGAAAGGCAACCTTATCTGAATCAAACTTGATAAGCCTTTCACTATAAAAATTCCTAGCAAATTGTTAGTCAAAGGATGGCATTTAATGGCCGTTTTAAGAAGTGACCCAGCTGAGCCTCGATCAAACTAGCCAACCAAATATCCTCCTTACCTCTCTGGCTATATCGATTTCTATTCACGACGTACTTGACTTGGGGATTTCGCATTTCTGGCTATGCTATATGAGAAGAAAATCAATGTTTTGACCCTTACTTGGATTTTTTTAAAGCATCTGTCGGGCTCCATTTAGAGTTATAGAGTATAAATAATAATATATGCTTGCTTAAGTAATAAAAGATAATGGTAAGTCATAAACGAATTTTATCTGCATAAGGCATATCATATTTGATAGAGAGTAGAA
Organism: Dipteronia sinensis; assembly: GCA_033220585.1. Classification (NCBI taxonomy): domain Eukaryota; kingdom Viridiplantae; phylum Streptophyta; class Magnoliopsida; order Sapindales; family Sapindaceae; genus Dipteronia; species Dipteronia sinensis. The sequence goes on from CM065642.1 coordinate 23,450,955, forward strand.
TCTTTATATTAATAGGAGATCGAACCCGGATTGATAAAGGTAGTTGTTAGCAATGTGAGGCCAATGCTACTCTTTCATCTCTGATCGGGTCACTAAGGTTATATGGTATCTCATTTGTTGAAACCTTTAAGCGCAACAAGATGAAATTCGACTCCTGCTCGCCGAGGTAAAACTGGATTCCTGAGCTAGCATTTTCAACTTGTTTTCTATACCAAGAAGGTGAGTGGTGTTCACACAAGTAATAATGATCGTGCACTTAATGAGACCAAATATTTGAAAGCAATTAACTCATACATGGTACTATTAATGATAGACAACATGCTTGTAAGAGCCATAAAAGTTGTCAAGCATACTAATTAAGCATGCATTACATGTTCATGGACTTATGCACGCATATTATGTATTGTGTATGGGAGAAACATGCATAGATAACATGTAAATCAATAATATGCATATATATTCTCTGCCTGCGAAATAGATCGATAAAACCATAAGGTTAAACATATATAAATCGAATTACCTCGGCTATTTACTGGATTTGGAGTCTAGTCATTTTATTCTTGGATCCATTGCAGTTGAATTGACGAGGAGCAGAGTGGGTTCAATTGAGAATTGATATTGAGTGTTCTATACCAAGATGGGCTCGGTTTCTGACACGTGTCAAGGTAAACTTGTCCTCGGACCTTCTCTCCTTTCTTTTTATGATAAACCGCAAAGTCCTAGAGGTCGTCAAATTTTCCTCGGGATGAACTGTGTTGTTCTCGGAAAGTAGTTTATGGCAAAATTCGTGGGTCTTGATTCCGTGCTTTCTGGACAGAGCTACCTCCGTTTTAGCGAACGACGGCCGGATTAGAAAATTCTCTGATAACCACTTTCTTCAATGTTTCGGGGGCCACAAAATCTTCCACAGCTTGAACCAGATTTCGAACTATATATTTCTGGAAAGGACCGGTTGTCTAGTTTCCAATAATTATTAAGGCTCACAATTTCGACTTCCGTAGAGGAAGATATGCCCATTTCAATGTTCAATGGTCAGATCAGAAATCTATCCGCGATTTGTTCTCTTCAATATTGCGGGAGCTACCAATACTTGCTCAGATTGAACTAGGCTATGAACCATGTATGCTTGGAAAGCCTTAGATGTATAGTTTCTAGCGGTTTTTACTAATCATGAATCCAAGTTCCATAGAGGGAGATATGCTCACTTTAGTGTCCATTGGTCAGAAATTCCGCGATTCGCGACACATTTCTCTTTTCTTTTAACTGTCAGAATGGGAAAGCATTTCCTCGGACCGATTTTTGACACTTTGAAGCTTTGAGTATTGTTTTGCAATATTCTTTCTTTGAATTTGGTCACAACCACGGCTCCTGCTATGGGTCCTATAGTTGATTCATATTAGAATTCCTTTTGTGGTTTGTTCATGAGGGTTCCTCGAAGTTGAGTTCTACCCCCTCCTTCTAGCGCCAATTGTTGACGGTGATTTTTGGATCGTTGAAAAGTCAACCTCCAAACATTAACATGTAGGGTGATCAAAGCTTTAACTAGTCAGGGTTGAATAATCAAAGCCTCTTTCTCCATATGGATGCTATACGATTTTTTTCGTATTTGTGATTGATAATGTATAAAAGTAAGAAATAAAAGATAAATAAAGCATAACACATGTTTCACGTTGTAAAACCCCAAGGCGGGGAAACATAGACGACTGCTAGTGACGGTGATAAGAAATCCACTATAAATAGAATGATTACACACTCAATCTCTCATTCTCTCTTGTTGTTGTTATGATTTTTTTGTATATATAGATCAATAGATAGATCGATCGGTTGATCCTTAGATCCCTCAATATCTGGATCTCCTCAGAGGTGGATGGGATTGAAATATAGGTCTATTTATATATGTATAGAACCCTAATCCTTGTTGTACAAGTAAGGAATGGTGGTGAGGTTTAATTAGAACTTGTTACATGTTGAAGTTGTATTTAACTTCTCTCCTATTTCAGAAATCTTGCGCACTGAATTAGAATCTTCATAGCATTCTAGTTGAGTAGTCCATTTAGGACTTATTTCTTGATTGGTGTGCAATCTTCTATAAGAGTAGAGTTATTGCGTGATCTGGACTCTCTGATATGTAAGAGGAAATAATAATATTTCCTTATCGGAATGTGGTACTAGATTCCTTACTTGAGTAAGATTCTTCCTTTTCGTAATTGAGTTGTAGCTGAACTCGTGTTACTGTCTTGACTGAGCATCTCTTGGTCAACCATTTCCTAACCAAGCCAGGTCCTCTTTCCCCGATCGGCTTTGCTACTAGATCTGGTTTAGGCCTATCTTGGTTAATCAGTTCAGTCTAACCACCCCCGACTAGTAACATCAACTGTGACTTGGTTGAATGTTGACAGGTTGACTTTACCCAACTAGGCTTATTTTACCTGACCAGTTCACTATATTCGACCAGATCTATTTTATTAAGACATTTTCCTTACTGATCGCTTCACCCGACCGCTCGCAACTCACTAACAACTGTTTTTCTTCTCTGATGACGAGGTCTGCCACAAATTCCGGATTATCCGCTATCTTTGCTGACATATCATGCTACCGAAAAATCTCTATAACAACAATAATTTATCATATATTAATCATGAATAATATCTTATCATTATTACATAAAAATGGTTTAGGATTCGTTAAATTATTTTTATTTAGTTTTGATAACAGGGATTTTTGGCAAGGGACCAAAAGAGAATTTTCCAACTTGTATCAACCCGATGGACTCCAGTCCTAGCTTCCGGGTGACCAGCAAGGTCAATACCACTACCTAGATGGATCCGATACTTGGTAAGGCCGTAGATCGCACACCTAGCACCCCTCAAGTGCCTCGACATCAATCAAGGTACCCGGTACCCCAATGCCCGCCTTGGTACTACCTCGACTTCCACCTGGTACCTAGCACCTGGATGTATATATTCAGAACCCTTCCAAGGCAGGTACCTTGCCTGCCAAGCAATACGAAGATGATCGCAAAGACACAAGCGCCACTCCATCAAGAGATAGAACAAGCTCCATGCCAGTAAGATCCTACTGGTATACCAGCACTTCGTCCTACCAATTAATTCAGAATCAGAGTTTCCCTCTAAGCTCCATGAAAAAGGAAAGTTGACTCCATCGCCGAAATAAAGCACTAATAATGAGACTTGATTAGAATTCGGATTCAACAGTAATTAATGAGATCAAATCCCTCGCCTTTAGCTCCATGCAATGCCTTTCAACGCCTAAAAAAGGACACTAGATAATCCTCATTAAAGGAACCGGATTTCATGAGGATTCTTTAAAGAACTATATATACGGCATTGAAGGGTAGACGAAGAGAGGCTTTTTTTTGGAATACGAAGATCGCCAAAGACACGGAGAGAGTTGTTTTTTTGTGGAATTCCCTTGTGAAATTCTTCGAAGCCCGTGAGAGTCCACTGACGCTCATTAGGAGAAAATATCCACTTGTCGACAGATACGTTTTCTCCACTGCTATCCTGTGTAAGAAAGTGAAAAACGAGAGAAGAGAGTATACTGTGTAATTTTGTTATAATATTCTTGAATAAAATAGTGTTATTTCATATCTCCTCGATCTTTCCTATATTGCTTCTTATTTACATTATGAGGAAAGATCGTGGTACCGAAGGTACCTATCCCATAATTGGCTACCGGTAGTGGCTAAGGGTGTCAACCGAGATTTCGCTCCCTGAGTGATTTTTCTGTTAACACTTTTTGGCGCCGTCTGTGGGAAACACCACACCCTTAAAAGAAAGCCAGCGTGCCTCTTTTTCTTGTCTTATCATCAAAATGAAGCTCTGATCCTCTCAGGATCATCCTGACCCGTCAGGACATCAGTCAAATGCTTCAACTCGAAAGGGTCAGAAGCCGAAGAAGGGGGGAAAGGGTCGTAAACCCGCCTCGAAGCCTTCAGCTACCACGCGGACTACCCCCCAGGTACCTGCTACCCCAGTAGCTGGACCTGCCAATCTAGACCAACAGGTCACGACCTTTTATAGAGCATTCACCTCCGAATGGTCACCGAAGGCAGTACCAGTCAGCTTGCGGTACCAGATCCCAAGGGAGATGCCAATCGGAAAGGTACCAGGATACCTCCCTTCTACAGGTTGGGACCACCACCTCCTGTACCAGTCCTTGATAGACTCGGGCCCATGCCCCCAGCACAATCAGTCCACGATAGACTCGGGCCCATGCCCCCGGTTCCAGGATTTCCTACAGGTTACCAAGCCCGGCGTGCAAGATCCGTCATCGACCTCCCGCCCAGAGAGCACCACCACCTGGCCCAACCAGTGGCCTATTCTAGACAGCCTCGTCAGGAAACTACCAGGGAACGCCCTCACTCAGTGGTGAGAGGTAGCAACAAGGGCACCGAAGAAGACCCTCCCCAGGGAGAGAATCATGATGAAGTTTCTGTGACATCGGAAAGGCCTGACGATAGAGATTCTGAGGTGGAATCTGGAAATGATGGCGGAAAACGTCTCCGGGACTAGGTTGCTAGAATGGAAAAAGAAATCAAGGAGTTGAAGAAGGGCAAGCACCGGGAAAACCGGAAAGACCCCTTAGGAGAGATGAATGCTCCCTTCTCTAGGAGGATTAAGGAGGCAGAATTACCTCCAAAATTCAAGATGGCAACCGACAAATATTCTGGGACTAAAGACCCCCTGAGCCACCTAGAAAGCTTTGTTCACCAGATGGAGGTTCAGAATGCTACTAGGGCCGCTATGTGCAGAATGTTCCCAACCACACTGACGGACTATGCCAAGATATGGTTCAGGAAGCTACCAGCGGGAAGGGTTGATTCATTCACAAAATTGACAACTGATTTATGTGCCCAGTTTCAGTGTATAAAACATCGCCCTAAAGATCCTATTCACCTTCAATAAGTGATCCAAGAGCGGGGGGAATCGCTCAGAGCCTACGTGGAGAGATTCCATAAAGAAGTGATCCAGATGGGAGTCTTCGCGGAAAAGGAAACCTTGGCAAATTTCAGAAGGAATATTTGGGCAAGCAGACTGTTCAGATCTTTAACCAAGCATCCCCCGGAGACCTACCAGGAGGCCTACAATAGAGCTCTAGAGTAGGTTGAGATAGATGAACAGCTTCGAGTTAAGATGGAGCACGATGATATGAGAACTGCCAAGCGCCAAAAAAAGGAGGCTACCAAGCCTGCACCAGTTCAAAAAAATCAGAACAGGCCTCCCAAAAAATCAACATATCAGTCGCCACTCTATGCAGCTAGGCGGACTCCGCCCAGAGCTACACCCCCACCCAAGGAGGTAGCACATATAGATAGAGAGGAAATTGTGTACTCCCATTACACCCCCTTGAACGCATCTCGCGAGACTATTTACCTCGCTATCCGTGACAAAGGACTACTCAGGAAGCCGGGTCCAATAAAGGCACCAGTCGATCAACGGAACCGCTACAAGTATTGTGACTTCCACGAGGATGTAGGTCATAATACCTCAGAATGCTGTAGTCTGAGGAACCAGATTGAAGCCTTGGTAAGAGGAGGTTGCTTGGAGGAATTCCTCCAACAGGTTCGTGACAACATTCGCACTGAAAAGGAGGTGCATGCCGATATTAAAGCATATGAATAAGGAATGAAAGCAAAAGGGAAGGATCCGATGGAACAGATCCACATTGTCAATATTATCAGTGGAGGTCCCACCTTGGCAGGAACCTCCAACAATGCTCGAAAGAACCATGCCAGAAAAATTCCTAGAGTAGAAGCAGGCCAGAATGTTTTCAAGGTTACCAGAGGATCACCTCAGTCTCCACCTGCTGCACAGATCATCTTCATAGAAGAGGACGTATTTAACACTGTCCAGCCTCATGATGATCCCATGGTCATCACTGTTCAAATAGCCAACAACTTGGTCCATCGTGTGTTGATTGACATAGGTAGCAGCGTTGATATTCTCTTCAAGAGTGCTTTGGAGCAATTCAATCTGAAGAAACCTTGTTACAACAGTTGTACCACCCCATTGTACGGGTTCACGGGGGACTCGTTGATTCCCACAGGGTCTGTGATCCTACCAGTAATAGTGGGAACAGCGCCACTCTAGCAGAACCTAATGACAGACTTCGTTGTGGTAGACACCTTGTTCGCCTACAACGCTATACTGGGAAGGCCCTATTTGTCTGCCCTCAAAGAGGTCTTGTCAATAAACCATAACGTTCTGAAATTCCCAGTGGGAGACAAAGTGGGCGAAATACGGAGGGATCAGCAGGCTGCTCGCAAGTGCTATACAGTGCCAACCAACCCAGCAGCGTTGGCCAAGCAGTGTGTGCAACTAACCACTAATCAAGATCACCAGTCTTCGGAGGAAGGTTTTGAAGATGAAATTAACTCGGTCAAGGGGAGATCAACGTCAGACCTCCCCGATATAGAGATCAGGGAGGAGGAAGAGAAGGGATGGGCCAGTGGCCATCCCGCAGAGGAGTTAGAAGAGATACTTATCAGGGAGGCCGATCTTTCCAAGGTAGTCAGGATAGGTTCAACATTGGAGGAGAAAGTGAAGGAAGATCTGATAAAGCTCTTACGAGAATATAATGACATCTTTCCATGGAGCCATGAGGAGATGCCAGGGATACCTGTTGCTTTAGCAACTCACAGGTTAGCGGTAGATCCCACCTTCAAGACTGTCAAGCAAAAGAGAAGGCATTTCAACCAGGCAATAAATGCTGCAGTACAAGAAGAGGTAAACAAACTGCTAAAAGCAGAATTCATCAGGAAGTCTCGGTACCCCGAATGGATCGCCAACGTAGTTATGGTGACCAAGGCGAATGGGAAGTGGCGCATGTGTGTTGATTATACAGACCTCAACCTCGCCTGCCCTAAAGATAACTTCCCGCTACCAAAAATCGACCAACTGGTTGATTCAACCGTGGGTAACAAGCTCTTGAGTTTTATGGATGCCTTCTCGGGATACAATCAGGTAATGATGTACCTGGCTGACCAGGATAAAACCAGTTTCATAACCGGTCAGGGCTTGTATTGCTACAGGGTCATGTCCTTCGGGCTCAAAAATGCTGGGGCTACCTACTAGTGCCTGGTCAACCGATTGTTCAAGAGATTGATAGGAAAGATGATGGAAGTATATATCGATGATATGATCACGAAGTTTCAGGTAGCTGATCATCACCATGACCATCTCCGTCAGACATTCCAGATAATCAGAGAGAATCAGATGCGATTGAATCCTGATAAGTGCGCCTTCGAAGTTGCAGCCGTGAAATTTCTCGGATTCATGGTCTATGAGAGGGGGATCGAAGCTAATCATGAGAAGATCAAAGCCATCCTAGATCTCGAATCCCCCACCTCACTTAGACAAGTGCAAGGTTTGACCGGAACAAATTACAGCCCTGAACTGTTTCATATCACGATCCACTGACAAGTGTATCCCATTCTTCAAGGCAATCAAAGAAGGGAAGAACATGAAGTGGGACCAGGACAGCGAGCTGGGTTTCCAATCGCTGAAGAAGTACCTCGCTAGCCCGCCTCTGCTAGCTAGCCCGGTACCAGGAGAAGAACTACAATTATACTTGGCAATATCTGAAACAGTGTTCAGTGGAGCATTGGTAAAGGAATGCCTTGATGGGGTCCATTGCCCTATCTACTACGTGAGCCGTGCCCTAATCAAATCAGAAAAGAATTACATCCTCCTTGAGAAGCTCGCTTTGGCTTTGGTGGTTGCTTCCAGAAAGCTCCGCCCTTATTTCCTTGCCCACACAATCATGGTAGTCACTGATCAACCTTTGCGTCAATTTCTCCAAAGGCCGGACGTACCGGGGAGACTTGTGCTGTGGGCCCTTGAGCTCACCCATTTCGACATCAAGTACAAAGCCAGGACAAGCTCGCAAGATCAAGAGAACCTCGGTCCGATACTGCTTGATAGAGGGGCACATTTACCGTAGAGGTAGCTCACTCCCCTTGCTTAGGTGCCTACATCCCGATGATGCGGACTGGGCAGTGAGAGAAGTGCATTCAGGAGACTGTGGAAATCATGTCGGGGGAGAAGCACTAGCTTACCAGGTGATACGCATGGTATATTTTGGCCAACCTTGCACCAGATGCGAGGCAGTTCATACAGTCCTGTGAACCATGTCCGAAAACGGCCAACCTACATCACCTACCTCCAGAAAGATTATCTACCATCAGCTCGCCGTATCCATTTGCCTTTTGGGGAATAGACCTAATTGCGCCCCTACCAACCGCGCCAGGTCAGCAGAAGCATGCGATCGTGGCTATTGATTACTTCACCAGATGGGTGGAAGCAGAACCCCTCTCCAGAATTACTGAAGCAAATAAAACAGAATTCATCAAGAAGAACGTGGTCTGCCGGTTTGGTACCCCGATAGTCATCATCACCGATCTGGGTAAGCAGTTTTATAACGCCAGGTTCCGGGAATTCTGCGAGAGTCTGGGGATTGAACTTCACTTCGTATCTGCAGCACACCCTCAGACTAATGGCCTAGTAGAGGCCACAAATAAATTTATCAATAAGCTTCTGAAGAAGAAACTTCAACAGAAGAAAGGGAGATGGGCTGATGAACTCCCGGACATGCTGTGGGCTTATCGCACCACCAAGAGGACAGCTACTGGAGAAACCCCCTACTTGCTTTCTTTTGGGGTAGAAGCTGTCCTTCATATTGAACATAAGCTCACTTCTTTTCGGGTTCAACATTTCGACCCCGATGAAAATAAAGACAAGCTGAGAGCCAACCTGGACCTCCTGGAGGAAAAACAAGACAAGGTAGCAGAAAGGATAGCAGTTTACTAGAGTCGGATTGCTCGTTACTTCAACAGGAGAGTAAAAGCCCGAAGCTTCAAAGAAGAGGACTTGGTTCTCAGGAAGGTAACTCAGAATACCCGGAAGAGGTCAGACGGGGTACTGTCACCCTATTCGGAAGGTCCCTACCTAATCAGAATGGTGATCCAGGGTGGGGCATACAAGTTGGACGACATGAATGGACATCCAGTAGACCACACTTGGAATGCTGATCACCTCAAGAGGTTCTACCCATAAGTCATGCAACCGAAATCGGTCAGGATTACCCCGAAACGAATGTTAGAAGATGTTAGTAATCGTGAGTACTTGTATTCCTTTTTCTTTGGTCATCAATAAAGAAGGTTTCTTTCTCCATCTGTTTTTGCCTACATTTGTCTACATCTATCTGCTTTATGTCGCCAATCGAATCCCTCATGAATGTCGCTTTAAGACCAAGAGAGCCACATAGCACTCCTGATGTCCTGGACCAGATAGATTCCTCTAGGAGGATCGCCATAAATACAGGAGAGCCACATAGCACTCTTGATGCCCTGGACTGGATAGATCCCTCCAGGAGGATCGCCATAAATCCAGGAGAGCCACATAGCACTCCTGATGCCCTGGACCGGATAGATCCCTCTAGGAGGATCGCCATAAATTCGGGAGAGCTACATAGCACTCCTGATGCCCTAGATCGGATTAATCCATCAAAGAGGATCTCCCCAAGACCAAGAAAGGCCACATGGCATTCCTGTTGCCCTGGCCGGGCACAACCCCCAGCTGGGAAGGATCCGATACGTAAGAGCATAGTTGCCCGAAGGATCAGACCTTGGCCGGGCACCACCCCCCGTTAAGAATGATCTTGAAAATACTATACAAGCGTGTGTCTAATAACCTAGAGAGGGGGGGGGGGGGGGGGTGAATAGGTTTTAATCAAGTTAATTACCAACTTTTCCTGATTAGTCAATATTAAAAATTCACCTCATAAACAAACATACAAAATCAAGTGTAAAGTGCGGAAATATAAATAACACTTGATTTTTAAGTGGAAACCCTTCAACAAGGGAAAAACTACGGGCTATCCTTCTAGTCACACACGATCCTCAAATCCACTATTGTAATGATGTTTACAACCTAGGTTGACCTCTAGTCACACCATTCTTGGTCACTAACCCACCACTACTACCCAATGGGCCTTTATAGTGAATCCTTGATCACTTTGCTTGCCAACCACACCTTGGTTGCAAGACTACACTTGCTTGTGCACTATACCTAGTAGTCACAAGACTTAACTCTCAAAGAAGAGATTAATAACCTAAGTGAATATATGAATATTAAAAATGCAAATAATGCTAGGCAACACTAAATGCTTATCTAAGAATTAAAGATGACACTAAGTACAAATCCTAGATATCAATGTCTATATGAATGCTCATAAAGACCTAACTAGATATAGATGTGCAAGTCGAAACTCTAGTCATCAAACAAAGCCATATCAACATATGTTGTCATTAATCATGGCAAGGACAATAAATGCAATTAACAAATACAATTAATGAGTCCTAATTAGTTAGAGGGCAAATATGTCATAAATGCAAGCTATCACAATACAAACCCAATCATACAAAGGAACTCATAAATAGATGCATTAAATAGAGTCCTAGCATTTAATCAATTAATAAATGCAATAAAAACACAATCTTGGAAAGTATGAACAAATGATAAAGATGGGGATTTTGTTCAACTTACCAAGTCAACTAATGATGAAGACCCATGCCTTAAAGATGCTTAGAAATGCATGAAGATGATGGGTTTTGGGTTTGGAGAGTCAAGGAACAAAGTTTGAAGCTTTCTCTCTCTAAGGGTTGTTCCCTTTCTTAAAAATATGTTCTTTAAGCTCTAAAAACGAGTTAGGAAGAAGAGAACATATATAAAGAAACCCTAGACAAAACTGCGTCATTTTGGGCTTGGGAATCAAAGTCCCGTCAATACCGCTCGCTGGACCGCGGCTCGGGTAAGTGCCTAGACCGCGGTACACGCAGCAGTGTGCCTACTGGACAACATCGCGGTTAGGACCACTGTGTGTGCAGTGCACAGGCCACGGTCAAGGCAAGCATGGGCCTACTGAAGTTTACCGCGTCAGGGACCGCTGGGCGTTGATGAGATGGTTTTTGTCGTCAGAAAACCGTCCGTTAAAACAATTTATAAAACCTATGCGATGCGTTCACAAGTAGAAATACAAGTAAAGCAGTAAGCACGGGTGTCGTCCACTGAGATCGGGGTAGCGGTGATAAGATTAGGATTAATATAACTAGTATGCATAAAAGTAAAGTGATGGTGAATGAAGAAACTATATAAACTAAACTATGAAAGCAAATAAAATGGGATGACAACGGAGTGATGAATGAATGATGATGGAACTACAAAGTTGATGGACTCGTAAGTGAATATTGGGGCAATTGCAACAAACTCTTTATTAAGCACATTTTGACAAATGTAACCAACCCAGGGTGTATAGTGTTGGTATATATCTATAGCAAGAGGTCAACCTAGGGTGTATAGCGAAGACCTCCTACTAGAGATTAATCCCTCCTAAGCAACCAACAGTGGCTAGTTACTCAATTGGGACTTGTTCCATGAATGCTCATCTATCTAGCTATGGCTCAACCTATTACTAATGTAGCCATCCTAGGATGTATAGTGATGGCTTCCAATTCCCTCACAAGTGGCCGACCTAGGATGTATAGTGAAGGCCACCCGTTTGAGATTGGATGAGGCTTTAGGTTATCAACCGAATTCTACTCGAAGGTTAGTTCTCGTAGAATCACTAAAGTAGCCAACCTAGGGTGTATAGTGGAGGTTTCTAATTCTCTCACAAGTGGCTAACCTAGAGTGTATAGTGAAAGCCACTAATTCAAGATTAGATTAAGGGCATGGTTGTAGAGACGGATTTCCAGAAATCCTTCCATTCAATTGAGCATTAGACAACCTAATTGCCTACTCAAGTAATCCAAATCAATCATGCTAAGAGGGTGTATCCAAGCAAATCAATAATGGAAATCAATTCAAGCAAAGGAATGAAATATAGATATAGAATAAATATAACACATAGAGTTTATTTACAAAGCCCAAATATCTATCATACAAATAACATCAACCCCATAATGGGGTATTTTAGCTACTCATGTTCTATTACAAACCAATAAACTAAGAGAGAGTAGAGAGATACCCTTTGAAGATTGATCTCCTTCCTTGAAGCTTGAATCCAAGTCTCTTAGTTGCCTTTGATTGAGTAGAGATGGTTTGGATGATAGGGAGATGTGTTCCTAGCTTAAACTACAAGTGTTGGGAGGTATGGTGATTTTTGGTTCGTTCCCATCCTTTTCTATTTATAGAGGATGGAAAAATAGGTCACTTAAGCTTGAAACCCGCACTTTACCCGCACTATATGGGTTTTCTTCATCTTCAGTTCACTGATCTTGGCAACAGTGCGGGTGGAGTGTGGTTGGATTACCCGCACTTTACCCGTACTTTACTCGCATTGTACTCGCACTCTGGTGTCAGGTGTAAATCCACTCATATGTCTTGAGCAACAATGCGGGTGGAGTGCGGTTGGATTACCCGCACTTTACCTGCACTTTAGTGTCAGGTGGAGCTGTCTTGAGTAATAGTGCGGGTGGAGTGCGGGTGGAGTGCGGGTGGATGACCCGCACTTTAATGAATCCAACTCTGTCTTGACCCGCACTTGACCCGCACTTTATCTTTCAGGTACGAATCAGCTCCTCTGTCTTGAGCAATAGTGCAGGTGGAGTGCGGTTGGATGACCCGCACTTTACCCGCACTTTATCTTTCCTTCATGATTCAGGTCCCGGCTGTGGGAAGGAGTACGGTTGGAGTGCGGTTGTGACCCGCACTTGACCCGCACTGTAGAGCTGCTTATGATCCTTTGTATTTCCTTTTGCCCCTTTTCTGCCGGAACCACTGCAATTAGCTTCTAACACCAGAATTACATCTATTGCCTGCAATTAGCACAAACGAGCCTATTAGACATAAAATATATAGAAAATACACACAAGAACGAGACAAAAGAATATGAATGAGGGCAGAAATATACAACAATTTAGGCACGATTAAACACCCCCAAACCAAACCTTTGCTCATCCTCGAGCAAACATAATCTAAAACAAATAATACCAAACTAAAAATGACTCAAACTAAGAACTTTCCTAGACACAAAGAAAAACTTGCTGCAGAACCAACTAGCGGAGAGATATGCAAAAGCAAATGGGAGTGAGGAATGAGCATATGCAGAATGTTCTAAACAACTCGAAGGCACCCCAAAGGAAACTGGCACAACACGAATCCCACACTTAAAATGCCCTCGCCTCAGACACTACTCACTCTCACACCTCGAGCATAATTCGCTTCGACGCTACGTTCTCACATGGATTCTCTCTTATCTTTCCTCTCAGAACCTAGGTTCGCATTCATGCAACATGTATGCCAATGAATTTATGTAAATGAATCAACTTAGTTGCATACATTTAGTGTAGAATAAACGTTGTTTTCAGTGAGTGAGTCTCATGAAAGAATCACGTGTCATGAACGTGGAAAGAGCATTCATTAACTAATATTCCCAATCTAGACATCCCCTAAGATCAACTAGGTTTTTTCCATTTGGTTATAACGTGGCCACGGTGAATGGTGATTAGAAGAATGAGAAATTTAGGCACAAGCACTAATCAACCAAGTTAAGGCAATACATTCTACACTTAAGCATTTAATTTCTCGTGTAACTCCACTTCCAAATACAATATGGCGTCCAGGCATACAATTAGACTCTACGTGCAATCTTTAACTACTCATGTTACCCATTTGAGTAGCATTTACAATTTACACAAGGCTTTTGAAGCATATTTTTCTTTTGTTACTTTTTTGCTTCTTTTCTTTTCTTCTCTTTTCATACCTTTTTACTATGCACATTTTCACAACTCATTTCTCTTGCCTAGGTACACGCCATTTATCAAATTAAAGCACAACTTTACATTCCCAAGCCTCAACAAGATCAATTAAGAGAGGGTTGGCTAAGTGTTTGGGTTGCTTGGTTTATGGATAACGTGGGTGTAGAATGGAAAAGTCTATATGTGTTTGGCTTCAAAATTGGCTTGGGAGCACACATATTACGGGAATGGGAAGTATTTAGGCTTTCTTTTTGAGTGGCTAAAACACACATTGCCTAATATCACTTCAAAGGATCAATCTACCAAGGGAATAAAAGTTTTCGTCAAGCAGTCCACATATATGATGCATGTTCAATGACAAATGATGATTTTTGATGTAGTGAGACTATGCATGGTGTTTGAATAGTGTTTACAGATTTGAAGAAAAACATTTTCCCTCAAATATACACGCTTTTGGCTTGTGTTTGTGATCTCACAAGGGAAATCTCCACTATTAGAACAAGGAGCTTGAGCACCGAGTTTCCTAACTTGGACACTAAAAGATGAGACTAGCCCATGAAGTGCAAGTGAGACCCCTAAAGTGACTAAGAGTTATTGAATAAGCACACAAAGCATACACACATTCGCCACAAACATTATGCTCCAGGTATCTCACCAAGCTAAATAAGCTCAAAATTCTGGCTAAGAAGCAACTTTTTCGAAAATAAGACACAAAAATGACTCAAGATACAAAAGACGACTCAAAAAGGCGTCTACACCCCCAAACCAAAACCCAACATTGTCCTCAATGTTGAAGACAAGAGAATCCGGCCTAGCGGCACGCACCTAACATGACTCAAACAAACCTAGGCACTAATCAACCACACAATGCCCCAACAAAAAAAAATGACTCAAACAAGGCTCACAAAATAAAGGCAATTCATGCAATATATCATTGAAGCACAAGTCAAGCTTAACATCATGCATTTTATCAAAATTGACAGAATGGGGGCATGAACAACCCCCAAACCGAATAAAACAATATAAAGCACATGCATTCATACTTGCACAAGAGCCTCCGGCTCTTTCATCCACAAATATAACCAATAAATTCAATGTGCAAATATCCACAAAATATAACATTCGTACAAAACTATCCCAACATCACCATTTATTGAATTTAAACAACATAAAACATAAAACTAACTACATGCATCAAAATTATTCAATGGGATGCATTCATGGAGAGGCTAGGGTCCTCTAAGGGTGGTTTGACCAAGTTAGGAAATTCTCTATTTTTCACTACCCAAATAAATTTACGTGACTTCATTATCTTTTCCTTTTTCATGTTCCTATATAAGTGCACTTGGTCTTTCCTTACCCATATTTGCTTGACCCTAGGTGGACTCCATCTATTCCTAGGACCTCTAGTTTTCCTATGTTGATTTGGCTTGTAATTTTTAGCCTTAAAATGATGTATCCTAGAACATGCATAACAAAAGATATTAGAGTTAGAGGAACTCCCCGTTAATGTGTGGTCTTGAGGACGTTTGATTTGTTTCACTTGTAACGCCTTGACCTCTTCCTCCTTTTTGTTTAGTGCTACCTTTGCTTCCTCTAAGGCATTGGCTTTTTGGTCAACCTCCATTTCCATCTTCATTGACTTGTGAGCTATCTCATCTTCAAAATCTTTTGATAACCTTGCTAAGTTCTCCAAATCCTTCGATGCGGTACTCTTTTCGACTTCAAATCTCTCAAGTCGTTCCTCCAATTCTTTGTTCTTGTCAGAGACTTCACCATTTGTCTTCTTGAGAGTACCATTCTCAACCCTGAGCATCTTCACTTCAAATAATAGTTTCTTGTTCAACTCTTGGAGATTACTCGCCTTTTCCATTCCCAAGGCTTCTATCTCTTGAAGTGCTTCATTCTCTTCCTTCAACACACCCCTTTCCAACACTAACTCTGTGCTCACGCTCATAAGCTCTTGGTTCATCTTGATCATCCTGTCCATCTCGTCCATTCTCTTGCTTCGCTCCACTTCAAATTCTATTCGGAGCTTATACATGTCTTCTTTTGAGAAATTGGAGGAATCCATCGGCCTGGTTGCTTTAACTTGGAAACAACTCTGATTTACTAGGGTGGACTGCTGGGCGGATTCGAGCATTTGGGTGGTTTTCTCTTCTATGAAGGCTTGAGTCTCTTGTTGAGAAGCTATCATCTGCTCAGTCTCCCGCACATGATTCTTCCTGAAATTTCGTAGTTGATCTTCAACGGAATTTGACTGGAATGATGAGATGTAGGTATTCTCGTTAGGCTCGTAGCTTGACCCTGAATTTTGCCAAAAGGAATCCATAGAGTCCTGAAACAAACAAAAAAAAAACTACCAAAGCAATAAAAAGAAACTAACAAAACTAAAAACAACTAATAAACTAATAGTATTAAAACTAATCTAATCACTACTACGCACACCAATCCCCTGCAGCAGCGCCATTTGATGAGATGGTTTTTGCCATCAGAAAACCGTCCGTCAAAACAATTTATAAAACCTATGCGATGCGTTCACAAGTAGAAATACAAGTAAAGCAGTAAGCACGGGTGTCGTCCACTGAGATCGGGGTAGCGGTGATAAGATTAGGATTAATATAACTAGTATACATAAAAGTAAAGTGATGGTGAATGAAGAAACTATATAAACTAAACTATGAAAGCAAATAAAATGGGATGACAACGGAGTGATGAATGAATGATGATGGAACTACAAAGTTGATGGACTCGTAAGTGAATATTGGGGCAATTGCAACAAACTCTTTATTAAGCACGTTTTGACAAATGTAACCAACCTAGGGTGTATAGTGTTGGTATATATCTATAGCAAGAGGTCAACCTAGGGTGTATAGCGAAGACCTCCTACTAGAGATTAATCCCTCCTAAGCAACCAACAGTGGCTAGTTACTCAATTGGGACTTGTTCCATGAATGCTCATCTATCTAGCTATGGCTCAACCTATTACTAATGTAGCCATCCTAGGATGTATAGTGATGGCTTCCAATTTCCTCACAAGTGGCCAACCTAGGATGTATAGTGAAGGCCACCCGTTTGAGATTGGACGAGACTTTAGGTTATCAACCGAATTCTACTCGAAGGTTAGTTCTCGTAGAATCATTAAAGTAGCCAACCTAGGGTGTATAGTGGAGGCTTCTAATTCTCTCACAAGTGGCTAACCTAGGATGTATAGTGAAAGCCACTAATTCAAGATTAGATTAAGGGCATGGTTGTAGAGCCGGATTTTCGGAAATCCTTCCATTCAATTGAGCATTAGACAACCTAATTGCCTACTCAAGTAATCCAAATCAATCATGCTAAGAGGGTGTATCCAAGCAAATCAATAATGGAAATCAATTCAAGCAATGGAATGAAATATAGATATAGAATAAATATAACACATAGAGTTTATTTACAAAGCCCAAATATCTATCATACAAATAACATCAACCCCATAATGGGGTATTTTAGCTACTCATGTTCTATTACAAACCAATAAACTAAGAGAGAGTAGAGAGATACCCTTTGAAGATTGATCTCCTTCCTTGAAGCTTGAATCCAAGTCTCTTAGTTGCCTTTGATTGAGTAGAGATGGTTTGGATGATAGGGAGATGTGTTCCTAGCTTAAACTACAAGTGTTGGGAGGTATGGTGATTTTTGGTTAGTTCCCATCCTTTTCTATTTATAGAGGATGGAAAAATAGCTCACTTAAGCTTGAAACCAGAAACTGTCGCGCGCAGAGTGCGGGTGAATTACCCGCACTGTACCCGCACTATATGGGTTTTTTTCATCTTCAGTTCTCTGATCTTGGCAACAGTGCGGGTGGAGTGCGGTTGGATTACCCGTACTTTACCCGCACTTTACTCGCACTGTACTCGCACTTTGGTGTCAGGTATAAATCCACTCCTCTGTCTTGAGCAACAGTGCGGGTGGAGTGCGGTTGGATTACCCGCACTTTACCTGCACTTTAGTGTCAGGTGGTGCTGTCTTGAGCAATAGTGCGGGTGGAGTGCGGGTGAGTGCGGGTTAGTGCGGGTGGAGTACGGGTGGATGACCCGCACTTTAACGAATCCAACTCTGTCTTGACCCGCACTTGACCCGCACTATATCGGTCAGGTACGAATCGGCTCCTCTGTCTTGAGCAATTGTGCGGGTGGAGTGTGGTTGGATGACCTGCATTTTACCCGCACTTTATCTTTCCTTCATGATTCAGGTCCGGCTGTGGGAAGGAGTGCGGTTGGAGTGCGGTTGCGTCCCGCACTTGACCCGCACTGTAGAGCTGCTTATGATCCTTTGTCTTTCCTTTTGCCCCTTTTCTGCCGAAACCACTGCAATTAGCTTCTAACACCAGAATTACATCTATTGCCTGCAATTAGCACAAAAGAGCCTATTAGATATAAAATATATAGAAAATACACACAAGAACGAGACAAAGGAATATGAATGAGGGCAGAAATATAAAACAATTTAGGCACGATCAGGCGTACCTGTGTATAGGATGCGGTAAAGGTAGCATGAGCCAATTGATGTTTACCGCTCTTTATACCACGGTGCAAACAGCGCCTGCCAAGCGGTCTAGGCTGCGGTAAGAGAAGAAACTCTCTTTTCCAGGCAGACTCAACACACTAAGTAATGTGCAATATGTGCAAGTCTGGAGTGTGATAAATGGCATACAATGCATCATCCAATTATATGTAAACAAGAATATAATGCATGCAAGTTAGTGTGTGCAACTAAAATCTCTTCGAAAGAGTCATGTCAAGTAAACTACCTCTCTTGAAGCACTGTGGGATCTTGGAAGCTTGTTGATGAAGAACCACAATAATATCTAAGCTACCCATTACAAATAATCCCAATGTGGTTTGTCATGAAATCAGCTCATCATAAAAATTGAGGTTTGAGGTTCTTACAATCTCCCCCTTTGGCTATTTCATGACAAAATCACCACTCACAAAATAATCCTCACAAACAAAAATAAAGCTATTGGTCAACAAAGTAATTCTAAGATACATTAAGAGAAACCTAGGATATAAGTCTTCAAGGTCTTCAGTCTCTTCGTAGATCATCATACCTACATACAATAGCAAGAAAGCACTTTCCAAGAACAGGTGCATGTGAGGTGAACAAAAACAAGCATTTGCATTGTAAAAAATAATACAATCAATATAATGTAGTGCAATGCAATGCTCCCCCTAAACGGTTACTGCAATGCTCCCCCTAAACAGTTACTCTCCCCCAAGACTATCTCCCCAAAGCATAAAAATGCTCTCTCATGCTCCCCCTATATTTCTCAAGACTTCTCCCCCTTTTTGTCATGAGATAGGCAAAAGAGCTCCCCCTATCGGGTTGCTTTAGCAAAGAGAGATATTTGCACAAAAGATGGTTGCATAATCATTTACATAAACTTTATGCAACTTAAATAATTGAGAGAGATTCAAGGAGATTATTTTCAAAAATGTGTGTGTGAAAGGTTGCTTAGCATGTAATACATAACAATATTATCTTCATGCATGAAGATCAATTAAAGCAACACTCAACAAGATTTCCAAATGAAGTCAAACCAATTAAGACCCTGTTGTTATGATAAGAAGATATATATCCAAGCATTTGTGTGCAAGTGAACTAATCACATCAAAAAATATATCATCTTGTCTTCATTGCTAAATACATCATCAATCAACAATTTTGATGTCAAAAATAAGCAATGCAACACCACATATAACAGTCATATAACAACATTTCTGCTTTTCTCCTTTTTCTGTTTTTCTCCAATTTCCTAGTAAGCATGTATTTCTGTTTTTCATGCTAAAGTAACTCTCTTGATGGCTTTCACTCGGTTTCAAATGAGTAGCCTTTTCCAACATTGGGCGGCTCCACGTCATATTGCCAATAGCCCTTTTCAAGTGAGAGCTTAAGAATGCATATCATACGAATCATGAACATGGAGAATAATTTGAGGTCAATCAAATGTACTAAAAAGTAGAACATTCCTAAAAAAGATAAGCATGCTCAAACAATAATAGAAATCATGCATTATAAAACAAAGCAACCATGCAATGGTGTAATCAAAAACATATACAATTATTAATCAATGTTATTCACCATGTATACTCAAGCAATCATAAGAGAGCATAAAATTAATCAACTTTTTGCATGTAGCAAATCATGCAAATTCGCTCTCTTTGCTTGAGCTCCCCAAATTGGGTCAAATCCAACCAAGTCAATAGGAGGCAAGAGCCCCTATAGACCTACCAAGTCCATTAGACCTAGTTGAGTCTATGTGTGACATATTAGCACAATAGCATGCGGGTTCATCTTTTCTAATCCACTTAGGTGACACATTTTCATTCCTAGTGGTCATAGTCAACATATTACTAGATTTCCTAGGATCATTTCTCGAACATACCTAGGCACATGCATATTAGCTCTTTTAAGTCTATTCCTCTCCATCATGCTCTCAACCCTACATATCTTAATGTACCTATGACAATTTGGCCTAATATGTCCATCAACACCACAAAAATGACAAGTTGGTATAAAATAAGGAGTCATACCATATCCTTTTGAGGTCATTGGAGACTTGTCATGCATTTGATGTTGCCTTTGGTGTTGAGCCGGTTCTTTCCTTCTTTGTTGTTGAACCGGATTGCCATGTTTCCTTAGTTGAGTTTGCTTGACTTGCCTTCTTAGTTGGGGAAATATTGGTTGATGGAAGCTTGGAGGTGGAGCTCTAGGTTGTTGAAGTTGTGCTCCATTCTTCGTAGGCATCTTTACTTGGCCACTCTTGGATGACTCTCCAAGTTCAATCTTCCTCCTAGATTGTTGAGGAGGTGAGACTTCCTTTATGCTATTTCCCTTGACAAACACCATTTTGATCGAGGAGGGGGTTTCCTTGTCATCAACATATCCAAGGCCTCTCTTGTCATTTGACTTCTTTCCAATGCTCAACATATGGTCAAGCTTTTCGGTGCCGGAGGTCATTTTGGCAATCAACTTCTTAGCTTCCTCAAGCTCCTTCTTCATATTGTTTTCACTTTCCTTGACTCTTCTCATTTCATCATTCAAATGAGTCACCTTGGTTGAGAGCTTGAGATTCTCCTCCTTCAATTTTTGAATCTCTCTTTTCTTCTTCAACCTAGAGTCTTCAAAGTGCTTAATGAAGTATTCAAGGTTCATGTTTTCATATATTCCTCTATAGTGAGATAAGGACTTCTCATCACTAGAGTTACTTCTTACACTTGAGGATGAGGCACTATCTTCCTTTTGCCTCTCATCAATAAGGTCAACTTCCTCATCAAGGCTTTTGCCTTGGTCACTTGTTGTAGTGCCAACAACATCACTGTGTGTAGCTACATCAATCACACCTCTAGCTACCACTTCATATATTCCTTCTTCAAGGTCACAATTCAAGGCACTCTTCTCTTCTTTTTCAACTCCCACATATGAGGCTCCAAAAGCCGTGTAGTTAAGTGCAAGCTCTTCATCACCCGAAGACTCTTCTTCACTCTCACTATCACTATAAGAGATGGCCATCGTCTTTCCTTTTCTCTTGTCCTTCAAGTTGCCACAATCCGTGGAGATGTGTCCAAATCCTCCACATTCAAAGCAAGGGTCACTTTTCTTTGACATTTTCTTTTCCTCCTTGACGCTGGAGGTCATACACTTCTCCTCCTCACTTTGGAGGTCAAACCCTTCTTTTGAGATTTCACAAATCTCCTAAATCTCTCAACCATGAGAGTCATCTCCTTATCGGAGTCACTTTCCTCCCTCTCAATTTCGGAGGTCAAATCACCTTCATCACTTGAGTTCTTGGAGCTTGAACTTTCTTCATCGAATCTTCTACCACTTGTGCTATCGTGGCAATCATCATCTGAACTAGCTTCTTCATTATTGACTTTGAGTGATGGGTGTCTTGTGGCCGCCATTAAGTTGTCATCATGTAAAGCGGGGAAGGCTATGTGATTTCTTTCACATCTCTCGAAATCCGAAGATCTTTCTTCACTTTCACTCCAAGAGTAGGCCTTTGATTTGCCTCTTCGACTCTTGGTCTTCGAGTTTCCACAATCCGTAGAGATGTGCCCATAGCCACCACAATCATAACGTTGAAGCTTTATCTTTAAGGTACCCAAATTCTTATCTTCTTCCTTCACGGTACCTTCGTGGGTGATTCTTAGAATTTTCCAAGCTTCTCGAACATCTTGAGAGGTTTGGATGAGTTTGGCTTAATTCTTATCCACTGCACAAGATAAGGCATGGATGCCCTTTGAGTTCCACTCTGCAGCCTCGAGTTTGTCATTAGTCCACTTGGACTTAGGCTTAGGCTTAGAAGCCCCATTCTCTAACTTCTCGGTGGGAGGTGAGTATCCCTCATCCACACACATCCACACATGCTCATCGAGGTCCATTAAAAATACTTCCATCCTTACTTTCCAAGAGGAGTAGTTATCCTTGGTGAGCAATGGTGGTTCAGAGATCAACGCACCCTCTAACATCTCAATACCACTCATAGTGTTTAATGAATGAGATGAATGCAAATGAATGCAACAAGCAAAATGCACACAAATGCAAGACACACAATCACGAGCAAGGATCACCTAAGTATGTCTAGGAACCTGCTCTGATACCAATTGAAAATACTATACAAGCGTCTGTCTAATAACCTAGAAGGGGGGTGAATAGGTTTTAATCAAGTTAATTACCAACTTTTCTTGATTAGTCAATATTAAAAATTCACCTCATAAACAAACATATAAAATCAAGTGTAAAGTGCGGAAATATAAATAACACTTGATTTTTACATGGAAACCCTTCAATAAGGGAAAAACCACGGGCTATCCTTCTAGCCATACACGATCCTTAAATCCACTATTGTAATGATGTTTACAACCTAGGTTGACCTCTAGTCACACCATTCTTGGTCACTAACCCACCACTACTACCCAACGGGCCTTTATAGTGAATCCTTGATCACTTTGCTTGCCAACCACACCTTGGTTGCAAGACTAAACTTGCTTGTGCACTACACCGAGTAGTCACAAGACTTAACTCTCAAAGAAGAGATTAACAACCTAAGTGAATATATAAATATTAAAAATGCAAATAATGCTAGGCAACACTAACTGCTTATCTAGGAATTAAAGATGACACTAAGTACAAATCCTAGATATCAATGTCTATATGAATACTCAAAAAGACCTAACTAGATATAGATGTGCAAGTCTAAACTCTAGTCATCAAACAAAGCCATATCAACATATGTTGTCATTAATCATGGCAAGGACAATAAATGCAATTAACAAATGCAATCAATGAGTCCTGATTAGCTAGAGGGCAAATATGTCCTAAATGCAAGCTATCACAATACAAACCCAATCATACAAAGGAACTCATAAATAGATGCATTAAATAGAGTCCTAGCATTTAATCAACTAATAAATGCAATAAAAACACAATCTTGGAAAGTATGAACAAATGATAAAGATGGGGTTTTTGTTCAACTTACCAAGTCAACTAATGATGAAGACCCATGCCTTAAAGATGTTTAGAAATGCATGAAGATGATGGGTTTTGGGTTTGGAGAGTCAAGGAACAAAGCTTGAAGCTTTTTCTCTCTAAGGGTTGTTCCCTCTCACAAAAATATGTTCTTTAAGCTCTAAAAACGTGTTGGGGAAGAAGAGAACATATATATAGAAACCCTAGACAAAACTGCATCGTTTTGGGCTTGGGAATCAAAGTCCCGTCAATACCGCTTGCTGGACCGTGGCTCGGGTAAGTGCCTAGACCGTGGTACACGCAGCAGTGTGCCTACTGGACAACATCGCGGTTAGGATCGCTGTACGTGCAGTGCACAGGCCGCTGTCAAGGCAGCAGGGGCCTACTGAAGTTTACTGCATCAGGGACCGCTGGGCGTACCTGTGTACAGGACGCGGTCAAGGCAGCATGGGCCAACTAATGTATACCGCTCTATATGCCGCGGTGCAAGCAGCGCCTGCCAATCAGTCTAGGGCGCGGTAAGAGAAGAAACTCTCTTTTCCAGGCAGAGTCAACACACTAAGTAATGTGCAATATGTGCAAGTGTGGAGTGTGATAAATGCATACAATGCATCATCCAATTATATGTAAACAAAAATATAATGCATGCAAGTGAGTGTGTGCAACTAAAATCTCTTTGAAAGAGTCAAGTCAAGTAAACTACCTCTCTTGAAGCACTGTGGGATCTTGGAAGCTTGTTGATGAAGAACCACAATAATACCTAAGCTACCCATTACAAATAATCCCAATGTGGTTTGTTATGAAATAAGCCAATCATAAAAATTGAGGTTTGAGGTTCTTACAGATCTGGATAGTAAGAGCATAGTTGCCAGCCAGATCAAGGCGTTGGCCGGGTACCACCTCCCGCTAAGAAAGACCAAATGCTAAAGTGGCCTTAGTCTCCTACCTGGAACTTGCTGCCAGTATATATTCGTCATTGTTTTCGCCAAAGTACCAAGATTCCTACAAACAGGAATGCGAGGTATCTGGATATGATCTCCTTATTTTCTCCAATGATCGCCTCAAGACCAGAAAAGACCATATGGCCTTCCTGCTGCCTTGGCTGGGAGCCACCCCCCCCCCCGCCAGGAAGAGTCTGGTTAGTAAAGGTGTAATCGCCTGTCAGATAAGGGCCTTAACTGGGTACTACACCCAGCTAAGAAAGACCTGGTGCTAACACGGCCATAGCCGCCTACCAGGATCTCGTTGCCAACACATTCTCCATCATGTTCGCCACGATACCAAAATTAGTAAAGCAGGAATGCGAGGTACCGAGATTCACCAAATTTGTTCGCCAAGGCACCAAAGATCCTTCAAACGGAAACGCGAGGTGACCAGTTTCGCCAGAATACTCACTTAGGGATCTAGATTCCTTGAAACAGGAAGACTAGATACCAGATTATTTGCCAAGGCACCAAGATTCTTACAAACAGAACATAAGGTGCCCAAACTCACCAGAATATCCACCTAGGAACCTAGCTTCCTTGAAACAGGAAAGCTAGGTACCCGATTATCCGACAAGGTACTAAATCTTTGCAAAGCAGAAATGCAGGGTACCCAGTTTCGCCAGATTACTCGCCATATTACCGAGGTTCCTAGAATGGGAATGCAAGGTATATAGATTGCGAGATTGTAAACCGGTACGCACATTATCATCAAGGAACCAAGACTCTCAGAACTAGAGTGCGAGGTACCATGGTACCGATCAACTGCTGTTCCTCTACTTTATTCTCATCAGGTTTAACGTGTTACCAAGTTTTGATTAAGTCAAGTTTATGCTGGGGGTGTAATAAACTACACACGCATGAAGTCAAGGAAAATAAAAAATTCTTATTTCTAAAACTGGCGAGCCCATCCCCCGATCACGGGCTACAAGAAGATAAAATTATCTAGATACTACTGGGTAAGAGGTCAAGCTAGATCATGCATCCTTCTGCTCTTGATAGGCCATCTTCTCTCCATCTCCGCCAGTTAGAGCTTCCCTCTCTACTGCACCAGATGGATCCATGCCTGCTTCCTGGGTACCTACAGCAACCGGAAGCCCCATTTGAGACAGATCGCCCCAAAGCTCCCCTGCTGTTGCTCGATCAGAATCTCTTTTAAATTCCTTGATCAAAGCAGCCTGACCTTCCTCTACCTGGGCAGGGTCAGAAGATGAGATAGGCAGGGCAGATTCTCCATCGTCAATAGCAGGCTGATCCCCTATCTCCTTAATAGATTCTGATGGAGGAACAGAAAAGGCAGGAACCCCTCCTTCAGCCTGAGCCACACCAACCTCAGGATCCTTCAAACTAGGAGTTGCTCCAGCATTGCTTGGTGGAAGAAGGGAGATAGAGCTCTGGTCTGCACCTCCTACCACTTCACTGGCTCCTGCAACCTGGGAAGGTCCGGCCACATCATAGGGCGCTGCCCCAGAAAGTTCAGCAGCATTCGCCATGATCTCCTCTCGGTTCCACCCCTCAATAATACTTAGGTCAAATAGAAGAGGGAAGGCTAGTGCCACTTGATAGCCGGCGAAGAAATAACCATCCCCAAAAGCAGTGTCCATTTGTTCATCTAGATTAGCCATGCTACCACAGAGGGATATAACATCTTTCTCAAGCTCTGCCACATTTCCGGTAGCAACATCCCTTTCCTTCTTGTGGCGAAGGGACCTGAGCCTCTCAGTATCCAAAGTATGTTGCATCCTCTCCCTATCAACCTTCGCCTCATCAGCTTCATTTTGGGCATTTACCAGCGACTGGTTCAGAGTTTCCATTCCACGAGCAGCCTTAGCGAGCTCCTCCTTGGATTTCTCCAGCTCGGCAGTAGCACCTCTAACTTGCTCCAAGAGGGAGCCAACCTGTTGGCTCATGGCCACATTGAACTTAAAAGCCTGACAAAAACAAAGCACTTGTTAGGATATTTCCAACCTTTTACCTGGATAGAAGACTAAAGTAAGGCAGCTTACCTCAGCCAGAAGGGTAGATCCCCTCTTAATTAAAAGCTCAGTGGGCATGGCGGCAATGGCGTCTAGACTCCTACCTAGGCAGGAAGCGACAAAGCGAGCCAAGACTTTGTCCTGACTGCTGTCCTTCGACCTCGATCGTTCCTTATCTCGAGGTACCACCCATTTTGCCATAGCACTATTAGAACCCTTTTCGACCCTTTTGGATTGACCAGTTGCCACGACTAGAGAAGCAGAAGGAGCTAAGGCACCAGCATCAGCAGCACTGGCAACATTGACTGGTATGATGGGTGACGTATCCTGCACTCGACCAGAAGCGCCTCGATACCTCCCTACTGTGGCTATAAAAGCCTCCAGCGACCTAGCCGAGGTAGGAAGAGGGGGAGCAGGTGATCCAAATACCCCGACCGGGGTCATATGGGAGCCAATAGACATGCCAACCCCTACATCAAAATCAGAACTGGCCGGAAGCCTGACAAGGGAAGTTGGAGAAGAATCAACAGTGCCCCCAGCCTGGTTAGGTTCCACCTCAGGGATCATTAGAGGTACTACTAAAACTACCAAGACAGCACAAGTCAATATCAACGAAGCTAATAAAGCAGTAGAGCGAAAGGAAAATCAGAAAGATGTTTACCAGGAAGTGCATCGGAAATACGGAGGGAATATTCCACCCTCCCTGTATCAAAGGCATTCGAGGTAAGATACTGCAGGTTGACAAAATTCCTGGCCATGATGGCCTTCAAGATCTTCTTTGACTCAGTGTAGAGCTTACCTTTCTCCAATGGAGGTTTCTCGCTAAAGCAGGTAGGAACCTTGAATTCAGTTCCTCCGATGTAAACCGAGCTACCCCATCCGCCCTTGACGATGACCCATTCCTCCCTTTAGGAGGTATCCTTTTTCGTGGCTCCTGGTACCACAAATTTCAGGTTATTCTTTGCCCGAGCATAGAACTGCCCTTTCGGATCCGGGGCGTTAGTAGCAATTTGAAACACATATCCGAGCTCGTCAGGTCCTGGTTCCCGATCGATGTTGTCTTTTGCACACTGCTCCCTCCATAATACCAAGAACCCCACCAGGTGCCTCCAAAACCCTGGTGTTAGTTGAAGAGGGGCAAGCTGCAAAGCGTACAACGCCCTACACAAGGTGGGGTGGAGAGGTAGCCTAACTCCACTATTGAAGGCCGCAGTATGAATCGGAAGCTCGCTAGGAATAGGAGAATACATATCGTACCCATGCGGGGGTATGGTAATCAAAATATCCTTAGGGATCTTAAAATCCCTCCTCAAGTGCTTCACAGTATCCAAAGTACTGGTAGAAGGAGGAACGCATCTGTACTCATACGGAAGGGCCAGTACCCTCCTTATACTGTCTGTGACCTCGCCGGCCCGGTCTCTACCTACCCCGATAGCGGTTCCTATTTCTCCACTCGACTCTCGGTTGACATCAAATTGAGCCTCGGGATTATTTGAAAAGCCCGTCCCAATTGCCACATTCCTATTGGAACGCCGGCTTTGAAAGGGAACATCGTCCCCACTATCGCTAAATGTGCTGTAAGAGAGGTTCATTATGGGGATTGCAGGAACCACATCGGTGGAGAGGCTTTAGCGTATCAAGTGCTCCGTATGGGGTACTATTGGCAAACCATCCACCAAGACGCAAGAAGCTTTGTATGATCTTGCGAGCCATGTCAAAGGACTTCAAACTTGAACCACTTGCCACCAGAGCGACTGTCCTCTCTCAGTTCACCCTACCCCTTTGCCTAATTAGACCACTTCCCACCGCTCATGGACAAGTTAAATATGCTATCGTGGCTATCGATTATTTCACAAGATGGGTCGAGGCTGGGCCTCTTTCTTGAATATTAAAAAAGAATATGACCAAGTTCATCAAAACTAACGTGGTCTGTAGATTCGGGACCCCTTTCATCATTGTGGCCGACCTGGGCAAGCAGTTTGACGACTACCGATTGAAAGACTTCTGTAAAGGATTGGGAGTCGACCTCAGGCTTGCTTCAGTAGCCCATCCTCAGACCAACGGGCTGGTGGAATCCACCAACAAGACTATCAAGAAACTTCTGAAGAAGAAACTACAGTCGAAAAAAGGCAAATGGGCCGAAGAACTGCCCGAGGTCCTCTAGGCATATTGAACTACAAAGAGGACAGCTACCGGGGAGACACCTTACTCCCTGGCTTTTGGAGTTGAAGCGGTCCTCCCCATCGAGCATAAATTGACCTCATTCAGGGTGCATCATTTTGAACCCGAAAGCAACAAAGTCAATCTCCGAGCTAACCTATACCTCTTAAAAGAGAAACAAGACCGGGTAGCTGAGAAAGTAGCAATCTACCAGAGCAAGATTGCTAGGTATTTCAACCGAAAGGTCAGAGCCTGAAATTTCAAAGAAGGGGATCTGGTGCTAAGGAAAGTGACCTCGAATACTTGGAAAACGTAGTTGCTCACAATGGAGCCTACAAGCTCAAAGACATGGATGGACGACCCATCAACAACACCTGGAATGCAAATCATTTGAGGAAATTCTACCCCTGAGCAGAGAGCTGTCAAGCAGATTACCCCAATTTAGGTTTCAATAAAATCCCTAATAACGATGTACTACACCTCGATCATCAATAAAGTCTGTGCTTTTTCTTTATCTCCGATTATGTTCAACCTTAGTATCAACATATTCAACTGGAAAATTCGACATCATCACCTCAAGACTAGAGGTGAGCCGGGGAAACCCCTTCATTGCCTCTAATGCCTTGGCCGGGCAACATCCCCCACCAAGAAGGGTCCAAGCGTAAGAGCATAGTTACCAGCAGGACCTCGAGACCAGGGACTAGCCGGGGAAGCCCCCTTGTTACCCGTGATGCCTTGGATGGGCTACCACCCCCAAGAAGGGTTTGAGTGTAAGAGCATAGTTGCCATCCAGACCTCGAGACCAGGAAATAGCTAGACAGCCCTCCTAATGCCTTGGTCGGGCTACCACCCCTAAGAAGGGTCTGAGTGTAAGACCATAGTTGCCATCCAGACTTCAAGATCATGAAATAGCTATACAGCCCTCTTGATGCCTTGGTCGGGCTACCACCCCCAAGAAGGGTCTGAGTGTAAGAGCATAGTTGCCATCCAGACTTTGAGATCAGGAAATAGCTAGACA
Organism: Dipteronia sinensis; assembly: GCA_033220585.1. Lineage (NCBI taxonomy): Eukaryota > Viridiplantae > Streptophyta > Magnoliopsida > Sapindales > Sapindaceae > Dipteronia > Dipteronia sinensis. The sequence goes on from CM065642.1 coordinate 23,480,385, forward strand.
GCCCCGCTAATGCCTCGATCGGGCTACCTCTTCTGAAATGGATTTAAATATAAATACTTGTTTCGTTTATAGGATTAATATCATCTCGATAAGAGTTCCCTATGAAGCCAGATTGAAGTATGAACGAATCATCATCAAAGATGCAGGTTTGACTCGTGGTCAGGATCAGAAATAAAGCAAGGAGTTCTACATCAAGATGGAAGCTCGTTATCGGGAATAGTCAAAACAAATGCAAAGGAAATCATAACTAAACTTTTATTAACCATAAGGGAGCCTATCCCCTGGTAAAGGCTACATGTCATCAAACAGGGAGCCCAAACCCCAGTTTTGGGCTACATGAAAAAGAAAAAAGATCGACAAAACTAATCATGAGTAAAGCGAGGTGCCCACCTCTTTTTCCAGGCAATCAAGGCAAATCATGAACCGGTAGCTTCGGAGCCCTCTTGATTTCCTCTTGCTACTCCTCCCTCATGCCGATCCCCGCTATCGACTCCTCCTTCAGGTGGTTGCCCGTCTTGGTTACCCTCGCCAGCTATCACTCCCTCTAGAGGTTCCTCCCGCTGATCAGCTGGATCCTCCTCCAAGACTTCGTTAATCACTTCCATGACCTCAGGAGGGATAGCCGCATCAAGAAGAGCAGCCATAGACCCCGTCTGGCTCTTGTCAGCCTCTAATTTCGTTCTAGAGGATCCCTCAGGCAGGCTCCTTGTTCCTTCCTCAACTTTTGGGTGATCTCCTTAAGACTGCGCGAGCAGAACCTTACTTGAAGACTCCCCAGGACCTGAAGTAATAAAGACTGGAGAAGGAAAATAACGGTCTGCCTGGATAGGCTACTTTCCAGTACCTGCCTGGTTAGGAGGAACCGCTTCACCATCTTTAGGGCGAGATAGTTCAGCAGCTTTGGTCATTATCTCCTCTCTATCCCAATCCGCGATGGAGGATCGATCAAGGAAGAGGGATAGCCTATGCAACCTGAAAGGAAGCATAGAAATATCCATCACTAAAGGAGGTCTCCGCATCAGCCTGCAACTTGGCTACCTGAGCAATCAAATCTTGATTCTCGAGGTCCAACCTCTTAGCTTCGGTTTTCCAAGAGTCCCTCTACTTGGCCCTCCAGGTAGACTGGAGAATTTCTTGATCAAAGGACAACTTCGTCCTCTCATAATCACAGCCAAGCTCTGCCAGATCGGTCTCTATCTTTCCTTGGTTAGAGGTCATCTTTTCCACTAATGTTTGAGCCAGCTTGAGTAAACCCATGGCTCTTTCAGCTTCGGCTTCAGCTTTGGCAGCCCGATCCTGAAGGAGGGCTACCTGGTGGCCCATAGCCACGTTAAACTTGAAGGCCTATGAGATACAAAGCCAAGGTTATAAACCGATTAAGTTGGCAGTCTCAGAAGTAGTACAGAGAAAGAACAATTACCTCAGCTAAGACAGCAGACCCCTTGGTGTGCAAGACATTAACGGGCATCGAGGCCATCCTAGAGAGCTCGCTACCCAGGCAGGATGCGATGAATTGTTCCAAGACCTCATCCTGCCCCGTCGAGCTCGACTGAGAGCGAGAACGACTGGGGGGAATCCTTACGACACCCGCTTCAAAGTCCTCCGAAGCTCGGGGGGTTGAGATCACATCGGCATCAACTAGATGAGCAAATGGGGCAACAGTAGCAGCAGAGGGAGCGGAAGAAGCATGAGTAGTAACGACAACTGCCCGAGAAACGGAAGCCCCTCTGTTTATTGCTTTGGCAGCCCACGACGCGAAGGTAGCCATCTTGGATATTGCCTGGGAGGGCGATGGAGTAGGAGCAGGCGTAATCCCGGCCGAAACATTCAGCCCTTCCTTCTCCGAGGTGGCAGGAGAAGCCCTCTGCGTCATTTTGATAGATGGGGGAGGAGTGCTAGCTTGTCGAAGCTGCTGAGCTTCGTAAGAAGCTGCTTAACAACAAAAACGATAAGTAAACGAAACAAAAGGGGAATGTCAGAATTGAGCTAGTCAGTAAGAAAAAGCAAGACAATTTAGTGTTACTTACGAGGAATAGCATCGGAGATCCGCAGGTATTTATTCACCATGCGGGGATCGAAGGCTTCTGCGGTAGGGTACTTGAGGTTCAAGTAGTTCCTGGCCAGAATAGCCTTCAAAACAGCTTCAGACTCAGATGGCAAGGAATCCCGGTCCCACGATGGTTTGACGCTGAAAACTGTGGGACCTCGAACTCATGGCCGCCAATAAAAATCGAGCTCCCCAGTCGCCCCCTACCAAGATCCACTTTTCTTTCCAGGCGAGATCTTTCTTAGAAGCCCCAAAAATGATAAAGTTGAGCTTGTTCTTCGCTTTCGCATAGAACTGACCTCGGGGAGCCCCAGAGAGGCTCCCAATTTGAAAAAGGTAGGTCAGCTCCCCTGCTCCGGGCTCCCTCGACATATTGCTCAACTGACATTGTTCCCTCCATAGCACGAGGAAGCCAATCAAATGCCTCCAGAAGCCAAGCGTCAACTGGTGAGGGGCGTGCTGGATGGCGTTGAGAGATTGTCGAAGGGTAGGATGAAGAGGAAGCCTGACCCCGTTCTCGAGAGCTGCTGAAAATACACAAAGTGTGTCTAATACAACCTAGAGGGGGGGGGGGTGAATAGGTTTTAGTTGATTTATCACCAACATTTCGACTAAATCAATTTTAATAATCCTACTCCATATTAGCAATCAATCAATCCAATATAAATAAGCGGAAAACAATAAAAACACAAGGATTGATTTACGTGAGAAACCCTCCAACTGGGCAAAACTCACGGGCTATCCTTCTAGCCACATACGGTCCTCAAATCCACTATTTGAACGAAAGTTTACAACCTAGGTTGACCTCAAGTCACACCTACTTGGTCACTAACCCTTTCACTCTACCCAACGGGCCTTTAATAGTGATTCTTGACCACAAGCTTGTGCACTAACTCACTTAGTCACAAAGCTTAACAATCAATGAAGAGGTTAAACAACCTATGTGAATATGTAGAAGATATTCAAACATGCAATTAATACTAGGCAACAATAAATGCTTATCAAAGGATTTAAAGATGTCAATAAATGCAAATCCTAGATATCAATATCTAAATGCAAATGCATGAAGATTTAGCTAGAAGGGTAAAATCGTCCTAAATGCTAGCTATTAATGAACAAGGCTCTCAACCAACAAACAACAACTCAATCATGTTATAAATGCCAATAAACATAAAGATATGCAATAAAATCACATAAAAGAGCTAACCCTAGGCAAACAAGAACATAAATAAATACAAAGAGATTTAGGGCATGTTCAAGTTACCTAGTCAATGAAAGCAAGAAGAATCCATGATGAGATAATGCTTGAAGAGGTTAAAAGCACATGGATTTGTGTTTGGTTGAGTAAAGATGAGTTCTTGGGAGTTTTTCTCTCTAAGGGAAGCTTGGCCTATCAAAAATGGCTTCTTGAACTCATCAAAACGAGCAAGGAAGAAGATAGAGTATATATAAGGGAGCCCTAGTTGAAACAGCGTCGTTTTGAACTTAGGGCATAAAATCCCGTCAATACCGCTAGATGGACCGCGTCCTAGGCAAGTGTCCAGACTGCGGTACACACAGCAGTGCACCGTCTGGACAACAGCGCGGTGCAGGGCGCTGTGCATGCAGGTGCACAGGCCGCGGTATGGGCAACAGAGGCCTACTGGACAACACTGCGACTTGGGTCGCTTTGCGTGCAGGTGTACAGGAAGCGGTACAAGGAGCATGACCCTGCTGAGGTATACCGCTCTGTATACCGCGGTGCAAGCATGTCTTGCCAAGCGGTCTAGGCCGCGCTAAGAGAAGAAATTCTCTTTTCGAGGCAAACTCAACACACTAAGTGATGTGCAAAATGTGCATGTGTGGAGTGTGAAAAGAGGCATACAATACATCATTCAATAACATGAAGATAAGAACAATAGTGCATGCAAGTGAGTGTGTGCAACTAGATCTCTTCAAAGAAAGTTAAACTAGTGAGATACCTTTGAAGTGCTCTTTGAGAGAGATGATGTCCTTGAAGCTTGATCACACTCACGAGGCCTAAATTACCCTTACAAAGAATAATCTCCAATGTGGTTTGTCAACGAAATAAGCCAATCAAAATATGAGGAACTTACAATCTCCCCCTTTGGCTATTTCGTGACAAAACCACCACTCACAAATCAATCTCACAAAAAAGTAAAAACTAAAGGTCAACAAAAAGATATTCTACATTACAAAAAGATACCTAGATACTAGGTCTTCAGAACTTCAAGCTCTTGTAGAATAGCCACCTTCCCTACAAAACAATGAGACTACACTTTCCAAGACAAGTGCATGTGAGGTGATCAAGAGAGATAGATAAATAAGAGCAATTTGCATAATAAAAGAAAACTTCAACATGCAATATGCAAATGCTCTCCCTATATAGGTTACTCCCCCTCAACGGAACAATCTCTCCAAATATGCAATCCCCTTAAATAAAACCACATTACTCCCCCTTTTTGTCATGAGATAGGCAAAGGAGTATTCCCCAACCGGGTTACTTTAGCAAAGAGAGCTATTTGCAAGATAAGTGCATAATCATATACAACAACTTTATGCAACTCAATTAATTGAGAGAGAATCATTGAGGGTTTTATTTTTTAGAAGAAAATGTGTGACTTAGTTGCTTTGGATGTAAGACATGTAACATCATGGTTCAAGCAAATGGTATTTGGCAAAGCAAACATCAAAAGGGTTTCCAAAAGAATTCAAACCAATTTATACCCTTTTGTTATAAGCAAACAAGATATAGTTTATCAAAATGAATTTCAATTTAAAGAGCAACTATATCAAACTTTATGAGCAAAACAAGACATGAGTGACTTTTGCACCCTTTTTGATTTTTCCGGGTGGGATACCAGTATGATAGTAGTCTTGTTCAACTGATAAAGAGAGAGAGAAGACTAAATTTGGATGAGACATCCGTATTTATTGCAAGGATACTAGATCCTTATTGGGTTTAGTCTTCTCATTTGCTTTCACACAGATTTTGCACTAGAGCAATCAAAAGCATTTCATGCATATTATTTTAAGCATGTCATTAAAAGTTCTCATGTCATGGAGTTAAATTATGGGTCATTCAAGTGTACTTACCCAATCAAAATCTCCTAGTCCAAAAATGAATTTTTGAACATAGAGGTGACATGGATTACAAATCAAGCAAGGCACACTTATTAAATAAAAGCCATATAAGAATATATATAAGCACAACCAAGAATACTCAAGCAATTAATAAAGAAGCATAAAGATGATCAAGTTTTTTGCTTATTCCAACATGCAAGGTTGCTCTCTTTGCTTGAGTTCCCCATAAGGGGTCAAACACCAGAACACATCAAGGCATATGACAAATCCCAATAGACCTACTAAGTGACTTGAACCTAGTTGAGTCTAAGGGCTTTGTAAATAAATCTGCTAGTTGATCATTAGTGCCCACATGCTCAAGTGCAATGCATTTGTTTTCAACTAGTTCCCTAATGAAATGATGCCTAATGTCTATATGCTTTGTCCTAGAGTGCTGAACAGGATTCTTTGAAATGTTAATTGCACTCATGTTATCACAATAAAGGGTAAGAATACCTTGATCAAAGCCGTAATCCACAAGCATTTGTTTCATCCAAAGGAGTTGTGTGTAAGCACTCCCGGCGGCTATGTATTCCGCTTCAGCTGTGGATAGAGAGATGGAATTTTGCTTCTTGCAAAACCATGAGACCAAGTTGTTGCCTAGGAAGAAGCAACCGCCCGATGTACTCTTCCTATCATCACAATTTCCTGTCCAATCTGCATCACTAAAGCCAACTAAGCTAGCATTAGTGTCAAAAGAGTACCATATCCCATAGTTGGATGTCCCATTCACATATCGAATGATTCTCTTCACGGAGGAGAGATGGGATTCCTTGGGATCCGCTTGGTACCTAGCACACACACCCACACTGAAGGCTATATCGGGCCTACTTGCGGTCAAGTAAAGCAAGCTACCAATCATGCCACGATAAAGACTTTGTTCCACATTCTTGCCACTAGCATCCTTGCTTAGTTTCAAGGTGGTACTCATGGGTGTGTCACAATACTTGGCATTCTCAAGGCCAAACTTCTTCACTAGGTTCTTAGCATACTTAGCTTGGGATATGAAAATCCCATCATGCAATTGCTTGATTTGCAAACCTAGGAAGTAATTGAGCTCCCCAACAAGACTCATCTCAAACTCATGAGACATTACATCAACAAATTTTTGGACTTTGGATTTGTTGGTGGAGCCAAAAACAATATCATCAACATAAATTTGAGCTATGAAAAGCTCATCTTTGTTCCTCTTGATGAATAAAGTTTTGTCAACACTACCCCTAGTGTAGTCATTGTCAACAAGAAATTGAGTGAGGCGCTCATACCAAGCCCTAGGTGCTTGTTTCAACCCATATAAAGCCTTCTTGAGGCTATAGACATGATTGGGGTGGTGTGGATCCACAAACCCCTTGGGTTGCTCAACAAACACTTCCTCATGCAAGAAACCATTGAGGAAGGCACTCTTAACATCCATTTGATGCAATTTGAACTTGTGCACACATGATATGGACAAAAGAAGCCTTATGGACTCAAGACGAGCAACCGGAGCAAAAGTCTCCTCAAAGTCAATACCCTCAATTTGAGAGTATCCTTGTGCTACAAGTCTAGCCTTGTTGCGCACAATGTTGCCATTTTCATCCGACTTGTTCCTATATACCCATTTGGTGCCTATGACATTAGTATCCTTGGGTCTAGGAACAAGAGTCCAAACCTCATTTCTTTCAAATTGGTTTAGCTCTTCTTGCATGGCAAGAACCCAAAACTCATCATTCAAGGCTTCATCAACCTTTTTGGGTTCAATTTGAGAGGTGTAGCAGGTATAGCTAATTTGATTAGCTATTTGACGCCTAGTCCTAACACCCTCATTCATATCTCCAAGAATGTCATTCTTATTGTGGAGATGTCTAACCCATGGAGCGGGTTCTTTAGAGTCCAAAGATGGATCTCTATCAAGAGGTTGGATGACCTCTTCATCAAGACTTGACTTCACATCAATTGAAGTCTCACCATTCTTCTCCAAGAAGGGATCATCAAGTACAATGACCTCCTCATCATGGTCTCTAGTCTTAGGCCTACAATCATCTATGACGACATTAGATGATTCCATTACACTACGAGTTTTTAAATTAAAAACTCTATAGGCCTTACTATTAAGGGCATAGCCAATAAAAATCCCCTCATCACTCTTGGAATCAAACTTGCCAAGTTGATCTCGGTCATTTAGAATGTAGCATTTGCTTCCAAATGAGTGGAAGTAGCTAATATTTGGCTTCCTACCCTTCCATAATTCATAGGAGGTTTGCCTAGTACCGGGCCTTAGGAAGACTCTATTTCCTATGTAGCAAGCCGTATTGACGGCCTCGGCCCAAAGGTTCCTAGGGATATTGTTGCTAAGCAACATCACACGGCCCATCTCTTGAAGGACCCTATTCTTCCTCTCAACAACCCCATTTTGTTGAGGAGTTCTAGGAGCCGAAAACTCATGGGAAATGCCTAAGCTATTGCAATAGCTTTCAAAACAAGCATTTTCAAATTCCCTCCCATGGTCACTCCTAATTCTTTTAATGCTTTTAATGTGTGAGTTCTTTTCATTTTGAATTTTAGTGCAAAGCATTTTAAATTTTTCAAAAGTTTCAGATTTTTCTCTAAGAAAATATGTCCATGTAAATCTAGAGAAATCATCAACACAAACAAAAATGTATCTCTTGCCGCCGAGACTCTCAGTTTGCATGGGACCCATAAGGTCCATATGTAGAAGCTCTAATGGCTCCTTGGTGGCGAGATACTTGCCTTTCTTGTGCATACTTTTGGTTTGTTTTCCTTGTTGACAAGGTCCACAAACGCCATCGACTTTCTTCCCAAGCTTAGGGAGGCCACGCACAACCTTGAACTTATCTAAGATCCTCAAATCTCGATAGTTCATGTGGCCAAGTCTTTGATGCCATAACTCAATTTCCTCACATTTGGACATATTGCAAGAGATAGCACTAGCTTCAAGACAATAGCAATTGTCACTAGATCTTTTTCCTTTTAGCAAGGTTTGTCCATTTGGCATTAAAATAGAGCAATCATTTTTGTTAAACAATACAGAGAGTCCATCATCATTAAGATGAGAAATGCTTATAAGATTGGCTTGCAAGCCATCAACAAGTAGAGCATTGGACAAGGAGGGTAAATCGGGAATGGAAATAGTTCCTTTCCCTATGAGTTTCTTTCTAGATCCATCACCAAAGGTGACAAATCCTCCATCCTCCAAGACAAGGGATTTAAAGAAGCTCTTGTTCCCCGTCATATGCCTAGAACACCCACTATCCAAATACCAAGTGTTAGAGACATTTGCCTTCAAGGAAATTTGAGCCACATAGCAAGAATAGTTATTCCTTCTAATCCACCTAGGTGTAATGTTCTCATTCCTAGTGGTATTAGTCACATTGGCTCTAGATTTCCTAGGAACATGCATTTTAGCTCTAGCTCTATTTCTTTCAATCATGCTCTTGATTCTACACATTTCAATGTATTTGAAGCAATTAGGTCTAATGTGACCATCAACACCACAAAAGTGACAAGTGGGAATAAAAGAAGAAGACATACCATGCCCTTGTGAGTACAAAGGGGCTTTCCCAAGCATTTGAGCTTGTCTTTGGTGTTGGATTGGCTCTCTTCTTCTTTGTTGTTGTGTTGGAATGAATTGCTTTCTTGGTTGACCTTGCATGAATTGGTTTTTGGCTTGATGGTATTTCGGTTGAGGGAAACTAGCTTGATGCACCCTTGTTGATTGAGCGTGAGCTTGTTTCCCTTGTGCTACCTTGACTTGAGGATCTTTAGAGCACTCTCCTAGTTCGATCTTCTTCCTAGGATATTGTAGGGGTGGAGGCTCTTTGTTATCCAAACTCTTAACAAACACAATCTTGCTTGAGGATGAGGTCTCCTTGTCATCTTCATAGCCAAGACCTTTCTTATCACTTGGCCTCTTGCCAACTCCTAACATGTGGTCAAGTTTATTCGTGCTTGAAGTCATCTTAGCAATGATCTCTCTAGCTTCTTCAAGCTCCTTTTCCATCAATTCCTCATTCATTTTGGCTATCTTCACTTCTTTATTTAAGTGAGTAGCTTCGGTGGATAGCTTGAGATTCTCTCCTTTTAGCCTTTGAATCTCTTTCTTCATCTTCAATCTTGAGCTTTGAAAATGCTCAATGAAGCCTTCAAGATCCATTCCTCCTACATCCATATTTGTTGAATGGGATAAAGAGTCACTATTGCTAGAGTCATCTTCACTTTGTTTCTCTACCTCTTCATCATCTATTGCTTTCTTACTCTTGAGAGAAGATGCGAAGGCAATAAAGTTTGCCACATGATCCTCATCATCTGAGGATTCTCCTTCTTCTTCCAAGTCATCACCATCGCTCCATATGGCGGCCATGGCCTTTCCTTTCTTCTTATTTTTCAAATTTCCACAATCCGTGGAGATGTGTCTGAAACCTCCACATTCGAAGCATTGAATCCCTTTTCTTGTGGGCTTGTCTTCACTTGACTCAAACTTCTTGAAATGAGTCTTCTTCTTTATTTCCTTTCCTTTGGATCCAAATCCCCTCTTCTCAAAATTGATGAACTTCTTGAATTTTTTCACCATGAGGGCCATTTCTTCATCTGAGTCTTCTTCCTCCTTCTCAACCTTAGAAGTCTTCAGAGCAATGCTCTTTTGCTTCTTTTGAGGTGTAGGTGTGGGAGTCCATCTAGACTCATATGCTAGAAGCCTTCCAATAACTTCACTTGGCTTCATATTCTTGTAGTCACTATTCTCCTCAAGAGCCGTCACTTTTGACTCAAATCTTGCTGGAAGCGACCTCATAATTTTTTGCTTGATCCTCCTATCCGAATAGGGATCACCAAGTTGATGGCTCTGAATGACTATGTCCATCATCTTCACTTGAAAGTCATTGAAGCACTCATCCTCCTCTATCCTAATTTGCTCGAATTGTGTTTGGAGGACTTGAAGCTTGGAGTCCTTGACCACCTCGGTTCCCTCATGGGCCGTCTCTAGAATCTCCCATGCCTCTTTTGCAATTCTTGTTGTTTGGATCAATTTGTACTGATTGTCATCCATTGCACAAAGAATAGCATGCATAGCCTTGTTGTTCCACTTAGATGCTTCAAACTCTTGAGTTGACCATTCCGACTTTGGCTTGGGAACTACACTTTCGTCTTCAAGAGTCTTTTCCGGAAGAGTGTAGCCATCTTCAATTGCCATCCATGATCGGTCATTTATTTGGCAAATGTAAGACTCCATCTTGCCTTTCCAAGAGGCATAGTTTATTCCGGTGAGCAAAGGGGGTCGTGTGCTAGAGGTTCCCTCATTACCACTTCCGTTCCCACTCATAGTGTTTGGGTATGAATGAGATGAATGTTTATGATGCAACAAACACAAATAAAATGCAAGACACACAACAAGCAAGGATCACCTAAGTGTATCTAGGAACCCGCTCTGATACCAATTGAAAATACACAAAGTGTGTCTAATACAACCTATAGGGGGGGGTGAATAGGTTTTAGTTGATTTATCACCAACTTTTCGACTAAATCAATTTTAATAATCCTACTCCATATTAGCAATCAATCAATCCAATATAAATAAGCGGAAAACAATAAAAACACAAGGATTGATTTACGTGAGAAACCCTCCAACTGGGCAAAACTCACGGGCTATCCTTCTAGCCACATACGGTCCTCAAATCCACTATTTGAACGAAAGTTTACAACCTAGGTTGACCTCAAGTCACACCTACTTGGTCACTAACCCTTTCACTCTACCCAACGGGCCTTTAATAGTGATTCTTGACCACAAGCTTGTGCACTAACTCACTTAGTCACAAAGCTTAACAATCAATGAAGAGGTTAAACAACCTATGTGAATATGTAGAAGATATTCAAACATGCAATTAATGCTAGGCAACAATAAATGCTTATCAAAGGATTTAAAGATGTCAATAAATGCAAATCCTAGATATCAATATCTAAATGCAAATGCATGAAGATTTAGCTAGAAGGGTAAAATCGTCCTAAATGCTAGCTATTAATGAACAAGGCTCTCAACCAACAAACAACAACTCAATCATGTTATAAATGCCAATAAACATAAAGATATGCAATAAAATCACATAAAAGAGCTAACCCTAGGCAAACAAGAACATAAATAAATACAAAGAGATTTAGGGCATGTTCAAGTTACCTAGTCAATGAAAGCAAGAAGAATCCATGATGAGATAATGCTTGAAGAGGTTAAAAGCACATGGATTTGTGTTTGGTTGAGTAAAGATGAGTTCTTGGGAGTTTTTCTCTCTAAGGGAAGCTTGGCCTATCAAAAATGGCTTCTTGAACTCATCAAAACGAGCAAGGAAGAAGATAGAGTATATATAAGGGAGCCCTAGTTGAAACAGCGTCGTTTTGAACTTAGGGCATAAAATCCCGTCAATACCGCTAGATGGACCGCGTCCCAGGCAAGTGTCCAGACTGCGGTACACACAGCAGTGCACCGTCTGGACAACAGCACGGTGCAGGGCGCTGTGCATGCAGGTGCACAGGCCGCGGTATGGGCAACAGAGGCCTACTGGACAACACTGCGACTTGGGTCGCTTTGCGTGCAGGTGTACAGGAAGCGGTACAAGGAGCATGACCCTGCTGAGGTATACCGCTCTGTATGCCGCGGTGCAAGCATGTCTTGCCAAGCAGTCTAGGCCGCGTTAAGAGAAGAAATTCTCTTTTCGAGGCAAACTCAACACACTAAGTGATGTGCAAAATGTGCAAGTGTGGAGTGTGAAAAGAGGCATACAATACATCATTCAATAACATGAAGATAAGAACAATAATGCATGCAAGTGAGTGTGTGCAACTAGATCTCTTCAAAGAAAGTTAAACTAGTGAGATACCTTTGAAGTGCTCTTTGAGAGAGATGATGTCCTTGAAGCTTGATCACACTCATGAGGCCTAAATTACCCTTACAAAGAATAATCCCCAATGTGGTTTGTCAAGGAAATAAGCCAATCAAAATATGAGGAACTTACAGCTGCCACATGAATCAGAAGCTCGCCATTGGAGGGATTGAAAAACTCATAGCCTTTGGGAGGAACCGAGATAAAAACACTGTCAGGAATGCCGTACTTAGACCTCAAACGATCAATCGAGTTCAGATCAATGGTAGAGTTAGGGACAACCCTGAAGTCATAGGGAGGAAGCCTCTCCAAAGGGGGACAAGCAGCCAGAACTCGACGTTCCCTCGCGGCGTCGCCACCGACTTCTCTATCAGAATCTTTATTGACTAACTCTAGAGGATGGTCGGGATGATTAGAAAACCCGATCCCAATGGACACGTTCCTGTTCGAACGCCGATGTTACGGATTTGGCAGAGAATCACCGCTATCTAGGCTACTTCGTGCCCGCTTTCCATGGGCAATGTTGATGACCTCCTCATCGTCAACAATGGAGTCAATGGAGTCATGACTGGCTTTAGACATAATGGAATGAAGTCTAGGAGGATGAAGAACAAGAAAAGAAATATGCTCAAAAGAAGGTTTTTTCTTGAGAAAATTTGAAATTTGAAAGGTATGAGGAAGGCGTTGGAGAACCAAGTATAAAAAGGCAATAAAGCAGCGGTATGGGCCATCAAAATCTTCGGTTAAGATCGCCTCGAATCGCGGGAACTGCCGTAACGCAGCCGGGTTAATTTAGGAATAAACCGGTCAGTTCTCGCCACGTCACTTGTGCAATTAATGGGAAGATTTCCCCCAAGGTTCTTGTAACGATAAAGAAGGAAAAATTCCCCAAATAAAACAGGAAATCTGACTCCAACCCTAAACTCAATCACCGGCGTTCAAGTCAGAAGGGACTTCTATTAATAGCCAAATTTGGCTAAGGACCAAAGGAAAAATTTTCACCCTCATAGTCTGACTCCACGCCCAAGGTCATCCACCAGGAGACCACGCTTTCCAAAGTCGAGCTGCGGTACCACCCCACAGAAATAAAGGCGAGCCCTAGAAACACCCGGAGTAGAGCCCAATGCGATCAGATCAAACCCGCGCTACCAAACCTGAAATCAGGAAGCTCCCCCGAGGTTGAGATTACCTCGCAACCTCTCCAGAAGGTCGCCTAAACCCCGCTGTCATAAAGGAGTATCAGCAGGGGGGTCGCATCAAGCTCCGAGAAATCAAGGGAGGTTAGATCGAGCTTCTGGCTAGATTAAGCACCTGAATATCGGAACCAAGATACTAATCTACCTCGCTATCTGATCTACCTCGCCATACATACCATATTCAACGACCTCTATGAAGGATCATGCTATGAAGATACAAAGATACACTGGATCATATCTGGAAACATTACATACATACAGAACAAGTATTAAAGTCCAAAGAGGAAACAAACTGATCTCCCCCAAGATATTCTCCATTCAGCTATTAACTCAAAGTGAATGACATTTAAACGAAGAATCCAGCCTGATAAGGAGGGGAGAGACTGAGAAAATCAAGGGAAGAATCAGTTGATTTAACCTACAAAACTACGTATAAATGGAGAAAAAGAAAAGGAGAAAAAGGGACTACTTTTTGACAAGCATACGACAAGAACCCTACTACACCCTAGAGAGATTGAGAGCGATTGAGAGATATTTGTAAACGATACACCATTGATAAGAATAAATAAAGCATTTTCGTTCTCTTTTGTTCATTCTCTTTTGATGGTACTGATAGTAGTATTTTTTTGTCATTTTCAACTAGCACTGACTAGAATACATTCTACCTTGACCACCACCTCCGTTGTAGTGGATTTGAGGGTGTTAATTGAGATTTCTCACCCTGAGTAAAATTTCCGTTAACACGAGTATTGTTTTTATAACACGATTTTACAACAATCAATCATAACAAATCAAGATATAAGAATATCAAGATCAAAGAGAAGACGATTAGATCTCTTATGTTGACAATGGAGAGAGAATCAAAAAATCTAGAGTAAAACCTAAGGATCTGGACTATTTTAAAGAAAATAAAGTTTGGGTCTAATTCTACTTGAAATCCCGAGTCTCTCACGTTTTTAAATCACTCAAATAGGATTTATATATATAGCGAAAAATCACGAACATAAAATGGTTTGCAAAATAGAAAAATCTCATTGGCGACAAGTAGCTTGAACTTGGAGCAGAAGCGAGCATCTCGGGTTTGGCTTGCCTAGTGCTACCTTGAGATGCGCCAAAAGCCAATTTCGACCTTGGCTCAAACTGCAGCCTCGATAAGGGTTCTGACTAGCCCCTGTTCATACCATAAGGTTCAAAAGCATCTTGAAACCTTATCGAACATCCTGAAACACCTCTGAGCCCTTTTAGAGTGAGAGTTCCACTAGTTAGTGATTGGCATTTATCTGTGACAAACCATATTGGGTTGAGGTTATAAGGGTAGAGTAGAGTTTCGTATGCTTATTCTCGTGATTGTGATCAACACATTTCCCAACATCCCATAACTTCTATAACAAGAGCTTCAAAGGTATATGTTTTGACCTGTTTTGCTGGAGAGATTAGGTGCACACACACTCAATTCATTCATTTATGTTTTTCATCTTCTCTTATTCATCTCTCTATATTCACATTTACACTTTATGAAAAGTTCTTTTAGTTTGTTTAAGTAGTAATCATTTTGTTTTGTTGATCGGAAACGTCTACGCATGCATGTTGATGTGCTTGTCTTAGAGCGAAGGTTCGACCTCTTGAAAAGGTCCCCATTTTTCTTATTTTTCTCTTTCCTAAGAGTTATTGCGGTCAGTGTGTTGCGACTAGCAACCGTATTCTAATACCTGCATTCCACTCCAAAGAATTTCTTAAGTTGATGCGGTTAGTGTATTGCAGCTAGCAACCGTATTTTGGGCACCCACAGTTCTCTCTAGAGGTTTTACTGGTATCTATTGCGGTTATGTTATTACAGCCAGCAACGGCATTGGTTGCTAATGCATTTTTCCATAAAAAGTCATCATTTTTATTAGGGCTTCTATATATACATTCTTTTTATGTTTCTAGAAAACTAACTCACAACAATTTCAAAAATCATATCCTTAAAGTTATAGTGAAGTCTTCTAGTGTGAGAAGCTCCAAGAAATCTTTTTTAACACTCCATCCCCAAATCCATGTGCATTTAAAGCTTCATTTAGCATGATCCAGCATAGTTGTTCATTATATGTTCACTTGGTAGGTAAGAACAAACATCTCATCTTATTTATTGTTCTACTTGTCCTAGACTTCATTTTTATTGCATGGTTATTACAAAGACTTCATTTTTATGGCATATATTGTGAAGTTTTGAAGTTGATTGGGGTTAGCTAATAACTAGGTTGCTAGATTTACATTCTCTACATCTAGTTAAGAATTTTTTGTGTTAGTCTAGCACATACTTGCATTGAGCATTCATACATCTAGTAGTTGCACACGCAAGTGTCAATAGTCACTATAAAAGGTTTGTGTAGATAGATTTAAGTTACGATCCTGGAGAAGAATGACTAGGTTGTCAACTTAAGATGTAATTAAACTATCATATAGTTGATTTCTGTGACTAAGTGGCTAGCGAGGCTAGTCTCGTGGATTTTTCCCAATTGGAGGGTGTCCCACATAAAAATCAAGTGTCTTTTACTTTCCACGTTATTTACTTGATTTTTATTGTTATTGTTGGTTGTTGTTATTTTAATCTTAACTAATAGAAAAGCTGGTAACTAAATCAATTAAAAACCAATTCGCTCCCTCTAGGTTGTTAGACATATTTTAGGTAGTTTCATAGAGGATCTGATGGGTATCAGTACCCCCGAAAACACATAGACCAGTCCCTAAATCGCTTGAAAACTTGTCTTGGGACAAAACCAAATACTGTTGGTTCCCAAAGGCTCAGAAAGTATGAGAAATGTAATTTCCTTAGAAAGACCACCATAGACATAACAAATGAAAACACAACACACTCAATGAATGAATTAAATGATATACAAACCTAGAACATGTCAACTAGGAATTGAAATCAATGACATATAAATGCATGGACATGTAAAATGAATGTGTCCTCCACAAACTATGCACAACAATTCAGGGATACAAATGTATGATATGTGTGTGCGCATCCTTTACCTAGCAAGAGAATCGGTCTCGATACCTAAATAACAAAAGTATTCACATTATCTTGAATACATGCTTGCTTGGACAGTAGCAATTTTCCTTAAAGCTCTAAACCTCATGAACCACCTAGTAAACTAAACTAATACAAGTAAAGAGCGTTTTGATACGGAATCAAACCAACACAAATATAAAACTAACAACACAGTCATTAGGTGACAAAGTCGGAAAAACCATTTTTTCTACCAAACCTTTAATAATAATATCCATCTTTTGATCATTAGTCATATGATGAGATTTGACAAGTGATATCTTGTTTACTATCAATTGCATATTTTTTCTTAAAATCTTTTGCAAAAGGTTTATTCAAGGAAATATCATTCGTTTTTGTGGGAGTTGACCATCCCGAACAATTAGCTTTGTTCTTCTCACATAGACTTTGTTTTGGCATATTCTCTATATCTCTTATAATGTCTATCTTGACTCATTCAATGATCCCTCAAACCCATAGGCCACTCTTTATTCATTAGCTTCCAACTTTTGAGTAAAATTTGGATTAGGCCTTTCTTGTTTATCGTCAACTAAATCTTCTTCCTTAAAAACCTTCGAATTTATTTTGTCATTCTCTAATTATCCCTGGTTTGGCATTTCATTTTTATGATTGAAAACGTGTACCTGCAACTCATCCAAAGATCTCTCCACTACTTCAACCCAAGTAGACACTTCATTAACCTTATGCATTATGTCTTGCAAATACCATATAATATTATCATTGCCAGACCCAAACATACCAATGTCACCTTCATTATCTTTATAACCACCTTCATTATCTTTATAACCACCACCGTTATTAGAACTACCACTATCAATATTATCAATAAGATCAATAACTTTTCGAATTGACACCTGCACAAAATAAATAGCAAAAATGATATTATTTGATAACCATAGTAAACTCGTAATACAAAAAAAAAACACTTGAGTTTATACTTTGTTGCTACAAAACCCTCCTTGTATATTCAACCATTTTGTGAATTTTTTGATCATTGGATCAATCCATGCCACTATAAGGAGTATTGATTTACCAATAAGTGGAGAATCTATTTCAATACAAAGTAGAAAATCTATCAAAATATGCAAAGAAATATCATTAAGTTATTCAATAGCAAAATTAAGTAAACTAAAACATGAAATATCGTAACAAATTTTTGATTAAATACATGTAAAAAGACAATGCATCCAACTACTTTCCCATGTACAAAATTTGTCAAGAAACCTTTTCCAAAAAATACGGAATTCAACTTGGAAATCAAGGACGAAAACCATGTACGATAAAATCACGGAAAGTTTCTTAACCACCTAATTTGAACTTGAAACTCAAGGAATGAGTAACCAAATTAATTGGAACTCATTGAGGAATTATATAAGCTCAAAATCAAGTTCATTAACATATAAACACAAATAAATAAACATAAGAATACACAGGTATGCTATTTCTTAGAACTAGTCCCAAAACATGCAAATTGTGAAAAGTATTAACTTTAAATCTAATGCATGTGCAAACTAGTATAAGTGTGTGTATTGTGTTAAACCAAATTATGCACAACTATGCAGAGACACATATGAATGCAATGTATGTGTATGCCTAGGCCTTGCAAGAGGAAAGAGGTCATGATTACCTTTTGCTAAGCAACTTAGCTTTATTCCTCTTGTAGCCACCACTTTGCTTGAATGTTGTCCAATCTTCCTTGAAGCTTGATCATCCTCAAATCCTAGACAACTAATCAATACAAAGTAAATGTCGTTTTGATATAGAATTATGCCAACACAAAACTCAAGAACTAACAATCTCCCCCTTTGGCAAATTCAATGTCAAAACACCTATACAAATACTAAAACATATAACATGAAGATTGGTCACAAGTCACACCCTCACATTACAATGAGATAGTTCCCTTAGACTAATCTTCATCAAGTTTTGAATTCTTCAATGTAGTCTTCTCTTGTCACCACCTAAAATCATCTTGAAACACAAGGCATATACAAGAGAAACATACATATATATGGCAAGATAATATTTAGATACATATCACTTGAAGTTCAAATGGATACACATGTCTCCCCCTAAATACATGTATACTATCCATCAACAAAATATTATCAATATCCAAATATTACAAACCAAGAATTCTAGATACCAAATGAAACCAAAAACAAAATATACCAGAAACTACCTAAACTTAAACAGTTCCTAAGAGTAAGAGCATAGCATAGAAGTTTTAGTATCATTTTCTTTCTCCCCCGTTTTGACATAATATGAAGCCAAAATGTTAAGAAAAATACAATACCTCAAGATCAAGCATCATCAAAGAAAGTTCTTCTTGTTGATGATCTCACATTATGCTTTGTAGTAGATGAATTGCTAGAGGCAAGCTTATCTTCCAAATACTTGATCTTCTCATCTTGTTGAATCACCTTTGCTCCTAGCTCCACCACTTTAGCATCAAGCTCTCCAATCTTAGACATAAGCCCCTCTTGAAATTGCATGGCCCATTCCGGTAGAGAATTTGTGCTTGTCTCAACATATAGCTCATGGTGCTTACCAAAAAGCCTAAAAGTGTCATTTACCTTCCCCTTATCTTTGTATGACAGTGACACTAAGCGTTTGTCATAAAATTTCTCCAAAAGAGGTAGAAGCACATCATCTTCAAGTGTAGGAACTCCTTGCTTCATGCAAAAACAAGTAAGAAACCCCGGAAATGCTAACTTCTTATCCAATCTAGGTGAAGAAGCCACACTTTCTATATGCTCAATCAATAGATCTCCATCGTTCAAAGGCTTGTTTGTCACCAAGGCGTACACAATCTTGATCTTTTCTATGTTTAACTCGGATGCATTAGTAGAACCTACAAGATTAGGCTTTACAAAAAGATGCCAAAAGGCACTAACCTTGGTCAACTCACCTTGACTAATATAAGCTCTCTTCCCCTACTCAAATCATCATCCTCACATAAAGTCCTCCACTATAAGATTTAGATGATCACTATTATCTATATCAAGAAATTCTGAAACAATCTCATTTGACAAACCAAGGAACTTATTGATACTATCGAGGAGACTCTACAAGTTTTTCCTCTCACACTCACCAAGGCATTTTCAAAGTTTGAGCTATCTTTATACTCAAAGTATAATTATCTAATAAGACTCTCATTATTAACCCCAATCCATGAATCCCAATGCCTATCACATATAGAGTGATGAATGTTAGAACCCTCAACCAAGTCTACACCTCTAGCTTCCCATAACTCCTAAAGCTTTCAACTTGTTAGGTTTGGATTTCCTAGAGGTTGTTGGAGTAGATTTGGGTTTAGCTATGGGTTTTGATGGATAGATAGAATTAGAAACCATGTTTCTTCCCATGATTTGTTGTCAACAATACAAAACAAAAACACATGAGTGGAAAGAGACATAAGTGAGTGTTAGTTTTACACATATAAACAAACAAAGACATATGATGAAATAATGAATAATAAATGCATAAATGTTATTTTTCAAGCACATTGGTACATTTTACTAAATTCAACAAATGCATTTAACAACAAAATTCATCCACAAATGGAGGAATTAGTGTCAACCACAATTACTATCAATCTCAAATCATGAAGGAATTGGTCATAATAACAACTACTATCAACTCAAAGCAAGAAGGAACTTAATCAACATCAAGTTAGGAGGATTGGTTGTAACTACAACTACTATCAACTTCAAGAATGAAGGAATTCATTGCAAAATCAACTACTATAAACTCCAAATTAGGAAGAATAAATTGCCAACACATTCATACAATTATTTCACAAAAGATATCATGCATTTTCATCATTCAATTATTCTAATCAATCAATATGTCAACATATAACAAAGCAAATCATGTGAACATATCATAAAAGAGAACAAAGTCTAGCATACTATGCTCCCCCTTGATAAGTGCTCTATCTAAGATCAAGATAGAATATAGTTCACAACAATATCCATACAATCACACATTCAAGCAATTTCAAAATAAATTCAACAATAATAAGCTTCACAAACTATGAGAGATAAGCCAAGATTTTCAATCACTCTCATAATTCTTCTCAAATTGCTAGAATATCAAAACACTTATAAACAAAAGTGTTTGTGTGTGTTTTGCTTCAAACACATGTAGAGGAGTAATTTAATCATCAACATGCAAACCATATCAACATCTATTCATCTTAAGCTTTTCCATAAAAGGTCAAACCGATTATCATCCGGAATTTTTGCCTTATAGAGAATAGATTTCAACATTTGAGCATGTGTGTGCATGTGGCTCGTCATCCCATTTCTTTCACTCAACACAATTGTGTAGCCCTTTCCTACATTGGGCGGCTTCACAACCAAATTGTGTAGCCCTTTCCATGAAGGTGCTCGTTGAATTCTATGTAATTGCCGAAACAAAATGGATACTAACCATAGGTCATCTTAAATGTACTAGTCATAAGACTTCAAGGTGCATCCACAACTTACATATTTTCAAATTCAACTTACTACAACAAAACATACAAGAGAAGCAAAGTGCATTTTTGAAAACCAAGTTTTATGGCTTACAAGCACATGATCTAAAAGCAATATAAAGAGATTTACTTAAGATCAATACTTCTCAAAACAGTAGCTTTCAAAGAATATGAAACTCATATTTTTCAAAACATATGCCACTCATCATTCAAACAAACATTTCACATATCATTTATAAGACCTTGGTGAACAACATCACTTTAAGATCTTTAGAGAGCAAATGTCAATGAGAACCATATGTATATTATACTAAGTTCTCTAGAATTACATGCTACATGATGTAGTGCAAACAATGAGTTGTGAGATGAAAATTCAAAGTATGCAAGTATTAGGATATAGAAATACCTTAGCAAGCATTTTTCATCAAATGTTAAGTCTCGCCCTTTTTATAAGCTCTCTTGGCTTGTTTGTCATCATGACAACAAGTTATTTATGTGTCATCCCAAGAGAATAAAACTAAGCATTTTCAACTCAAACGAACATATAAAAATAACTTTCTCTAAAAGTCTTAACAACAATCAACACCATATAGATTCCAAAAAGGAACTGCTCATAAAGTTAACCAATAGATTTCGATTATCATAACAACTTATGCGAGATAGCTAAGTTCATGTCAAGTTATAGAGAAACAAAATTTAGCAAGCTAAATCTCTCAACAACTTGACACTAATGGTAACAACACTCACCCTTGACCCATTTGGTCTTGAGTGAACCTACAAAAAAATCACCATCATTCTTGACTTTTATGTTGAACCTAGAGTGGAGACTTTTAATAATTTGATTCATAAGAATATCATTGATACTAATCTCCTCAACATTATTAGCAACACATGCTTTGTCAAGATTCACATAACTATCACATTTCTTCATCCAATTCTTTTTAGCATGCATATTTGGAACATTATGCTTATAAACATCTAATGCCCTATCATGCTTTAATTTAAGTTCAATCTCCTTATCTCTAGATGCATTTCCTGTTTTGCAAAATTCAATGTACCTATAACACCTTGGTTTGATGTGACCAATGGTATTACAAAAATGACAAATATGAATAAAAGATGAGATTGTACTTTGTGGATTTAAAGAAGTGATGAGAGTTTGTGGAGATACCTTGTCTTTCCTTTTACCTTTAGCTTTGGGAGGATTATTCTTGGAAGACTTCTTGACCTTAGCCTTATTTGAAGGAAGTGGTGCTATCACAAGCTTCTTCTTTCCTTTCAAGTTGCTAGGTTCTCAATTTGGTTGAGCAAGATCCATGCTACTTTTCATGTTTATCGAACCATTGACTAAGTCTTTGATAGCTTGCTTAGCAATGTCGATCTCTTCAATATATTCTTGCTCTCTACCCTTCAACGTAGAAATAATATCCTTATACTCAAAGACATGTCTCTCAACCTTAACATATCTCTTCATAATCTCATTCTTCTCACACATAAATTTATGTGAGGTCTCAACAAACTCATCCACTTGAGTTTTGATCAAATCATCTTTCTCCTTAACCTCTCTCAATGCTTCATCTCTTTGCTCCTCAAGATTCTTAATCTTGGCCAATAGATCGAGATTGGTTATGTTTGAACTTGTATCTTCTAGATAACTTTGATCAATCTCCTTATCAACAGAAACTATACAATCATCTTCTAGCTTTGTGAGAGAAGCCGTAAGAGCAATAAAGTTGCTAACATGTTCTTCTTCTTCACTTGAGGACTCATCACTAGAGCTCTCCTCATCGCTAGAATCACTCTCACTCCAAGTGGCCGCCATAGCTTTGCCCTTCTTATCTTTCTTGGACTTCTTTTTAGTGCACTCATTTGCAAAATGAACATAGCCTTGACATTCGAAGCATTGAACACCTTTCTTATTCTTGGCTTGACCATTCTTATCAACTCTTGGAGTAGATGCTTTCTTGATTTCCTTTTCCTTAGAAAAGCTACCTCTAGGCTTGGTACCTATTCTTAGAAACTTCTTAAATTTCCTAATCACGAGAGCCATTTCTTCATTTTCATTATCACTCTCCTCTTCAATAGTTTTCAGAGCAATTCCCTTACGTTTGGTCTTTAGCTTCAAGTACATCTCATAAGTTTGGATTGACCCAAGCAATTCATCAATGCTTAATCGTGTGATATTCCTTCCCAACCAATGACAACATATTTAAAAACCATATCAAAGTCACATGTTGCCATGACATTTTGAAAACATTCCCCTCTCTCATGAGCTCTATATGATACTTCAAATACATGCATGAATCAAAGTTCCATCAATCGCACTAATAACACTCTACACAATTATCATAAAAATTATAGTTATGCTGATAGTAATAGATAAAGGAAAACGTACCCTAAAAATGTGTCTTAAACGATGACTAGCTATGCCATTAGAATTGTCTTTAAATGGAGGACTAGAGGTGTCAAAATGGTCGGACTAATCAGGCCCAGTCCAAATCCGGTCTGAGTCCAGTCTAGCTCGGCTCGGTATTGTAGAGAACCTAAGCTTGGTCTGTGCCTATTATTTTAAAGAACTAAATATGGGGACTTTTATAAACTACTTTTATAAACTAAATAGTACGAACCCAAAATATCTAGCAAGTATAATGAATTATTATTATTATTATTATTATTATTATTATTATATTGTTTAATAACATTTGCAACAAATTTAGAGTAAAGAAAAATAATTAATAAAATTTGTTTTAATATATTTGATGGTTGTTGAGTTCAATTGATTGCATGTTTGATATATTGATATGTTATTTATAATTAAATGTTATTATTAGATATAGAAAAAAATGCAACTTTACTAGAGATGAGGAGAAAAAGGCTTTATCTCACCTTGTTTTGAATCCTAATCTTTTAACTTAAAAAATCTAATTTTGTAAACATCCAAATGCATTTGGGCCTAGGACTATTAAGTCCTTAAAATTGATGAACTATTCATCATCATTAATTCATAACATGTAATTGAAGAATTATTCAATAGCTCATCAATAAAACGCAAACCTGTAAGTGATGATGTAGAGGTGGGTACCCTATTACATTGCCAATTTATAAAAGTAGATAATAACGTAATCAAACTTTTCTATAAAACTCTTTTAGCCTCTAAATTCGTATCATCATCTTCAGTCAATGACAATGAATTAGAATTACTTGAGTGGGAACAAGGATTCTCCATGGAAATCTATCATATAAAACAAGTGTGATACAAATGCTAGTAAAATCTGATAATATAAACAAAATAAATAAATAAAAGAAACAACAATTCATTCATCAAGATAATCACTATAAATCAAACCTTCTTAATAATCAGTTGAAAAAAATATATAAGCAAATAAGCAAGCATTAGAAATAGTTCAAACATTACATGACAAAGAGTCACTAACATAATAAATACTAATAAAATAACAATAGTTTTAAATTTATATTTCCAAGCTTTGAATCCATCAAAGCCGCTCTTCATCGCTATACCATTTGCATACATAACTCTCGATACTCTTTCCTTTTACTCAAACAATTAGTTGTTATAAAATATAATGGATCTTTATAATTTAGAAATCTGTTCAAAATTGAAAAACAATGAACCACTACGGTCTATATATTATATTATCACATTTCTCCAATACGCTTACTATCTTGCAAATTTCTTCATGAGTTTCATCAATTTTTCTTTTCTTTTGTTTCTTCTTACTGTGTTGCTCATTATCTTGAGTTGTGTGGATTAAAGAGGTGTATTCTGAATATGGAGTTTTTGGCATATTCTCATCCTGTCTAATTGTAAGGACCTCGATTTTATGATTGACTTATTTCATGACAAACCACACTACATTGGGGATGATTGTGTAATGTGTAGCTTAGGTCCGTGTTGGCAAGCTTCCAAGCATCTCCATGACTTCAAGAGCGAAAGGTATACTCACTTGACTTTGTCTCTTGAAGAGTTTAGGTGCACACACACACTTCATGCATGTTTTGTTTATCTTGCATTTGTGTTCCTTATTGTTTATATGTGTGTGCATCCTTTTCAAAAACACTCACTAGCTTGCATTAGATTTCTCTATCTTACATTGTATCGCATTTGATAACATGTTTGACATGTTAACTGTGCTTCATTGTGTGCATCTTACTCACTTCACACTTGCACAACATTCATGTAAAATAGACATTTTTCTTGAGTGTTAAAAAGGGATTTTTCCCTTTAGCACGGCCTAGACCGCTCGGCATTTTTCATTGTGTGCATCTTACTCACTTCACACTTGCACAACATTCATGTAAAATAGACATTTTTCTTGAGTGTTAAAAAGGGATTTTTCCCTTTAGCACGGCCTAGACCGCTCGGCAGGCTATGCTTGCACCGCGGCGCACGGAGCGGTATTCTCCAGTGCGTCATGCGCGACGTGGACCGTGACCTGTGCACTTGCACGCTCAGCGGTCCCAACCGCGGTGTTGTCCAGACGGTGCACTGCTGTATGTACCGCGGTCTGGACACTTACCTGTGCCGCGGTCTAGCAAGCGGTTTTGAAGGGATTCTGTTTCCCAAGTTCAAAACGACGTAGTTTTAACTAGGGCTTCATATATATTCTTTCTCTTCTCTTCTTGGCCGACCAAGAGCTCAGAAAATCATTTTTAGAGAGAGGTTAGAGCTCCTAGAGAGAGAAAGCTTCAAGAAAGCATCTTTGACTCTCCAAACCCAAAACCCATCTCCATCTTGCATCAATCAACATCATATGAGCATGGGTCTTCATTGTTTCATGACTAGGTAAGCAAGAACTTCTTTGAATATCATTTATTGTTCTACTTACTCTAGATTAGGTATTTATTGCATGATTAAATACCTAGACTCTACCTTATTGCATATTTATGAGTCTTTATAACATGATTGGGTTTGTTTGTGATAGCTAAATTGATTAGGTCATTTTTGCCTAAAAGCTAGGTCATAAATATTCATGTGTGATAAATTGATAACTAGGTTGAGAAATTGTGTTTTAATCAACCAGTTAATGTTCATGAATATTTGATTGTGTTTGTTTGTGATAGCTTGCATTATTAGGTCATATATGCCTAAATAGCTAATCCATAAATGTTCATGTATGCTTAATTGACGATTAGGTTGACTTTGTGCATCTAGTCAAGTTTATGAATGTTTATGTGAATTTAATTGACAATTAGGTTGTTAGAATGTCTCTACAACCAATGAAGACCTCATGTGTGTACATGTAGGCATTGTTTGATAACTAGGATGTTGTATTGCATTATCTACATCTAGTTAAGTATTGTATGTTTGGTCTAACATATTTTGTGTTGAGTATTCATTGATTGTTCACTTAGACCTTATACTCTTCATTGAGTCAAAGTCTTGTGGCTTCGGGGTGAAGTTGCACAAGCATTGAAGTCTTGCAACCAAGTTGTGGTTGGCAAGCATCGGTCAAGTGACACTGTAAAAGGCCTACGAGTAGAGTAGGAGGTGCTCACGCCAAGAGTAGTGTATCAGTGGATACCACTAGAGATTGAACCAAGAGTGGCGAGTGGTAGTGTCCATAGCCTGAGGTTATCTAGAGTGAGAGTCCGAGTATCACTTGAGGGTGTAACTTTTTACTCATATAGTGGATTTCTGTGATCGTGTGTGGCTAGAAGGATAGCCCGTGGTTTTCCCTTGTTGAAGGGTTTCCACGTAAAAATCAAGTGTTATTTATTATTCCGCACTTTACACTTGATTTTGTATGTTTGTTTATGTTGGGTTATATTATTAATATTGACTAATCGAAAAATTGGTAATAATCGATTAACAACCCATTCACCCCCCCCCCCCCCCCTATAGGTTGTAGACACACGCTTTAGAGCTGTTTTTTCAATTGGTATCAGAGCGGGTTCCTAGACATACTTAGGTGATCCTTGCTCTTGATTGTGTATGTCTTGCATTTGTGTGCATTTTGTTGGTTGCATTCATTTGCATTCATCTCATTCCCTAAACACTATGAGTGGCATTGAGATGATAGAGGGTGATTTGACCTCCAAAGTTGAGAGGGAGATATATGACTCCGATGAGGAGATGACTCTCATGGTTGAGAGATTTAAGAGATTTACAAAATCTCAAAAGAAGGGCATGACCTCCAAGGTGAAGGAGGAAAAGAAAAAGTCAAGGAAAGATGACCCTTGCCTTGAGTGTGGTGGAGTTGGCCACCTTACCTCCATGTGTGGTAACTTGAAGTACAAGAAGGGAGGAGAAACTATGATCGCTACTTGGAGTGATAGTGAAGTTGAAGTAGTTGAAGAGTGCTCCACAAGCTCGGTTGCTAGTGAGATCAAATACTTCGCATTTCCGGGTTCCTACCATGAAGAAACTCAAGCCATCACCAAATGTTTATCACTTGAAGATTTCAAGATGGGTGGCCTTGAACTTGGAAACCGAAGAGGAGCATGCTTGAGTGAAGCAAGCCTTGATGATATGACTCTCACAAGCACAAGTGGGAGAAGCCTTGATAGTGATGGCTCATGCTTCGAGAACTCTTGTGATAATAAGGTGGATTATCAAGAGTTGGTTGATTCTCTTCAAAAGACCTTGAAGGAGAAGGAAAATGATATCCTTAGATTAGAAAAGGATAATCTTCAACTAAAAGCCAAAGTGACTCCTCTTGATGATGAAGTGAGGTGAGTCAAGGAAAGTGAAGATTTGTTGAAGAAGGAAAATCTTCAATTAAAGGCCAAGTTAGATGACTCCTCGAAGACGGGCATGATTGATGTGTCCAAGTACGAAAAGGAGATTGAAGATTGCCACCAAAGGATAAAGGCAATGAAGGATGAACTTGCCAACAAAGAGAACTCCTTGAAGATTGTCAAGGAAAGAGAGATGAGGTACCTTGAAGAATTAAAGAAGGCCAAAGTCAAACAACCTCAAGCTCAAGGCAAGAGAAAAACTTCATCCAAGCAAGGTTTAACTCAAGGAAAGTCCACACAAGCCTTGGCAACTCAACCAAAGCCTAGGCAATCCAAGAAGAAAGGACAAGTCCTTGAGAAGCCAACCACCTCCTCCAACAAGTCAACCATCAAGAAAGGAGGTGACCATAAGTGGCATGCTCAACCAAGAAGGCATGATCAACCGGCTCAACCACCTCAACAAGCTAGACCACAAAGGTGCCACAAATCGGCTCAAGCTCCTAGGAGAAGCAAACCGATGCACCATCAAAGACAACTTCATCAACATGGCGATGTCTCGATGAGATCACAATGCTATGGTATAAATCCTTACTTTGTACCTACTTGTAATTATTGTGGTATGATTGGTCACTTAAGACCAAATTGCTTGAATTACATTAAGAGGTGTAGATTAGAGAGCATGAAAGAAAAACGGTTGAAAAATAGGGCAAGTTTGCATAAACCTAGGGAACCTAGAAACATGTCTATGACCACTAAAAATGTTAAAGTGGAACCTAGGTGGGTTAGAAAGAATGAAACCGCTTGCCTTAGTGCCCATGTGACACCCGTAGATGCAACTAGGTCTATCGGACTTGGTAAGTCTATAGGGGCTCATGCCTCCCAATGACTTGGTTGGATTTGACCCC
Source organism: Dipteronia sinensis (assembly GCA_033220585.1). Lineage (NCBI taxonomy): Eukaryota > Viridiplantae > Streptophyta > Magnoliopsida > Sapindales > Sapindaceae > Dipteronia > Dipteronia sinensis. The sequence goes on from CM065642.1 coordinate 23,508,756, forward strand.
TTGTGGGGAGCTCAAGCAAAGAGAGCGAACTTGAATGATTTGCAATGTGCAAAAAGTTGATTTATTTTATTCTCTTTTGATAATTGTTTGAGATTCTTGGTTGCACATATATGCTTATATGTTATTTTCTTAATAAGTGTGCAACATTGCTTTACTTGCAATCCATGTCATATTTTAGTTCAACAATGCATTTTTGGACTGGGAGATTTGATTGGGAAAGTACATTTGGATGACCCATAATTTATCTCCATGACATGAGAACTTTTAATGACATGCTTAAAATGATATGCATGAAATGTTTTTGATTGCTTTAGTGCAAAATATGTGTGAAAGCAACTGAGAAGACTAAACTCAATAAGGATCTTGTATCGATGCAATAAATAAGGATGTCTCATCCAAATTTAGTCTTCTCTCTCTTTATTAGTTGAACAAGGCTACTATCATACAGGTATCCTACCCGGAAAAATCAAAAAGGGTGCAAAAGTCACTCATGTCTTGTTTCGCTTATAAAGTTTGATATAGTTGCTCTTTAAATTGAAATTCTTTTTGAAAAACTATATCTTGTTTGCTTATAACAAAAGGGTACAAATTGGTTTGAATTCTTTTGGAAACCCTTTTGATGTTTGCTTTGCCAAATACCATTGCTTGAACTTGAATGCTATATGTCTTGCATGTAAAGCAACAAATTCACACATTTTTTTGTTAAATAAAACTCCTTGAATCTCTCTCAATTATTTAAGTTGCATAAAGTTTGTGTATATGATTATGCAATGTTGTTGTGCGAATAGCTTTCTTTGCTAAAGCAACCCGATAGGGGGAGCTCCTTTGCCTATCTCATGACAAAAGGGGGGAGAAGTCTTGAGAGATATAGGGGGAGCATTGTTTATGCTTTGGGGGAGAAGCCTAGAGAGAGAGTAACCTTTTAGGGGGAGCATTGCACATGAATTCTTTGTATTGCTTTATTTGTATTTAAGTGCAATGATTGTTTTTATTTGTTCACCTCACTTGCACTTGTTCTTGGAAAGTGCTTCTTGCTATTGTGTGTAGGTACATTGATGATTCTACAAAGAGATTGAAGTTATTGAAGATTTAGATTCTAGGTATCTCTTTTGTAATGTAGAAGTGATTATGGACAATAGCTTTGTTTTATTTTGTGATGATTGTTTGTGAGTGGTTGTTTTGTCATGAAATAGCCAAAGGGGGAGATTGTAAGGACCTCGATTTTATGATTGGCTTATTTCATGACAAACCACACCACATTGGGGATGATTGTGTAATGGGTAGCTTAGGTCCGTGTTGACAAGCTTCCAAGCATCTCCATGACTTCAAGAGCGAAAGGTATACTCACTTGACTTTGTCTCTTGAAGAGTTTAGGTGCACACACACACTTCATGCATGTTTTGTTTATCTTGCATTTGTGTTCTTTATTGTTTATATGTGTGTGCATCCTTTTCAAAAACACTCACTAGCTTGCATTAGATTTCTCTATTTTGCATTGTATCTCATTTGATAACATGTTTGACATGTTAATTGTGCTTCATTGTGTGCATCTCACTCACTTCACACTTGCACAACATTCATGTAAGATAGACATTTTTCTTGAGTGTTAAAAAGAGATTTTTCCCTTTGGCGCGGCCTAGACCGCTCGGCACTCTATGCTTGCACCGCGGCGCACGGAGCGGTATTCTCCAGTGAGTCATGCGCGACGTGGACCGCGACCTGTGCACTTGCACGCTCAGCGGTCCCAACCGCGGTGTTTTCTAGACGGTGCACTGCTGTATGTACCGCGGTCAGGACACTTACCTGTGCCGCGGTCTGGAAACTTACCTGTGCCGCGGTCTAGCAAGCGGTTTTGACGGGATTCTATTCCCCAAGTTCAAAACGACGTAGTTTTAACTAGGGCTTCATATATATTCTTCCTCTTCTCTTCTTGGCCGACCAAGAGCTCAGAAAATCATTTTTAGAGAGAGGTTAGAGCTCCTAGAGAGAGAAAGCTTCAAGAAAGCATCTTTGACTCTCCAAACCCAAAACCCATCTCCATCTTGCATCAATCAACATCATATGAGCATGGGTCTTCATTGTTTCATGACTAGGTAAGCAAGAACTTCTTTGAATATCATTTATTGTTCTACTTACTCTAGATTAGGTATTTATTGCATGATTAAATACCTAGACTCTACCTTATTGCATATTTATGAGTCTTTATAACATGATTGGGTTTGTTTGTGATAGCTAAATTGATTAGGTCATTTTTACCTAAAAGCTAGGTCATAAATATTCATGTGTGATAAATTGATAACTAGGTTGAGAAATTGTGTTTTAATCAACCAGTTAATGTTCATGAATATTTGATTGTGTTTGTTTGTGATAGCTTGCATTATTAGGTCATATATGCCTACATAGCTAATCCATAAATGTTCATGTATGCTTAATTGATGATTAGGTTGACTTTGTGCATCTAGTCAAGTTTGTGAATGTTTATGTGAATTTAATTGACAATTAGGTTGTTAGAATTTCTCTATAACTAATTGAGACCTCATGTGTGTACATGTAGGCATTGTTTGATAACTAGGATGTTGTATTGCATTATCTACATCTAGTTAAGCATTGTATGTTTGGTCTAACATATTTTGTGTTGAGCATTCATTGATTGTTCACTTAGACCTTATACTCTTCATCGAGTCAAAGTTTTGTGGCTTCGAGGTGAAGTTGCACAAGCATTGAAGTCTTGCAACCAAGTTGTGGTTGGCAAGCATCGGTCAAGTGCCACTGTAAAAGGCCTGCGGGTAGAGTAGGAGGTGCTCACGCCAAGAGTAGTGTATCAGTGGATATCACTAGAGATAGAACCAAGAGTGGCGAGTGGTAGTGTCCATAGCCTGAGGTTATCTAGAGTGAGAGTCCGAGTATCACTTGAGGGTGTAACTTTTTACTCATATAGTGGATTTCTGTGATCGTGTGAGGCTAGAAGGATAGCCCGTGGTTTTTCCCTTGTTGAAGGGTTTCCACGTAAAAATCAAGTGTTATTTATTATTCCACACTTTACACTTGATTTTGTGTGTTTGTTTATGTTGGGTTATATTATTAATATTGACTAATCGAAAAATTGGTAATAATCGATTAACAACCCATTCACCCCCCCTCTAGGTTGTAGACATACGCTTTAGAGCTGTTTTTTCACTAATAACCTAACATAAACAATACATTAGAGGTGAAAAGGCAGATGTTGTGTTGCTCATTTTAGGAATTCCTTCCATACCAGAACTCCAATTGTGTATCCCTATAGCTGACACACCTGAAAACATTGTTTCTAACTCCACAAAATTGCTAAAAGCCTAGTGTGAAATTGTTTAGTGTCTGGATATTTCTGTTTTTTTAGGAACAAAGATAATTATATTAAAGTAAGGCCATAAAAGGCAAGAGCAACAATAGCGAATAGCTGCATCAGCCAAAAGGCGCATAAGCCCTAGATAACAAAAACAAATACGAAAAACCAAAGAGAAAGAGGCAAACAGGGGAAGCCATCCAGAAGACCCCACCACCAACATAACAAAAATAGAGAAAATCCCTTTCTCTACCAAAGCAAAAGAAGGTTGAAGAACTGGGGACCTATCAATCAAAGGACCATATTAATTTATCGCCAATCTAGTTCGAACCCATCTTTGCAAGTCTGTTTGCAAGCGAGTTAGTCGACCTGGAAATGTGAATAATTTCAATCCCTCTTAGCTACTGAATCCAACGCCTTATATCATAAATAAGATTGACAAGCTTGACGTTTCCAAAGCTCTCAGTGTTGTACACCCAAGAGATGGCGGCTACCATTGAGTCGCTAACGATGACAATGTCCCTAGTGAATAAAGAAAGGGAGGAGACAAAAAGACCACAAGCTTTATGAATTGCCATAATCTCTGTCGTATTAGATTCTTGAAAGCCTATGGGCAACGAAAAAAGACCGAGAACTTGATGTTGGAGCCCAGGTTTGTATTGCGTAGCGGAAATGGGTTTTAAGATTTTAATGCAATCAAACAACATTGTACAGTATATAAGAATAAACAAGAAGGATATAATTAATCATATCAGCGTTGATGGCTCCTTTTTTCTTTCAATTTCGTTCATGATTCGAACCAGTAGATCTTCCTGGCTATCTCCTGGGATTAGTAACAGCGTGTGGGCGCATCACAATACTCAAGAACAAGGAGGATGAAGAGAAGAAGAAGCAAAGAATTTTTTTTTTCTTTTTGGCCGAACCCTAGAACACTTCTAGGTTCAGTTTTTCCTTTTCTCTGAACGCTAAAAACTATTTTGATCGTATGTTTTTCTAGTGTTGTGTCATTGTTTCCAAAAACATATATCATATATATATATATATATATATATATATTATAAAACTAATTAACTAAATCTTTTAAGATATCTAATATCTTTAAAGATATTAATTATGTTTTTAATTTGAACTCAAACTCTTCAAATTCAAAATTAAATATTTAATTTAATAAAATAAATAATTATATTATCTTATTTTATTCAAAATCAAATATCAATTAAGACCCTCCATTTAGTGATTAATAACATAATTAAATAATCTTATTATTTAATTTATTCAATCATCATTATTCATTAATTAAATAATTTCATTATTCAATTAATTCCAGAATAAATACGTGTCACTTTTGTAACACAATTAATTGGACAATCCAATTAATTAACCGTAACCCTTGTTACTATCGATTGGGCTAGCAAGGGGACCTAATAAACCCACAGTATTTTGAGCTCCAATAATCCTTAGAAATAATTAATTAAACTCTTTAATTAATATTTCATGATTATTAACTCCTGTGTTATTCCACTAAAAACCCGAAGCTGCACTCTCTCAACTGTAGATGTTTTTAGACAAACCAATAACTTTTGGTGTCCATCGATATAATTATTACATATGGTATAATCCTCCACAAGTAGTTCATAATTAGAGCTAGGTCATAATGTCCGTTATACCCCTCTAATTATATCTTTCCATTAAGTACCATTAATTCTCTAATGAACAATAAATCCTACATTCCTCGCGGAATTAGGAGAGAGTTCATATTGTTGAAGCCCCGAATCAACCATTAAGGGAACTACCATCTACTTGCAAGAAAGAGTGGATTCCACTATTGTGTACAAACCTTCCCAGCCACAAGCCAAACCGCGATCCCAACATAAGAAGCATATTGATAGGAATGCAATTCCGACCTCACCCATGGTATATCAAAGACCACGATCTTACCTAAAGGAGTCAGTAAGACACTCAGGATTAAGATCACCCACATATAGTCATCATTAGTTGATATATATATGAATCTCATTATTAAACGGATTTTAGTGAGAGATTCATATAGATCATGGCCCAGTCCTATATGATCATATCATACAAAGTGCTTCCTTTCTCATATCTCCATATGAATGATCCAGGATAGGATCACCGTACACTATGAAATGAACTGCAGCTGTAGATTAACAACAAATAAAGTACCCAGCTTTATTTGCTATCTATAGACTCTTTAGATTGTACGTCTCTTACTATATCCATCTGTATATGACATTCATATACACAGTTCGAGCTTAAATTTTGGCAATCTTGGATGTTAAATGGACAATTTATACACAATATATGACATAAGAAGAATGAATTAAACTATTATTTTATTTATGTTAACATTTCATTTACAAATTATAAGCTTTAGGGAATTAACCCCAACAATCTCCCACTAGCACTAAAGTATGAGAGACATATCTCGTAACCCTAGACCTTTTAGGTGACCAACAAACACTTTAGCCAGTAAGGTCTTCGTAAATGGATTAGCATGATTATCCTGTGAGGCTATCTTGGTGACAATCACATCTCCTCTCGACACTATTTCTCTAATGAGATAATACTTTCTCTCTATATGCTTCCCTCTTTTGTGGCTTCTTGGTTATTTGGAATTAGCCACATCACCACTATTATCACAATAAAGTGTAATGGGCTTATCCAGATCTGGAAGAACTTCCAGATCACTTAAGAACTTACAGAGCCAAACAGCCTCTTTAGCTACTTCACAAACGGTTACATATTCGGCTTCCATGGTCGAGTCAACAATGCAAGATTGCTTTATACTTCTCCAAACAATGGCTCAACCACCTAGGGTGAATACTGATCTAGACATGGATTTCCTAGAATCCCTGTCTGACTGAAAATTTGAATCTATGTATCCTAACGGAATCAAATCTTGTCCGGAATACACTAGCATATATAGTTTCTTGTTCTCCGAAGATACTTGATAATAGTCTTGACAGCAACCCAATGATCCAATCATGGGTTGGACTGGTACATGCTGACTACTCCTACTGCATAACAGATGTCCGGTCTCGTGCATAACATAGTATACATGAGCCTACCTACTACCGATGCATAGAGTACACGTCTCATATCCTCAACTTTTTGAGGCGTCTTAGGACATTGTTCCTTAGACAAGTGAACTCCATGCCTTGAAGGTAAAGAACCTTTCTTGGAATTTTGCATCAAAAAATGCTTAAGAAACTTGTCGATATACGATGCTTGAGACAGTGCTATGAGTTTGTTGTTACGATCCCTTATAAGTTGGATACCTTATAAGTTGGATCCCTAGAACATAACTCGTCTCCCCTAAATCTTTCATTTGGAATTGGCTAGCCAGCCAGCCCTTTACATCAGACAACACTCCCACATCATTCCAAATAAGTAGGATGGCATCTACGTATAGGACCAAGAAAACTACTTTCTTGTCAATAATGCGCTTATAGACATAAGGCTCATCGATGTTTTGCTCGAAGCCATGGGTTTTGATCACATCATCAAACCCTATGTTCCAAGATCTAGATGCTAGCTTAAGTCCATAGATGGACATTTGCAGCTTATAAACTTTTTGCTCGTGATCTGGAGACACAAACCCCTCTGGTTGCATCATATAGATACTCTCGTCAAGATTGTCATTCAAAAATGCAGTGTCGATGTCCATCTTCCAAATTTCATAATCGAAATAGGCAGTAATGGATAAGAGAATCCTAATAGACTTAAACATGGCTACTGGCGAGAAGGTCTCTTCATAATCGACCACCTTTTTTTGGGTATAACCCTTGGCCACTAGCCTTGCCTTGAAGGTCTCTAACTTCCCGTCTACTCCTCTGTTTCTCTTATAGATCCACTTACACCCTATGGGTTTTATCCCATCTGGTAAGTCTACAAGTTCCCAAACTGAGTTAGAGTACATGGACTCCATCTCAAGATTCATGGCTTTAAGCCATTCCTCTTTATCAGGATCTTTCATTGCATTCTTAAATGTCAATGGATCATCCACACTATCAGCAAAGATAACATATTGTCCCTCATTTACACCCAAATAGCGTTCAGGCTATCTCACAACCCTTTCACTAAGTCTAGGTGGTAGTGTATCCTAACTAGGAATCATCTAACTCTCAGATGTTAATAGATCAATAACTCTTGTTGACTGAGTACTGGTCTCAGTAGGCTCCAACTCATTCAATACAATTTTAGAACAATGTTTATGGTCACTAATATAGTTATCCTCAAGAAATGTTGCATTTTTCGATACAATTACTTTGTTATCTTCAGGACTATTATCTTCATGACTATAGAAGTATCCACCTCTGGTCTCCTTAGAGTATCTTACAACAAGCAGACCACATACTTGGGATCTAGCTTTCCAGTTCTGTTCTTCAGTACATGTGCTGGACAACCCCATATGCTGAAATGTCACAAACTAACTTTACGACCATTCCACAACTCTAGGGGAGTCTTAGGAACATATTTTGATGGCACTACATTCAAAATGTATGCTGCTGTTTGTAATGCATATCCCCAAAAGGAATTTGGTAATTATGAAAAACTAATCATAGATCTCACCATTTCCATTAGGGTTCTATTTCTCCTCTCCGCGACACCAATTTGTTGAGGTGTGCTAGGAGCTGTGAGTTGGGACACTATCCCATACTCGACCATAAAGTCTTCAAACTCTTGGTCAAGATACTCACATCCATGATCCGATCGTAGAGTCTTGATAGTCTTTCCTAAATGATTCTCAACTTCAGCTAGGAATTCTTTGAACTTTTCAAATGTTTCCGACTTCCGTTGCATTAGGTAGACGTATCTGTATCTTGAGTAGTCATCTATAAAGGTGACATAATGCTCATAACCACCCATAGCTTTAGCATTCATCGGTCTGTAGATGTCTGTATGTATAAGCTCTAGCAGTTCTTTAGCTCTAAGCGTTTTTCCAATAAAAGGTCTCTTAGTCATCTTACCTTATAGACAAGATTCACAGACAGGTAAGGTGTCAACTTTTAACTCACTTAAAGGTCTGCTTTTTACTAGTCTGTTTATTCAGTCAAGGTTAATATGACCAAGCCTTAGATGCTAGAGATATGTTTCATTTTCTGGAGAAATCTTATGTCGTTTAGTTTTTGGTTTTTCAACCTTGAACATTTCGGTGTTGAGCAGTGTTGTATGTATTAACGATCTTAACACATACAAATTATTTTCATTAATTCCTGAATAAATGAATAAATATTCAGACCATTCTTTACAATAATAACTGATTTATTATCAAAAGAAATAGAATATAATTGTTCTAAAAACTTAGAAACGGAAATTAAATTCCGTGTAAATCCAGGAATGAAAAATACATTGTCCAACAATATAAAAATATTATTACAAAAACGCAATCTAATTACGCCCACTACTCGTGCCAAAATGACATCCCCTGACACCACACGCATAGAGAAGGCTCCCCTCCTCAAGTTGTGTCCAACAATCAGTGCACTGCAAAGAAGAACAAACATGGTTAGTAGCCCCCGAATCAACTATCCAGGATAAAGAATCATTTTCCACTAAACACGACTCAAGAACAAGTAAATCATATTTACCTTTCGTTTTCTTTTTCTGGGCTACCTCATCCTAATACTGAGGACAATTCCTCTTCTAGTACCCGACCTTGTCTCAACGGAAACATTTTCCCTTGTCCTGGTCGGTGGAGGCGCTCTTCTTTTTGTTCTAGGCTTTCTTGGGTTTGGGCTTACCCTTCGCCTTCCCAACAGACCTCTTCCTCTTCTTATTATTGGAGGAAGATGGTTCAACAACATTTACCCCACCGGTCTTACTTTTGCTATCCTTAGTCAAGGACTCAAAAGTAGTAAGTTCATTGAGTAACTAAGTGAGACAAAACTTTAGCTTGTTCGTCTCATAGTTACTCTAGAACTGATCAAAACTCTTCGGAAGAGTCGTCAGTATGATGCTTACCTGACTGGGTTCATCAATGGCCCCGCCATTGATCTCTGCCGTGTTGAAATAGGATATCATGTTCAGGACATGTTCCCGAACAGAGGCGCCCTCTTTCATCTGAGCAAGCATTGCAGAACGAACAGCTTCGTGCCGCTTTTGCTCAGAGGGTTGCCCAAACATAGCCTGCAATGACTCCATTATTTTGAATGCGGAAGTCATTGCTTCGTGTTTTATGGTAAGCATGTCTGTCATACTAGCTAACAGATATGTTCGGGTTTTCTCATCTGATGAGACCCATTATTGATATGCCTCACGAACAATTTGGAATAGGCGCTGGAGGACATTCCTCTGTAAGCACAAACTTCTGGTCCTTAGTAAGCAAAATTGCATTGATGTTGTGTTTCCATTTAGTGTAGTTATCACCAATTAATTTATCATTTGTAAGTATTTGTAAGAGTGCAGATGACATGGCTGAGATAAACATAAAATAACAAATTCATTCAGTCATACATTCATAATAAGTACGAATGGTTTGGTATAAAATTAAACATGATGCATGAACATGTTTAATGAACAAGAACAACCCAAAAAAAAATCACTACGCCACGATATTCTAACATACCACAAGCAAGTGCCGCCTTAGGGTCGGTCAAATTCTTGCATGTTAGATCGAGACACTCTCAATCAAATGATATTTCAGAATAACTCTTATTCTTATATCACTTAACCATCGTTTATTCAGTCAGGTTTTTAATTAATCAAGTTTAATCAAAACCTTGTGAGTGTAACCCATCATTTCAGATCTCACGAGCTTAACTTGAGAATTGCTGCCATAGGGTCGGTCAATCCCGAAATACCCTCAAAAATCCTATCCGTTATGATAGCAACCTTGGTATTGATCTTTATGGAAACCCTCCTTATGGAGGACGAAAGCAAAGTCATCACGAGGCCCCACTCGGATCTCACGATGTTGAACTAATGATGGAGACAACGAGATATAATGTCATATATCCCTCTCCCACTCACTATTTTATAACTAGGGTTTTCTATAGTTGTTATTGCACCTAGATTTTTAGAAGATTAAACGGCTAACTTCAATCTAGTCGTCTAGCGCATTAACTTTTCTTTATTAGAATCTAATTCTAATTAACTAGTAAATTATTACGATTTTTAACTCTTAAAAATCCAATCTATTAGTAATAATTCTAATCTATGTAAACAATTTACTAAGGCTAGAATTATTCAACATGTGTTACCAAGTTTAAACTATTAAAACTAAACACATTATTAGGTTCATTTATTAGGGATTTAATCGAATTAATACTAATTTTATTAAAGGACCCTGTTAATCTAACTAATCAAACTCTTTAATAGTAAGACTAAGAATTAATGAGAATTTACCAAGTTTTTACACCTAAAAACTAATCCCATTAAAAAATAGCCAATGATGTGTATTGCCCATTTTAATCACATTAAAACTAAAACACATAATAAAATATGCTAACATGCATGTATGATATATCAATATATATATATATATATATATATATGTGTGTGTGTGTGTGTGTGTGTGTGTGTGTGTGTGTAGGCACAACTAATTTTAAAGATATGTGTATGCATGACAATGCTTTAATTATCACATAAAATAAACATACATGAATTGACAGAGTACGATGGGTTTATGTAACTTTAAAAAAAAAAACTAAATTACAAAATTTATCCAAGGCATTCCTTGGTCTTCTTGTAATCCATCTTTTCTTCAAGTCCATCTGTAATATCTTTTGGGTCTTTCGGCCCTAAAAATCAAGTCCAACTTGATTTATTTTTAATGGATCCATCTCATGGATTAAATCCCTTAAAGCCCAAATGTTACTCTAACATTTTCAAAGGCCCGAGATTTCCCAAAAAAATATTTGGCCTAAACTTGCTCCCAAACATGCAGCCCTAGTGCTTGTGAATAGAGAATGCGTGACTACTGCACAAAGGACACAACAATTTGGGCAACAATTGCACATTGATTGCATGTGTTTTGCGCGCAAGTCATGTTACGTGCATAATGTTGCGCAATCGCATAATCAATAAATCAATTTTTCTATTGTCAGTTCGTCCTGATATAAAATATATCAGGACAAAGAATGTGGACCATTAGATTTACATACTTTGACTCAAAGTGTATGCACTTGTCAAAACTTCTCCATAATCTGTGGTCCACATTCTTTGTCCTGATATATTTTATATCAGGACGAACTGATAGTAGAAAGACTATCAATATATTATGTTGCAGCAATGCATCATATGAACAACAATATTATATATTGCATGCCTGCTACACATATGCACAGTTTACCACGCATCACATAATTTGCAACACAATATCACATGCACAATTATCACTAGCACACACACATTTGTGCAACACTTGCACACGCAAATTTATATGCATTGCTGCTTTGTGCCTTGTGCACATGCGCTGCCGCTTGTGTCCAACACACGCCCAATTTCTTCATCTTCTCAAATCTATCTCTCAAACAATATTACAAAATATGATTTACATAGAACGATTACAGCAGGAAAAAAATTTATTACAACCCAGAATTAATATTACAAAATAAATATTACATATAAAATTCAAAACCCTAAAACCCACCGTACCATACAATTAACGATCAATCATGTTTTTATTTAAACAATTTTAAATATAAACATTCATACATTCATTAGACTTGTGCCTACACATTCATACATCCAACATCAGGAACTAATTGAATATTCAAATACACTGTACAATAGGGCTCTGATACCAATTTGTTGGTGCCCAAGTTTATATTGCGCAGCGGAAATAAGTTTTAAATTTTTCATGCAATCAAACAACATTGTACAGTATATAAGAATAAACAAGAAGGATATAATTATTCATACAAGCGTTGATGGCCCCTTCTTTCTTTCAATTTCGTTCCTGATTCAAACCAGTAGATCTTCTTGGCTATCTCTCGGGATTGGTAACGGCATGTAGGCGTGTCACAATACTCAGAAACAAGGAGGATGAAGAGAAGAAGAAGCAAAGAATTTTTTTTTTCTTTTTGGCCGAACCCTACAACACTTCTAGGTTCAGTTTTTCCTTTTCTCTGGATGCTCAAAACCATTTTGATCATATGTTATTCTAGTGTTGTGTCATTGTTTCCAAAAACATATATCATATATATATTTTTTATAAAACTAATTAACTAAATCTTTTAAGATATCTGATATATTTAAAGATATTAATTATGTTTTTTATTTGAACTTCAAACTCTTTAAATTCAAAATTAAAAATTTAATTTAATAAAATAAAATAAACATATTATCTTATTTTATTCAAAATCAAATATCAATTAACACCCTCCATTTAGTGATTAATAAGATAATTAAATAATCTTATTATTTAATTTATTCAATTATCATTATTCATTAATTAAATAATCTCATTATTCAATTAATTCCCGAATAAATACGTGTCACTTTCGTAACACAATTAATTGGACAATCCAATTAATTAACAGTGACCTTTGTTACCTAAATCGATTGGGCTACCAAGGGGATCTAATGGACCCACAGTATTTTGAGCTCCAATAATCCTTAGAAATAATTAACTAAACTCTTTAATTAATATTTCATGATTATTAACTCCGGTGTTATTCCACTAAAAACCCGAAGCTGCACTCTCTCAACTATAGATGTTTTTAGACAAACCAATAACTTTTGGTGTCCATTGATATATTACATATGGTACAATCCTCCACAAGTAGTTCATAATTAGAGCTAGGTCATAATGTTCATTATACCCATCTAATTATATCTTTCCATTAAGTACCATTGATTCTCTAATGAACAATAAATCCTACATTCCTCACGGAATTAGGAGAGCACTCATATTGTTCAAGCCCTGAATCAACCCTTAAGGGAACTACCATCTACTTCTCGCAAGAAGGAGTGGATTCCACTATTGTATACAAACCTTTCCAGACACAAGCCAAACCGCGATCCCAATATACTGAGCATATTTTTCGGGAATGCAACTCCGACCTCACCCATGGTATATCAAAGACCACTATCTAACATGAAGGAGTCGATAAGACACCAGGATTAATATCACCCACATATAGCCATCATTAGTTGATATATATGAATCTCATCGTTAAGCGGATTTTAGTGAGAGATTCATATAGATCATGGCCCAGTCCTATATGATCACATCATACAAGGTGATTCCATTCTCATATCTCCATATGAATGATCCAGAATAGGATCACCGTACACTAAGAAATGGACTGCAGCTGTATATTAACCACAAATAAAGTACCCAGCTTTATTTGCTATCTACGAACTCTTTACATTGCACATCTCTTACTATATCCATCTGTATATGATTTTCATATACACAGTTTGAGATTACATTCGGAAATATTGGATGTTAAATGCATAAGTTATACACAATATATGACATAAGAAGAATGAATTAAACTATTCATTTATTTACATTAACATTCCATTTACAAATTACAAGTTTTATGGCATAAATCCCAACACTTGACCCCTAGAATCGTGAGGAACCCCACCGATCCCCGCTGACCTAGGTTTCCCTCTGGTCAACTCACGACGTTAAACTTAAGGCCATCTGAAGAGAGGGGAGTCCAAATCTTAGACGTGGGGGCTCTACCTGAACACTGATCCATACAAAGATCTTTAACATTCAGTTGGAGTGTCGTGACAAGTTCGTTGGAGCCTCCATCGAAGTGTTTGAACCACTAGGCTATCCCGAATCTCATTGAATCTTCTGCCTTTCCAAAGTAAAAATCCTTCACATTGAAAATAGCATGATTTCGTTCTTCCCATATTTTCTAGACAACTACAGCAAAAAAGGTGTACCAGACTCTCCTACGTTTTAATTAGGGACACATCAAATGCCAACCATTTAACCAATCCGATAAACTTGAATTTTGACAGCTTTCTACTTCCCACCACCCCATGTCCTTCAACCATAGCCTCCAGGACTAGCGACATCTTAAGAAGAGGTGATTTATCATTTTAATATCAGAGCCGCAAATTGGACATGTCATACATGAACTTTAAAGCAAACCGAACCCTTGGAGAACATCCTTCACCAAGATTCTTCCTTTGATCAGCTGCTATAAAAGGATTTCCACCTTTGGGGGTAATAGCCTTTCCACTAAAGACAACTCGTTGAGATACCTATTGGGCCTGAACCTTCAATGGACAGACGAAAGTTCTTCACCGAAAAATTGCCATTGGAACTGAAAATCCAAGCTATCTTGTCCTTGAAGTTACTATGAATTTTCAAACTCTCTAAGGCTGTCATAAAGCCTCTCCATTGTTCACATTCCCACCTGAACAATAACCTCCTCAATTTCACATCCCACTTCCATATAGACCTGATCCACGACCCAATCTCATGTATGTTGCTAGTATTATTAATTAAGAGGCCGAAGATCTTACGGAAAGCCTTCCTTAAGGTCAAAGAATCCCACCGGACATCAGTCCACAACCTGGTTCTATCTCCTCTCCTTATAATCACTACCAATCCTTCCTTTAAATGCTTTATAACTTAGGTCTCTTTTTGAAATAAAGACATGACAACCTTCAAAAAAATGCGAGACCTAAGAACTGCCTTGCCAATCCCATACTAAAGTCTTCTTGTCAACCTTACACTTTACACACAAGATACTCCTCCATAAAGCATTATGTTCTCGACCGATGCGCCATGCCCATTTGGCCAATTACCAGTTATTTTTGTCTGCAATCCTTCCTATCCCGAGACCCCCGTTCTTTTTGCTCACACATAACGAAGTCCAGTTAATAGTATGGATTTTCTTCCTTTTGATCCCAGCTCCCTAGAAAAAATTTCATTGTAACCTTTCTATCTTTAGTGCTATACCAACGGGGAAATTAAAAACCGACATGTAGTACATCGGAATGCTTGAGAGACCCGATTTTATCACAACTAGTTGGCCACCTTTTGATAAAAACCTCACTTTCCAAGGAGCCAACTGCTTCTCTATGTTGTCTACAACCCTCTCCCAAAAAGCTTTAGTGTTGGGGTTAGCTCCAAGAGGTAAGCCGAGATGCGTTATAGAGAGAGATGCCTTTCTACACCTTAGGATATCTTCCCATTTCATCTCGACAGCTTCCTTCTTACCCACTTTTAACAAAGAAAAACTTGTGGAAGTTGATTTTGAGACCCGACGCCATCTCAAAACAAAGCAAAATTCTCCTAAGATTGATGAGATATTCCATTTTGGGCTCAATGAATAAAATCATATCATCGGTAAATTGGAGGTGTGATATATGCTCTTCGCTGTCACCAAAATCAACTCCTTTTAACAAGAAATAAAAAATTTATGTTTTACAAAATAAAAAAATAATTAGATAAATATGTGAAAATACTACAAATGTGTGTCCATTAACCTAGAGGGGGGTGAATAGGTTTTGGTTGTATATTAAAAACTTTTCAACTTAGTCAATTTTAATAAGGTTACCCCATATTAGCAATCAATCAATCCAAAAATAAAATGCGAAAAACAATAAAAACACAAGGATTGATTTACGAGATAAACCCTCCAACTGGGCAAAACTCACGGGCTATCCTTCTAGCCTCACACGGTCCTCAAATCCACTATTTGAATGAAATTTTACAACCTAGGTTGACCTCTCGTCACACAAATTTTGGTCACTAACCCTTTCACTCTACTCAACGGGCCTTTAATAGTGATTCTAGACCAAAAGCTTGTGCACTAATCCACTTAGTCAGAAAACTTAACATTCAATGAAGAGATATTGCAACCTATGTGAAAATATATGAATATTCTAATATGAATATTCTAATATGCAATTAATGCTAGGCTACACTAAATGCTTATCTAGAAATTTCAAGATGACAATAAGTGCAAATCCTAGATATCAATATCTAAATGCAAAGCAAGTAGATTTAGCTAGAAGGGTAAAATGGTCCAAAATGGTCCAAAATGCTAGCTATCAATGAACATATATTCTCAACCAACAAACAACAACTCAAGCATGTTATAAATACCATTAAACATAAAGACATGCATTAAATCAACATTTAAAGCTAAACCTAGGCACATAAGAACACAAAAATTGTTATGGAGAATTAAGGCTTGTTCAAAATACCTAGTCAATAGATGCAAGAAGAATGCATGATAAGATGATTCTTTTGAGATGCTAGATGCTCATGGATTGATGTTTGGTTGAGTAAAGGTGGGTTCTTGGGAGTTCTTCTCTCTTAAGGAAGCTTGGCCTCTCAAAAATGACTTCTTGAACTCACAAAAATGAGCAAGGAAGAAGAGAGAACATATATATGGAAGCCTAGTCAAAACTGCGTCGTTTTGAACTTGGGGAACAAAATCCGGTCAATACCACTCTGCGTACTGTGGATCAGGTAGGTTGTCCAGATCGCGGTACACACATCAGTGCACCTACTGGACAGCACCGCAGTGCAGACCGCTGTGTATGCAGGTGCATAGGCCGCGGTATAGGCAATAGAGGCCTACTAGACTACACCGCGACTTGGACCGCTGTGCGTACAAGTGCACAGGACTCGGTATAAGAAGCATGACCCTGCTGAAGTATATCGCTCTGTATGCCGCGGTGCAAGCAGAGCTTGCCAAGCGGTCTAGGTCGCGCTAAGAGAAGAAATTCTCTTTTCCCAGCAAACTCAACACACTAAGTAATGTGCAAAATGTGCAAGAGTGGAGTATAATAAATGGCATACAATGCATACAATTACATGTAAACAAGAATATAATGCATGCAAGTGAGTGTGTGCAACTAGATCTCTTCAAAGAGAGTTAAACAAGTGATATACCTTTTAAGTGCTCTTGAGCTTGGGAATGCCATCAAGACTTGATCACTGTTGATGGTGATTTTTGGATTACATAAAAAATATCATGCGTCACACAAAATATAGTGAATTAAATATCGAGCAACAAGTCAAAAAGAATAAAAGGCCAATCAAACAAGATTTTACGTGGTAAAACCCCAAAGTAGGGAAACGTCCACGGTTGCCGGTGACGGCGAGAAAGAAATCCAATATCAAGAATGAATATTACACACTCAACCTTCCTTACTCTCCCCAGTATCTCACAATTCGGTAACCCTTGCTGAGACATTTTTAGGGTCTATTTATACATGCATAGATTCCTCATTCTTCGAATACAAGTAAAAGATAGGTAATAGTGAATCAATAAAACTCTGACTTGTTTGAGTCATTATAATTATATCAGGACTTTTCCTTATTTTGGGTTCTGACAACTCTTAAGGAAATATGTTTCCTTGTCAGACTATGCTTCTTGATATCTTGTTTGAGGAGGATTCTTCTTTACATGTTTGAGTCGTAATAACGTTATCAACATGCCAAGCATCCGATCGTATCTAGTTATTATCCACGTGTCGCTTAGCCGACCATCTTCTGAACCCGACCAGATCTCTTTCACCCCCGACCAGGGATTTTCAACCGATCAAGTAGCTAGATCCGATCATTTAGGTTTTCTCCGATCGTCATCTTGCTAGCCCGATCAATCTAATTACCTTGGTCGGGTTTTTCCAACCCGACCACCATGTGACCCGAAAACACTTTAGCCGGTAAGGTCTTCATAAATGGATCAACATGATTGTCTTGTGAGGCTATCTTGGTGACGATCACATCTCCTCTCTGCAATATCTCTCTAATGAGATGATACTTTCTCTCTATATGCTTCTCTCTCTTGTGGCTTCTTAGTTCTTTGGAATTAGCCACATCACCACTATTATCACAATAAAGTGTGATGGGCTTATCCAGATCTGGAACAACTTCCAGATCACTCAAGAATTTGAGGAGCCAAACAGCCTCTTTAGCAGCTTCACAAGCGGCTACATATTCGGCTTCCATGATGGAGTCAGCAATGCAAGATTGCTTTATACTTCTCCACACAATGGCTCCACCACCTAGGGTGAAAACTAATCCATACGTGGATTTTCTAGAATCCCTGTCTGACTAAAAATCAGAATCTGTGTATCCTAACGAGATCAAATCCTGTCCGAAATACACTAGCATATAGTTTCTCGTTCTCCGAAGATACTTGAGAATAGTCTTGACAGCAACCCAATGATCCAATCCTAGGTTGGACTGGTACCTGCTGACTACTCCCACTGCATAGCAGATGTCCAGTCTAGTGCATAACATAGCATACACGAGACTACCTACTGCTGATGCATAGGGTACACGTCTCATATCCTCAACTTCTTGAGGTGTCTTAAGACACTATTCCTTAGACAAGTGAACTACATGCCTAGAAGGTAAATTACCTTTCTTAGAGTTCTACATCGAAAAACGCACAAGAATCTTATCGACATACGATGCCTGAGACAGTGCTATGAGTTTGTTCTTACGATCCTTTAAAGTTAGATCCCTAGATCATAACTCGCCTCTCCCAAATCTTTCATTTGGAATTGGCTAGCCAGCCAGCCCTTTACATCAGATAACACTCCCACATCATTCCCAATGAGTAGAATGTCGTCCACGTATAGGACTAAGAAAACTACCTTTTTGTCAATGACGCTCTTGTAGACATAAGGCTCATCGACGTTCTGCTCAAAGCCATAGGTTTTGATCACATCATCAAGCCTGATGTTCCAAGATCTAGATGCTTGCTTAAGTCCATATATGGACCTTTGCAACTTGCAAACCTTTTGCTCTTGATCTGGAGACACAAATCTCTCTAGCTGCATCAAATAAATGCTCTCATCAAGATTTCCATTCAAGAATGCAGTCTTGACATCCATTTGCCAAATTTCATAATCAAAATAGGCAGAAATGGATAAGAGAATCCTAATAGACTTAAACATGGCTACTAGTGAGAAGGTCTCTTCATGATCAACCCCCTCTTTCTGGGTATAACCCTTAGCCACTAGCCTTGCTTTGAAGGTCTCTACCTTCCCGTCCACTCCTCTCTTTCTCTTGTAGATCCACTTACATCCTATGGGTTTTACCCCATCCGGTAAGTCTACAAGATCCTAGACCGAGTTAGAGTACATGGACTCCATCTCGAGATTCATGGCTTTAAGTCATTCCTCTTTATCAGGATCTTCCATTGCATTTTTAAATGTCAATGGATCATCCACACTATCAGCAGAGATAACACTTTGTCCCTCACCTATACCTAAATAGCATTCATGTTGTCTTACAACCCTCCCACTACGTCTAGGTGATAGTATATCCTGATCAGGAACCATCTGACTCTCAGATGTTTGTGGATCAACAACTCTTGTTGATGAAGCACTAGTCTCACCAGGCTCCAACTCATTCAATACAATCTTAGAATGAGGTTTATGATCACTAATATAATTGTCCTCAAGAAACGTTGCATTTGTCGATACAAATATTTTGTTATATTCGGGACTAAAGAAGTGTCCACCTCTGGTATCCTTGGAGTATCCTACAAATAGGCAGACCACAGACTTGGAGTCTAGCTGACACGGGAGTGTCCCATTGCACGACCTCGGTTCAAGACAGAAAGGGATATTAAATTCTCACTATGGTTTGTTAAGCATCAGATTCAGCTCGTAGGGGTATTTTTAAGACTTCTTAACTTTTGATTCCGGAAGAGTTAGCTGTTATGCTTTATGTCATTGGAAAGATCAATGTCATATCTTTAATTTCGTATTTTGAAGCAAGTCATTTGAAGGTCCTAAGAGAGAGATATGAAGGGTTTATGCTGAATGGTCAGAAGTCAACAATGCACAGATTTGAAGGGTTTAACTTTAATGTCTTTAATTTCTTAGTTTCTAATGCCTTGAATTGTGTTGTTATCTTTTAGTTTCGTCCTTTTCCTATGCATGGAGGGTTGTTCCATGATTAGGCCATATATTGAGCCTTTATCCTTGTAAAAAGCAAATTATTGAATATTGAAGTTCAGAATATTGTCTCTTTGAGATTTTATCCTTCAACTCTGTATCTCTTTGGTGGGTTTCCATTGAGTGGTGAGTTTTCCTTTGGTTCTGTATCCTTGATTAGTTGAGAGGGTGGTGTTTCTGTATCCCTTTAGATTAGTCTTGGTGGTGAGCCTTTTCTACTAGTTTACTAAGGGTGGTGATATCTGTATCCCTTGGAAAATTAGTTAATCTATCTTCATTTGTTCTTGTGTGGGACGGGCCGGATTGCTTGTTTCTCTTGTGCGTGGGCTGTCCGTGAGTGTGTTTGACATCAGTGGAGTTTATTTAGGGCTGTCCGGCATCACTAGCTTTCCACTTCTGTTTTTCAGCACGTGTGCTGGACACCCCCATACGCGGAAGTGTCGTAAACTAGCTTTACAACCATTCCACAACTCTAAGGGAGTCTTAGGAACATATTTGGATGGCACTACATTCAAAATGTATGCCACTGTTTGTAACACATATCCCCAGAAGGAATTTGGTAATGATGAGAAACTAATCATAGATTTTACCATTTCCATCAGGGTTCTATTTCTCCTCTCCGCTACACCATTTTGCTGAGGTGTACGAGGAGCTGTGAGTTGGAAAACTATCCCATGCTCGACAATGAAGTCTTCAAACTCTTGGTCAAGGTACTCACCTCAACGATCTGATCGTAGTGACTTGATAGTCCTACCTAATTGATTCTCAACTTCAGCTCGGAATTCTTTGAACTTTTCAAATGTTTCCGACTTTCGTTGCATCAGGTAGACATATCCATATCTTGAGTAGTCATCTATAAAGGTGACATAATACTCATAGCCGCCCCTAGCTCTAACATTCATCGGTCCGCAGACGTCTGTATGTATGAGTTCTAATAGCTCTATAGCTCTAAGCCCTTTTCCAGTAAAAGGTTTCTTAGTCATCTTACCTTCTAAACAGGATTCGCAGACAGGTAAGGTGCTAACCTTTAACTCACTTAAAGGTCCACTTTTTACTAGTCTGTCTATCCGGTCAAGGTTCATATGACCAAGCCTTAGATGCCAGAGATACATATCATTATCTGGAGAAATCTTATATCGTTTAGTTTTAGGTTTTTCAACCTTAAACATTTCCGTGTTAAGCAGTGTAGTATGTATTAACGGTCTTAACACATACAAATTGTTTTCATTAATTCCTGAACAAATATTCAGACCATTCTTTCCAATAATAACAAACTTATTATTAAAAGAAACATAATATAATTGTTCTAACAACTTAGAAACGGAAATCAAATTCCGTGTAAATCCAGGAATATAAAAAACATTGTTCAATAATAAAAAACTATTATTATTACAAAATTGCAATCTTATTTCTCCCACTGCTTTGGCCGACACGACATCCCCCGACCCTACACGCATGGAGAAGGCTCCCTCTTCTAGCTGTGTCCAAGAATCAGTCCACTGCAAAGAAGAACAAACATGGTTAGTGGCCCCCGAATCAACAATCCAAGGTAAAGAATCATCTTCCACTAAACAAGATTCAAGAACAAGTAAATCATATTTACCTTTCATCTTCTTCTTGGCTACCTCCTCCAGGTACTGAGGACAGTTCCTCTTCCAGTGCCCGACCTTGTTACAATGGAAACATTTTCCTTTGTCTTGGTCAGTGGAGGTGCCCTTCTTTTTGCTTTGGGCCTTCTTGGGTTTGGGCTTACCCTTCACCTTTCCAGCAGACCTCTTCCTCTTCTTATTATTGGAGGAAGATGGTTCGGCAACATTTGCCTCACCGGTCTTACTTTTGCTGTCCTTAGTCAAGGACTCAAAAGTAGCGAGCTTATTGAGCAACTGTGTGAGACTAAACATTAACTTGTTCATCCCGTAGTTGCTCTTAAACTGATCGAAACTCTTCGGAAGAGTCGTCAGTATGATGCTCACTTGACTGGGTTCATCAATGGCCCCGTCATTGACTTCTGCCGTGTTGAAGTAGGATATCATGCTCAGGACATGTTCCCGAACTGATGTACCTTCCTTCATGAAAGCGAGCATAGCGGAACGAACAGCTTCGTGTCGCTTTTGCTCAGAGGGCTGCCCGAACATAGCTTGTAATGACTCCATAATTTCAAATGCTGTAGTCATTGCTTCGTGCTTTGTGACAAGCACGTCTGTCTTAGAAGCTAACAGATATGTTCGGGCTTTCTCATCAGATGAGACTCATCGCAGGTATGCTTCACGAACAGTTCGTGTGGCATTGGTAGTAGGCACCGGAGGACATTCCTCCATAAGCATAAACTTGAGGTCTTTGGTGACCAATATTGCATTAATATTAAGTTTCCACTTAATGTAGTTATCACCAGTTAATTTGTCGTTTGCGAGAATTTGAAGTAATGTAGAAGACATAATTGCTGAAATAAATAAAACAGTCATTCAGTCATTTATTAAAACAAGTGCGAGTGCTTTGGCATAAATTTAAACATGATGCGTGAACATGTTTAACGAACTAGAAATACCCAAAAAAACAGTTACTATACCACGACAATCCAACATACCACAAAGAAGTGCCGCCTTAGGGTCGGTCAAGTCTTTGCATGTGGGACCGAGACATTCTCAATCAAATGATATTCTAGAATAACTCTTATTCCATATCATTCGACCATCTTTTATTCAGTCAGGTTTTTAATTAACAAAACTTAATCAAAACCTTCGTGAGTGTAACCCACCATTTCAGATCTCAAGAGCTTAACTCGAGAATTGCCGCCTTAGGGTCGGTCAATCCTGAAATACCCTCAGAAATCCTATCCGTTAGGAACTCAACCTTGGTATTGATCTTTGTGGAAACCCTTCTTAGAGAGGACGAAAGCAAAGCCGTCACGAGGCCCCACTCGGATCTCACGATGTTGAACTAATGCTGGAGATTGTGGGGTATATATATGTCATATATCCCTATCCCACTCACTATTTAAAAATTAGGGTTTTCTATTATCCGTTAATGCACCTAGACTCTACTGGATCAAACGGCTAACTTTAATCAAGTTATCTAGCGCATTAACAAATTCATTATTAGAAATAAATTCTAATTAACTAATAAATTATTAATGATTTTTAACTATTAAAAATCTAATCTATTAGTGAATAATCTAAGCTTTTGTAAACTATTTACTAAGCTCGGATTATTATGATAGTGTTTACCAAGTTTTAACTATTAAAACTCTAACACTTTATTCGGTTCATTTATTATTAGGTCATTAATCATATTAATACTAATTACAATAAATGACCCTATTAATCTAACTTATTAAACACTTTAATAACCAGATTAATATTAATGAGAATTAACAAGTTTTCTAACAATTAAAAAACTAATCTCATTTTCATAGCCAATAATGTATTTACTGATTTTAATCATATTAAAAAAATACATAAAAAATTAGGCTATGATGCATGTATGACATATCAAATATATTTTTGTAGGCAAATTTAATCTAAATGACATACGTATGCATGACAATGCTTTTATCATCACATGATATAAAACATACATGAATTGACCGAGTACTGTGGATTATTTAACTTAAAAAAAATTTGGAATCTAAAATTACAGAAATATCCCTAAGGCATTCCTTGGTTTTTTTGTCATTTTTGAGTCTTCCAGTCTCTTCAGGTCACTCCGATTCATCTCATGAGTTCGAAATAGGAAATCCGTATGGAACGCACTAGGCAACACTTGCCAACGGAACCATGCAAAAATATGTGAACAGTGCCCAACAACGTACGCGTGAACAGTACCCCCAGCATGAACAGTACATCAAACAGTACATCAAACAGTGTTATGAACAGTACCACGTGAACAGTACCACGTGAACAGTATCGTGTGAACAGTACCTGTCACGCGTATTTCCGATTTCGCCCTTCCAACTTCTCGATTTTTCCAGGTCTTCAATATAGGTTACATTTTTTTTTATAATACATTAACAGAAAAAAAAATTATAAAAAAAAATTATACAACCCATGAACCCTAAATCCACAGTACCATATAATTAACGATCAATCATGTTTTTGTAAATTAACAAATTTAATATACATACAAAAACAACATACAGTCAATTTAAATAGTGCCTACACAATCATACATACAGGAGCATCGAAAACAATTTCCTGTTCCGAAAAAAAAATTGGCTCTGATACCAATTGTTGGAAACCTGTTTACTGGTAACGCAGCGGAAATAAGTTTTAAAAATTTTTAATACAGATCCTAAACAATCTGTAACTAGTGAACTTAGGATCGCAATTATTTTTCCGAAACTAATACATACAATATGTAAATACAGGAAATTGTAATCAATATAAAAAATAATAATTAGAACCTTACCAACGTTTGGAGGCTCATTCACTTTACGATATGCTCCTGATCTGTACCACCGATCTTCCTAGCTATATTCCGGAACTGGTAACTGCGTGTGGGCGCGTCACGTACTCAGGAGCTTAGGAGGATGTAGAGAGAATATGAAGAAACTATTTCTTCCAAAGAGAAAATAACTGAGAACAAATCTTGTTCTTTAAAAAATATATATTATTTTATTTTATTTTTCAAATAGTGCAGCACTAAACCAATTGCCTTTTTCTCTCTTTTTTTTTCTCACGCACAACACTTGTGCTTTCTCATTTTCTCTCTTGTTTCACACACCAATTTTGTGCTGTGTGTTTCTCTTGTTCTTTTTTTTTTTTAAATTCAAAATCAAATTTTAATCAAAAAACAAATCAATCTAATCTTTTAAGATATCAAATATCTTTAAAGATATTGATTAATATTTATTTTATTTAATATGATTTGAATTCAAACTATTTAAATTCAAAATTCAAAATTTAATTTAATAAAATAAAATAATCATATTATCTTATTTATTCAAAAAACAAATATCAACAAACATCCTCCATTTAGTGATTAATAACATGATTAAATAATCTTATTATTTAATTTATTTAATCACCATTATTCATTAATTAAATAATCTCATTATTCAATTAATTCCCGAATAAACACGTCTCACTTTCGTATTACAATTAATTGGACTTTCCAATTAATTATCCGTGACCCTTGTTACCTAAATCGATCGGGCTAGCAAGGGGACCTAATGGACCCACAGCATTTTGAGCTCTAATAATTTTTGGAATCATTAATTAAACTCTTTAATTAATATTCCTTGATTATTAACTCCGGTGTTATTCCACTAAAAACCCGCAGCAGCACTCTCTCAACTGCAGACGTTTTTTATACAGACCGATACAACTCGGTGTCCATCGATATAGCTATTACACATGGTGTGATCCTCCACAGTAGTTCATAAATAAAGCTGGGTCATAATGTCCGTTATATCCCTCTAATTACATATATCCTTTAAGTACCGTTGATTCTCTAATGGACAATAAATCTTATTTCCTCACAGAATTAGGAGAGCGCTCATATTGTCCAGGCCCCGAATCAACCCTTAAGGGAACTATCATCTACTTCTCACAAGAAGGAGTGGATTCTACTATTGTGTACATACCTTCCCAGCCACAAGCCAAACCACAATCCCAACATACGGAGTATATTGATCAAGAATTGCATTTGAATCTCATCAGTAAACGGATTTTGGTGATAGATTCATATAGATCATGGCCCGGTCTTATATGATCACATCATACAAGGTGCCTCCATTCCCATATCTCATATGAATGATTCAGGGATAGAATCATCGTACATTACGGAATGGACCGCAGCTATAGATTAACCACAAATAAAGTACCCAGCTTTATTTGCTATCTATGGACTCTTTAGATTGCACGTCTGTTACTGTATCCATCCGTATATGACACTCATATACACAGTCCGAGATTGCATCCGGCAATCTAGGATGTTAATATATGAACAAGCTATAAAATAAACAACACAACAAGAATGAATTGAACTTTTCTTTTTATTTATTTCATAAATCCATTTACAAATTACATCTTTAGGGCATAAACCCCAACAGGAACTACGATATTGAAGTTGCAGATTTCGGTCGCAAAAGTTTCCTAGAACCTTCTGCCATCTAGATCTGTGAGTTACAACCAGCAAAATCAATCTGCTAGATGGATATGCGAGTTCCAACTCGTAGATTTGTATCGGAAGAACTTTATCCACTTGCAAATCATGTGATTTTTAAGGGAAAACTTGACTTTTCACACCCAATTAATGCCCTAACCTCCAAACACTATAAATACACAACCTTGTTGGTCTTTAAAAAAAAATCTTCCAATATACTCTCTTAGAGAGAACCAACCCAACACCTTCTCTTGTTCTTCAACACAAAAGAGAGAGAGGAGCTTTAAAGGCTTCCATAGAGGTTCTCCTCCATGGGATGTCTCACCACCACCACCTCTAAACTTCCTCCATCCATCTTTAAAGTAGATCAAAGGAGAAAGGAGAGCAAAACGAAATAGATATCTTGGTTATCTCTAAACTTTTCTCTTTGTTTTATTTTCTATTTCTTTGATGTGTAATCCCCATTAGGAAATATTTGTAAACCAACACTTGAGCTTGTTATATATGGTATTTACTTATATTCAACTTGGATCTTGACTCTATTCTTTGAGCTTATTGCTATATCTCTCTTTTCTTGGCATGTATGTCAGTGAATGAGTAGAAATTGATATGTTTGCATAAGTGAGACTTTCGATTAAAACAATGATGTAGTGTAAAAGTAGAGTCTCACTCTTGTTTGCATGTTGGTGACGAAAGGGAATCGATATGTATGGATTGATTCGAGTGAAAGAGCACATCCGTGTTCCGGTTGATTAATTGTGAATGGATCTTGATTGTTAAATCTTGAATGGAGGAAACTTGATTTATGCATGCTTATGCTAGATTAGATTGTTTGGTGTATTGTTCTTGTGCTTAACGGGTCTAGATCTAGACACAATTGCTCATTCCATGCCTTTGGTTGAGTGATGAGAATTGATTTCGAAATTCCTTAATCAACAAATGATTCTTAATAATAGATGATTTGGGTTCGGAATCTTTAATCAAGAGAACTAGCCCTTGAATCTGTGTTGAATGGTGGTTGAATGTTTATAATCAACATGAATAGCTTGTGTGTTTGGTGAACTTATGTACCTATTGTAACCACTATCTTGCATCTCTCTAAGCCACATTTATTTTCGTAGCTAGGATGTTTTGCCTTTAGGAGTAAACTAATTTATATTGCTTTGTAGTGTAATTGATTTCCCTCTTTAGCTAGATTTAGAAAGGCAAGCACCTGGTAACATTTCACCTTTAGTGTAATCTAATTTAGTTTAGTTTATTCACACCTCACACACCATCCGCATTATGTTGTTGGGGTTTATGCCCTAAAGACGTAAATTGTAAATGGATTTATGAAATAAATAAAAAAGAAAAGTTCAATTCATTCTTGTTGTGTTGTTTATTTTATAAACTGTGCATATATAAACATCCTAGATTGCCGGATGTAATCTCGAACTGTGTATATGAATGTCATATACAGATGGATATAGTAAGCGACATGCAATCTAAAGAGTCCATAAATAGCAAATAAAGCTGGGTACTTTATTTGTGGTTAATCTATAGCTACGGTCCATTCCGTAATGTATGGTGATTCTATCATGAATCATTCATATAAGATATGAGAATGAAGGCACCTTGCATGATGTGATCATATAGGACTAGGCCATGATCTATCTGAATCTCTCACCAAGATCAGTTTACAGATGAGATTCATATATATCAACTAATGATGGCTATATGTGGATGATTTTAATCCTGAGTGTCTTATCAACTCCTTCAGGTTAGATCGTGGCCTTTAATATACCATGGGTGAGGTCGAATGCAGTTCCTGATCAATATGCTCTATATGTTGGGATTACGGTTTGGCTTGTGGCTGGGAAGGTATGTACATAATAATGGAATCCACTCCTTCTTGTGAGAAGTAGATGGTAGTTCCCTTAAGGGTTGATTCGAAGCTTGAACAATATGAGCGCTCTCCTAATTCCGTGAGGAAATAGGATTTATTATCCATTAGATAATCAATGGTACTTAAAGGATATATATAATTAGAGGGGTATAACAGACATTATGACCCAGCTCTAATTATGAACTACTGTGGAGGATCACACCATATGTAATAGCTATATCGATGGACACCGAGTTGTATCGGTCTGTGTAAAAGCGTCTGCAGTTCAGAAAGTACAGCTTCGGGTTTTTAGTTGAATAACACTGGAGTTAATAATCAAGGAATATTAATTAAAGAGTTTAATTAATGATTTTGAGGATTATTGGAGCTCAAAATATTGTGGGTCCATTAGGTCCCCTTGCTAGCCCGATCGATTTAGGAAACAAGGGTCACGGTTAATTAATTGGATTGTCCAATTAATTATGTTACGAAAGTGACACGTATTCATTCAGGGATTAATTGAATAAGTAGATTATTTAATTAATATATTAATAATTAAATTAATTAAATAGTTAGATAATTTAATTAATGAATTAATAATTATGAATTATTAATTAATTATTAATTGGAGGTTGCAGGTTCAAATCGTAACTGAAACATAAAATAATTAGATTATTTTATTCTTAGTTAGGTATAGTATTTAAGTTTAAGTCAACTAGGGTTATCTGGGAGTTAGAATCCTACTCTACCTAGGATAATTAAACACTAATTATTTTTTGAATACATGGAGATATATTTGGAAAGAGATAATGGTCTAGTTTGAAAAATATATAGAGATATATTTAATATAACTATATGAAAAATAAAAATAGTAAAACTAACAAAGCATTAGTTCTCTATTTGTGAGAACCTGATTCATGCAACAACAAAAAAAGACACAGGGAGTGTGCGGCAATCAAGAATAAAAATAGAACAAAAGAGAAAAATAGGTTTGTGTGTGCAGCAGTGCACGAATTGAAACCAAAAATAAAAATAAAAATAAAAGATATTTTTTTGAAGAACTAGAATTGTTCTAGTTTTGTTTTCTCTTGGAAGAAATTTTTTCTTCTTCTTTTCTCTATATCCTCCTCAATTCCTGAGTACGTAACACGCCCACACGTAGTTACCAGTTCCAGGAATAACTAGGAAGATTGGTGGTACAGACCAGAAGCATATCATAAAGTGAAGGAGCCTCCAAACGTTGGTAAGGTTCTAATTTTTTTTTTAATATATTGATTACAATTTCCTGTATTTGCATATTGTATGTATTAGTTTCAGAAAAATAATTTCGATCTCAAGTTCACTGGTTCCAGATTAATTATGATATGTATAAAAAAAAGTTAACCTATTTCCGCTGCATTACCAGTGAATGGGGTTCTAACATATGCATACACTTCACACACACCACTCTCACCCCTTCCATGTTCTATTTACATCACTTTCAATAACGCTTTAGCTAGAGACAGTTAGACGGATACCTCCTCTCTGTGGGAATGACCCTTGCTTACTTGCTATACTAGTCCTTTGACTCGTTGCATTTGCCAGTTAGATTTAATTAGAAATATCTTTTTGGTAGGCACAACGACGGCCTCAGCAATTCTCATCTCTCTGCTGTGAAACAGATCATTTGATTAGTGAGTGGGACCTCGAATTATGGGATATGGTTCTCATTTGACACCAAATCTAGTTTGGTTGGATTTAGTAATGCAGATTGGGCAGGGAATTGGGCTGATCGGAAGTGCACATCCGGTGGTTGCTTCTTTCTCGAAAAAAACCTTGTCTCCTAGTTTTGCAAGAATCAGAGGTCCATCTCCTTGTCCACAGCTGAGGCCAAGTATATAACAGTAGGGAGTGCATTCACACAACTCCTATGGCTGAAGCAAATACTTACGGACTACGACTTCGATCAAGGTTTTATAACCCTTTATTGTGATAATATGAGTGCAATTAATATTTCCAAGAATATTGTGAAGTACTATAACACAAATCATATAGATATCCGTCATCACTTTATTAGGGAGCTAGTTGAAGATAAGATTACAATTATTGAACATGTTAGAAAAAATGATCAACTAGCGGACTTATTTACCAAACCCTTAGATGCAACTAGGTTCAAAGGACTTATTAGTAGGCCTATTGTGATTTGTCACATGCCTTGATGTGGTAGGGATTGACCCTATATGGAAGCTCAAGCAAAGAGAGCAAGCTTGCATGATTCTTATATGCAAAAAGTTAGTAAATTTTATGATCTTATGTGATTGCTTGAGGTTGCATGGTGTAACTAAGATTGAATAATGTTTTTGATGATACCATGCACTGTTGCTTAGTGTGTAAATGCATGATTTCTATGTTTTCTTGAGTATGCTTATCTCTTTGAGGAATGTTCTTCTTGATAGTACACTTCATTGACCTCCAATTTTTCTTCATGTTCATTGTTCTTATGATATGCATCCATACGCTCTCTTTTGAAAAGGGCTACTGGCACATGACATGCAACTGCCCAATGTAGGAAAAGAGTACTTATGTGAAACAGAGTGTAACCCATCGAGAGAGTTACTTATGCATGAAAAACATAAATACATGGATTCTATTTTTATAAAGGAGAAATACATAATTGGTTGAAAATATTTTTGTTGATGATGTGGTATGGTGCATTGCATAATAAGACCTCAAATTTTGATAAATAATGATGTATCTTGCAATGAATAAAGTTGATATATATATATATATTTTTTATATATTTGATGTGATTAGTTCACTTTGCACCCCAAATGCTTAGATATATATCATCTAATCATAACAAAAGGGTTTAAATTGGTTTGACTTCATTTGGATATCCTTTTGATTTTTCCTTTTATTGATTCTCATGCATGAGCTTGATAGTGCTTGTATTACATGCCAATCAACATACACACACACACACACACACACACATTTTCTGAATAAAATCTCCTTAAATCTCTCTCCATAACTTGAACCGCATAAAGTGTGTTTCTATGAATATGCAACATGGCTTGCAAGTAGATTTCATCGCCAAGTCAACCCGAAAGGTGGAACTCAATTGCTTATCTCATGACAAAAAAGGGGAGTAGTGTTGGGATTTAGGGGGAGTAATTTTATTTGATGCGCTTGTGTATTTAGGAGGGTTAGCTACATTTTGAGGGAGAGTAACCCATTTAGGGGGAGCATCCATGCCTTGAATTGCATTGTTTTTGATAACCTCACTTGTGCTTGTTGTTTTGGAAAGATTGCTTGCTATTATTTCTCACAGGTGTGCTCAAGAAATTAAAGACATTGAAGATTTAGATCTGTAGGTATCTCTTTGTAATGTTGTGAGAACAATTGTTGACAATAGCTTATTTTCTTTTGTTTTTCTTATTTTTTTTTTGTAAGGAGTGGTTTGTCACGAAATAGCCATAGCGGAAGATTGTAAATCCAACAATTTTGTGATTAGCTTATTTCTGTGACAAACTACAATGGGATATTTTGTAAGGGTGGCTTAGGTTCTTCATGTGGTCATTAAGTTCGTGATCGTGTTTGGAAAGCTTCCCGGCATCCCGAGTGCTTTAGGATCAAGAGCCTCTATATCACTTGACTTTTACTCTTAAAGAGATTAGGTGCACACACACAAAACTTGCTCATTTGTGTTTTTATTGTCATTTAAGTTTGCATTTCACCATTTCCTCACTTGCACGTATTGCATAAAGGTTAGTGTGTTAAATCACATGAGAAGGCCCCTCCTTGTCATTGTCACGGTCTTAGTTTCATCATGGATCACAGTGAAAAATGGTTCCTTCCAGAGGATTTCACGGTCCAAGTGTCATCTTGGACAACCACGAAAAACGACCGCGAAAAACATTCCAGAGGTTTTCGTTGTCTTAGTGTTGTCATAGAGAACCACGACAAATATGTGTGAAGTTTTATCCAGTGATTTTCGGGGTTGTGACATCATCACGATCTGCAGTAAAAATGAGACCGCGAATTTCCAGTAAAGATTCAGTTGCCTTTGTCTCGGTTGTTTTTCGTCATGGTCAACCATGGAAACAGGACTGCGAAAAACTGTCTTTGCCAAAAACGATGTAGTTTTGCAAGACCCTTATATTTTTCCCAAGACACTTTCTTTTTCAGAAAGGACTTCGAATTTTTCATAGAAAATGTTTCATTGTTGAGCTCTTAGAGAGAGGAAGGTTCTTGCAACAACTTGTGATTCTCCATCCCTATTCTTGAGCATCTAGGACATCGGCCTAGTTTGGCATTGTTGTGTTGTGGGGACAATTGCTTTTGATTCTGTTATGGGTGATTTGCTTTTGGATTTGTGTTAGGTTTTAGATTTGTGTTGGCTTGATTTCATAACAAAATGATCTTTGTTTGTATTTCTTAGTTGCTTAGGTGGTTCATGATTGGATCAAGCTTCAAAGAAGAAAAGCAACTTCGCATGCAAAATTCATCTTCAAGAGGATAGGTGCTTAATTGAATGCTAAGGTATCAAGATTCTTCCTCCTCTTGCAAGGCATAAGGGCACACATACACACTGCATTCATTTGTATCCCTGCATCGTTGTGCAAAAATTTGTATAACACATTCACACACATTTTATTGTATGTACATGCATTAGACTTTATTTGACAATTTTTTTAAAATTGCATTTTGTAGGATTATTTCTAGGAAACATCATACTTGTGTGTTCTTGTATTTAATTTTTTGTGTTTTTATGATATTTAACTTGAATTTGAGCTTATATAATTCTTCATTGAGTTCCAGTTATTTCGGTTACTCATTCATTAAGTTTCGAGTTCAAAATAGGAAGTTAAGAAACTTTCTGTGTTTTTATCGTACATGGTTTTTGTCCTTGATTTTCAAGTTTAATTACATATTGTTTTGTAAAATTTATCTTAACATCTTTTGTACATGAGGGAGTCCTGGTTCGTAATCTGAAAATGGATTCGAATTTGGAGTTCGGAGGTCGGAGAACGGTCGAAGAACATTTCAGTGCGCGAGGTGAGTTCAAGGAAGGCAAAAGGGGCAACCTTGCACCTCTCCCTGTAGAGGCACGTGGCCTCCATGGGAAAGGCTGCCTTCTGCCCCTGTGGAGGCCACATGACTCCATGGGAAGCAGAGGTGGCTCCCCCCTATTGGTTGATCAAATCTCTCTTGCTTTCTCTCCTTTAAATATCATTTTCCCTCTAATTTTCAAATAGAAGTTGTTGGTGGAAATAATTGAGCAGAAATTTTCTCTCTAACTTTCTCAACTTCCAAACACCATAACTCTCTCAAATCAACTCCGATTTTAGATTTTTGAAAGCCAAATTATTGGTCTTGAAGGGAGGAACAAGTCCTAAGCATTTTCCAGAGCCAAACAATGCTTAGATATTTCATGATGGTCTGATCTCAGTTCATGAGTCATTGTTTATAAGTGAATTTCTTTTCAATTTTCTTTCATGATCTACTAAATGATTCTTCTTATATGAGTTGAAAGAAATATTTAGAATGATTTTGATTCCAATTTAGGACTTGTTTGATTAAGTTTCCAATTTTGATTAGTTCATTCTTTTGATTGAATATCACTTTTGCTAATCTTGGAGAATATGAGTGTGAATCTAGAATCTCTTTGTGTATTTGATCTTGATTGTTGATTTCAGATTTGATCACATGTTTTTAAAACTAGAACCTTTTTATTGTGATTTCGATTTTTCTAAACCTAGTTCTTGTTGTTTTGGTTTAGTTTGTTGAATATGGTGAAAACTTCAAGTGTTAACTTGTTCACTTGACTTCAAAGTTAGTTGTGTGATTTTTTGTTGAAAACTTGTTATACTAGCTTTGATTGACATGTTTAGGTTTCTAGATAATTTTGTGAATGATCTTTGAATGCTTAATCTAGATTTCCTATCACATGTTCATAAGAATTAGTTACATTTGTTTGTGAGCTTGATTTGTGCATAAACTAATTCTTCATAGAGTGTGTTTGATCAACTTGCTCTATTTGCTTGTGTTTGTATCATTTGCATCCACTTAGATCATTTGCCTTGAAAAAGTTTGGAAGTCTCATTTCTTAGTGTGATTCTTTGATTTGAGCATTGGAAATCACATTTAGAGAGTGATTCTTCAAGTTGTGCATTGGAAGTCTTGGCTAGGATCGGGGTGATCAGGATAGCTAAGCGTGGAAGTCTTGTCTAGAGTCGGGGTGACTTGAATAGACAAGCTAGGTTCCTTCCTAGAGACGTGAGGTCTTGGATAGGGAGTTGGCATAGTAAGTTCACTAGGCCCGAGGGTAAAATAGGTGTAGATAGCTTTGAGAGTAAATCTTGTGTTGCCTCTTGAGTGTGTATCATCTATTTGTCATAGTGGATTGCTTTTTCTGGTTGTTATGGTATCAACCCGTGGATAGTTCCTCATTTTGAGGTTTTACCACGTACAAACTCCTTGTGTTGATTTTTGTTTTTATTGTGTTCAGTTTCTTTGAACTTGTATTGATTCATCCTTTACTTATTTTATTCATACTGTTTTGTTGAATCAATATTCTTGCTATAGCTTACTTGTAAAATCGACTATCTTGTGATTAAAAAGAAATTGGCAGAATTTTGAGGCTATACCTATTCACCCCCCCCCCCCCCCCCCCCCCCCCCCCCCCCCCTTAGGTATATTTGACACTATAATATAAAGGGAATTCAATTTGCTATGAGAAGAATCAACTGAGTGTTTGGTAAACTGATTTTTAAAAGTGCTGTGAGAACCAAAAGCAATTTCAATATGTTTGGTAAACCTAAGTAAAAAGTGATGTGACTGTGCAAAATGACTAGAAAAGACACAAATGAATATGGAAGATGTTTTGAAAATAAATGATTTGTTTTATTTTTGTGTGACAATAAACTTGCTATAAAATAAATAATTTGTTATAAACACTTCTACTTCATCTTTAAAAAATATGGACAATGGTGGAGAAAACTCAGATAACCAATCATCATTAATTTGATTTTGATTTCTTAAATCAGTAAACAAAAAATTCCATCTCTTCAATCAAATTGCACAAAAGAAAAATCGAACACATTTATCTTCATCAATCCAATTCCAAACACAACTACACTTCATCTTAAAAAAAAATCTGGAAAATGGTGGAGCAAACCCAAAAATCCACCATTTTCCAAATTTTTCTTGTAGAGTTTTAGTGAATATTTAGGGATAACAAGTACAAAGAAATGAAGACATCTATGACTATACTCAAATCTTCGTATTCTTCTTTCTCAATCATTATCTCATCATTAATTAAGAAAATCAATATATATATAAAGAAAAATTAAAGAAAAATAATTATTTTTAAGAGATTGGGAACCCAGATCTTCTTCTTCTTTCTTAAAAGAAAAAGTCAAAGAAAAACATGGAAAAAATCAATGAAAAAATCAAAGAACTCAAATCTTCTTCTGTCTTTTTTCGTATTCTTCTTCTTCTTTCTCACTTGCCTCTCCCATCTCCTCTGTACCCTCCCCACCATCTCTTCCGCCACTCCGATGGCATGTTCCCTCGCACGTGCCACTCCACTCTCTCTTCATCCAATCCGAACCATCGTTGCTTTCTTCCACGGCCACTCCTCTCCTTCAAATGTGGCCTTCATCTCTTGCCATTTCGATAAGTCTCATCTAAAGAAGTTGTCGATGTTCCGACAAGCCTCATCTAATGTCTTCTTCGATTTGCTTGGTTTCCAGATGATGTTGAATCCAGATTTGGTTTGATGATAATGGTTTGGATTGGGTTTGATTTGGGTTTGAATCCAAATGATGATGATTGATTTGGGTTTGATTTGGTTTGATGATGATGAATCTAATCCTATTAAGAACCCAGATTTTAAGGAATGGATGGAAGATTGGAAGATTGGAAGGCTACTGAAAGTGAGAATAGGGTTTTGTTATTTGGTAAATTTCATGAAAGGCAACTGATAAAATAAGAAGTTTGGTAAAAATTCATTAATCAAAAGAGCTCTTCTGCATTTTCATTTCTGCTTCCCTGGAAGTCGGTTTCTAAAATAATCAAAAAATAGCTTCTCAATTTCTGTTGTGGGGGAAGCCAAAAGAGACCAAAAGCACTTCCCATAAATTTTACCAAACACCCTAGGCCTACTTCAGAATCACTTTTGGCTCCAAAAGCAGCTTGAGAAGCATTCCCAAACTGGGCCATCATCAAGCATGGTTCTTGTTTGCATCATTGAACAAAGTCGTTTTTGTATGTTTGTAAATCAAAAAGATATTTAAAAAAGACCTCGAATTTGCTCAAAATGTTTCAAAAACAAGTATGGTGGCAAGTGAAGTATCGTTCCACAGGGATTGAAGGGTAATAGTGATCAAATCAATATCTAATACTAGTAACATAAAAGGTAAATACTTAATGGTTTTGTTTAAAAAGGATAACACTAAGATGCAAATTACATCTAAGCTAATTAATCTAGAATGCAACTAAAATTAGTAAGAATGCATTATGAAAAGATATGAGATGGATATGGGAATCGATGCAATCACAACACAAATAGTGGGTAATCCAATCAATCCTTTAAGAACCTATTCGATTATTTAGGATTAAATCTATCTTTAGGTGTGATTTGAGAATCACTAATTCTCAACTCACAAGTACTAGGTTGTGTTTGGAGAGAAAGTTTCTCATCACTAATCTTTCAGCTCACAACTACTTGGTTGCGTTTAGAGAGAGTTTCTCCTTAAACATAGATAGATTTAAATTGTTACGGTTGCTTTTATTGGCATATTCTCAACCCACCCTTTCCATTTTAGCCGAAATGTACAGGATTGACATATTGTCTACACATTCCTTCCATTCAAGATAGTTTGTTTTAATCCCCATAAAGTGTGTATCTCACATGAATCAAGAGTTGCATATCTACTTAATCCAAGAAGATTTCTAATCCATTTTAAAAAAACTCAAATTAACTTGATACCAAGACATGAATTAAGAGTTAACATATATACTCAATCCAAGAGGTAATCAAATACATTAAAAACATTGAATGGAACTAAATGAATCAAAACCTAAAAAAATGGTGGATTACCCATAACTTATGTGCAATTACATCAACTCCCACTTGGGGTTTAGCTACTCATCATAAGATTACAATAAAGAATTAAATGAGGAAAAGTTAAGATGAAACCCATTGGCAAACTGCTGTTCTCTACTCTTCTTGCTCATCTTCTCCTCTAAAGTGTAAATTTTGAGATCCTTGAGTGTGGGTATTTTTGTTAGAGTGAAAGGAAAGTTAAAAGGATGGTGTAGAAAGTGATTTGGTGAGGAAATTTGGTAAGAAATGGTGTAGGATGGGTATGGATGTGTGGAAGAGATTCCTAGAGCTATATGAGGTAAGAATGGGTGTGAGTTCGTGTGTAGCCTTGTCAAGGCGTGTGTGTGAAATCAGAAAATAATATATTTATAATGTTTCCAAAAAAATGTCTAGAAGCGCTGATATCACCGAATATGGGCAACTTTGTGGTTCGAAGTTTACGGGTATGGACTCGCTAAGAAGACCAGCGAAGTGGATTTTGGGCTTTTTTATCTCTCGGTCCGCGGGTACTTCACGGGTACTTGGCTGGTAAGGACCCATGAACTGGGCAATTTTGATACTTTCTTGTTCTCGGTTCGTAAGTAACTTGGCTGGTGTGGACCAGCGCACTACCAGCGAACTTGGAACTTTTGATCTTTTGGAGGAGTTGTGGCTCTCGGGTTGCCGGTCATTGCACATGTGTGGACAAGAGAACTGTTCCTTGAAGTCTTCTGAAGATGACTACAGGATGGGAATGCGCAGGTAGGTACATGCGAAGTGCCAGCGAACTTGGTACTTT
Organism: Dipteronia sinensis; assembly: GCA_033220585.1. Taxonomy (NCBI): domain Eukaryota; kingdom Viridiplantae; phylum Streptophyta; class Magnoliopsida; order Sapindales; family Sapindaceae; genus Dipteronia; species Dipteronia sinensis. The sequence continues at coordinate 23,546,785 of CM065642.1, forward strand.
AAGATCTTCTGAGTCTTAGTCCGCGGGTGGCTTTGCTGACTTGCAAGGGTAGGGACCAGCGAACATGGCTACCTTCCTATAATTTTGACTTGTCCTACACCAGAAAGTCCAGGCTTACATCTCCACCTGAAACATATTGAATGCTTGCATTGACTAGAAAATAGCCATTAGTCACAAGAATTTACTCGAAAATAAGCCAAAGGATGTGAAATTGAGGGGAAAAATGTAACACAAATTTGGCACGATCAAATACCCTCAAACCAAACATTTGCTTGTCCTCAAGCAAACTCAAAACAAAACAAACAAACGACGCAAGACACACAAACATGACATGATCTAAAATTTCCTTAGACACAAACAAATAACAATACAAGCAAGCCGCATTGCCAACTAATGGTGAGATACAAAGAAGTGTGATAATGGGGAGTAGGCTCATGAAAACATTCTGAAACAACTCAAAGGCATTCCAAGGGAAACTGGCACAATCACGAATCTCACACCTAAAAACGCTCTCGATTAGGAACTACTCACTCTCACACCTCGAGCGTAATTCGCTTAGACTCTAAGTCTTCATGTGGATTCTCTCTTTTCTTTCCGCTCGAAGTCCTAAGTTCACACTCGTGTGACGTCTATAAAGATAGAGTTTATGTATTGGAATCAAATACAGTGCATACAATTTATCGTTGAAAAACCACTAATCTTTAGTAAACTATCCTAGGAAGGAACCAAATTCCATGAACGTGGAAAGAACATGCTTTAACTAACATTCCCAAGCTAGACTTCTTCGAAGATCAAATAGGTCTTTCCCTAGGTTGTAATGAGGCCATAGGGTAAAATATGGTGAAAGAAAGAATATGAATGGAATTAAAAAATCACCAATCATGCTAAGAACCATTACAAGACACACCACTATATCTAGCTTTCCTAACATGCGATTCTTGAACATTTGTGTCTAGGCTTTAACTTTCAAATACTATTGTGCTTCACATCATGTACTCTACATTGTTTGAGTACTTTACATTAAAATCTCAAGGCTTAATGATTTCTTTTTCTTTTTCTTTTCTCCTTTTTCTTTCTTTTCTTATACAATCACATTTTATCATTTGACATTTGAGGCTCTAAGTGCACATTTTTAGCACTTTTACAATTTTGCGCATTTGCCTTGCACATTTACAAACTTTGCCTAAGTACACGTTACCTTAAAATATGAGAGCAATTCAACCTCACATCCTAACATGATTGACAACAAAAGTAAGGTAAGGCATATGTTTAAGTTGTATGGTTATATGATTATGTTGTGGGTATGAAATGAAAGGTTTGTGTTTGGCCACAAATTTAGCAATGGAGCACACACATTAGGGACATGAAAAAGTGTTTAGGCTAGTTTAAGTAGTTCATGCACACATCACCTAAAATCATACCAACAAATCCATCTATCAAGGGAATATAAGTCTCCATCAAGCAGTCCACTAATTGATGCATGTCCTGTGACAAATGATGCATTTGACGTGAAGAGTGTTTAGGATTTGAAAAATTGCTTTCACTCATAAATACGCTATTTGGGGATTGTGTTTGTAAACTCTCAAGGCCATCTCCACTATTAGACAAAGGTGTTTGAGCACCGAGTCCCCTCAACTTAGGCACTAAAAAGATGGGACTAACCCATGAAGTGCCAATGAGACCCCAAGAGTGACAAAAAGTTACATAACGCAACTCATTAAGCATAAACAAACTTGCCACAAACGCACGCTTAAGGCATCACACCAAGCTAGTTAAAGCTCAAAATTTGGCGAAGCGACAATTTTGTAAAATTTTGACACAAAATTGACTCAAGACAAAGGACAAAAGATGACTCAAACAAAGGCATCTAGACCACGATACCAAAACTCAACATTGTCCTCAATGTTAGAGACAAGAAAGTCCGGCCTAACAGCGCTCACCAAACACAACACACAAAACAATCAACACGAAAACAACATAAAACAAACCTATGCACTGAATAAACAAAACAAATAACCCAATAAGAAAAAGTAAAAACGAAAGTAAAGGCTCAACATAAAAGTCATCAGTAATGATATGATTATTAAAGCACAAGGCATAAAATTTTTCCAACATTCATCAAGCATTCATAATATTAAAAGAACAAAAGCACATGCAACCACCAAACCGATCTAAACTATGTAAAGCAATTAACCAAGACAAATCTCATCACACACATTCATTCACGCGCAAGAGCCTTAGGCTAGATCACCATTCAAATATCATCAGTATAGGCTCAAACCATCATCCTCAACATATCCAACAAAACATCCATCACTAATTGTTCAATGAAAGCAAATAAAAACTAAAAATAGCTAAAAGTTCAAAAATTAAAGACAAGAGTTAAAGAAATTAATTAAAACCTAGGCTAGCTACCTCCCATAAACGCTCTATTTATCATCTGGGCAAGACGTTGTGGGAGCACTTCAGCTCTATAAGCTCTTAGTTGTAGCTTTTGCTGACAAAGAGATGGTTCTTGCTCTTTTTATGAGCACTCTTGGCTTGCTTGTCTCTCCAGGACTTGCAAGTTGTTATTGTCTCCTCCCAAAAGATAAAGAACCTACCTAGCATGATCACCGAAGCTACAAAAAAATCTTCCTTTAAAAGGTATAGATTATCTGCACACTCAAAGAACATATTCGAAAGTTTAAGCAAATAAGATTCCACTCACTGCATGCAATTGCCTAACCAAAGCTTGATATATCATTTCTTTATTTAAAAGAAACAAATCCCACAATAAATTTTTACCCCCAAACGTAATTCTTTCTCTCCTCTCAATTATCATTCACAATTTCACACATAAAGAAAAAGAGAAATATTAGATTAAAGAAGGAAAAATTTGTTGTGCAATTTTCAAACAAAATAAAGCTTAAAAATATAATGCAACAAGATTTTCAACATTATGCATTTGTGGTGGGGCTAGTATCAACTAAGGTTGGTTTAACCAAGTTTGGAAATTCACTCTTTTCATAACCCAAACAAGTGTAGCTGACTTCTCCATCTTTTCCTTGCCTTTGTTTCTCACTTTGTTCATTAGGTCTTTTCTTACCCAAATCTACTGTACCCTAGGTGGACTCTTCCTATTCCTAGTTTGTCTTATCTTTCTATGCTTATGAAACTTAAAATAGTGAGCTTGAATATGTCATTTTTAGAATAAAAATGGCAAGTATGAGTAAAGTGAGAAGAACTCCCTCTTGATGGGCGATTATGTGGCCTTTGGTTTGGATTTATTGTCAATGACTTGACCACATTCTTGACTTTGTCTAGTTGAGCTATGTAGTCACACTCTTTCACCTTCGCTATCCTGAGGGCCTCCTCCTTCTTGCTAAGTGCTTCCCTTACTTCCTCTAAGGCATTGGCTTTTTGCTCAACTACCATTTGCATCTTTATTAACTTGCGAGCAATCTCATCTTCAAATTCTTCTAATAGCCTTGCTAAGTCCTTCAAATTGCTTAATGTTGTATTTCTTTCAACTTCAAGTCTCTCAATTTGTATTTCCAACTCCTTGTTCTTGTCAGAAACTTCCTGTATTTTCTTTCGAAATGTATCATTCTCCACCTTGAGCAATTTAACTTCAAGTACAAGTTTCTTTTTTTGCATTTCAAGCTCATATACCTTCATTGTTTTCAAGGCATCATTCTTGCCTTCTAACTCTTTCTTCGTGAGCTGCATCTTCCTTTCATACTCTTCCCTTATTTTTTCTCTTTTTCGGGAAGTTTCCACTATCTTCTCTTGAAATAAATCCTTCTCCTTTTTAGCAGATCTATCTCCAACATTAAGTCTATATTGACACTTATGAACTCTTTGCTCACCTTGATCAACTATTCCATCTCTTCCATTTTCTTGCTTTGCTCTACTTAAAAATCTCTTCTGATTTTATCCATGTCATCCTTCAAGCTTTTTAAAGATTCCACTAGTCACTTCAAAATGGAAGCAATACTGATCGGTTGAATTGTGGGATCCAAAAGGCTCTTCATTCTCCCCTTACTTAAATTGATATGGGACCTCTCTATAACTTTAATTGGTGGCTTGGATGGAATTGTTGGAGTTATCTTCAAAAAAGAACTCTATTACTAGATCTGGCCAGCTAGGTAGCACATGGTTGTTAAAGTTCTACTCACATGCTTGTTGTGCGGATTGGAGTGGCTGCATGAATTCATATTCAGAAGCTTTAATTAGTTCATTTGTCTGAAGACTATCTTTCATGAACTCTCTCATCTCATCTTCAAATGATTTTGACTTTGGTTGGTATGATGAGATGGAGCCTTGGTTAGTCCTTCAATCCTTGTTGTACATATTCTCATAAAGCTCGTAGCTTGCCCTCTAGCTTGCCCTGTGTTTTGCCTGAAGAAGTCCATAGAACTTGAAACAAAAGAAAACAAAAAATAAACAATCAAACGAAGTAACAAGAAACAAAAGAAACTAATATAAAAACTAATCTTAATCACTACTACGCTCGCTAATCCCCGGCAGCGGCGCCATTTTTGAGCAAAGTCATTTTTGTATGTTTGCAAGTCAAAAAGATATTTATAAAAGACCTCGAAATTTGCTCAAAATGTTGCAAAAACAAATATGTGGCAAGTGAGGTATCATTCCACATGGATCGAAGGGTAATAGTGATCAAATCAATATCTGATACTAGTAAGCATAAAAGGTGAAGTCTCATTGGTTTTGTTTAAAAAGGTTAACACTAAGATGCAAACTACAACTAAGCTAATTAATCTAGAATGCAACTACAATTAGTAAGAATGAGGTATGAAAAGATATGAGATGGATATGGGAATCTATGCAATCACAACACAAATAGTGGGCAATACAATTAATCCTTTAAGAACCTATTCAATTATTTAGGACTAAGTTTATCTTTATGTGTTATTTCAGAATCACTAACTCTAAACTCACAACTACTAGGTTGCGTTTTGAGAGAAAGTTTCGCATCACTAAACTCTTAACTCATATCTACTTGGTTGCGTTTAGAGAGAGTTTCTCCTTAAGCATAGATATATTTAAATAGTTATGGTAGCTTGGATTAGCATATTCTCAACCCACGCGTTCCATTTTAGTTGGAATGTATAGGATTGGCATATTGTCTACACATCCCTTCCATTCAAGATAGTTTGTTTTAATCACCATAAAGTGTGTATCTCACATGAATCAATAGTTGCATATCTACTTAATCCAAGAAGATTTCTAATCCATTTAAAAAAAACTCAAATTAATTTGATACCAAGACATGAATTAAGAGTTGGCATATCTACTTAATCCAAGAGGCAATCAAATACATTAAAAAAATTGAATGGAACTAAATAAATCAAAAACTAAAGAAATGGTGGATTACCCACAACTCATGTGCAATTACATCAACTCCCACTTGGGGTTCAGCTACTCATAATAAGATTACAATGAAGAATTAAAGGAGAAAAAGTTAGGAACAAACCCATTGGCATATTGTGGTCTCTCTACTCTTTTGCTCATCTTCTCCTCTAAAGTGTAGATTTTGAGCTCCTTAAGTGTGGGTATTTTGGTTAGAGTGAAAGGGAAGGTGTAGAAAGTGATTTGGTGAGGAAATTTGGTAGGAAATGGTGTAGGATGGGTTTAGATGTGTGGGAGAGATTCCTAGATCTAGATGAGGTAAGAATGGGTGTGAGTTCGTGTATAGCCTTGTCAGAGCTTGTGTGTGAAATCAGAGAAGAATATATTTACAGTGTTTCCAAAAATAGGTCTGAAATTGCTGATGTCATCGAATCTGGGCAACTTCGCGGCCCGAAGTTTGCAGGTATGGACCTGCCAAGAAGACCAGCAAAATGGATTTTGGGCTTTTCTGTCTCTCAGTCTGCGGGTACTTCGCTAGTGAGAACCGGCGAACTGGGCAATTTTGATACTATCTGGTTCTCAGTCTGTGAGTCACTTGGCTGGTGTGGACAACGCACTACCAACGAACTTAGCACTCTTGGTCTTCTAGAGGAGTTGTGGATCTCGGGTTACAGGTCATTGCATTTGTGTAGACCAACGATCTATGACTTGAAGTCTTCTAAAGATAACTTCGTGGATGGGAATGCGCGGGTAGGTACATGTGAAGTACCAGCGAACTGAGCACTTTGAGATCTTCTAAGTCTCGGTCCGTGGGTGGCTTTACCGACTTGCACGGGGTAGGGACCCGTGAAGAGACCATCGAATTGGGCTCCGTTCCTGCAATTTTGACTTGTCATGCACCCGAAAGTCCCAGTTTACATCTCCAATACATTAAACACATTGAATGCCTGCATTGACTAGAAAAGAACAATTAGGCACACGAATGTACTCAGAAACAAGCCAAAGGATGTGGAATTGATGGCTAAAATGTAACACAAATTTGGCACGATCAATCATCACTTGGTAAGTAAGAACAAAATCCCATATTTTTTATTGTTCTTCCTTTTATTTACCAAGAAATCTGTAGGAAAAAATCGATATAAAACGCAGCGGAAGAAACCAAAAATAGATTTCGTATGGTTTTAAAATTTTTCTCAAAGTTGAACCTTAACATTTTAATTAATTAAACTCAAATATATACGGTTAGAGTTAAATACCTCTTGACGCGTGATCCGATTGACTTACGTCGATTGGTAATCCTCAAAATCTTTTCCGATGCCCGTGAACAGTACCCGCGTGAACAGTGATCGTGAACATAACCCGCGTGAACAGTACCCCCCCCCCCCCCCCCCCCCCCCCCGTGAACAGTACCGCGAGATCTTCCAATCCGAACACGTACGTGAATCACCTAGGAGCGTGGTCTCCCTTTTTCTTTGAATTGCAAACCTGAGAATGGATGAACAAAGTTTTGTTTTTATTTTGTTAGTCACAAAACAATCAAAAGAAGACAAAAATTATTCCGGTCACTTTTGAGTTCTCAATCTAATGATCGAAACTCGCGTGAACCTAATTCGATGTTGTACACACAAGCTTATTGATGAACAAGCAATCAGTGTACTATCAAAGAATAATCTCTTCTCTCTTTTATGTTTAGTAGAATAAAAATTATCCTTTTCTATGAATTGAGAAGAAGAAGAAAAATTGAATCATTCAATCAACTCTTGTGGCCGAATTCTATATGTGGTATTATATAGGTGGCCGAAATTTTGCTTCCTCTTCTATTTAGGATTACCGAAATCTTCTTCTAAATGGACTAGGGTTGCCGCAAATCACATACCAAAAAGAGTTTGTGTTGCACCCTAATTTCCATCAACCTTTAGACTTCAAAACATAATCCAACTGATAGATATTTTTATTCTTTTATTGACTAAATAAAAAGACTTCTTATTTGATTAAATAAATAAAATTAATTATTTATTTTCTTATCAAACAAGTCTTTTACTTTTAATATACTACTACCAATAGTATAACTTTAGGAAATATATTTCCTGATCAGAAAAAGATTTGTTTCTTAATTAAACAATTAATTAATAAATTAACTAATTCTTATTTAATTAAAACAATGAAACAAAATAATATATTAGGTTAATATATACACCTTGCCGCCCCACTTATATAAATGGGTCATATATTATGTTCTTATTTCATTTAATCCATTGGACTTTAAATAAAAGCCCACATGTGAACCAGACCCATTCTTATTAAAAGAAACAAGCCCACATGTCTCCTTTTAATATATTAATATAATAGTGCAGCCCATTAATTAAATAATAGACATATTGTATTCTTGATATATTAAAAACAATTCTAGATGGACCCTTAAATCGGCTCGGTAGAATATATCAAGTGATCCATGCAAATACGTGTGGATTGGGGATCTCGGCGGGCTATCTAAATTTAAGCTTCAATAGACACAACCTAATCACAATCAACAAATGATTCACTTAGGTCCAATCTATTAATTTTAACTCATTCTACTAAAGAGCTAAAATTGAATTCTTAAATAAAGATAGAATAAGGAGATGTTTCTCATTCATACCCTAGACAATCTTAGAGATGGTGTATCCTCGTGAATAATATCAGTAATCGCCAAGAGCTCATAGACCGCCTATAGCTCTCCAAGTTACCATATTTCCTCATATGACCACATTTCGAACTTGGGTACTTTGACTTGTCCAAAAGCCATGTTTTCAATAATCATTATTGAAAACTCAACGTTGAGATTTAATATCCAATACCTCAAAACATCCATATGATGATATTATACTCTCATTTAATAAATGGAGCCACGATGTCCATATCTATAAATGAAGTCCTCTATCGATTAACAAATGTATACCACTAAACTATCGAGGATAGACTATGCTAAATTAATCGTACTCATTGATAGCTCTAATGATAACACTTGTAACCATAAGTCCATCATTTATCTCAGGATTAAGATAGACTCTCTGATTGTCCTCTTTAATGAAAAGACTTATATCTAGTGACGGTTCTAGATAAAGTATTTCATTGTGATCCAGTTCAATGCACCTAGTGCACTAGATTCTTTTACTCGAAAACCTTTCGATAATTTTAGACTCATCATATTCATTTGATCCCACTCAAATGCTAGTAAAAGAATTCTACAACTTTAACAAGATAGAGGTGCCCAACCTTTAACTTAAGTTGTGAACGTTATTCAAGACTAACTAAAGAATTGTGTCTACCTCATACATATCCGGATGTATGAATAATTCTTCATGTCTCATAGTCTTTTGACCTTATGATTATTTACCTTGACAATTATAATAATAAATGCTATAAGTAATTGTAAGAATCAGAATTCACTTTATTAATATGAGAAGATTGTCAATTACAATATTACACTCTTGCCATTGAGCATAATCCTAACAACATCGTATTTAGTGCTTTTTCATTATGGCTTGAGTGAGTGTAGGGGTTAACTAATAACTAGGGTTGTTGGCTTTGCACATTCACACCTAGTTAGTCATTTAGTGTTAATCTAGCACTCATATGCATTGAGCATTCATTGAATTGTTCACTTAGTCTTTAATTCTCTTCATTGAGTCCAAGTCTTTTGGCTACATGTGGTAGTTGCACAAACAAGTAAAAGTCTTGCAATTGAAGGGTTGGTTGGCAAACATTGTCAAGATCCACTGTTAAAGGTCTGTGGGTAGGATAGATTGAGTTACGAACCTTGAGAAGAGTGACTATGAGTCAACTTAGCTTGTAATCAATTATTCAAATTATGGATTTCTGTGACTAAGTGGCTAGCGAGGCTAGTCCTGTGGGTGTTTCTTTTAGGAGGTTTTTCTACACAAAAATCAAGTGTCTTTTATATTCCGCACTTTTTCTTAATTTTTGTTGTTGTTTGAATTGGTTTTTGTGATTAATCTTAGCTAATCGAAAAGGTTGGTAACCCATTCACGCCCCCATCCCTTAGGTTGTTTAGACACATTTAGAGTTATTTTCATGTACTCACTAGAACAAATTAAACTTTCTTGAATTACTATTTTATTTTTCAACATCCATCTTGTTTCGAGGTGGTTCTTATTGTTTACTCTACATAATTTGTTTACTTGTACTTTTTTGATTTGAACGCTAAAATTATTTTTATCAACTTCCAAGGTTTAAGGTTTGAGATTATAAATTAATAAATTTTTTAATTTTTTTTTCAAGCTTGTGTTATTATATATTTATTATTTGGTTAGGTTGTTACTTGTTAATGTGGTTATTGATAAATTTATTTTAATCGTTTGTCATTTAAATTTGTTCAAAAATATTTATAAGTTAATTTGGTTTGACAAGGATATTAAATTATAAAGTTAAATTATAAGTATATAAATATATTTTTTTTAAATATACTAATGGTACAATGGTATTTTAAATATTTTATATGAATTATATATTTATTAATTAGGAACTATGTAACAAGATGAAAGATCATTTTCTCATCAAGTCTTTGATTATGTGTATTAAAATTGAAATCGTTAAGAAATTTAAATAAATTTGATTCAGATGATTTTTGAGATACAAAATAAAGTTCCATTTTGATTTAGTGTCAATATTATTATTATTATTTTGTATAATAATATTAAAGACTAAACGGCATTATATTTTGGTATATTAATATATTTTTCTTACGTGATCTTTAATATTAATTTCTGTCTTGGTCCCAAAACCAAACTCTTGACTCAACTCCTGTACGTAAGGTATTTGTTTTTCATGTAATCACATCAATTTTAAATTGTTGCCGGGTAAACCATTTTTTAATTATTTTTTTCTAATCTTTCAGCAATCTGCGTCCAAACACATGGTTTTAAAGTTAATCATGATCTAAAGTCGTTATTTACATCTTTGAGGCAAATATAAATAAAATGCTTTCTTTGGGTAGGATCAGTCCATTTAGCCCTACAACTTTCGCTATTGTGAGCATCTATATGAAATTTTAAAGTATAAATTATCCACACAAAAGAAATCTGTACATTTAAACCATGTAAATTTAATATAATTTAAATGAATGGGTTATATTTATGCTACATCATTTTTGAATACCAGATTTAGACAAAGTAGTATTATTGAAAAAACTAATAATATAAGAAATGAAAATTTCAACATCCACAATAATTCTAATTAAAAAAAAATCATAACTGTTATGAATAAATATGGATTTACTCCACTTGCACAACCATGCACCACCGCCTCTCATGGTCTCATTTAGTGGTGGCAATTCGGGCTGGCCCGGCCCGTATGTTAAATGGGTCCGGCCGGCCCGGGCCGTTAGACTAAGGAGGGAGCCCGGCCTGGGTCCAAGGCTCGTGTGGGGGCAGGGCGGGCCGGCCTGTTAAGGCTCTAACAGGCCTGTAACGGGCATGCCCATTAAAGGCCCGTCAGGCTTCCAATTTTTTAATTTTTTTTAAATTCAATATTATTTCCCCCCCCCCCCCCTAACGGTCACCAACGGTAATCTGACTAATTACAAAAGCCACCCTTTAATTCAAATTTCTTTAAAAAAATTCAAAATTTTAAATTTTGAAAAAAATAATTTTGGCCGTGGGCTTTGCGGGCCTTAACGGGCCCGGCCCGGTTTTTTCAAATGGAGGCCCGGCCTGGCCCGCCAGCTAAACGGGCTTGGGCCTGTCCCGATTTGCTAGTGGGCCAGGCCGACCCAAGCCCGCAAAAAAAAACGTGGCTGGGCCGGGCGGCCTGTTTGGGCCCGGCCCAAATTGCCAGTACTAGTCTCATTTAATTGAGTTTACTTCATGATTAAGTAAGTGATGTCATTGATGATAGTAATAAGCTGGCAATTGCAAGTTGCAATCTTAGATAGGGAATTACCATAAGCACCCATTGGTCTTATTGTCTATATATATACACGTATTGTGTCATTTGTAAACTTTTTCTCTCCTAGAAATATATATAGAAGCTTCACTCGCTCTCTCTCCCTATATCTTCATCTTTATTTACTTATTTCTTCAATTATTTATAACACCTTATAGCACGAATATAGATTAGGACTTCCAGAGAAAGTTCTTAAGTTTTTTAAGTTTTTATTTTGAATTTTTGATTAAACCCAGAAAAATCAAAGTTCTCAAATCGCTTTTCGGAGCATACCGTTGTGTTCCTCTCGGAAATACGATTCTGACGCTGCTGACCGCGTCTCAAACGAAGATCTAACGAACCCTCTAGTCCCGGTCAAACTCTGGTCAAATTTGGAAAATTTTCCAGAAATTTTCTGCAGGTTTCCGAGGTTGAAGACGACACTGTAGCGCCACGTCAGCATAGTCATCGCCACGTCAGCATAAGGCGGCCACGTCAGCGTCGCGTCAACGAACTGTGCGTGCCACATCAGTGCCACGTCAGCAGTGGGCTGCCATGTCAGCCAGTGGGCAGCCACGTCAGCAAGCGTGCCACATCAGCCAGAAATGTTTTTCATCCGTTTCGGTGCAATTTTTGCCCGTTTTCGGCCGAACTGGACTAGTTTCCAGCTATTTTGACCGTTCCGGACACAACTGTGCCATCCGTTTTAGCTAATTCCGCTTGTAAGTATTATTTTGACTTATTTAAGCTTTATTAACTCTGTTTTCGGGTACGATGGAATATCCAGAACCTGAAGATCTGGATCCAGTATTATATACATGTTTGATGCAATATTCAGAGAAATATTCAGAGAAATATACACATCCAGTCGGATGTTGTCAGTATCGTAAAAATAATCTAAGATCCTAATGTATAGTGAAATAGGAATAATATTTATCCATTTCATACACATCCAGAAGGATGCTTTGAATATCATAAAAAGGATCTAAAATCCTAACAGACAAGATGCCTTATGCCGTCAAACGGAAATTATATGTAATAGTTCTACATTTATTTTTATGCACATCACAGGTGATCTCATGGCCCTGTAAGGTGATCTTATGGCCCTGAAACCATTTATTTTTATGCCCATCGCATGTGATCTCATGGCCTGTAAGGTGATCTTATGATCCTAAAACCATTTATTTGTATGTAATATATGAGAATGACTTATGTTGTGTCTCTGGACTGGCTTATGCTATGTCTAAGGTGTTCTCATGACCCTGAAATTGTTTATTACATATCAAACCGTGTTATACCCCTGATAGAACCTGGAGATCTGGATCCAGTGTTATATACATGTCATACGGCACGGTTTTGAAAACCGGTGAAAACATGGAGTTTTGGATCTAGTGTTATATAAATGAATGTCATACTTCTTGGAACTTGGGGTTTCAAACACGTTCATAATATGAAGTTATATGAAGTTATCTCATATATATCAAGTGATATATTTACATATCATTTATTTGAAAGAATGAGCTACACATCCAATAGGATGATTTGAGTATCATAAAAGGGATTTAAGATCCTAACGTATCATTTATTTGAGAAAAAAAAAAGAAAAAAGAAAAAAAAATGGGGGAGGTCTACACATCCAGCAGGATGTTATGAGTATTATAAAAGAGATTTAAGATCCTAACGAATAAAGAAATTGGAATTAATATTTTATCCATTTCATACACATCCGGTAGGATGTTGTGAGTATCACAAAGAAGAGATTTAAGATCCTAACGAATAATGAAATTGGAAATAATATTTTATCCATTTCATATGCATCTAGCAGGATGCTGTGATTATCATAAAATGATTTAATATCCTAATATCACGTATAATGAGATTGTAAAATATCACGTTTAATGAGATTGTATAGGATGTTTTATCCATTTTATACTTGCTCCTGAAGGAGTAATATCAAGAGAATAAATTAAGATATATTTATTTTCATGAGATATCAAAACATACCTCATGAGTGGATGTTTGTAAATAACAAGAGAAAAAGGTTTACCGAATAAACCTATTAAAAGAAAAAATGGGGAGAGATTATTATCATTTCATATAAGATATAAAATGGCATTATACATAACGTCCATAAAATTCCCAGAAGGGTAATATATGTTTTGCCTAGAGTGCAACGACTCGTACAATTCTGCGGAGTCAGAATATTTTATGAATTGGACTTTGATCTGAGCAAATATTAATATTGTATTAGGTCCAACGGAACTGATAGAAAGCTCTGGAAGAGCTATGATAGAAAGCTCTGGAAGAGCCATGATATTGTTATCAAACAATACTAAATCATGTATCAGTTATACTTGATATTATTCGAGCAGAACTTAAAGAAATATTCTTTGTTCAAAGACATATAAGGTTAATACCATATTAGATCCAGTGGATCTGATTACAGGCTCTAGAAGAGCCGCAATCTTATTACTAGATGATATTAAATTGTGTATCGATGATACTTTATATCATTCAAATAAAATATAAAAGAATCTGTTTAGTTTCAAAGATATCCGGAGGAATGAATATCATATTGAAACTATGAGTAATGAGAATGTTTAATATTTATTCATTACTTCTCATGATTCAGATCAGAAACTCATTATAGAAAAGTTACGTGCATTATCATCTGGATTATATTACACTATTATAAAGAGTGTAGATATTTATACAGTTATGAATCAAAAGTTCCCAGATCCGAAAATGTTTGTGTTTTGGCGTGACCGTATTGGTCACCCAGGATCTACAATGATAAGTATAATCATTGAAAATACTCATGGATATCTATTAAAGAACCAGAAGATTCTTTATCCAGTGAGTACTTATGTACTGCATGTTCACAGGGGAAACTAACAGTAAAACCATCTTATTCTAAAAATTGGTTTTGAATTCTCATCATTCTTACAAAGAATTCAATGAGATATATGTGGATATATTCATCTACCAAATGATCCATTTCATTATTATATGGTTCTGATTGATGCATCTAGGAGATGATCATATGTTTGTTTATTATCAAACATCTTCATATTACTTACACTTGTTATCAGTTTTCCAGATATACTCATAATCAAAATGGATCAGTGGAATCACTTGTCAAACATTTCCAGTTTCTCTAGAAGAGAAAAGTAAATGAAAAATTACTTATATACAAAATAGAGACACCAGTTCGGTTCTCTATATATATGTGTGTCTCATTTCAATCTTCGTATCTCTCAAATACGAAAAATAATTGATCATCGGATGATTATTAATCTGTTACCTGGTATATGAAAGGTAACAAGATTTTATCAGTTGCTATCTCATAAACCCCGGCCGGGTGATTGTTCTTGAAGAACGATCAGAGAAAAATACAACAAATAAATAATCTGATGCATATCATAAACTTATAAACCTTTTGAAAGGTATTGTTATTGGGATCCCAAGAGTAAACAAAACTCGAGTTATGAATAAATCCACTTTCTCTAAATGAACTCTATAAGAGTCTGATATATCTAAAGAGACACAAGTCTATGAAATAACTAAATCCATTGAAATGGAAGAAATCTCAACAGAGATACAAAAGTATAGAAATTGAGAGAAATTCTATAAATCATACAAAGTTTATGAAATGACTAAATCCATTGAAATGGAAGATATCTCAACAGAGATACAAGAGTATAGAAATTGAGAGAAATTCTATAAATCATACGGAGTCTATGAAATGACTAAATTTATTGAAATGGAAGCAATCTCAATAGAGATACAAAAGTATAAAAATTGAGAAAATTTCTATAAAGTCATATGAGAGAAATGTGGAATCATAAGGAAACAATCATTAATAATGTATTTTTATACACAGTAGCGCTACTGAAATTATAAAATGATAATTATGATATTCATAATATCAATGATTGTAGATAAAAGGCATGATTGGCCTAGATGGAAGAAGCAATTCAAGAAGAATTGACTTCATAAGTCAGACATAAAGTATTTAGACCAATAGTACTCCAGATACCTGAAGCTGTCAAACTAGTTGGATACTAATGGGTCTTTATACAGAAACGTAATGAGAAAAACGAGATCGTGAGATATGAGGCACGACTCGTAGTGCGAGGTTTCTCACAGAAACTTGGTATTCACAATTGATGAATACGATTACGTTGTTGATAAATTTGGCTGCCTTTAAAAGGCTTGAAATACGTCTTTTAGACGTTATAACATGCAGATATTTATAAACCCTGAAGGATTCTAAAATGCTAGAAGCATGTAAATCGAGATCTCGTAATCTGTATTTGATGAACATACAAAAATCCTTATATGGATTAAAAACAATATGAACGGATGTGGTATAACCGTTTCAGTTAATATCCGATAAAGATAAGGATATAATAATCATATTATATACTCATGTGTCTTCATAAAGAAGTGAGATAGAAAACATTGTCTCAACCTGAAGGTCGAGCATAGATCAAATGGAATGTTTGTCCATCATTCATAATATGTTAAAGATTACATATGGATATTACTCCATAAAGCAAGTATTTGCTCATACTCCCCCCCGTCATTTATGATGTTATTGCATTTCATGAAATAAACATCAGTGTGCTTCAGTTCAGCAATCTAGAAGATTGTTTCAAATGAACTTTTATCAGGGGAGCGTCCCATCAGGGGGAGAGTCCCACCAGAGGGAGCATATCAAATGAAGTATATTAATAATTTGGGATATATGTGCATATTACTCTTTTTCCTTCCAATCAGGTTTTTTTGTCCCATTGAGTTTTCCTGACAAGGTTTTTAACGAGATAGTTTTTAATGTCCAACCCCACAAGATCCAGAAAGATCATTGTATACATTTTTAACAAGATAGTTTTGAGAACATCCAACACCACAAGATCCAGAGAGATCATTGTATACATTTTTTTTAGATTTTGTCCTATTGGGTTTTTCCTAGAAAATTGAAATACAAGTGATGGAAATCCAAGGAGAGGTGTTATGAATAAATGTGGATTTACTCCACTTGCACAACCATGCACCACCGCCTCTCATGGTCTCATTTAATTGAGTTTACTTCATGATTAAGTAAGTGATGTCATTGATGATAGTAATAAGCTGGCAATTGCAAGTTGCAATCTTAGATAGGGAATTATCATAAGCACCCCTTGGTCTTATTGCCTATATATATACACGTATTGTGTCATTTGTAAACTTCTTCTCTCCTAGAAATATATGTACAGAAGCTTCACTCGCTCTCTCTCCCTATATCTTCATCTTTATTTACTTATTTCTTCAATTATTTATAACAATAACAACATGCATTGCACTTGTATTCGTGACAATTACTGGGCCACAAAAACACTACATTTTGAGACTTAAATTTAAGTATTACTCTCAAAGACCATTGGAGATAGTCTAACACGTCCAATAGGTTTCTTATTTTTCATAGAAAATCTGAATAACAACTATCTACTATTGCCAATAAATTTTTCTTTTTTAATTTTAAGAAAATCAAATCCTTTGTGACCATTAGATATTATAAAATTCAATCCCAGTTACTAATACTTAGTAATTAAGTAATATAATGTGTCCCTAATAAATTACACTAATGTCCTCGTTGATTAAATCTCACTTATTACTTATATACTGTTTATCAAGTCAATGACAAAAAGATATGAACTGGCTAGCTTTTTACATATTTTTCAAATTAGGCATTTTTATTTATTGTACTAAATTGCAATGGAATTTTATTAGAATATCATATTTATTATAAAATCCCAAGGGATTTCCTATTTATTAGTACCAGATACATTTTTATCTCCCCAAATATACCGGACAAGGATCCTCTGTTGAACCACTCCCCTGCTGAACTGTGTTGAGCTTCAAAGGATCCGACAACATGTGGCAGTTAAAAAATTGTATGGTCAGGATTTGATTAAATTGTTTTTTATTCTCAATTCACTCTAAACGACATCATTTGACAGATCATTAAAATTTGCTCTCTTTCTCAACAACTCTACAAATCTCAACTCTAACTTCACTTCTCTTTCCTTTGTTTATGACTGCTCTACAATTTCTGGCCTCTCCCACCTAAATATCATAAATCAAATGCTTCAATCTCTTTTCCTAAAATTCCTCTCAATCTATTTATTTTTTATATTTAAAATAAACAATATTTAAAAAAATTGAGGGCTTCAAACCTCACCCTTCTCTTCAACAATTAGAAGAACTCCGGCGAAGCAATCAAGCAAGGAAAAATTGAGAATTGTTTTGAAATTTTAGCAAAAGCCACTGATTTACAAATTTAGATCCAATAAATTATTCTATGGGAAAGTGACCTTTGTCAAAGATTTGGCAATTTATACATATATTTTCTCTGGTGTTGTGATTTTTTTATATATAATTAGTGAGTTGATTTAGTTGAAATTTGGTTCCGTACTCTACCATCGCCGAAGTTTGGTTGGTCATCGAAGAGCAAGGACGAAAATGGAGTTAGGATTTTCTGTCCATACCGTACTCTATTGTCATTGAAATTTGCGACGAACAATGACAGAAAGGGAGTTAGCAGGTCAGTTTGTAAGGTTAAATAAGAAAAAAAAAAAGTAAACTGTTAGAGATGGAGTGTTAGCTGGCCCCTATCTGTAAGTCGGAGAAAACAAAAAGTAAACTACTTAAGTAAATCATAGCCTTCTATTTATTTTTTATCCACGTGTAAATATATCTAAAAAAGCTCAGCAAAGTTAAGCACATATTAAGCTCAGTAGAGGATCCTTGTCCATCTAGAAATGGCTGAATAAGATCATTAATTGTTCATCTAGTTTATCTTTGCATAATTGTAAAATTAAGACTAAATTTGTCATTAATTATAATGAAAACATTTATTGTGAAGAAAGTTTTCAGATGAGCAAATTTTGAACCACAGTTTGATTAAGTGATAAAAAATAAATAACCTTAGAATACACCAAGCAAGGTCTTGACTCAATCTAAGAGAAATTTTTGTGAATACTGATAATCCTGCATCCTCAATCAACCAATCATGCAAGTCATGACAATTTCATGGTTGATAGGCCGGAGTAGTACGCTTTTCTTTCTTAACGATTGCTTTGAGAGTCCCATCAGTTCCGAAATATCCATATAACTCATCCACGACAATTCGACCAGGCATATGAAAGGTTATTGAGAATGGTTCTGGTAGGCAAACGTTCTGATTTAAGATTTCAAAAACCTTGGAGGACGAGCGTACAGTCTTATCTGCTATTGTTGACATTTCTCGTATTGAAACCTTTCCGGTGGGATAAACAAAACATTTAAATTCACCTACAGCCAAGGAAATTAACTTTATCAACGACAATAAGACTCGCACATATAGATAGATCAGTAATGGAAGCAATATTACTTGATCAACTTAGCATATAAAGATCATCAAAAGAATATAAAGTTCAATGAACGTGTCAGTTTATGCTTTGATGATGATTATAAATATTTGAGATCGAGTTAGGAGTCCCGATTTTTGTAGAGATATGAATAAAGAAAATGAAACTAAAAAAGTTTTACTTTAATCAATAAAAGGCAAGTCCTCACTATAAAATTACAAATATAATTCGTGAATTATATGTAATTAATGATATGAGACTTGTAGTCGTAAAAACAGCTTACATTAATAATGAAAAGCAACAAAAGACTCAACAAGTGATAAAGTCATGAAAAGCAACTTACTATCACCTCCTACCAAGGGTGGAAGAGCCACACCAAACAGGTACGAGTCTTTAGATTCACGGACATCCACACGTCCTATAACTGGACCTAAACCGCCTATTGCCGCACTGCCAGTCAATGTAATTATATTTATCTTCATATGTTTTCTGCAAGAACGTAGCAAAGATTCAAGATCATAGGGGCTAGAATCAATTTTATTAAGTGATCTTGCACCATAGAAGAAAATGTTATTAGTTGAAGAACAAAGCTACACCCAATGAAGGGTGATACAGTGAGCCTCGACCCTAAAAATGCATATTCTAAATCAATACATTTTTTATATATATATATATATATATATATGAACAACCAATTTAATGAAATCTACTAATAAATAAAAGTAAAACTATTTTCTTTCCATTTTTCATATCTTTCAATTAGAATAAGAGATCATTTACGAAAGAACCACTAATTGATATATATATATATATGTATATATATATATATATATATATATATATATAATATTAGGACCTTGACAATTGATATATAAATACTAAAAAAAAAAGGTTACAAAAGACACCAAAAGATTGTAAGGGGAGCGACAACACCCCAATTGGGTTCACTTGGTAATTTCGTTGAACACCTTGCTGGCAAAACCGAAAACTACCACAAACTCCTTTCAAGACCTTGTTTGAATGGACTTATAAGTACACTAAAATTATACTAGCACAAAGGAAACACAATCAACCAAGAGAAGCAAAACCACAATACATCACAACACAAGCATTTTTTACGTTGTTCACCAAATTGGCTACGTCCATGGAGGCACCAATTTTACTAGATAATAAGAGTGACAATTACAAGATATTACCTCTAACCTTGAAGCCTTCTCATTCCCTCTAAGTCTCAATCTTTCAACCTCACACAAAGCTCTCTTTGTTACAGGTTTTTCTCACTATTGTTGTCTCTAAACACTTGCACACTTGGTCTAAAAACTCTCCTAACAACTCACTTATATAGTAAGAGACTTTTAGCTAATAACAACAAAGCCCACTAAAATCCGAAATTACAAATGTGCTCCAAATACAAAATACATGATTCTTCGAGACAAACATCAACAATCTTGACATTGTCGAAAAGAAGGTTCAATCCTCTGAAATCATTGGATAACTCTGTGTTTATAACACCTTCTTGTCTCCACATACCTCGAGTGGTGAGGTATCCAACTAAACTCAACAAAAGCAAAGGTTTAGTTAGCTCAAGCAATGTTTAAACTTGTCTTTAGTAACCGGCTTGGTAAGCAATATTGAATGCATTCTCATTCGGGGTGAACCTTCTCAATGGAGACTTTAGCCGAGACAATCCAATCTCGTATTCTCTTGAATCGGATGTCATTGTGCTTCTTTCTTCAGAGCAATCTCACTTTGACTATACATCAAGCAACATTGAATTTTGCTTCAATCCCATATCATTCTCCAAACCCCTCAACCACATAGCTTCCTTTGATGCTTCTGTGATTGCCATGTATTCCACTTTAGTAGTAGACAAGGAACTAATAGGTTTGAGTATAGACCTCCAACTAATCCGTCCATCCGCACATGTAAATACATACCATGATATAGACCTTCCCTTATCTAAGTCACTCACATAGTCAAAATTAACAAACCCAACAATATTAGTTTCTCCATGTTTTCTTTCAAACATAATTCTCAACTCTTTAGTACCATTCAAATACCGCAAAATCCATTTAATGGCATTCAAATGCTTTTTGGTCAATGTATTTGGCAAGCACACTAACCGCTTGAGAGATATTGGGTCTTGTACAAACCACGACATGCATCAAACAACAAACCACATTTGCATACGGAACCTTCACCATCTCTTCCATCTCAACATTTATGGAATGACATTGCTTTACATTCAAGACAAAGTGTGAAGCAAGTGGAGTAGATATAGCTTCAGCATCAAGCATGATAAACTTCTTAAGCACTTTGTGAATATATCTCTTTTGAGATAACCACAACTTTCCCGCTTTTCGATCTCTTTTTATCTTTATCCTTATGATATTCTTAGCAGCACCACGATCCTTCTTGTCAAATTCTCTACCCAAAAGTGCTTTGAGTTCATCAAATTTTGATATATATCCTGACATGCTATAAGAATATCATCCACATACAACATCAATAAGATAATTGTACCATCATCAAACACATGGGAATAAACACAACAATCGTACTCATTTCTCTTATAGCCAATCTTCAACATGTAGGAATCAAAGTGCTTATACCATTGTCTTGGAGATTGCTTAAGCCAGTAAAGTGATTTCTTCAATCTACAAACAAGGTATTCCTTTCCCGCTTCCTTGAACCCATTTCATTGACCTCTTCCGAATCCCCATGTAGAAATGTCGTACACATCAAGTTGTTCTAACTCCATGTCATATTGAACAATGCCTGAATAGATGTGTGCTTCATTAATGGTGAGAAAATCTCATTATAATCAACACCTTCCTTTTATGAATACCTTTTAGCAACCAATCGTGCTTTGAACTTCGGTCCTTCATTCTCATGTATGCAATCTTTCTTCCTAACTACCAATTTGCAACCAGCAATCTTTTGATTTTCATGTTAGGAACCAACTCCCAAATAGAGTTCTTTTCAAGAGATTCCATCTCTTCCATCATAACAATCACCCAACTTTCTCCATCATGACAACCAATTGCCTCTTGAAATGTAGATGGATCTCCCTTACTAGCCATGAGTGAAAAATGCGCATCATCATTCTCATCATCCCAATCATACTATTGCGGTGGGTTTGAGACAATATTTGTCCTTCCTTGAGCTACAGATCTAGATTCCTCCAGAACGACATCTTATTGTACCTCTTCATTTCTGCCATTACTAAACTTATAGTAATAGGAATTTCGGTCACAGCCCCTTTCTCACTATCATCCTTGGCTTTTTCCTTCGGCATGAAGGCTTCATCAAAGACTACATCTTTACTAAGAATTTTCTTTTTGTTGGCCATATCATAAGGCTTGTATCCTTTCACTCTTTTCTCCAACCTAAGAAATATGCATGCAAGTGACTTTGATTGTAGCTTATTCCTCTCAACAATAGGAATAAGAGCATATGTCTTACACCCGAAAATCTTCAAATTCGAGTAATCAATTTCCTTGTCCGTTCATTCTTCTTCCCCCGATTTAAACTCAAGTACCTTTAATGGTGACCGGTTAACCAAATAGCTAGCATGATTAACTGCTTCAACCCAAAATGAAGTCTCATGCATCTAGCTCTCTCCATGAGCGTTCTATTCATCCTCTCCATGGAACCATTTTGTTGAGGATTTTTTTATGCAGTGAAATGTCTTATGATGCCTTAAACTTAGCAAAATTTAATAAATTCGTCATTTTTGTACTCACTTCCATTGTCACTTCTCAAATACTTGTTCCTCCTCCCTGTTTGGTTCTCCATTTCCGTCTTCCATTCTTTGAACCTTTCAAAGACTTAGGCTTTCTCCTTTATGAAGTAAACCCTAACTTTCCTAGAAAAAACATCCATGAAAGTAACAAATTAACAAGCTCCACTATTTGACCTAGTTGGTGTATGCCCTCACACATCGGGGAGTGTATATAATCGAGCAACACATTTCTTCCATTTTCCTCGTTTGGAACTTTGAAGCTCACTTTTCATTGCTTTCTCATAACATAAAACTTGCAAAAATCTAGCTTGCATGATCCCACACCTTTCAAAAATTGTCTCATATGTAGTTCTTTTAAAGCTCTCTCACTCATATTACCTATCCTCAAAAGCCAAAGTTGAGTGTCATCTTTACAATTATCTTCTTCTGTGGAGATAGCTGCTCTACCTAAAATTATGTTACCTGAAAGCCTATAAAGATTATTGCCCAATTTTGTACCTTGCATTATCACCATGGATCTCTTACACACCTTGATCACACCATCCTTTGTTGTGAAAGAACACCTATTTGTATCAAGTGTGTCTAGAGATATCAAATTCTTCTCGAGTACTGGAATATGTCACACATTACCTAAGGTCTGCACAATCCCATCAAACATCTTGATCTTAATTTTTCCTATCCTAATGGCCTTGCAAGTTGCATTTTTACCTATTAGGACCTCACCTTCATTTTGAGACTCATACGTGTCACACCAATCTTGATTTTCACACATGTGAAAGAGCACCTGTAATCAAGAATCCATGCATCGGAAGCATAACTAGTCGAAGCTACCGACAATAGCTCACCATTATCTTGGGATACCACATTAGTCGTAGAGCTTGTCTTAGCCTTCTTGCCTTCTTTGATTTCCGCCTTAAGCTTCTTACAATTCCACTTGTAACGCCCTTTTTTGCCACAATCGTAACACTCTACACTTTTCTTCCTAGATTTTGAATTCGAGTTATTCTTTGACTTAATTCTTTCTCTTGTTCGAACCGCTCACTGGACTCCGTAACGAAGAGTCCTTTTTCTTACGCTTCCCTCTCACTTGCATTGTTCAATTTCACATAAGAAATTATGTCAAACAACGACATCACATTGGAAAGTTTCCTTGCCAAATAACAAAGTAATCTGAAATGCTTGAAGAGATCCGGTAAAGATGTCAATAATTATAGAGTTTTACCATCCTACTCATACTTCACACTAACCCGTATCAAGTCGCTAATACACCGGTTAAAGTCATTCAAGTGTGTCATGACATCTCCAAACTCCTCCATTTTTAGCCTATAAAATTGGTCTTTTGGAGTCAATTTACTGGACAAGGTTTTACCCATGTAAAGCTTTTCAAGCTTCTCCCAAATCCCTTTAGTGCTCTTCTCTTCCATGACGTTACATATCACTACATTGGAAAAAATGCAACTTAATGGAATTCATAACCTTCTCATCCAACACCGTCCACGTTTCTTGAGACATATTTGTAGGCTTGGATTTAACTCCATTAATCGTGAAACACAAGTCTTGTTGGATAAGGATATTTATTATTTTCTATCAAAAGGATTCACTTCAAACTTCACCTCACCGGAGCTTCCAGATGATATACTACCATTCTCGGTCATTTCAAACAACCCCAAATAGCCTAATCTCTAATACACCACTCTTGAGTTCACTTGGTAATTGTGTCGAACAACTTTAAGGAAAAACTGAAAACTACCACAAACTCCTTCCAAAACCTTGTTTGAATGAACTTTTAAGAATACTAAAGTAATACTAGCACAAAGGAAACACAATCAACCAAAAGTAAGCAAAACCATAACACATCACAGGAAAGTTTTTATGTGGTTCACCGAATTGGCTCTGTCCACGAAGCCATCGATTTCACTAGATAATGAGAATGATAAGTGCAAGATATCACCTCTAACCCACAAGCTTTCTCTCTCCTTCTAGGTCTCAATCTTTAAACCTCACATAAAGCTCTCTTTTTGTTTTAGGTTTTCCCACTTTTGTTGTCTCTACGCACTTGCACACTTAGTCTTTAAAATCTCCTAACAACTAAC
The DNA here is from genome assembly GCA_033220585.1 of Dipteronia sinensis. Taxonomy (NCBI): domain Eukaryota; kingdom Viridiplantae; phylum Streptophyta; class Magnoliopsida; order Sapindales; family Sapindaceae; genus Dipteronia; species Dipteronia sinensis. The sequence continues at coordinate 23,571,288 of CM065642.1, forward strand.
TTATATAGTAAGAGAGTTTTAGCTAATTACAATAAAGCCCACTAAAACCTGAAATTACAAATGTGCCCCAAATACAAAATACATGATTCTCTGAGACAAACATCAACAAAGATATTAAAGAATAACGGCGAGATGAGGTTGGTCCGATGGTAAATCCCTCACACTCACACCACGAGGTTGCGGGTTCGAGTCCTTTCCCCTCTCTAAAAGACCTCGAATTTAAGTAATAGTGTAATACTTCAAAAAAAAAATTAAAAAATAACCAACACAATAAACATAATTTACCCCACAAGAATCCCATAAGACCACCAACCTAAGGTCCATTCTCAATCAATATTAGTACAACCAAGAGCTTAATCATAACCCTAATCCAATTTTATAACCAAGGAATGAATGACATAAAATTAGACAAGATTCATTTTGCACAATTGATCATATTTTACAATCACCTAAGAAATAAAAAATCATTTAGTTATAAAATGCAACTAAAAATGCTAAATTGATAATATTTTTGTAGCAATAATGCAAACAAAGAAATAATGGAGAGGAAGATAACCGAGTGAAGGAAGAGGAAGAGAAACAGTAGCTATCGATGGGCTTGGAGATGGCCGGTAAAGGTTAGGGTTTGGGAGAGATATGAAAGTTCAACGTTTGGTGGCTGTGGAAAAAAAGAAGGATGAGCGAATGATTTTAGGGCAACATGGAGAGAAAACACACATACACACACGCTCACACACACACACACACACAAATATATATATATATATATAATTCAGGTTTCGGTTCTATTTCAGACCTGGACACTCAAAACCGAGCCAAAACCCAATTTCTTCAATTTTCCTCCTTGAAAACCAAACAAGAACCGGTCTAACAGATCAACCAACCCAAACACACAAAATTTAAAGAGAAAACGTGTGCGTGCATACACGTGTGTGTTTGTTTTATCTAGTGTCAATCATCCTATGTCCAACCATCCATGTCTTGATGAAATTTAACGAATTTCGATGAGTTCTTTTATATGAATGATAAGACAAATAAGAAATGTTCACCTAAAAAGCTTCAAAAGTTTATGAGTTTGGAAACTATTTTACATGATTTTTTTCTATGTTTTTCCCATGTTTTAAATGCTTTAAGCTTATTTTTTTAACTTTTTATTTTAAAATGTAGAGTTTCTAAACTCAGAACATTTTGAAATTCTTTTCCATAAACATGTATATATATATATATATATATATAATATCTCATCTTTTTTATTATTCTAGCAAAAGATTTCATCAAAATTCCTTATATTAGTAAAAGCATAATATATATATATATATATATTATAGGAAATAGCCCTTTTAACCAAAAAATTAGGAGGCTTTTCTAAATTTGTCCATAATTAGTAAGATGATTGTTTTTGTCAAAGAATCCACTGTAGAGACTAAAATGACCCTCATTTTTCTGTTTTCTTTATTTCTCAATATTTTCTTTACTTTTGTATTTTTTGTCTTAAATTACATCTTCTCTCTCTTCGGTCTCTCTCCACTAGATACAGTCTCTCTTTACCCAAATTTCTCTCTTCGTTCTCTCTCTACCAAATAAGGTTTGCTGAAATTTTTTCTCATTTTTTTGTCTGAAATTATACCTCTCTTTAATCTCAGCTTGAAACAAAATTTCTTCTCTTTAAATAACACATTTATATTTGAAACCATTGTTGTTGGAACAAAATCTCTGTATTTGAAACCATTATTTGAAATTATACCTCTCTTTGTTGCTTTTGGATTTAGCTTAGCTTGTCATGGATTCGGCGGTGTTTGTCACGGGTTTGGCTTCGTTTGTCACGAATCTGGGTTCGAATTTCATGATGCATAGGGATGAATCAGGTCTTTCTTGCCTGGGTATGTATTTGAAACCCTTATTTGATTTGTTTCAGTTGCAGATTTGTTGATGCATTTAGGTTGAAGATGGTTTGTATTGGTGTGTTTAATTGACGCACCTCGATGTGTGTAATTAGTTTGCCCCGGTAAATTTAATTAATGAGGCATGGTGTGTTTAATTATTGAGTCTTGGTTTGTTTAATTGGGTTGCCCTTGTATGTTTAATTGGGTTGCCCTAGTGTGTTTAATTGGTTTGTCCCGGTGTGTTTAATTGGAGTACCCCGGTGTGTTTGATTGGTTTGCCCCGATGTATTTAATTAATGAGGCATGGTGTGTTTAATTATTGAGTCTTGGTTTGTTTAATTGGGTTGCCCTTGTATGTTTAATTGGGTTGCCCTAGTGTGTTTAATTGGTTTGTCCCAGTGTGTTTAATTGGTTTGCCCCGGTGTGTGTAATTTGTTTGCCCCGATGTATTTAATTAATGAGGCATGGTGTGTTTAATTATTGAGTCTTGGTTTGTTTAATTGGGTTGCCCTTGTATGTTTAATTGGGTTGTCCTAGTGTGTTTAATTGGTTTATCCCGGTGTGTTTAATTGGAGTACCCCCAGTATGTTTAATTGGTTTTCCCCGGTGTCTTTAATTGGTTTGCCCGGTGTGTTTAATTGGTTATACCTTGTTTAATGTGACTGGTTTAATAAACTGAAATCTAAATGTGAGATTTTTATTAAACACATGCAGGTACAGACCCAACGAAATTGGTAATCACTTATGGTGGCAAATGGGTGGGGAACTTTTATGAGGGTGGTGAAACAGAGTTTGTCTAAGTTAGAAGCAATTCCACGTATGCTGAGTTGTGTATGGAGGTAAAAAGCGTTGTGAATGTTGACTTAACAAGGTTTACCATTGAGTTGAGAACTTTGGCTGACACCGGTGTTAGGCTTCGGCCTGCCCGACCAAAGATTAAAGATGATAGCGATGTGGAAATGTTGTTGTGCGATGATGGACATGTTTCAGAGGTGTATGTTAGTAGTCTTGAGAAAGTTAGTGCAGAACCTGGTAATGTGGGTGTTCCTACCGTTCAGCCTGTCTATCTGAAAATACTATTAAAGCGTGTGTCTACAACCTAGAGAGGGGGGGGGGGGGGGGGGGGGGGGGTGAATGGGTTGTTAATCGATTATTACCAACTTTTTCGATTAGTCAATATTAAACATATAACCCAATTAAATCAAACATACAAAATCAAGTAAAAGTGCGGAAATATAAAGAACACTTGATTTTTAAGTGGAAACCCTCCAAACGGGAAAAACCACGGGACTAGCCAAGCTAGCCACTTGAGCCACAGAAATCCACTATATGAAAAGAAAGTTACACCCTCAAGTGATACTCGGACTCTCACTCTCGATAACCTCAGGCTATGGACACTACCACTCGCCACTCTTGGTTCAATCCCTAGTGATATCCCCCGATACACTACTCTTGGCGTGAGCACCTCCTAATCTACCCCACGGGCCTTTTACAGTGGCTCTTGGCAACCAATGCTTGCCAACCAACCTTTGGTTGCAAGACTTCAATGCTTATACAACTTCACCCCGAAGCCACAAGACTTTGACTCAAGAAGAGTAGGGTCTAAGTGAACAATCAATGAATGCTCAACACAATATATGTTAGACCAAACATACAATGCTTAACTAGATGTAGATAATGCAATACAACATCCTAGTTATCAAATAATGCCTACATGTACACACATGAGGTCTCAATTAGTTGTAGAGAAATTCTAACAACCTAATTGTCAATTAAATTCACATAAACATTCATAAACTTGACTAGATGCACAAAGTGAACCTAATCATCAATTAAGCATACATGAATATTTATGGATTAGCTATTTAGGCATATATGACCTAATAATGCAAGCTATCACAAACAAACACAATCAAATATTCATGAACATTAACTAGTTGATTAAAACACAATTTCTCAACCTAGTTATCAATTAATCACACATGAATATTTATGACCTAGCTTTTAGGCAAAAATGACCTAATCAATTAAGCTATCAAAATACAAACCCAATCATGTTATCAAGACTCATAAATATGCAATAAAGTAGAGTCTAGGTATTTAATCATGCAATAAATACCTAATCTAGAGTAAGTAGAACAATAAATGATATTCAAAGAAGTTCTTGCTTACCTAGTCATGAAACAATGAAGACCCATGCTCATATGATGTTGAATGATGCAAAATGGAGATGGGTTTTGGGTTTGGAGAGTCAAAGATGCTTTCTTGAAGCTTTCTCTCTCTAGGAGATCTAACCTCTCTCTAAAAATGATTTTCTGAGCTCTTGGTCGGCCAAGAAGAGAAGAGGGAGAATATATATGAAGCCCTAATTAAAACTACATCGTTTTGAACTTGGAAAACAGAATCCCGTCAAAACCGCTTGCTAGACCGGGCACAGGTAAGTGTCCAGACCGCGGTACATACAGCAGTGCACCATCTGGACAACACCGCAGTTGGGACCGCTGAGCGTGCAAGTGCACAGGTCGCGGTCCACGTCGCGCATGACGCACTGGAGAATACCGCTCCGTGCGCCGCGGTGCAAGCAGAGCCTGCCGAGCGGTCTAGGCCGCGCTAAAGGGAAAAATCCCTTTTTAACACTCAAGAAAAATGTCTATCTTACATGAATGTTGTGCAAGTGTGAAGTGAGTGAGATGCACACAATGAAGCACAATTAACATGTCAAACATGTTATCAAATGAGATACAATGCAAGATAGAGAAATCTAATGCAAGCTAGTGAGTGTTTTTGAAAAGGATGCACACACATATAAACAATAAGGAACACAAATGCAAGATAAACAAAACATGCATGAAGTGTGTGTGTGCACCTAAACTCTTCAAGAGACAAAGTCAAGTGAGTATACCTTTCGCCCTTGAAGTCATGGAGATGCTTGGAAGCTTGCCAATCCGGACCTAAGCTACCCATTACACAATCATCCCCACTGTGGTGTGGTTTGTCATGAAATAAGCCAATCATAAAATCGAGGTCCTTACACTATCAAACCTTTTTACAACAATTGGAGGCACAGTTTCAATCCGCGGGTGGAAGCAACAACATTTGGGGTACTATACCAACAGCTGACCCGGTTAATCACTAGTGTGAACCCTGTAATTTCTGAGGACCCAACCATTGACGAAGTGGTGGCAGACCCTTATAACGAGGATGACAGATCAATCCTAGAGTACAATTCGCAGAGTGAGTATGGATTAGATAAGGGTATGAACGATGTGCCTTTACATTATCATGGAATGAGTTCAGATCCAACAGATGGTTGTCATACCGGGTCTGTTCCACCAGTTTTTACAAGTCCAAGTAGAGACACATTTGAAGATGATGGCATTAATGTTGGCGATAGGTCCGGAACTGCAGTCCCGTGGCCTTGGATTATTCCTGGAGCTTCAAATTACTCTTTCGAACTAGTTAGAACATAAGAATTTGGTTCATGTAACTGGTTGTCCAAATGTGGGATGTTCAAAAGCAAAAAAGATTTGAAGAAAGCGTTACTTACTTACGCACTGAAGGAGAATTTTGAAATTCGTGTTACAAGGTCAAGCACGACAAGATATGAAGCTGGCTGTAAGGATCTTGAGTGCAAATTTCAAATCCGTGAGGTTAAGATAGAAGGTGGAAATTATTGGATAGTGCAGATACTTGAGGAAGATCATAGTTGTACAATTAATGAATTGCACAACCGTTACTGTCAAGCTAGCGCATGGTTTATTGTTGAAATACTTTCACCAAAACTTGCAGTTAGTGGTCTATCCCTGAAACCAAAAGAAATCATGACTGATATGCAAGTGAAACATGGACTTGGTTAGCTTTATACGAAAGCATGGAGGGCAAAAGAACTTGCTGAAAATAATGTATCCTCCTGATATTTCATATCAGGTATTGCCTGCATACTGCCACCAATTGAAGTGTGTGAATCTTGGTACTGTAACAACAATAAAGATAGACACTGCTCAAAAATTTGAATATTTGTTTACTGCTCTCAGTGCTTCACTTGAAAGGTTTTATACTGCTATACGACATGCAATTTGCATTGATGCAATTCACTTGAAAGGTAAGTTTTGTGCTGTTATGTTTATTGTAGCGTGTCAAGATGCAAACAATCAGGTGTTCCCTTTAGCTTATGGTTGGGGTGATGTAGAATGTAAGGATTCATGGACTTGGTTTTTAAAGGAGTTGAAAAAGGCAATAGGATATCCTGCAAATTGTATCATCATCTCCGATCGCAGTCATGCAATCAAGGTAGCAATGGCTAAAAAATACCCTGAAATAACACATGGCCTTTGTGGTTTTTATATGAACATGAACCTTAAGAACAGATTCAAAAGCCATGTTGTATACAATTTGTTCGGTGAATCTTTCAAGGGCACATCGAGAATCAGAGTTCTTAGAGAAGATGCAGGAGTTGAGCCGCGTAAACAGGTGAGCATATGAATATCTAATGATAGTTAGGCCTCATAGATGGTCTCGTGCATATTGTCTGGTTAGGCGTTATCGAGGGATGACTTCCAACATCGTGGAGTGTATGAACAATTGTTTGCAGTACACTCTTCAATTGCCAATAACAACGTTGGTTGAGTACATTAGAGATATGATGCAAAAATGGTTTCATGAACGTCGTGATGACACATCTAAAAATGCAACACTACTGTCTCATTGGTCTACCGACAAAGTATCTAAAAAGAATGAAAACTCACATAAGTACACGGTGTGCCCAATAGATCATGTAAATTTCAATGTGAATGATGGTGAGAAAGATGGCTTAGTAAATCTATCCGAGAAGACTTGTAGTTGTAGGGAATTTCAGAATGACCTATTGCCTTATTCTCATGCATTAGCTGCTATAAGGTATATATTCTTGTAATATTTAAATTTATTTTTTATAATGAGTAAACATAATGATATTTGTTTGACTGTGTTTGTAGGTTTTGTAAAAAGAAATTTGTCGACTTCAGTTCTGATTTCTACAAAACAAGCACTTGGTTGAAAAACTATTCCGGTGACACCCAAGCAAGTGGAATACTCCTGAAGAAGAACGTTCTGAAGTTGTTCTTCCACCAGAGTGGCGAGCTTAGGCTGGTAGGTCAAAAAAGAATAGGGTTCTATCTGCAGGCGAGCATGGTCATAGGAGTAGGTACTGTACCATCTGCAAGAAATCTGGCCACAACAGACAAAATTGTCCAAACCCCCTGCCGATCAGCAAAGCAATGTTCTGAACCCACAAACAGATCCACCACTGCCCTGACGTCGTAAATGGAAGTCATGTGGACAAGAAGGACATAACATAAGGACGTGTCCAACACGGCCATATGATAACCCTACGGATCCAGACAATCATGACATCTAAATTGTGTTTGTGTTAGTAAGAATTATGTTTAAATTGGTATGGATTTAGTTGAGTATCATGAACTGTGTTGGAATTATGTTGAAATTGGATTTCATGAATTGTTAGTAATGATTTTGCATTTTTTTTTTAAAACTATTGTTGAAATTGTGATGAAACAGGTTATTTCATGATTTTGTGACTACCATTGTTGTTGAACTTATCATTGATCTAAATCGTGATTATGCTAGTAAGGATTATGTTGAAATTGGTATGGATTTAGTTGAATTTTATAAACTTGTCCTTACCCGCTGATATGGCTCATGCTACTATTGCCAGATATTTGACATACAATTTCGGAATAATGTGGCTCATGCCACTATTGTCAGATATTTGACATACAATTTCGGAATAATATGGCTCATGCTACTATTACCAAATATTTGACATACAATTTTGGAATAATATGGCTCATGCTACTATTACCAGATATTTAACACGATTTGAAAATTAAACCAAACACCTTGCTTGTATGGTTGATTCATTTATTCTATGGCTCATGCTACTATTACCATATATTCATATGGTTGATTCACTGATTCACCTTGCTTGCATGACTGATTCACTGATTTAGTTGATTCACCTTACAAAATTTTTTTTCATGTAACGAAGTTGTAAGTTCCTCATATTTTGATTGGCTTATTTCGTTGACAAACCACATTGAGGATTATTCTTTGTAACGGTAAATTAGGCCTCTTGAGTGTGATCAAGCTTCAAGGACATCATCTCTCTCAAGAGCACTTCAAAGGTATCTCACTTGTTTAACTTTCCTTGAAGAGATCTAGTTGCACACACTCACTTGCATGCATTATTTTCTTATCTTCATGTAATTGAATGATGCTTTGTATGCCACTTTCCACACTCCACACTTGCACTTTTTGCACATCACTTAGTGTGTTGAGTTTTCCCTGAAAAAGAGAATTTCTTCTCTTACCGCGTCCTAAACCGCTTGGCAAGACATGCTTGCACCGCGGCATACAGAGTGGTATACCTCAGTAGGGTCATGCTTCCTATACCGCTTCTTGTGCTCTTGCACGCATAGCGACCCAAGTCGCGGTGTTGTCCAGTAGGCCTCTGTTGCCCATACCGCGGCCTGTGCACCTGCATGCACAGCGCCCTACACCGCGGTGTTGTCCAGACGGTGCACTGCTGTGTGTACCGCGGTCTAGACACTTGCCTGCGACGCGGTCCATCTAGCAGTATTGACGGGATTTTGTGCCCTAAGTTCAAAACGATGCTGTTTTGACTAGGGCTCCCTTATATATACTCTCTATTCTTCCTTGCTCATTTTTTATGAGTTTAAGAAGCCATTTTTGAGAGGCCAAGCTTCCTTTAGAGAGAGAAACTCCCAAGAACTCATCTTTACTCAACCAAACACAAATCCATGTGCATCTAACATCTTACAAGCATCATCTCATCATGGATTCTTCTTGCTCTCATTGACTAGGTAACTTGAACATGCCATAAATCTCATTGTATTTATTTATGTTCTTGTTTGCCTACGGTTAGCTCTTTTATATGATTTTATTGCATATCTTTATGTTTATTGGCATGTATAACATGTGTGAGTTGTTGTTTGTTGGTTGAGAGCTTTGTTCATTGATAGCTAGCATTTAGGACAATTTTACCCTTCTAGCTAAATCTTCATGCATTTGCATTTAGATATTGATATCTAGGATTTGCATTCATTGACATCTTTAAATCCTTAGATAAATATTTAGTGTTGCCTAGCATTAATTGCATGCTTGAATATCTTTTACATATTCACATAGGTTGTTTAACCTCTTCATTGATTGTTAAGCTTTGTGACTAAGTGGGTTAGTGCACAAGCTTGTGATCGAGAATCACTATTAAAGGCCTGTTAGGTAGAGTGAAAGGGTTAGTGACCAAGTAGGTGTGACTTGAGGTCAACCTAGGTTGTAAACTTTCGTTCAATAGTGGATTTGAGGACCGTATGTGCCTAGAAGGATAGCCCGTGAGTTTTGCCCAGTTGGAGGGTTTCTCACGGAAATCAATTCTTGTGTTTTTATTGATTTCCGCATATTTATATTGTATTGGTTGATTGCTAATATGGGGTAGGACTATCAAATTTGATTAAGTCGAAAAGTTGGTAATAAATCAACTAAAACCTATTCACCCCCTCTAGGTTATATTAGACACACTTTGTGTTTTTTCAGTTGGTATCAGAGCGGGTTCCTAGATACACTTAGGTGATCCTTGCTCTTTGTGTGTCTTGCATTTTTTTTTGTGGTTGCTGCATCATTATCATTCATCTCATTCCTACCCAAACACTATGAGTGGGAACGGAAGTGGTAATGAGGGAGCACAAGACCCCTTTTGCTCACCGGAGTAAACTATGCCTCTTGGAAAGGCAAGATGGAGTCTTACATTTGCCAAATAAATGATCGAGCATGGATGGCAATTGAAGATGGCTACACTCCTCCGGAAAAGATTCTTGCAGACGAAAGTGTAGTTCCCAAGCTAAAGTCGGAATGGTCAACTCAAGGGTTTGAAGCATCCAAGTGGAACAACAAGGCTATGCATGCTATTCTTTGTGCAATGGATGACAATCAGTACAAATTGATCCAAACAACAAGAATTGTAAAAGTGGCATGGGAGATTCTAGAGACGGCCCATGAGGGAACCGAGGTGGTCAAGGACTCCAAGCTTCAAATCCTCCAAACACAATTCGAGCAAATTAGGATGGAGGAGGATGAGTGCTTCAACGATTTTCAAGTGAAGTTGATGGACATAGTCAATCAAAGCCATCAACTTGGTGACCCCTATTCGGATAGGAGAATCAAGCAAAAAATTATAAGGTCGCTTCCTGCAAGATTTGAGTTAAAAGTGACGGCTCTTGAGGAGAATAGTGATTACAAAAACATGAAGCCAAGTGAAGTTATAGGAAGACTTCTAGCATATGAGTCTAGGTGGACTCCTACACCTACACCTCCAAAGAAGCAAAAGAGTATTGCTCTGAAAACTTGCAAAGTAGAGAAAGAGGAATATGACTCAGATGAGGAGATTGCCCTCATGGTGAAAAGATTCAAGAAGTTCATCAATTTTGAGAAAATGGGATTTGGATCCAATGGAAAAGGAGCTTGAAGAAGCTAGAGAGATCATTGCTAAGATGACTTCAAGCACGAAGAAACTTGACCACATGTTGGGAGTTGGCAAGAGGCCAAGTGATAAGAAAGGTCTTGGCTATGAAGATGACAAGGAGACCTCATCCTCAAGCAAGATTGTGTTTGTCAAGAGTTTGGATAACAAAGAGCCTCCACCCCCACAACATCCTAGGAAGAAGATCGAACTAGGAGAGTGCTCTAAAGATTCTCAAGTCAAGGTAGCACAAGGGAAACAAGCTCAAGCTCAATCAACAAGGGTGCATCAAGCAAGTTTCCCTCAACCCAAATACCATCAAGCCAAGAAGCAATTCATGCAAGGTCAACCAAGGAAGCAATTCATTCCAACTCAACAACAAAGAAGGAGAGAACCAATCCAACATCAAAGACAAGCTCAAATGCGTGGGAAAGCCCCTTTGTACTCACAAGGGCATGGTATGTCTTCTTATTTTATTCCCACTTGTCACTTTTTTGGTGTTGATGGTCACATTAGACCTAATTGCTTCAAATACATTGAAATGTGTAGAATCAAGAGCATGATTGAAAGAAATAGAGCTAGAGCTAAAATACATGTTCCTAGGAAATATAGAGCCAATTTGCATGATCCTAGGAAATTTAGAGCCAATGTGACTAATACCACTAGGAATGAGAACATTTCACCTAGGTGGATTAGAAGGGATACCTATTCTTGCTATGTGGCTCAAATTGCCTTGAAGGCAAATGCCTCTAACACTTGGTATTTGGATGGTGGGTATTCTAGGCATATGACGGGGAACAAGAGCTTCTTTAAATCCCTTGTATTAGAGGATGGAGGATTTGTCACCTTTGGTGATGGATCTAGAAAGAAAGTCATAGGGAAATGAACCATTTCCATTCCTGATTTACCCTCCTTGTCAAATGCTTTACTTGTTGATGGCTTGCAAGCCAATCTTATAAGCATTTCTCATCTTAATGATGATGGACTCTCCGTCCTGTTTAACAAAAATGATTGCTCTATTTTAATGCCAAATGGACAAACCTTGCTAAAAGGAAAGAGATCTAGTGACAATTGCTATTGTCTTGAAGCTAGTGCTATCTCTTGCAATATGTCCAAATGTGAGGAAGTTGAGTTATGGCATCAAAGACTTGGCCACATGAACTATCGAGATTTGAGGATCTTAGATAAGTTCAAGGTTGTGCGTGGCCTCCCTAAGCTTGGGAAGAAAGTCGATGGTGTTTGTGGACCTTGTCAACAAGGGAAACAAACCAAAAGTATGCATAAGAAAGGCAAGTATCTCGCCACCAAGGAGCCATTAGAGCTTCTACATATGGACCTTATGGGTTCCATGCAAACCGAGAGTCTCGGTGGCAAGAGATACATTTTTGTTTGTGTTGATGATTTTTCTAGATTTACATGGACATATTTTCTTAGAGAAAAATCTGAAACATTTGAAAATTTTAAAATGCTTTGCACTAAAATTCAAAATGAAAAGAACTCACACATTAAAAGCATTAAAAGGATTAGGAGTGACCATGGGAGGGAATTTGAAAATGCTTGTTTTGAAAGCTATTGTAATAGCTTAGGCATTTCCCATGAGTTTTCGGCTCCTAGAACTCCTCAACAAAATGGGGTTGTTGAGAGGAAGAATAGGGTCCTTCAAGAGATGGCCCATGTGATGTTGCTTAGCAACAATGTCCCTAGGAACCTTTGGGCCGAGGCCGTCAATACGGCTTGCTACATAGGAAATAGAGTCTTCCTAAGGCCAGGTACTAGGCAAACCTCCTATGAATTATGGAAGGGTAGGAAGCCAAATGTTAGCTACTTCCACTCATTTGGGAGCAAATGCTACATTCTAAATGACCGAGATCAACTTGGCAAGTTTGATGCCAAGAGTGATGAGGGGATTTTCATTGGCTATGCCCTTAATAGTAAGGCCAATAGAGTTTTCAATTTAAAAACTCGGAGTGTCATGGAATCATCTAATGTCGTCATAGATGATTGTAGGCCTAAGACTAGAGACCATGATGAGGAGGTCATTGTGCTTGATGATTCTTCCTTGGAGAAGAATGGTGAGACTTCAATTGATGTGAAGTCAAGTCTTGATGAAGAGGTCATTCAACCTCTTGATAGAGATCCATCTTTGGACTCTAAAGATCCCGCTCCATGGGTTAGACATCTCCACAACAAGAATGACATTCTTGGAGATATGAATGAGGGTGTGAGGACTAGGCGTCAAATAGCTAATCAAATTAGCTATACTTGTTACACCTCTCAAATTGAACCCAAAAAGGTTGGATGAAGCCTTGAATGATGAGTTTTGGGTTCTTGCCATGCAAGAAGAGCTAAACCAATTTGAAAGAAATGATGTTTGGACTCTTGTTCCTAGACCTAAGGATACTAATGTCATAGGCACCAAATGTGTATATAGGAATAAGTCGGATGAGAATGGCAACATTGTGCGCAACAAGGCTAGACTTGTAGCACAAGGATACTCTCAAATTGAGGGTATTGACTTTGAGGAGACTTTTGCTCTGGTTGCCCGTCTAGAGTCCATAAGGCTTCTTTTATCCATATCATGTGTGCACAAGTTCAAATTGCATCAAATGGATGTTAAGAGTGTCTTTCTCAATGGTTTCTTGCATGAGGAAGTGCTTGTTGAGCAACCCAAGGGGTTTGTGGATCCACACCACCCCAATCATGTCTATCGCCTCAAGAAGGCTTTATATGGGTTGAAACAAGCACCTAAAGCTTGGTATGAGCGCCTCACTCAATTTCTTGTTGACAATGACTACACTAGGGGTAGTGTTGATAAAACTTTATTCATCAAGAGAAATAAAGATGAGCCTTTCATAGCTCAAATTTATGTTGATGATATTGTTTTTGGCTCCACCAACAAATCCAAAGTCCAAAAATTTGTTGATGTCATGTCTCATGAGTTTGAGATGAGTCTTGTTGGAGAGCTAAATTACTTCCTAGGTTTGCAAATCAAGCAATTGCATGATGTGATTTTCATATCCCAAGCTAAGTATGCTAAGAACCTAGTGAAGAAGTTTGGCCTTGAGAATGCCAAACATTGTGACACACCCATGAGTACCACCTTGAAACTAAGCAAGGATGCTAGTGGCAAGAGTGTGGAACAAAGTCTTTATCGTGGCATGATTGGTAGCTTGCTTTACTTGACCGCAAGTAGGCCCGATATAGCCTTTAGTGTGGGTGTGTGTGCTAGGTATAAAGCGGATCCCAAGGAATCCCATCTCTCCTCCGTGAAGAGAATCATTCAATATGTGAATGGGACATCCAACTATGGGATATGGTACTCTTTTGACACTAATGCTAGCTTAGTTGGCTTTAGTGATGCAGATTGGGCAGGAAATTGTGATGATAGGAAGAGTACATCGGGTGGTTACTTCTTCCTAGGCAACAACTTGGTCTCATGGTTTTGCAAGAAGCAAAATTCCATCTCTCTATCCACAGCTGAAGCGGAATACATAGCCGCCGGGACTGCTTGCACACAACTCCTTTGGATGAAACAAATGCTTGTGGATTATGGCTTTGATCAAGGTATTCTAACCCTCTATTGTGATAACATGAGTGCAATTAACATTTCAAAGAATCATGTTCAGCACTCTAGGACAAAGCATATAGACATTAGGCATCATTTCATTAGAGAACTAGTTGAAAACAAATGCATTGCACATGAGCATGTGGGCACAAATGATCAACTAGCGGATTTATTTACAAAGCCCTTAGACTCAACTAGGTTCAAGTCACTTAGTAGGTCTATTGGGATTTGTCATATGCCTTGATGTGTTTTGTGATTGACCCTTTATGGGGAACTCAAGCAAAGAGAGCAACCTTGCATGTTGGAATAAGCAAAAAACTTGATCAACTTTATGCTTCTTTATTAATTGCTTGAGTATTCTTGGTAGTGCTTATATATATTCTTATATGGCTTTTTATTCAATAAGTGTGTCTTGCTTGGTTCGTAATCCATGTCACCTCTATGTTCAAACATGCATTTTTGGATTAGGAGAATTGATTGGGAAGTACATTTGAATGACCTATAATTTATCTCCATGACATGTGAACTTGAGTATGACATGCTCAAAATGATATGTATGAAATATGTCCTGACTGCTTGAATACAAATGTGTGTGAATGCAAATGAGAAGACTAATCAATAAGGATCTTGTATCCATGTAATCAATAAGGATTTTATATCAAAATTAGTCTTCTCTCTCTTCTTAATTGTTAATCAAGACTACTATCATACGGATAATTATCTGGAAAAATCTAAAAGGATCTCTTGATCCAATGTCTTGATTTGCTTTTAAGGGTTGATATAGTTTTGTGTGCGTTGAAATTTCTTTTCAAAATACTATATCATGTTTGCTTATGACAAAAGGGTGCAAATTGGTTTGAATTCTTTTGGAACCCTTTTTGATGTTCTCCTTACCAAATACCATTTGCTTGAACTATGATGTTACATGTCTTACATCCAAAGCAACTAAGTCACACATTTTCTTCTTAACAATAAACCCTCAATGATTCTCTCTCAATTAATTAAGTTGCATAAAGTTGTTGTATATGACTATGCACTTATCTTGCAAATAGCTCTCTTTTCTAAAGTGACCCGGTTAGGGAATACTCTCTTGCCTATCTCATGACAAAAAGGGGGAGTAATGTGGTTTATTTAATGGGGTTGCATATTTGGGGGGATTGTCCCGTTGAGGGGGAGTAACCTATTTAGGGGGAGCATTTGCATGTTGCATGTTGCATGTTGTAGTTTTCTTTCATTATGCAAATTGCTCTTATTTATTATCTCTCTTGATCACCTCACATACACTTGTCTTGGAAAGTGTAGTCTCATTGTTTTGTAGGGAAGGTGGCTATTCTACAAGAGCTTGAAGTTTTGAAGACCTAGTATCTAGGTATCCATTTGTAATGTAGAATATCTTTTTGTTGACCTCTAGTTTTTTTTTTTTTTGTGAGGATGATTTGTAAATGTGGTTTCGTCACGAAATAGCCAAATGGGGAGATTGTAAGTTCCTCATAATTTGGATGGGCTTATTTCGTTGACAAACCACATTAGGGATTATTCTTTGTAAGGGTAAATTAGGCCTCTTGAGTGTGATCAAGCTTCAAGGACATCATCTCTCTCAAGAGCACTTCAAAGGTATCTCACTTGTTTAACTTTCCTTGAAGAGATCTAGTTGCACACACTAACTTGCATGCATTATTTTCTTATCTTCATGTAATGGAATGATGCTTTGTATGCCACTTTCCACACTCCACACTTGCACTTTTTGCACATCACTTAATGTGTTGAGTTTGCCCTGAAAAAGAGAATTTCTTCTCTTACTGCGGCCTAGACCGCTTGGCAAGACATGCTTGCACCGCGACATACAGAGCGGTATACCTCAGTAGGGTCATGCTTCCTATACCGCTTCCTGTGCTCTTGCACGCATAGCGACCCAAGTCGCGGTGTTGTCCAGTAGGCCTCTGTTGCCCATACCGCAGCCTGTGCACCTGCATGCACAGCGCCCTACACCACGGTGTTGTCCAGACAGTGCACTGCTGTGTGTACCGCGGTCTAGACACTTGCCTGCGACGCGGTCCATCTAGTGGTATTGACGGGATTTTGTGCCCTAAGTTCAAAACGACGCTGTTTTTACTAAGGCTCCCTTATATATACTCTCTCTTCTTCCTTGCTCATTTTTTATGAGTTTAAGAAGCCATTTTTGAGAGGCCAAGCTTCTTTTAGAGAGAGAAACTCCCAAGAACTCATCTTTACTCAACCAAACACAAATCCATGTGCATCTAACATCTTACAAGCATCATCTCATCATGGATTCTTCTTGCTCTCATTGACTAGGTAACTTGAACATGCCCTAAATCTCATTGTATTTATTTATGTTCTTGTTTGCCTAGGGTTAGCTCTTTTATATGATTTTATTGCATATCTTTATGTTTATTGGCATGTATAACATGTTTGAGTTGTTGTTTGTTGGTTGAGAGCTTTGTTCATTGATAGCTAGCATTTAGGACGATTTTACCCTTCTAGCTAAATCTTCATTCATTTGCATTTAGATATTGATATCTAGGATTTGCATTCATTGACATCTTTAAATCCTCAGATAAGCATTTAGTGTTGCCTAGCATTAATTGCATGCTTGAATATCTTTTACATATTCACATAGGTTGTTTAACCTCTTCATTGATTGTTAAGCTTTGTGACTAAGTGGGTTAGTGCACAAGCTTGTGGTCGAGAATCACTATTAAAGGCCCGTTGGGTAGAGTGAAAGGGTTAGTGACCAAGTAGGTGTGACTTGAGGTCAACCTCGGTTGTAAACTTTCGTTCAATAGTGGATTTGAGGACCGTATGTGGCTAGAAGGATAGCCCGTGAGTTTTGCCCAGTTGGAGGGTTTCTCACGTAAATCAATTCTTGTGTTTTTATTGATTCCGCATATTTATATTGTATTGATTGATTGCTAATATGGGGTAGGACTATCAAATTTGATTAAGTCGAAAAATTGGTAATAAATCAACTAAAACCTATTCACCCCCCCCCCCCCCCCCCCCCCCCCCCCCCCCCCCTCTAGGTTATATTAGACACACTTTGTGTTTTTTCAGAAGTTTGTCATACAGCGTGTAAGGATGAGCCATATTATTGGATTGAGTTCCTTGTATGGTTGATTCACTGATTCACCTTGCTTGCATGGCTGATTCACTGATTCAGCTGATTCAGCTGATTCACCAATTCACCTTACAATTTTTTTTTTCATGTAAGGAAGTTTGTCATACAGCGTGTAAGGATGAGCCATATTATTGGATTGAGTTGCTTGTATGGTTGATTCATTGATTCACCTTGCTTGCATGGCTGATTCACTGATTCAACTGATTCACCGATTCAGCTTACAATTTTTTTTCATGTAATGAAGTTTGTCATACAGCGTGTAAGGATGAGCCATATTATTGGATTGAGTTGCTTGTGTAGTTGATTCACTGATTCACCTTGCTTGCATGACTGATTCACTGATTCAGCTGATTCACTAATTCACTTTGCTTGCTTAGTCAGGATTTTGCATTTTGTTGAAAAGACTTGTGTTGAAAGTGTTATGAAACAAGTTATGTCATGAAAAATTAAACACACCAGTGCTGAAAAATTTAACACATTGGATATCGATCAATTAAACACACCAGTGTTATTGATAAATTAAACCCACCAATTCTGAGAAATTAAACACACTCGTACTGAACGATTAAACACACCAGTATTATTGATCAGTTAAACACACCATTGTTATTGGAACACCATGTCAAAAGAATTATGCTGCAAAATCATAGACAAAATCAATATTGTTATATTAAATTCCACCACAATAATACTCAAAACAAGAACTCAACAATGCATGTCGAAGTTACAGGTCCATTTAAGATGTCAAAAGTTGTTGATTCTAAACTCACTTATCTCTTTGTCCCGAACCTAGAAACCTACATGATTAAGAAAAGGAAATAAAATTCAACAATTGAAATGACATAAAAGAAAGTATCAACAACTAATGCAAAACAAGTAACAAATTCAAACTTGGAAATTAGTCTATACACCAGTCATACCCACTTACACACACCCAGTCATTACCAATTATGCAAGCCATGATTTTGTAGAAGGAAATTGGAAAACACTTTCATTTCAACAGACAAAAAAATAAAGATAGAATAGCCTAGAAGATTTCAACTCAACTCGAACTCAAAATCCAAAGCTAAATCAAAATCAAAATCATAATCAATTCAAAATCAATATCGAATTCAAAATCAATATCGAAATCGATATCAAAATCGAAATCAAATTAAAAAACAACCCTCACCAACCCCAAATGAAAAAAAAAACCTTAAATCATATGTACGGTAACTGCAAACCTTTTCAATTCCTCGCATGCATCCGTGCTTCAATTCGGTGAATCGAATCAAAGCCGGTCGCCTCTTATCTCTCTGTGGTGGTCGGTATCTGTAGTCTCTCGTTGGTCTCTACGACGGGGTCGTGTCTCCGTCGTCTCACACGTCGGGATCAGGTCTTGCTTCGTCTCTTTGTCGTCGTCATTGTCTGGTCTTGCTTGCTTGGTCGTTGTCCGGTCTTCCTGGTCTCTCTCTTTGTTATTTCAAACACTGAAACAAAGTTTTTTTACTTTTAGTTTGCTTTTTTAATTTTAGTTTTCTTATTTCTTTTTTCCTTTTTTTTTCTTTTTTTTCTTTTTTTCCTTTTTGTATTTTTATTCATTTTAACTTAAGGGTACTTTTGTCCTAATAGTGAACTGTTTGTTAGAAACAATCAAAATGTTAATCTTGGATATATTTAGAAAAGCCCCTAATTTTATGTTTACTTATAAATTTTACCCTATATATTAATGTATAGGTGGTTGTACACTTGTACTTGTAACCGTGAACGTGACCCCAAAGCATGAAAATCTCAATCTTACTTGCCTTTGAAACTTGTCTCATCGTCGTCTTTGTTAATTTATCGCATTAAATATCCCCACCAAATCATTAATTTCTTTTTAGAAATATAATGAACCCTCCAATCTCCATTGAATCTTCCATCATCAACTCAATCTCCAATGTTGAATCCGTTGAACTATCCATCCAAAACCTAATCAAAATCAATTCAAGAAGGTCTAAATGGAAACTCTTTTTCAACCCCATTAAAGACCAAAACCTGAACACAGTAGCTTCATGGAGAAAACAACTAGCAAGTTTTGTAGAATCAACCCCAGTTGGAGTGATTTCGATTTTGCTGCTTGTTTTGGATCTCATCATCACTGTCTTTGAACTTTCATCCTCTCTAACATTTTCTTGCACGCCAAACAAGAAACATGACCACCCAGAAAATGTATGGTATCACTGGGTGGGAATTGCAATTCTAACGTTACTTTCGGGTAAGACGGTGGCTCTAGTGGTAGGGTTGGGTGGTGCATTCTTCAGGCGGCCGGGTTATGTAGTTGATGGTGCAGTTGTGATTGGGGCGTTGATTTTGGAAGGATTTATTGAGAGAAAGGGTGGTGGGTTGCTTGTGGTGGTCTGTTTGTGGCGCGTTGTGAGGGCCGTAGAGAGTGCTTTCGAGTTGAGCGATGAGGCCATTGAAGCTCACATTCAAGGTTTAATATGGCAGCTTGAAGCTCTGCGGGAGGACAATGTCAAACTTAGAGGGATCATTGCTGAGAAAGATGAGATTATAGAGAAACTCCAACAAGACTTGGATCGTTGTAAACATCATTGTCCCGATTCATTACAGTAATTGCGTTAGAAATTACAATCTGATGCGTATTTATACCTACAGTACACGCTTACAATAAATGCCGTCGTAATTGTTATACAATCATAGAAAAAATATATATATTGCTTTTTGTTGTTATATTTGATTATTTTGAAATGTGTATGATATCGAATGGATGGGCTTCTATCCGGATCTACCGAGATCAATCACTTCATGCATTTTCGGATATTATTTCTAGGAGAGAACGGTAAAAGCATACTACCGTATAATTAAGGACATGTATTCTTCAAAGAATGGTGCTATTAGCATACCCCTACCGGTCTATTTATGCCATACTTTTTTAATTATATAGTATTTTTTTTTCCTTTATCGAAATTACCTTAACAGATATATAATTTATGGAAAAAAAATCATATATAGTATTCTTTTACAAAGTAAATCTATTAAAACCCCCACATTCCTTTTCCAAAAAAAAAAAAACTCAGTAATCCGTTTCTTGATTTTTTTTTCTTAACTATTGAACCCTAAAATTTATTTCTTATACACATACAAAATATTATTGAAGAGTCCGAGAAAAAAATTGAAGAATTGTTTGAGAACGATATCAAATATCTGGAAGAATTTGGAGAATGACATAATGCATCTGCACGACAATGATATCAAATATTTACAAGAATTGTCTGAGAATAATTTCAAGCATCCGGAAACAATTCATTCTCTAAAAATAAGTTTGAACTTTACTTTTTCTTAGAATGATATCAAACTTTCGTTATGTTGAAGCAACCTGTTTTTTTTTTCTTTTCCACCATAAAATAAGAAGAAAAACATTAAAAAATAAATAATAAGAAGAAAAAAATAAATCGCTCAATAGAATGTGAGAGAGAGACGTGTACAGACAACGGAGATGAAGTGTATTAATTTTGAAAAATAAATAAAAATAATAGTTTTGAAAATAAATCAAAAAAATTAATAAATATATTTAATTTTATTTAACTAAATCAAAATTTTAAAAAGTGACATAAATAGACCGATAGGGACAACATGCTTCTTCAAAAACTATTAACTATAATATTGTTGAACTCTAAATGGTAGCTAGAATATCGTATTTATAACCTAAACTGAACGTTTACCTTTATAGCATTTCTATCATTTAAGGTTGCAGAGAATCGTTTTTTATTACAAGATGATTTACTTTATCCATAAGATGCTTTTCTATAAATTGCTTAAAAAACTGTCATCCATGAAAATCAAATATTAATATTAATCTCTGATCTCTTATCTCTATGAGCACGAACAAAGGGTCTATTTTTAGATTTTTGGTGAGGCCTCTAAAATGTCCGGCCCGCCCTGCTCTTAATTTTAATTTACTACAAAATGAGAAACTTTGATATCTGATCTGATAAGTACATATATATTCCCTTCATTGATCAATAATTCAATATGTATACAAGAGTACTTTGTGATTTGAATATAGCAACTAGCTTACAATGTTTCTCTTTGTAAAGAATACAAAAAGGGACTCTTTATATTTAAATATTTATTACAATTTAGTGATTTACAATTTACAAATCAAGAATAAAGGGGTTCGTGACTTCGTGCAGATGTTATAGTGCAACAGACTTACACCTGATGGGCTTCAAAGTGGGCATATTGGACCTGGAGTACAGGGCCATAAAGCCAACCTTATTGAGCTAGAGTCAGGCAAAGACCCATTTATTCATTCAAGCGAAACCAATCATGGGGTTTATGGGCCGCAACCCATCACCACGGATTTAAAGATTGGAAGGCAGAAGATACCCGAAGAAAGACCCTCACCCGAAACCAGTATTTTGGATAAATGGAAACGGGTCAGACAAGTCGTTTGTAAAGAGGGACCGAAGATAGTTCTGGGAGAAAGATTAAGGAAGAGAAAGGGAGATAGCTCGATCATAGGAGAGTGTAAGCGATTAAGGGAGGAAACCGAGACTCCGGGAAGAGGGTCGACCGAGAGCAGCAAGCAAAATGCAGACTATAGTGACAGAAGTCCACTCTTATCTGTGGGAATTTCGCCGGATACCTACAGCGATGGCAAGTCTATTGAGGAAGGTAAGCAGATACTGGTACATAGTGATAAAAGGGGGATAAATAAGAATGATGAGGGGTTGGATTCGCAGAAGGGTATGATCAAAAGCGTCATCAGTATTGTTACCCAGGGAGGGGTTTCGGTGCTGTCACATGAAGATGACCATTCACAAATATCGGCCGGCCGGTCTCTATCGGCCCGCCGAACACAATGAAAATCTTCGTGTGCAACGCTCGGGGGCTGGGTAGCTCTCGAGCGTTCAATTGCCTGCGTTCTCATATGCAGGAAGTGAAACCAGAGTTAGTCATTTTAATTGAAACTAAGTGTGATCATGCTAAAATGGAAAAATGGCGATTGAAACTAGGTTTTGTGGGAAAATTGGTTGTGGATAGCATTGGTAGGTCTTGAGGTTTGTGTATGTTTTGGTCGGACAAGATTGTTGTTGATTTGCTATCTTATTATATTGCTCATATAGACGTGAAAGTTAAAGATGTCTGTGATAAAGTTTGGAGATTCACTGGTTTCTACGGTCATCCGGACCAATCTCAAAGGAGGCAATCTTGGTCCCTTCTTCACCGACTCGCACGTATGTATAGTTTTCCATGGGTGTGTATGGGGGATTTTAATGACATCTTATGTGATGATGAGAAGTTTGGTGGGGCTAAAAAGAATTGGAGGGTCATGGCCGATTTTAGAGAAAGGATCGAGGACTGCAATCTTGAAGACATGGGATTCATTGGACCCAGGTACACCTGAAGCAATAGGAGGGAGGGTCCAACTGCTGTTTTTGAGTGCCTTGACAGGGGACTTTGCTGTAGATATTGGAAAAATCTCTTCCTTCAGTTTGCGATTAAACATCTTGAGTTTTGGGGCTCTGATCATAGGCCTTTAGTGCTTGATTTTAAGGATGATTCTGATGCAGGTCGTAAGCTGCCTAATTTTATTAATAGGAGATTCTTCTTTGAGGAATTGGATTGATGATAGCGAGTGTAAAGAGATCGTCTACTCTACCTGGGACATTAATAGGTGTGAAAATTGGGTTGTGACTGTTCTGAGGAATATGGATAGCTGTGGTAAAAGTTTGAAGATTTGGAACATCAAAAAAAGAAGGGATTTGCTCGCTAAGCTCCAAAGCAAGAAAGTGGCTCTCAGAAAAGCCACTAACGCGGACGTCCCTGTCTCTTGGAAAGTGGTCAACAAATTGCAGAATGAGCTTGATGAAGTTCTAGATAGGGAAGAAAGATATTAGAGCCAACGTGCCAAAAGGGAGTGGTTGAGAAATGGCGACCGAAATTCTAGGTTTTTCCATTCCAAAGCCTCGGCAAGGAAAGCTAGAAACAGAATTAAGGGGCTTGTTCATGCAAGTGGAAGAAGGAGAGTAGCAGCGAAAGATATGGAGCAAATTGCCTGCCAATATTTTGACATTTTATTTAAGTCTTGTAACCCTTCTAATAGTGAGTTAGCTAAGGTTTGGGATGGGGTAGAAGCGAGACTCAGCAGCCATTCGTCGCGTTCCTTGGATACTATTTTTACTGGGGAAGAAGTGAGAAAGACAGTGTTTGATATGGGGCCTTTGAAAGCTCCTAGTTGTGACGGGTTCCCGGCCACGTTCTTTCACCAATTCTGGGACAGCATTGGCCATAGTGTCATCAGGGCAGTGCTTGAAAATTCTCAATGATTGTGAATCGGTGGAGGGCTTCAACAAGACTATTATTACCCTGATTCCGAAGATCAAAAACCCGGTAAAGATGGAAGATTTCAGGCCTATCAGCCTTTGCAACGTGATATACAAGATTATCGCCAAAACTATCTCTAATAGGCTTCGTCATGTATTGGGCGACGTTATATCCGAAACCCAGTGTGCTTTCGTCCCTGGTCGTCTAATTTCTGATAACACTATCGTTGGTTTCGAATGTCTCCACAATATGAAGCGACGGAAGCGAAAACATGGCTCTATGGCGATTAAGTTAGATTTGTCCAAAGCGTATGATCGGGTGGAATGGAAATTTTTGGAAGGAATGATGAGGAAGATGGGATTTTCTTCCAGATGGATTAATTTGATTATGAACTATGTCACCTCTGTCTCCTACACTATCCAGATCAATGGTAACATGCACAAAAATATCAAGCCAACCAAGGGTCTCCGACAGGGCGACCCCTCTCGCCCTTTATGTTCTTGTTTTGTGCTGAAGGACTAACTACTCTCATTCGGAAAGCACAAGATTACGGAACCCTTACTGGTTTCAGCTGTTGCAGAGGTGCTCATGTTATCACCCACCTCTTCTTTGCAGACGATACCCTTCTTTTCACTCGTGCTAATGAAGAGAATTGCTTGACTGTTAGAACTATCCTTGATGTTTATGAGAGGGTTTCGGGTCAGACAGTCAACCTCAACAAATCTGCCATTTGCGTGAGTCCCTCTATCTCGCATTCTAATGGACGCAGATTGGCTTCGTTGGTCGGTATGAACTTTATGGAGTGTCACGAAAAGTACCTGGGGCTTCCTTGCTTTTCTGGGAGAAGTAAAAGGAGTTTGTTCTCTAACATAGTGGATCGAGTTTGGGGGAAGATTAAAGGTTGGGGTGAGAAGTTGTTATCCATTGGTGGCAAAGAAATCCTCATCAAAGCAGTTATTCAGGCTGTTCCTTCTTATGCTATGTCAATGTTCCGTCTCCCTAAAGGCCTTATTCACGAGATCCATAGGCTGTGCGCCAGATTCTGGTGGGGAAGCAATACAAACCAGAAAAAAGATGCATTGGTGTACATGGAAACAGCTGTGTAGGCCTAAAGGTGAAGGGGGCTCGGTTTTCGTGACTTGGAATCCTCTAATAGTGCCCTTTTGGCCAAGCAAGGCTGGAGAATTATCAAGAAGCCGGAGTCCCTGGATGCGAGAGTCTTAAAAAGTTGTTACTTCAAAGATTTTGATTTCACGGAAGCAAAGAAGAAGTCATCGACTTCTTATGTTTGGAGCAGTATTTGTGGGGCAGAGACCTTCTTAAGGAAGGAATGGGTTGGAGAGTGGGAGACGGAAAATCGATCAAAATCTATACCGATAAATGGCTGCCAAGACTATCTCAGTTTACCATTGTATCACAACCCCTTTTAGGCGTTGATGCAACTGTGGATAGGCTAATGTCTCCCTCTGGGGGATGGAATACCCAATTGATCCAGAATAATTTCCTCCCTGATGACATGAAGAGTATCCTGAATATCCCTATCAGTCCTGGAAATCAAGGTGACAAACTTTTGTGGCACTTTGAGACTAGTGGTAACTACTCTGTTAGAAGCGGTTACTGGGTTGGTCGCGACATAGAGATAAAGCATGGTCCTTCTTCTTCCGGGGATCTGAATCAATGGTGGAAAAATTTTGGAAATTGAACATCCCGGTCAAGATCAAGATTTTTATGTGGAGAGCCTGCCACGATTGGATCCCTACAAACTTTAACATTGCTAGAAGAGGGGTTCAGTCTGATGGATTGTGTGTCGTCTGTAAGAAGGCTTTGGAGACCACCCATCATGCCTTGTGGAATTGCAACAAGCTGAAGAGAATCCGGATTGACTGGAAGTTATAGATTCCGGCTCTTAGTGTGGATACCGGTAATTTTTTAGACTATGTTTTTGATTATTTCTCTAAGATTACTGGGGATAAAAAGGAATTATTCTGCGTTTTGCTTTGGAGAATATGGTTCATCCGCAACTCGTATGTTCATGGATCCACTTCTGTTGATATGTCGGATTACGCTTGGGTGCAGTAAGAAGTTCCTGGATGACTACCACGTTAGCATGGGTAATCAAGGAAAAAAGAATGGTAAAGTTCGGGGTCGCAGTGATGTGCAGACAGGTTGGTGCCCACCCGAAGATGATTTGTTCAAAACTAATTATGGGGTTACTCTTGGCAACAACAATAGCCGCGTTGGTTTGGGCATCATTATTAGAAACTCCGTTGGGGAGGTGATGGCTTGCTGTTCCCAAAGGATAGAGGCGAACTTCAAAAAAAATATTGCCAATCTGATTGCTATCCAAAGAGGGATCCAATTTGGTATTGAGTGTGGTTTAACCTCTAGCAAGATTGAGTCTGACTATGCTACTGTTGTTAATTGGATTAATCAGGGTGAGTTTCGGGACTTAGATTTTGGAACGATACTCTCAGATATTGATGCTATGAGAGCCGCTGACAATTGCTTCTGATTGCTTAACATATCTGCCCAGGTGAACAGAGCAGATATATCTCTTGCGGAGAATGCACTTTTCATCGCTGAAGACAATTTCTGGATGGAGGATTACCCGGTGTGCATTGCTAACATTGTTGAGAACGATAAGCCGGGGTAGTCTTTGTGTGGGACTTTTAGCTCCCCTGTTATGTGTTGTTTTTTCCTTCTGTTTTGGTTTTCTGTTTCTGTTGTGTTGTTTGTTACTGGCAGTTTTGCTGCTGTTCTCGTTTATTCAAAAAAAAAAAAAACCGACTTCTTCCAATGTATTTTAAATGTGATAATAATTAATGATGGCTTGATGTGCATCAGCTAGACTCGGAACCACTAAAAGAAATTTGATTGTTTATAACATTAGCTTTACCGACGTTTAATAAGAAAAATACAATACTTTGATATTGACTGGTCAGCACCTAAGGTACTGACCCCACCAATTAGGATGCGACACGTGGTTTTTTTTTTTTAATATAAAGAATATAAGGAGATAAATGTAAAAAAGTAAAAGAAAAAAGGTCATGTGTCACACCCCAATTGGAAAGGTCAGTACCTTAGGTGCTGACCGGTCAATACTCAAATATTAATCATAAAAAAGAACAATGTTGAAATTTATACTAATTTCTAGATTTATCAAGTAAAATGCAGTAAAAGTTTCGAGGGGATATTTTTTTACATGATATTTTGAAGGGTTTTTTTTCATGGAATTATTTTGTCTTGATTTAAAAAACATTGAAATTGATAAATGACATAATTTCACATAAGTCCTACCTTTTTGGTGATTTGTCATCTTTATAAATATTTTTCCAAATTCATCACTTTACTCCTTACTTTTTCCAAAACTCATCAATTTAGTCAATTTGATCAAATATGTGAAAGTCAACTATTTTAAAACCCATGAAAATACACTTTTACCCTTATTACTATTTAATTTAACTAAATTGATTATATTAGCTTTAAATTAAAATGAAAAACAATAAAATTCTCAATAATAAAATCTTAAATAAATATATTACAAAAAACTTAAATAAATAATAATAATAAAATCCATTAATTTTTTCTTATTTTATACTTTTTTCACAATGGATATTTATTTAGCTAAAATAATTATCTTAACTTTAAATGATTTTGAAAAACAATAAAATTATTAATAATAAAATATTAAATAAATAGATTACAAAAAAAAATTATTTAAAAAAATCATTTAAAACTAAAATAATCATTTTAGCTAAATAAATATCCATTATGACAAAAGTATAAAAAAAATGAATTTTATTATTATGATTTATTTAATATTTTTTGTAATATATTTATTTAAGATTTTATTATTGAGAATTTTATTATTTTTCATTTTAATTTAAAGCTAATATAATCATTTTAGCTAAATTAAATAGTAATAAGGGCACCAGTGTACTTTCACAAGTTTTAAAATAATTGACTTTCACATATTTGGTTATATAGACTAAAGTGATGAGTTTTGAAAAAAGTAAGAACTAAAATAATGAATTTAGAAAAACATTTATAAAGTCGATAAATCACCAAAAATATAGAACTAATGTGAAATTCTGCCTTGATAAAAATCTTTGATTTAAAAAACGTTGAAATTGATTATCATTTGCAACATTTATAAAATGTTGTAATGGTAAAAATAAGCTGACGTTTTTCACTATATTTGGTTTCTCTGTGCTGAAGGGTCTTCACTTAATATCTCTTTACAATTTTATCACTCTCAAGCTCTAGACAACTATGACTGCGTCGCTGCCCCCATCAACACTTTCGGTACACAAACAATTAAACTCTCATTCATAGGGCCGGGCCTAAGATTTTAGGAACTCGAGGCAAATTATAAAAATTGGTCCTCAGGCAATCCATGTAATTTTAGTATTACGCTATCTAAACAAATGAGAATTTTGTAAATAAATAGATACGTATTCAATCCACTTTTGTGCTATTTCTTTTGCAAGCCATGAGTTCACAACAGCTATTGTTCAACAATACACAAGTCCAACTACACAAGCAATTAGGATCTTTAGAACAGTAAAGAGTAGCAGATTATTTCTAGAATACAATGCTATCTACTTATTTTCTGCAATGATGATGTTGTATACTACATATTACACTTGTTCAACTGAAGTTTGAAGTACATCATAAAACTAACCCTACAGCAAATAGATCAAAGAATTCTTCAATACACAGAAAGTTCTATCGGAACAAATTCAAATACCTGCAAATCTTCTTTCCACCAATTCTATCATATACTTGTAAATATGATGAAACTCTCACAATCCTCTTTAAATTTCTCCCACAACCAAACGGCTAACAGTTATCAATGGACAGAAAAAAACACCAAATGATCATTTATCATAGAGACTAAAAAGATAGCCTGTAGCAGTTGCGAGTTCAATCAAGTGAAGACTGGGAATTAGAAGGCCAACGGTTATACAGTTTTAATGCCACAAGAAAAACTCTATTCAAGGTCTTACTAGCAGGGTGGGATGGAAACCTGAAGCCAGCAACCAATCATATTATATACACAATCACACCAACTTTCCAAAGGGAAATCTAGGTAAAATTTAACCAATAAAAGATTTCTCTTCAACTTATCTACCCTTTATCAAGAAAGTAAATTCCGACCCTTCTCTTTAATCCAGTATTTAATTTGATGAAAGTAATCACAAGCATCAAGTATCTTAACAGACAAACAGTCCTACTACGTAAATAAGGCACAGACCTTCATGTACACAACTAAAACTATCTATTTAATAAAATGTGACATGAAGAATAGTTACAAACAGAACAAAACAAAAACACAACGTTAAAGCAGTTACTTCGAATTCATATACTAATTTTTCAGCATATACTTCTAAAGATCGATCTTGCATCAAATGTATTACAATAGCCAACCGCATTTTTACCAATGTAAAGTTAAAAAAATTCTCTAATATATCTTTATAAAGGGCATCGTGAACAAAAGCCCATTATATTTCAACAAAAGATTTAGGATTCCTCAACCATCTAATAAGTTCAATTCTATCCTTTTTAATCATATATTCATGCAAGAAAACAGAAAGTTCATCGTTTACCCCTCTTGCCTCTAAGAATTGACCCAATGTCCTCCGAAGCTCACCGCTCAATTTCCTGTAACCATCAAACAAATACTCACAAACTAAACAATTTTACAAGAAGAAAATTTCGAAACATTTCATAGTTACAATATATGTATATATAGTCATACCCAAAATGAGGTCCAATGTAAGGCCTGACTAGCTTGTTATCGCGACTACTACTACTACTAAAGGCGTAGACTTTGTGAATTTCCAAAGTGTTTGGCCAGGCAGAGCAGACGAATTCAACTGTTTTAGAACCATCTGTCTTGGAAATGTCAACTATAACGCTAATGTGAAGACGCAAATCTTCACCGGTGGCATCGTCTCCGACTCTAGGAACAGACACGCACCCATCAAACATGGTAGCTTCGATTTTGATATCTTCGCTGTCTCCGAATTTCCCAACCATTATCATCCACAGCTCTCCCGCTCGATCTTCGACCGCGAAGGAATTGAATTTCATAGCAGGCTACATAATTGCAAGATATTAACTTACATAAAGGGAATCAAACAGAAAACTAAAAAAAAATGTGGAAATACCTGATGGGGAGGAGCATAATCGGACTGGTAGTCAATCTCAGATTTGAGGATTCTGAGAATGTTAGCTTCGAAGGGCGATTTGGTAATAACGCCAGTCGAGTAGGGTCTGGACCAGAAGAGAAATGCGGAGGTGGGAATTCGTGATTGGACAGAAGGTAATTTGTGACTGTGATGACATTGCAGCCAGTGGAATTGGTTGTGGAAGATGAAGAGGACAAAATTGTTCTCCGAGCAGAATGGATCAAGCGAGACATGTTCTGACTTACTGGAAATTTGAAAAACTATTAGGGTTAAAAGAACGACTGCTAGGTGCACTCGCGTGG
This sequence comes from Dipteronia sinensis, assembly GCA_033220585.1. NCBI lineage: Eukaryota > Viridiplantae > Streptophyta > Magnoliopsida > Sapindales > Sapindaceae > Dipteronia > Dipteronia sinensis. Next base: position 23,601,210 of record CM065642.1, read on the forward strand.
AACAGCGAGTGAACGAGTCGTCACTTTTCAGATGGACAAATGTCCATCTGAGTGGCATTTTTGAAGTTAAAACAAAAAGAGAGGGTAATCATTCATGGCAGTTTTGTAATAAAGTTAAAATAAAAGGAAAGTATCATTTTCCCCCTGACTTTTACCCTAGTGTTAAGACGAGGACATGGTTTGGCCATATTGGCCGGTCTCCCCCCTCAAATGGAAAGAATGTATTATATGCCTCTTCTGTTACATTTTCCATCCATTAAATGTATTATATACCCCTTCTGTTAACTTTGCTCCATGTAATTACCATTTTATCCTCAAAATATTCATTAAATAAATAATATATTAAAAAAGAGAAAACAAAAAATAAAATAAAAAAAATTCAAAAAAAGATGGATCTCCACTGTTCATCTCAAAGATGGACGATGGAGATATTTGTTTTTAATTTTTATTTAAATTTAATAATAAAAAATTAAAATAAAAGAATTTAAAAACAAAAAAAAATTAAAAAAAATAAGATATGGATAGTGGATCTCCAGATCTTTTTCCAGAAATCATTATCATCAACAACAATCAACACCACCCAGAAATCATTATCATCAACCCAATTTTTTTTTTCTTCCAGAAATCACGCCATTCATTATCATCATCATCACTTCTTTCTCTTTCAATAGACAAAAAACTCAACAACAAAAAAAGAAAATTTTAAAAAGGAAATCAAACCCATTCAAATTCATCTTCAGCCCAGAAACCAAGCACACACCATCACCATCACCATCATCAGTTCATCACCATCATCGGTTCACCATCACCACTACTACATCACCACCGCCAAACACCTAGAAGCGACAGCGAGATGAGATCGAAGTGAGAGATTGAGATGAGAGAGAAGATAGTTCGATGAGATCGAACTCAAACTAGAAGCGACGGTGACGAGAGCGATGACCAGAAGCTCGATCGTCGCTTGAACTCACCGGCACGAACAGTCGTGGCGACGACGAGGACCACCAACGCCTTCTCTCTCTCTCTCTTCGTTTGACAATGGGTGTTTTGTTTGGTTTGGGGGTGGTTGTTGATGGTGTGTTTATGGGTGGCTAGGGTTTGATTTGTGGTGATGATTATGAATGATTTGGTGTGATTTGGAAGATATGAATTTAGGTAATAAATTTTTTAGGTAATAAAAGAGAGAGAGGCGTTGAGAGTGAGGGGAGAGAGAAAGAGATTAAAGTTAGGTTTGTTTTTATTAATTTTGTTTTTGGTTGATTCTATTATTTAATTTAATTAAATTTATTAATTTAAATGCATTTAATATACATAATATTATTTTATTTTATTTTTTTAATTTCTGTTTTTAAAGTTTAATTTAATTTCTTTTTTTAATATGGTCAATGACGTTAATGTCCTTCCCATTTAACGGTCAACTGCCCAAATGGATGGAAAAGGTAACAGAAGGGGCGTTTTTAACGTTTCTTAGATTTTAGGGGGGAAAACGGCCCATATGGCCAAACTCTGTCCTCATCTTAACAATAGAGCAAAAGTCAGGGGGGAAAATGATACTTTCCCTAAAATAAAAGGACACGTGTCATCCTTACACAGAGTGAGTGGACACTCGCGAGTGACTCTAGCATTTTCCAAGAAACAATCAACAATGATTGATTAGGATCGGATTGGACTGCCCTATACCCGTAACCTGGTTCGCATTATTAGTCCCAAAAGTCCGAATCCGACCCATGCCTCCAACTGATTTTGAACCCTAACCCAAACCTGATTGAGGTTGGTACTTAGGGATAGGCATTTCCCCCATGGGACCCCACCCCCATTTAAGGGCAAATGTTTCCCCCAAACAGGGTTTGGGGGTGGGGGAACCTACCCTCACCTCCATTTTCCCATTCCTCTATTTCTCTTAATGGGGGTGGGGGATGGGGCCCCATTTCCCTATATATTTTATATTTTAATTTTTAATTTTTTTAAAATAACTTTAATTCTATAACTCATTTACTCTCTATCCATTTCCTCATATATATATATATATATATATATATATATATATGTGTAATACTATATTACTATAGTTATTTGCATTAATTTTGGATAACACTAAATCAATTATATATTTAGATTATTTATTTGGATTGGATATCGAAACTGTGTGAATCAAACAATTGGAATGATCGAATTTCGAATACCGAATTCTAAATTTCGAATACCAAATTCTAAATTTCGGATTTCAGATTGTAAAATATTAGGATTGAAAATGAAGGACGGGGGTGGGGGTAGGAGATTTGATCGGTCTATTTATATACATATTTTAGGTCCTCATTTCCTATTATTTACGCTTTGTTCTTGAGTGAAATTAGGTATTTTATGTGTTTGTTGAGCAAGTGTAGGTCACATTTCCTTAAAAGAGGTGTTCGTTAATTTTTCCAAGAAAAGGAGTCTAAAAGTGAGAAAAGGGGCAAATCTGTGAATTACCGCTGTGGAGGTTGCTTTCCATGCACTGCATAAATCGCGGTCCATCGAGCGCTGAAGATCAGTAAGTACTCGTTTGTTACCCGCGGTCTATACCGCTTGACAAGAAGTACTTCAGTCGCGGTCCATCGAGCGCTGAAGATCAATAGGTACATTGCTGCACAGACCGCGGTTCAGGCATGAGTCCGTTAAGCGGTATGGAGAGCGGTCGTGCACATTCCTTGTTTTTGGCGGAGATCTTGAAGCCCTAATTTTTGGAGATCATATAAATACTTCTTATTGAGAGTTAGATAGGACTTTTACTACTTTTCTACATTTTCTTTTATTCCTAGAACAACAACACACTCATCCATCTTTACACATTGAAGATTTGAAGACGAAGAAGATTACAATTGAAGATCTTAATGGGTTTTATCTTTTCTTTCTCTTCTCTTTTTATTTTCAACATGTGTAACTAATCCCATAACTAGGGAATCAATGTGAACCTTTTGTGAATGCTCATATATGGATTAATTATTATTTCATCAATTAAAATTCTTGATTTATTCATTGTTCTTAATTGCTTGATCCTCATTAGTTTTAATATTTATTCACACCATAGACCAAGGGTGAATAACTATTTGGCATGATTTTAGGGTTAAGACTATCTGAGAATTAGGGTTAGAGTATAGACCAAACCTAATCTTGATTAATGCTCTTTTGAATGAATGAATTTTATCTTTAGCATAGGCCAAGCAAAGTATAGAATTTGGTTCTTAATTCTTGCGCTTAAAGGGTTTCCGATCACTGTTCATACCATAGACCAATGGTGAATAGTGGTTGGGAGCACGTGACTCATCCCATGACCATACGGTAATAGTCACATTAAAGACAAAGAATGAACCCTAGAATTGATTGAATCTTGTTTACAAATTAATTCCATATATCGAGTGTTCATAATTGGGGATCATTGATAACCTAGTGCTTTCCTTCTATTGATCACAAATACCATTCTTTTTAATTGCTTTCTTAATTTAGTTTAGTTTAATTCAAATCTCAAACAAATATTTTGTTACTTTTAGTTTAACTTTAATTAGAATTAGTTTTAATTATTAAATCTCTTTTCCTCGTGGGAACGAACTTTCCTTGCCGTTGTGCTTATCCTCACGATTCGTGCACTTGCGAGTATAGTTTTTAATAACACGATTTTCACCACCAAGTTTTTGGCGCCGCTGCCGGGGAAAAGTTGAATTTATTGGTTAATTCTAGTTTTAGTTTTAGTTAATAGATTTAGTCTAGCTTAGGTAGTCGTGTCATTAATTTTTAGATTTTTTAGTTTTTATTTTTATTTTATTTTATTTTTGTAGTTTACTGTGTGTCTGTCTTTGGTTACAGGGTTTCAACGGTGAATGCAAGGTAGAAGATCACTGCAAGGAGAATTACTACCGTTGAACGACAACATTGATCGTATTAGACTGAGAGCAATGGCAGACGATGGAGATCGCAACATTCAACAGGTTCCAGATCCACCAGCTGTACTTATCAAAACCATGAAGGATTATAGTAGGCCTTTTGTTGACAACCATCCTTTGTGCATCGCACTAGATGAGGCAGCACGAAACTATGAGCTGAAGAGCTTCCATTATAATTTGCTGCCAGCTTTTCATGGTCTACCGAATGAAGATGTGCTCAAATTCCTCAGAGAATTCTATACAGCAATTCAAGCCTTTCCAAACAATAGGGTGACAGAAAACCAGCTGCGTATGAGGTGTATTCCATATGCCTTGAAGGACAAAGCGAAGACTTGGTTGTTGACCCTGCCTCCAGCCTCACTGACAACCTGGGATGAGGTAGCAGAGAAGCTGACTGATCAATTCTATTCTCCTCAGAAAACCAGTGAGATAAGGGCCAAGATTACTAATTTCTTCCAAGGAGACCAATAAACATTCTATGAAGCCTGGGAGCGTTACAAAATGCTTCTTTTTGATTGTCCTCAGCATGGGTACCATACCCACCAACTTTGTCAATGGTTCTATGATGGCCTTAATGACGTCTCAACAGTTTTAGTGAATAACGCTTATGGAGGATCCATGACTGACAAGACACCGGAAGAGTTGCAATCGATCTTTGAAAAATTAGCCAGTAATTCTCATCAAAAGAGTTCTAGGAGAAGGAAGGGAATCTATGAAGTCGATGCTAATACCGGGAATTCAATGCAAATGTCACACATGCAAAAGTCTATCGAATTACTTGTGAACCAGGTAGGACAAATGAGAGAAAATAAATACATGGGATGTGAACAACCAGGGTATGGCATGGAAGCTTATCAAGCAAGAGGTACTGGACCTAATGAAGAGGAAGAGGTTCAAGCCATGAATAATTCAATTCAAGACCTCGGAATGATCCTTTCTCAAATACCTACAATCCGGGGTGGAGAAATCATCCAAATTTCTCATGGAGCAATAATCAAAATACCGGAAATCAATGGGGAAACAACAATAATTATGGTCAGAGACAATACAATGCCGATGCCAAGAATCATGAATATCAATCCAAGAACTCGTCACTGGAAGATACAATGAAGCAATTCATACAGAATATGGATCAGAGATTAAATCAAACTGAACAAATGATCAGAGACTCCCAACAAGATAATAATGTAAGATTCCAAAACATGGATGCGTCTATTCGAAAGCTGGAGACTCAAATTGGACAAATGGTTGAAGCTACGCAAAGGAGCGAACCAGGAAAATTTCCCAGTCATACTGAACAAGCAAAGGCCATGACAGTTCTCAGAAATGGTAAGGAATTAATTAATAATAGACCTGCTGAACTTTCTAATAATTCTACTGATGTTTCAGGTCCTTCTAAAGTAAACATGGTACCAGAAAAAGAAAAAGAGATAGTGGTGGAAAAATCAAAGAAAACACCACTTCTGCATAAATCGCCAAATCCATATGTTCCTCCGGTTCCATTCCCAGGAAGATTGCAAAAGAGCAAATTGGAAAAATCATACAAAGATATATATGACATCCTGTCAAAGGTCAATGTCAATTTGCCTCTATTGGAGATGATCCAGAAGATGCCAGCCTATGCAAAATTCTTCAAGAGTCTTAACACTTACAAGCCGAGGTTTCTAGAGAATCATCAGGAATTCATGGCCGGAAGCGCCAATGTTGTCCTTCAAAAGTCTCTGCCACCAAAACTCCAAGATCCCGGAAGTTTCTACATCAATATTACTATTGGAGGTACCACCTTGGAGAGAGCAATGTTAGATCTTGGAGCCAGCATCAATTTGATGCCCTACAATATCTATGAGCAATTGGGGTTGAATGATCTAAAGAAGACAACCATGTCATTGTTGCTAGCGGAAGGTTCAGTCAGATACCCAAGAGGTTATGTTGAAGACGTACTGGTCCAGGTAGACAATCTTATTATTCCTACTGACTTTGTAATTCTTGACATGGATGAGGGAGCCAAGGAAAGAGGTAGCAAGCCAATTCTATTGGGAAGTCCTTTCATGGCGACTGCAAAGACCTTTATTGATGTACAGAATGGGGAGCTAACAATGACTGTGTTAGATGAGACTGTGGAGTTCAAGGTCTTTGAATCATTGAAATTGCCTGAGGCAGCCGACGATGGCTATTCGGTCGATTGTTGCTCGGTTGAAGTGGTTAATTCTGCAATCTAAGAGGAATTATCAAATGAAAGCCTTGACGAATTACTGGACTGGGTGAAAGACTTCTTCGAAGATAATGAAGAAGAACAACAAGAAGAAGGTATAGAAGACAATGTTGATATTACAGAAGTAATTGCAGAAATTGAAGATGAAATCAACAAGTCCTTGGTGCCATCTACGAGTTCTTCCCCAGCATTAGAACTCAAACAACTTCCTTCTACTCTAAAATATGCTTTCTTAGGAGAGAATGAAACCCTTCCAGTGATCATAGCTTCTGACCTAGATAAGGAAAAAGAAGAGAAGTTACTTAAGGTGCTCAAGGAACATAAAGCTGCAATTGGATGGACTATAGCAGATATTAAGGGAATAAGCCCTTCCATTTGCATGCACAAAATCTTATTAGAAGATGATGCAAAGTACTCCAGAGAGACTCAAAGAAGGCTTAATCCAAACCTGAAAGAAGTTGTATATACTCAATATCTGATAGTAAGTGGGTGAGTCCGGTCCATGTGGTACCAAAGAAGTCAGGAATCACTATTGTTGCCAATGAGAACAATGAGTTGATTCTAACAAGGAAGACAACGGGATGGAGAGTGTGCATAGATTACCGCAAGCTCAACACGGCAACCAAAAAGGATCACTTTCCTTTGCCGTTCATTGACCAGATGCTTGAGCGCCTGACGGGACATGCGTATTATTGTTTCCTGGATGGATTTTCAGGATACAATCAAATTACCATAGCTCCAGAGGACCAAGAGAAGACAACTTTCACATGCCCCTTTGGCACATTTGCATATCGAAGAATGCCTTTCGGGTTATGCAACGCTCCTGCCACTTTCCAGAGATGCATGATGTCAATTTTCTCCGACATGTTAGAGATGTTTATCGAGGTATTTATGGATGATTTTTCTGTTTTTGGCAACTCTTTTGACCATTGTCTTGATAACTTAACTCTTGTTTTGAAAAGATGCACTGAGACTAATTTGACACTTAGTTGGGAGAAAAGCCATTATATGGTTAAATCTGGAATAGTTTTAGGGCATGTTATTTCTGAGAAAGGGATAGAAGTAGATAGAGCTAAAATTGAGGTAATTGCAAAACTTCCACCTCCCACCCCGGTGAAGGGTGTGAGGAGTTTTCTTGGTCATGCAGGTTTTTATAGGCGGTTTATTAAAGATTTTTCAAAAACTAGTCGTCCCCTATGTAATCTCTTGACCAAGGATACTGCATTTGTGTTTGATGATGATTGCTTACATGCTTTTGAATCTCTGAAAAGTAAATTGACATCTACCTCTATAATTATGCCTCCTGATTGGTCCCTTCCTTTTGAATTAATGTGTGATGCATCTGACTATGCTGTAGGAGCTGTTTTAGGACAGCGAATAGATAAACTGCCTCATGTTATTTACTACACTAGTCGTACCTTGAATGATGCACAATTAAATTACTCCACCACAGAAAAAGAATTGCTTGCTGTTGTTAGTGCTTTAGAAAAATTTCGATCATATTTGATAGGATCTAAGGTAATTGTTTATTCTGATCATGCTGCATTAAAGTATTTGCTAACTAAAAAGAAAGCGAAACCGAGATTACTCCGGTAGATCCTTTTACTGCAAGAATTTGATTTGGAAATCAGGGACAAAAAGGGCAGCGAGAATGTGGTGGCGGATCATCTCTCTCGATTAGTAGAAGATGATGAAATAAAAGAGCATACTGAGAACTTACCCATTAATGAGAGCTTCCCAGATGAGCAGCTTCTGAAGGTAGTAGGCAAAGATCCGTGGTATGCGGACATTGTGAATTATCTCGCAAATGGAATCATACCACCTGAGATGAGCTCGCAAGCAAAGAGAAAATTTCTCTCCATCACCAAGCATTATTTTTGGGACGAACCATACCTGTTCAAATTTGGTGTCGATCAAATCATTCTGCGATGTGTCCCTGAAGAAGAGCAGCAAGATGTGCTAAAATTTTGCCACAATCTTCATTGTGGAGGGCACTTTAGTGCTAAAAAAATTGCTCTTAAAGTTCTTCAATCAGGTTTCTTCTGGACATCATTATTTAAAGATGCTTATAGTTTTTGTATTTCTTGTGACAGGTGCCAAAGGACTGGGAACATTGGAAAAAGAGATGAGATGCCATTATCAAACCAGTTGGTTGTGGAAATATTTGACGTATGGGGAATTGACTTTATGGGACCCTTCCTATCTTCGTACGGATATAATTACATTTTAGTTGCTGTGGACTATGTTTCGAAATGGATTGAAGCAATAGCAACCAAGACGAATGATAGCCAAGTGGTGGTGAAGTTTGTCAAGGAGAATATTTTTACCAGGTTTGAGACTCCTCGTGCAATCATAAGTGACGGAGGGAGCCATTTTTGTAACAAGGTTTTTGCCTCGTTAATGAAAAAGTATAGTGTCAAACACAATGTGGCAACTCCATATCATCCTCAGACATCAGGACAGGTTGAAGTAAGTAACCGGCAAATTAAGCAGATCTTGGAGAAGACGGTGCAACCAAATTGGAAGGATTGGTCGCTCAAGCTTAATGATGCCTTATGGGCATATGGAACTGCTTACAAGACTCCAATTGGGATGAGTCCTTACATGATAGTTTTTGGGAAAGCATGTCACCTGCCAGTGGAATTGGAACATAATGCCTACTGGGCCCTGAAGAAGTTGAATTTCAATTTAGATAAAGCTGGAGAAGAGAGGAGTTTGCAAATGAATGAACTAGAAGAATTTTGGAACAATGCCTATGAGAATGCCAAGATATATAAAGAGAGGACTAAAGAACTGCATGATAAGAATATTCGTCGGAAAGAATTTCATCCTGGAATGTTAGTCCTTGTATATCAATCGCGTTTGAGGTTGTTTCCAGGAAAGCTAAAATCGAAATGGATGGGGCCATTCTGTGTTACCCAAGGTTTTCCTAATGGAGCAGTCGAGATTCAGAATTTAAAGAGCGGAAGATCGTTTAAAGTCAATGGCCATAGGTTGAAACCTTATTTGAACCCATCAAATGAAATCCGTACCATTGAATGGATCGTACTCAAAGAGCCGTAGAGCTCTCATAAGTCTTGCCTAGACGTTAAATAAAGCGCTTGGTGGGAGGCAACCCACCCAGGTATTTTCTTTCTTTTCATTTATTTTTATTTTATTTTTATTTTATTTTTTTTTGTCATATAATAGTGTGTGTATCGAGTGCTTGTTAATTTGAGTTGAACATTGTCATTTTATTTTGTTTTGAATTTTATTGACGGATAATGTTAAATTCAGGTTTGGGGGTATCTCGAAGGATTAGTTTTCAAGTTAGAATTGATACTTTTTAATGTGTGCATATTTGAGCTGAACAGAACAGGTCTGGACAGAAGGAGAAATCCTTACCGCTCTACGTACCGCTTTCTAGGCACACTGCCTGGACCGCGGTATTAATAGCATGCGTCTTCTGAAGTTTACCGCCTCATATACCGCTCTGTAGGCATATACCTACATAGTGGTCTGGCGAGCGTGTGCATTCTGACATGTACCGCTGGTTGTACCGTGCCCTAGGCAGTCTGTCTGCACCGCGTGCTACATAGCGTAACATCACTGGAATGTACCGCTTTGTGCACCGCGTTCCAGGTACGTTGCCTGTCCCGCGCTATATTAAATAAAACGGTGCGTTTTGCAGGTTCAGGAGAAGATATTTAGGCATCACCGCGTGGTGTACTGCGACGCAGGTAAGTGACCCGCACCGCGGTAGGGCACAATTTTGTGCTATTATAAAGAGCAGCGCAGCTCGTGGAATTTCAAATTTCCCACAGCAGCTGCGCCCATTCTCTCTTCCCTCTCTTTTCTTTTCTTCTTCCTATACTTCATCTAAATTCTTCCCGGATTTGTTTTGTTTCATTCAAGTAAAGGTATGTCTCTCTCTCTTATGATTTTCTTTTGAATTCGTTTGCTACATTGAATGCAAATAGGATTAATGAGATGTTTTATTGTGTTTCTATGGAATTTGAAGTTCTCATGCACATATGATTAATGGGTTATGAATTAATTGCATTATACATATACATGTATTTGTTGAATTTTGATTTGGATTGTTTTAGTTAATTTAAAATTCCATGAGATGAATATGGAGAGAGAAGAATTGGATTGAATTGATTCAACATTATGTCTTCAATATATGGATTCCGTTTGCCTTTACATGGGAATTACTCAATTTGCAAATTTTACTAACTTATGAGAAGTTATTTGTTTACTTTTTGATGTTAAATTGTGTTGATTTCCTTTTTGATGATGTGGAAGAGGTAATGCGCTCATTGAGTCGAATTGCTGCCGGATTTTTACAGAATTTTTGGCTTAACTTCTTTGTTTGTTTGTTCTTGCACAGATGAGAAACACGTCTTTGGCCAAGCGACCCAGGATCAGTGCTTCTGCGAAAGGAAAGCAACAAGCTATACCGCGTTTGGCCCAAAACAAAGATTTCAAAAGCCATTCATCTAAATATCAAGACCGACCATGGATAATTGAGAAGGGGATAGATGTTTCCAGTTTGGCAGATACTCCTGTCCCTGGGATGGTGGCTGCTCGCCATTGGGCAAGATATGTTGAACGGCCTCCACGGCCGAATAAGAGAGTGGTGGCTGAGTTTTATGCCAGTGTGGTCTCAGAGAGATTTCTGATGGGTGGAGCTGTTTTGGTTCAGGGTGTGTCTGCTCACATTACTCCGGAAGCTATTTCTAAATACTTTGCTGCTCCGAAGGTTCAGGTTAATACCGACCATGGGATTGAATGGATAGAGGAGGTTGATCAGTACATGGGATGATTAGCTGCTGTTCTTCTGATAGATGGTCGAGAGGAGTGGAACCAGATGGTTAAACTGTATCAGCGTGATCTTCGGGTTGATGCAGCCTTTTGGAACATTTTCAGTTCATATTCATTGATGCCGACTCGACATCGGATAGAGTTATTTTATGAACCAGCTAGATTGTTGCATCGTGTGGTATCGAGCCGACCAATCGATATTGGTCGAGTTATATTTCAAGATATTTGTCAGAGTGGGTCCGATGATACCCTTTCAATGGTTTTTCCATGTTTGATTACTGCCTTTTATCGGAATATGGGTATTGATGTGGACACTGGTTTAGAGGAGCAGACACCTACTATGATGGGTCTTACTCATTGGAATAATCTGCTTCATTCTCGCGGCCTTCCCACTATTGGACCGTATAGAGAGAGACGACGTCGCCGTGAGGAGCGTGAGGCACGTGAAGCTCAGACTGCTCATGATGCTGAGATGGAGGAGCAGCTGCAGATTGATGCTGCATCACCTATTCTAGGTGCACAGCCAGGCCATGCACATCCAGATTCTAGTCATTTTGATTTTTTCTTGCAGGCTTTGAAGGACCATATGGATTCACGTTTAGGAGAGTTGGAGGGACGAATGAACCAGCGCTTTGATGGTGTTCAGGCGAGTATTGAGGAGATGCGTTCGATGGTTAGCCGGTTTTCTGTGGCTAGCGAGAGTGGGGCCCCTTTCCAGACTTCTGCTTCAGGGGCAGATTTTGATTCAGGAGATGGTTCTGGATTTTATCAGCCTGATGTCGGAGATGGAACTCCTGTGATGCATTTTCATGATGGGGAACATCGTGACCCAGATTCGGATCAGGGAACCGAAATTCTGCACCTTTCAGACGAGGACGACAGATCATAGAGAGGATATGCATTTCTTTTTCTCGTGTTTTCTTTTGTTTCTTTCAGATTTCGTTGTTTATTTTCTTGTTTGGATATTCTATTTTATGTCTTTCATTTTGGATTTATTTTCTGTTTTTCACCCCGTTTTTGTTTATTGTCACCATTGGGGGCAATGCTGAATTTAGGTTTGAGGGTGTATTTAGAGGTAGGGGGTTAAGTTAAGTTTTTGTTTTTAGAGTCTGTTTTCTTGTGAATTTCCTTGATAAACTACTTTGAATTGAGCCCCGAGATAATATGCATTACTCACTGAGTTTACACTAACGTCTTGCCACTTAGAGTATTACATTGTATTTTTCAAAATTTATGACATGTTCTTGATGTGATAGTGGATATGATGCTTAGTTGGTTTGCCATGATTAATAGTGGAGACTACCCTTGTGAGTTCACTAAGCCAAAAAGCGTACATAAATGATACATTATGAGGGATTTTGTTTCTACTCCTAAACACTCAGTAGGTTCTTAGCATTAGATTTGATCTCTATAGGTTATACATTGAGCATTATAGAACTTTCATCAATAAAAGATTTCACATGTTTATTTTGATCTTGAGTGAGTCGAACCAGTGGAAGTGATGATTAGACTATGTGTGTATGAACCATTTAAAAGGCCTTAACTATTTCCTACCTTTTGTGTGTGCTCCATAGCCCTGTTTGAAGCCAAACACTGAATAAGCCTTTCTTTCTTCACCACATCTACTATAACCCAATAAGCCATAACTTAGCCATACCTTATAACTTGGGATCATGCTTTGAGGAAGTGAAGAAGACGTGATGGTTCTGCATGTGTATATTAGTCGAAGACCATTGAAGGAAGAGCTGCATTCAATCCAAAAGTGTAAGTTTGATATTTGTGAATTTCTATGTAATTATTTGATTCGAAAAATTAAAAAAAAAAGAAAAAAAGAAGAAGAGGAAAGTAGTTAAAGAGAATCAGGGAATAATTTTTCATTAGTGCAATTACGATAATTACATTGCAAAATTGTATCAACTCAAGAGGAGTTTTGTTAAGAAGGAGATGGTGACTTTTGAAGATTTTGACTGAGATGAATGAAAATTTCATTTACAATGAATTCAATGAAGACTACGAAGATTTATGTGAAGCCGGAAGAGTAATTGAAGATTCTCATGGTGTGGTCCTAGGTTCTTGAATTCCTTTTTTCCCATTCTTTCTTAACCTTCACCCAATGGCCCCATTACAACCTTAATGAAAGTCTAACTGATCTACTGGTCCTTGCTATGAAAGTATAAATAATTCATGTGATTATCTTGTTCATAATGCTTGATTCTTTCATGAGATCTTTTGCATACAATTGAGTGTTCTTTCAATTATAAATTCATATGCGATCAATACTTGAATTTTCTTGTGCATAACTTCTATCGCATATGCTTGATGAGTGTATCAGCCTAGGTTCTGTGTGAATTAATGAGTGACATACTGTGAGAATTAGAGTCAAGGCGAATTACATCTATGGCATCCAGTGAAGGCAGCTTCGAAACTCGAACGTTTTGAGTGTGGGCTTTTCATTAAATTGAGCAATGCATTCAGTTTCGTGACTTAACTTTAGTTTTTACTTATTGGTTTTTGCATGCATTGTTTCAATATGGGCACTTTTCAAATATATTTTGGATGACAGGTATTTGCAGGATAACTTTATAGGTTTATAGGTGTTGTACTTAGGAGTTTAAAGGCTTGTAGCATATGCTCAATGCTATCGTGTTCCCTACGAAAATGGCTTAGTTTAGAATTTTGTTTTGGTTTTTAGGTTTTGTTTGTTTTTAAGTATTTTAATTTTATTCTAGTTTTGCTCGAGGACTAGCAAAAGATAGGTTTGGGGGTATCTGATCGATCTATTTATATACATATTTTAGGTCCCCATTTCCTATTATTTACGCTTTGTTCTTGAGTGAAATTAGGTATTTTATGTGTTTGTTGAGCATGTGTAGGTCACATTTCCTTAAAAGAGGTGTTCGTTAATTTTTCCAAGAAAAGGAGTCTAAAAGTGAGAAAAGGGGCAAATCTGTGAAGTACTGCTGTGGAGGTCGCTTTCCATGCACTGCATAAATCGCGGTCCATCGAGCGCTGAAGATCAGTAAGTACTCGTTTGTTACCCGCGGTCCATACCGCTTGACAAGAAGTACTTCAGTCGCGGTCCATCGAGCGCTGAAGATCAATAGGTACATTGCTGCACAGACCGCGGTTCAGGCATGAGTCCGCTAAGCGGTATGGAGAGCGGTCGTGCACATTCCTTGTTTTTGGCGGAGATCTTGAAGCCCTAATTTTTGGAGATCATATAAATACTTCTTATTGAGAGTTAGAGAGGACTTTTACTACTTTTCTACTTTTTCTGTTATTCCTAGAACAACAACACACTCATCCATCTTTACACATTGAAGATTTGAAGACGAAGAAGATTACAATTGAAGATCTTAATGGGTTTTATCTTTTCTTTCTCTTCTCTTTTTATTTTCAACATGTGTAACTAATCCCATAACTAGGGAATCAATGTGAACCTTTTGTGAATGCTCATATATGGATTAATTATTATTTTATCAATTAAAATTCTTGATTTATTCATTAATTGCTTGATCCTCATTAGTTTTAATATTTATTCACACCATAGACCAAGGGTGAATAACTATTTGGCATGATTTTAGGGTTAAGACTATCTGAGAATTAGGGTTAGAGTATAGACCAAACCTAATCTTGATTAATGCTCTTTTGAATGAATGAATTTTATCTTTAGCATAGGCCAAGCAAAGTATAGAATTTGGTTCTTAATTCTTGTCCTTAAAGGGTTTCCGATCACTGTTCATACCATAGACCAAGGGTGAATAGTGGTTGGGAGCACGTGACTCATCCCATGACCATACGGTAATAGTCACATTAAAGACAAAGAATGAACCCTAGAATTGATTGAATCTTGTTTACAAATTAATTCCATATATCGAGTGTTCATAATTGGGGATCATTGATAACCTAGTGCTTTCCTTCTATTGATCACAAATACCATTCTTTTTAATTGCTTTCTTAATTTAGTTTAGTTTAATTCAAATCTCAAACAAATCTTTTGTTACTTTTAGTTTAACTTTAATTAGAATTAGTTTTAATTATTAAATCTCTTTTCCTCGTGGGAACGAACTTTCCTTGCCGTTGTGCTTATCCTCACGATTCGTGCACTTGCGAGTATAGTTTTTAATAACACAATTTTCACCAGCAAGATTCTCCCCCCAAACACCTTCATCCTTACTTCTCCCAAATGGGGTTTAGTGTCGGGGGTGGGGGAAGGTTTTAGGAACGGGTGTGCGGGTGGAGGAACCCTCCCCCGCCCCTATACGTCCCTACACCTATACCTATTGTACCACATACCCAACTAGAAGGATTGCGATTTCTCAGGTGATAGATTATTTGGTGTGGCCTCACACTAGGGAAGGCAGTGTTTCTTGTAAGGCGGCTTACTCTAGGATGTTTCATGACATCCCACAGGTCCCCTGGTAGAGGGACGTTTGAACTCGCTATATCCCTCCCTCCCGTTCGATTCTGTCTTGGCGGCTTTTACTTGATAGACTCCCCACAGAAGATCGTTTGTGCAGGTCCGGGTTTCAATTAGCTTCCAGGTGTAGTGTTTGTGGTGCCAGTTCAAAATCAGTGGATCATCTTTTTATAAAGTGCCCTCTTGCTACAGCTCTTTGGGAGACAGTTTTCTTTGCATTTCAGAGGCGTGTTTCCGCAGACACTTGGGGTTCTTTTTTCAGGCAGGCCATGTCTGTTTCTTTCAGTGATCAGATTAGGGTTTTGTGGAGAGCTGCTATTCATGCTGTGGTTTGGAGTGTGTGGTATTCCCGTAACCAGTAGATTTTTGAAGGAAAATCTATTGATTTCAGGGCGGCTTTATCTCTAGTGTGGCGCTCTGTTTATGATACTAATCGTTTGGGGATCGGCTGTATGCGTAGCTGTGTTGATGATCTACTGATTCTTCGTCAGTTTGGTCTCAGTGGTCTGCCTGGTAAAACTCCGGTTATTAGGAGTGTGGTTTGGTCGCCCTAGGTTCCGGGGTGGATAAAGGTTAACAGGGATGGTGCAACTTTGGGTTCGCCAGGTGGGGGAGGTTGTGGGGGTGTTTTTAGGACTTGCAGATCTTTTGTTAAGGCCTGTTTCGCGGTCCCCCTTGGTCAGGTTTTTGCTTTTGAGGTTGAGCTCCTTGCAGCTTCTTTAGCCATCAATTATGCTTGGAATTTAGGTTGGCATAGGATCTGGCTCGAGAGTGATTCTTCTTATGTTGTCCAGCTTCTTTCGATTAGGTCTAATCAGGTTATTTGGCTTGTTCATCAAGCTTGGCAGCGCTGCATTCATCAGATCTCGCATATGGAGTTCCAGGTTTCTCATATATTTAGATAAGGTAATCAGATGGCGGATGCTATCTCTAAATACGCTTTGGATCTTTCTTCTGAATCCTGGTGGTCTTCCACTCCTTCGTTCCGTTCTTCGCTTGTTGGTAATGACTGTATATGGGTAGAGAATCGTTTAGGTTTTCCTAACTTTGTTTTTCTTGTGTGGCTTGCGTGCCTTTGGTTATTTTGGAGCTGCTTCCTCTGGTTTGGGATGTATTGCTATTACTTTTGTTACTATTTTTATTTATTAATATATTTCTAGATACTGCCTAAGGGTTTTTCAGCATATGATCGTTTGTGATGCTTTTTCCCCTTAGGTCAGTCCAATTTCAACAACAAAAATGAACCTTAGCTATTATTTAAAAAATAAATAACTATTGAATTTCAATACCGGTTTTACTCTATAGTCTATGTATGTCAAATTCAAGTAAAATTTCCTATACTAGATCATATTTTAGAGTTGACGTTATACATTAATATATAAATTAGAGCAAACATATAAAATTGGATGTTATATATGTGATATTAATAGGAACAATTTGTTATTAATTTAGTACACATAACTATATCAAAATCCAAAGAAACCCTCCCGATTTTAAAGGGAACTATCAACTTCAACTTTTTACCGAAAGTTAAAATGATTATCAAAAGCAAATCCATGGCTTACATATGTAAAATCTCACAAGTAAATGAAGTTAAATTACCATTCAATAAACTTGAAAAGCACCAAAAATCCTTCAATCAAACCAATCATAATATACTGTAGTCTGTATACTCAAGAGTTGACAACAGATTTCAAACTAAAAAAAAAAATCGGTTAAATTCATAAACTTGAACGATCAACCAACAACATCATTCAGTTCTTTCCTTTTTCAAAAAATAGCAAGATTTTCTATTTTCAAACTAAACATCTAGACATGTGTGTTATGCTGTGTTTGGTTTGAGATTTTCTCAGGAAAACCAGATAAGAAAAATGAGAGAATTAACGAGAGAGATAATGAGCTTTTGAGAAGAATTTGGAAAACTGAATTTTTATTGAATTTTTCACTAAATGATTTACAAAGCTCTTGAACACATATATACTACACAGTTTGACTAAGATTATCACTCTGACGTGGTAGCCTTTCATTGGTTCTTCAATGTTTGACATGGATTGCTTACATCAACAAACACTATCAACCTTATTGCAAACAAACACAATCTCAACTTTCCCGCCAACTCTATCTTTCAATCACCTGTATTATTTCTGTTGACCTCTGATGTGCTTGACCATCACTACATTTACATTCCCTCTCAAACTTACTGGCATATCTATAACTGTGAGTTTGTCTCTTAAATATTGAAATCTTGACGTAGGCAATGCTTTTGTAATGATACCAGCTATTTGATCAATTGAAGGTATATGGTTCACAACTAATGACTTTTGCATGATCTTCTCACGAACAAAATACAAGTCTAACTCTATGTGTTTTGTTCTTGCATGAAGAACTGAATTACCAGCCAATGCTATTGTACTAAGGTTATCACACCACACTATTGGTGATCTAGAATGAGTGACTTGTAACACATTTTATAGTGACTGTAACCAAGTTATTTCAGCAACAACTGTAGCCAAACTCATTTATTCTGCTTCTGTAGAGGGGTTGGTTTGGCAATTTGCCACCCCTCTTCCCCTTTGATCCCGTTCGTGCACCACTTGCATTCTTCGACAGTTCTCTGGCCTCCGAACTCTGAATTCAATCCGTTTTTGGATTATGAACAGTAACTCTTTCATGTATATGGACGTCAATGAAACATTGACAAAAAATATGGAAATCAACTCGATATACGAGAATAAAAACCATGGACAATAAAGACACGAAAAGTTTCGTAACTTCCATCTCGGAACTTGAAAACTAATAAATGAGTAACTAAAATGTTCATAACTTAATAAGGAACAATATGAGAACATATTCAAGTCTGATATCACTAAAACATAAACAAATAAATACAAGAACACACAAGTATGACATTTCCTATATATAGTCCTAGAACATACTATTTTACAAAATTTGTCAATTTAAATCTAATGCATGTTGTCACGGGCTTAGAGTTTGCGCAGCACACCCGTGCGACACTTAGGCAAATTCTGTGAGAATGTTACTAAGTAAGCCTTACAAGAGAGATTTGAGAGAAGAGAGTAGAAGAGCTTGAATGGGAAACAAATATTGTATTGCTATGAAGGAAGCTTTACAATGCTTTGGATGCTAGAATACTTGAGTTTCTAGGATGAATGTACGAATGAGAGGAGCTACCTAGTTATAGTTGTCCACCTCCTCAATGGATGGTTGGGATTAATTTGATCCAATGGTGGAGATTAAGTCTCCAGAATATTCTACACCTAACTAGAATGCTCTACATGTATTTACATGCCTTTGCAAGATTCTAGATTATTCTACACCTATCTAGTTAAGTACAAGAAGGTTGTAGAGATGGTTGAATTGCTAGAGACTTCTAAAAGCTTGACCAATTCTGGAATTGTGGAGAAGTCTCTAGATTCTTCCAGAAGCTTGGCATAGTTGTAGCCTTTGTTGGGCTCTTGGGCCTTGTAACTTGCGGGCTGTGACAATGTGCATACAATAATATGTTTTTGTGTATGTGTCATGCCAATTGAGCACACGATGCAGGGACACATATGAATGTAATTTGTGTGTGTGTGTATGTGTGTGTGTGTGTATGTGTGTGTATGTGTGTGTGTGTGTGTGTGTGTGTGTGTGTTACGCCTTGCAACAGGAAAAAGAATCTCGATACCTTAGCATCCAAGTAAGCACTTTTCATCTTGAAGACGAATTTTACATGAGAATTTGCTTTCCTTCTTTGAACATCATATCAAACACGAACCACCTAAGAAACTAATCAATACAAACAAAGAGAGTTTTGTTATGTAATTAAACCAACACAAATCTAAAACCTAACAGCATGAAATGACAATCCATGTTCACTGCATAAGCAATGTCAGGTCTTGTTATTGTCACATACTACAATCCTCGAACAATGCTTCTATAATATGTTACTTTATTAATAGGATTTCCTCTATGCACTGAGAGTTGGCTGCTAGCATTAGTAATCATAGGAGAAAGAAGCGGCCTGGCAGTCTCCATACCCGCATTCTTAAGCAAATCTATAGTATATTTGTGTTGAGATAAGTGAATACCTTCTGACATGTGTTGAACTTCGATCCCAAAAAAGTTGTGTAACTGTCCTAAGTCTTTCAAGGCAAACTTCTTGTGTAACTGACACACAAGTTGATCAATCTCTTCCTCATTATCACCTATGACAATGATATCATCAACATAAACTAATATAATGATCACACTCTTTTCTGTAAACTTGCAAAATAAAGAATTGTCTGCTCTTGATTCAGAAAACTGAAAATGAACAAAGGCTTGTCTAAATTTATCAGACCAGTGCCTAAGTGCCTGTTTTAAACCATATAGTGCCTTGTGCAACTTGCATACAAGTTGAGGATTTTCACTCTCAAGACCAAGAGTCTAGCTCTTGTAGACATCTTCCTCAATCTCACCATTGAGGAAGGAATTGTTGACATCAAGTTGCCTCAACTTCCACCCTCTAACCAATGCAATGGAGAGAACTATTCTAACAGTGGCATGCTTTACTATAGAACTGAAGGTTTCACTGAAATCGAAGCCAACAACTTGATAGAATCTTCTTGCTACTAAACGTGTCTTGTACTTCAAAAAATAGCTGTCTAGATTCTTTTTGACTTTGAACACGTACTTGCAGCCAATAACTTTCCTTCCATGTGGAGGAACAACCAAACTCCATGTTTTGTTTCTTTGCAAAGCTTCAAACTCCTTTGTTATTGCAGTAAACCAATTAGAATTTGCATAAGCTGCATGTACTGAAGCTAGTTCAACATCTTCTAACTCAGAAAGTTAAGCCTTTGGTTTGTAAACACCATTCTTTGCTCTAGTGACCATATGATGTACATTAAAATTTCTAATGGGTGATGAAGAAGCTTGAATGTTTGCAAATATTGGTGACTGTCTAGAATCACTATTGAATTATGATGCTGCTATAGAATTGCATGTAGGTTGTGATAAAGTTGTTTGAGCTGCACAATCAACATCTACTGGTCTAGAGCTATCATAAGAACCATTATGAAAAGAAGATGCAATAACGGGTGGGAATAACTCAAGGTTAGATGGTGCTGAACTTTATGAAGAGACTATTTTAAAATCTATTGCAAAGGGAAATTTTTTTCATCAAAGAATTCGGCCACCACTAGTCCTACAAGGGTTAGGATTCTTGAATTGATAGGAATTAGGGAAAAGGATAATTCCTTTTCAAGTAAGGAAATTCACCAACCCTAGATTTCATATTCAATGAATTCGACCAACCCTACTTGGTGAAGGAGAAAATTCGGCCAACTTATAAATATAAGGTTATGAATTTTCGGCCACTAAGAAGCAAAATAGAGAGAGATTTTTATTTGTTTTGAAAATAAAAATCCTACTCTATACACATAGATTTTCGGCCAAGAGAGAAAATGAAAATAAGTTCTCATTCGATAGTGCACTTACAAGCCTTTAACATCAAAAGGTTTTGTGCACACTTTCGATTTAGGGTTACGCGAGTTTCAATCATATTGATTGTGAATTCAAAAGTGACCGGAACTATTTTTTTAGGCTCTTGGTATTTTACTATTGAAGATCAAGATCAGAAATTCCATACATCTATTCTAAGGTAAGCAATTCAAAGAAAAAGGGAGACCACGCTCCTAGGTGATTCACGTACGTGCTAGGATTGAAGATCTTACGGATTACCATCGACGTAAGTCAATCGGATCACGCGACAAGAGGTATTTAACTCTAACCATATATTTGAGTTTAATTAATTAAAGGGTTAAGGTTCAAATCTTTAGAAAAATTTTAAACTATACGAAAATTATTGTTTCGCCTTCCGCTGCGGTTTTAAGCAATTTTTCCCTACAAGTATCCTTTATGTTGACCATTGTAACCTATGAAGGTGCAGGCTGAACTCTTGTATTGTAACTTGTTATTATTGTATGGTTTGAGATAAGGATAACACAAGCATCTAAAGACCTTAAAAAACTTGTAATTAGGTTTAGTATGATAATGAACCTCACAAGAAGCTACATTGCCAAGTACTGGTGAACGCAATCGATTGATGAGAGACACATCACTGAAGAAAGCTTCATCCCACTTGGTTTTTAAAAGGGATGTTATCGTTTGAGTTCCTATGTTTTTTTTTGAATTACCTATTTTTTACTCATTTATTCATTTTTCACTGGATTGGTCTCTATGTTTTCAAAAACCACTTAATTTGGTCTTTCTGACCAAAATTTTGACGATCGACCGTCACGGAAAATGTGATATGGCTTATTTGCCCATGGCTTTAGTTTCAATACCTAAAAGTACCATTTTGCCCTTTAAAAATTCGACAATAGTTTACCAAATGCTGTTAAGAAATTGCCCTTATTAACAAGAAATTTTACAATTTCACCAGGAAAAGTAGTGCATTAAAAATAGAAATGCCCTCAAGAAATTACCTTTTACCCTTGATGATGTTAAATTAAAAATTAGCTGAAAATCAACATTATGCTTTATAAAAGCACCCATTTGTCCTCATTTTTCATTAACAATGTCTTGTATTCAAATATCAATTTTTTATGAAATTTTCTTTCCCCTTTCACAAGCATAACACACTCATTCTCTTTCTTATATTGTTTCATTTCTTCAAACATCAATTTTTCTATTACAAGCATAAATCAACCAAAAAGCCAAGTATTTTTTTTCGGCATTAAACATCAACAAAATATGGCATCATCAAGCAGCAAGAGTGAAAAAGCTAGATCGATCAAGGTTAAAAATAGACTATGAAACTATGGGAACGGGAAGATGAAAATACCTACAAGGTTATACTAAACAACCAAAAGGGGGTGAATAGGTTGACACACTATTTTTTAAAACTCTTTTGAGACTTTTGTCAAAATCTTAATGAACATACAAATTAACCTTTAACATGATTGGTATGAGAAAACAATTAACACATGTATGCTTAACTCACCACCCTTAGTCTACAAAACATATAACAAGAGACATTGTATCTTATAAACAAATATGTTCAATGCAAAGCAAATTCCACAAGATGTACTTTTAATATTACAATGTAAATTCACTAAGTGAAACTTTACAACTTGATATAGAATATCACAAGATATAATGTTCAAACACTTACAAAGATATAAGAGACAAATGTTGATTCAAGAAATAATGTGTGCATCTCTTTCTCTACAAAAATCTTGCTTACAAAGATGTGAAGAAATGAAGATGTTAAACAAGATATATTGATCATACATACAAATATAAAGAAATAGAGATAGAGACATTTGACACATTACTTTTTACATGGAAAACCTCCGAAGATGAAACATCCATGAATTGAATACAACCATCAGGTACTTTTATTATTGGAAAGTAGATAAGACATTCCTCAAAAGTGACCAACAAATGACACACTCTATATTGGACTCGACACCTACCCAATCCCTATTGGTAGATTGGAAATTCCTCAAAAGTGATCAACAAATGACACACGTTCTATTGGACTCCACTTCTACATAACACCATTGAGAAGTTGGAAATTCCTTAAGAGTGATCAACAAATGACACACTCTCTATTGGACTCCATCGCATCCAAATATCTTGGTTCTACCAATAATATAGTCTACTTTCTATCCAAGGCACTCTTGCCTCTAGAAAGTCTCCCTTGCTTGATTATCCGGACCTCATGTCCTAATCAAGACTTCTTGCTTGACTATCCAGAGCCTCAAACTCCTAGCCAAGACTTCCACCTTCTACAAAGCAAATGATCTAAGTGTAATGCAAATGATGCAAACACATGCAACATAGAATATATGATCAATACATCCTATGGAAACTAGAAATAATCAATGAGCACACAAAGTATATTTTTCTAGTTTATAATCCAAAAATGACACCACACAATGTGATGCATGAGCATATGAAATGTATGGAGTAGGTACACTCCATAAAGATCTAGACATAGGCAACAAAGTTTACAAAACAAGATTGTCTAGATCTTATACATGAACAAAAACCTAGAGCATGCCAAATCTCCAAAAACACACTTTAATCCTACATTTTGTTCATGTCACTAAAGCTTGAAGTAAACATGTTCATGAAGCACATATCCAAGACTTTAGAACTAAAACAAAAATGCTAGAAACACGAGATATGATTAAACAAATCTCTAGCAATTATTTAGAGCATATATTCATAAAATAATCAATTAACTCCCAATAGGCTCTAAATATAAAATCAAATGTGCTAATCCTAGATATATTTAACTAAAGAGTCCTAGCACATGAAAAGGCTATTGATCATGAAAATAAAGTCAATCAAAGCACAAATAACCCTAGATAATAAGCTAGTCACAATACAACCCACAAACATGTGAAAAACTAGATTTAAGAAAACCTAGATCACAATCAAGCCTCTAATTAGACAAATCTAGCTTATAATTGAAATTCTATCACTCATCAACATTTTTTCAAGTCACATACATGAAAATAGGAAGAAGACCCAAGGTAATTGAACATTTAAAAGTGCAAATCACAAAAGATAATCAACTACCTTGTTAATTCGCGTGCAGTCACGAAACTGGTGTAGAACCACCAAAATACTTGAACAAAAGACTTCAAGGTTTCTTGGAGATGATAGAATACTTCAAGACGAAACTTCTCCAACTTGAATCACTCAAATCGGATAATAAATGAGAGAGATATGGTGATTCAAAGTTGAGAAAAAAATTTGGAAATTTTCTACACTCAATCTTCTTCAAATTCGAAAATGAGAGGGAAGAAGATATTTAAAGGAGAGGGAAAGAGAGAGGCTTTGAGCATCCAATAGCCACGCGCCACCTCAGCTCCCCGAGATGGCCACGCGCCTCCTCGGGGATGGGTGGCAAATGGCCTTTGGCCATTTGCTTCCTCCCTCACGCACATTCACGTTCTTCGATCGTTCTCCGGCCTCAGAATTCTGAATTTGAATCCGTTTTCAGATTACGAACTGGGACTCTCTCATGCACATGGAAGAATATGAAACTTTGATTAAAAAAAATAAGAATTTGACTCGATACACGAAGACGAAGACAATGCATGGTAAGTGACAGGAAAGTTTCATAACTTTTTACTCGGAACTTGAAAACTAATGAATGAGTAACCGAAACGACTGAAACTCAATAAGGAATGATATAAGATCAAATTCAAGTCTGAAGTGCATAGAACATAAACAAACAAACTTGTGAACACACAAGAATGCCATTTCCTAGATATAATCCTAGAACATGCAATTTACACAATTTGTCAATTTAAGTCTAATGCATGAGCATTCAATAAAGAGTGTGTGAATGTGTTATACTAATTGAGCACAACGATTCAGGGACACATATGGATGCAATATGTCTGTATGCCTAAACAACTTGCAAGAGGATAGAGGTCTTAAAATACCTTTGTAGGCTGTAATGCTTTCTTCTTTTAAAGGCTTCACTTTGCTTGAAGAGTTGTCAAACTTTCTTGAAGCTTGATAAACTGTGAATCCTAGACAACTAAACAATACAAAGGAAATGTCGTTTTGATATAGAATAATGCCAACACAACTTAAAAACCTAACAATCTCCCTCTTCGGCAAATTCTATGTCAAAATACCTATACAAGATACTAAAAACATACAACATGAAGATTGGTCACAAAACTCACCCTCACATTACAATGAGTTAATACACCTAGACTAATCTTCAACAAGTCTTGAACTTCTTCATGTGAGCTTCTCTTCATATTACCTAAAATAAACTTGAAGCACAATGATATACAAGAGAATATATGGCAATATACTTGACAAGAATATGGCATTTAAGTTCAATATGGAATTTGACAATTAAGTTCAAAATGGATACATGTATGCTCCCCCTAATTGCATGCATATCCATCAAAGATATCTCATCCAAGATATTACATACCATATGAAGTTCAATACTTGACAAATACACAAAGAAGATATGCTAAAACAATATTATATTTCTCCCTATTTTTGACATAAAATGAAGCCAAAAGGAAAAAAGAAAAAATACCTTGGGATCACATAAGCTTTGCTAGCCGCTTATGCTACCAAAGAACATTGAACGATTTGTTGATCTCATATAATGTTTGGAGATGGATGCCTTGCCTGAAGAATTGGTTTCTTTCAAGCCCTTGACTCTTGCATCTAGCTCATCTATCTTCTTCCTGGATTCTAGTTTGCTCTTCCATGTTAACCTAGCAAAGGTTATTCTAATCTATACACCATAACAAACTCATCAAGGTATAATGAATCACAAATGCATAAATTTTAATCCTAAGCACATAGGTCATTTCTACCAAGTTCAACAATTGTATTAACAATCATATCAACCCCAAGTATGAAGGAATTGGTATCAACAACAATCATATCGACCTCAAACAAAAAGAGATTTGATTACAACCACAACTACTATCACCCTAAGCAAGGATGAATTTTTTACAACTACAATCAATTGAATTGATTAAAACCACAATTACTAACACCATAAGCAAGGAGGAATTTTTTTTCAACTACAATCAATTGAATTGAATGCAACCACAATTACTATCGACCCCAAACAAAGAGGAACTCATTGCAACTACAATCAACTGAATTAATTACAACCACAATTACTATCGACCCCAAACAAAGAGGAACTCATTGCAACTATACTCATATCAACCTCACGAATGAAGGAATTGATGCAATCTCAACTACTATACAACCCCAAACAAGGAGAAGTTGATTGCAAACACAATCATACAATTATTACAAAAAGTTTCATGCATTATTTGTGATCAAAAATACAAAGACATATGGTAATACAAAGAATCATCATGCAAATCAAGAAATATGAAATAGCATATACACGATTCATCATATCAACCAAAGAATATGCCAACAAATATCAACTTGAAACATGTGAACATATCATAAAAGAGAAAAAAGTCTAGCATACTATGCCCCCCCTTGATAAGTGTCTATCTAAGATCAAGATAGGATAATGATCACAATGAAATCCACACAATCACACATTCAAGCAATTTTAAAGAAATCCAACAAAATAAGCTTCACAAACTATGAGAGATACACCAAGATTTTCAATCTCTCTCATAATTCTTCTAAAATTGCTAGAATATCAAATACTTTATAAGAAAAAGTGTGTGTGAATTTTGCTTAAAGAATATGTAAAGAAGTAATTTGATAATCAACATGCAAACCATATCAACATCTATTCATCTTAAGTTTTTCCATAAAAGGTCAGACCGATTATCATCCGAAATTTTTTACTTTTAAGAGAATAGATTTCAACATATGAGTGTGTGTGTGTGTGCATGTGGCTCGTTATCCCATTTCTATTTGACAACCCGAGCAATTCTTGATTTTCAACTATACTCCTTTAAGCCTTTTTTTATTTAGGCTTTGAATCAAAGATTTTTGTTATTGATTCTTTTCAACACTTCTTTGATTTTTCTAACATAAACATATACGCTTCATGAAGGCTTTCACTCATCACAATGGTGTAGCCCTTTCCTACATTGGGCGGCTGCACAACCAAGGTGTGTAGCCCTTTTCATAAAGGTGCTCGTTAAGTTCTATGTAGTTGCCAAAGTAAAATGAATACTAACAATAGGTCATCTTTAATATACTAGTCATAAGACTTCAAGGTGTATCCACATCTTACATATATTCAAACTCAACTTACTCAACTAAACATATAAGAGAAGCAAAATGTACACTTTTGAAAATCAAGTTTTAAGGATTAAAAACGCATGATCTAAAAGCAATACAAAGAGACTTACTGAAGAACATTACTTCTCAAGAGAGTAGCTTTGAAAGAAAATGAAGTTCATAGTTTTCAAAAGTATGCCACTCATGATTCAAACAAGCATTTCAAGCATCATGAATGAGATCATTGTGAACACATCACTAAAAAATCTTTAGAGAGCAAATGTCAATGAGAACTATATGAATGATATACTAGTTCTCTAATATGACATGCTACATGATGTAATGCAAACATAGAGTCGAAAGATGAAAAGCTAGAATGCAAGCATTAGGATATAGAAATATCTTAGTAAGCTTTTTCATCAAATGCACAGCCTTTGCTCTTTTTATGAGCTCTCTTGGCTTGTTTGTCCTTATGACCACAAGTTGTTGGTGTGTCATCCCAAGAGAATAAAGACTTAACATTTCAACTCAACACATATAAAAATGACTTTCTCTAAAAGTCTTAACACAATTCATCACCATATAGATTTCAAGAATACAACTTCTCTAAAGTTAATCAACGAATTTTGACAATCATAGTGAATTGTGAGATAGCTAAGTTCATGTCAAGTTATAGAGACACCAAGCTAGCTAGCTAAGTTACTCAACAAATTGACATTAATCTTAAAGCTAACTCACATGTGCAACTTACACTTAAGATAAAGGCACTCCCATTTGACCCATTTGGTCTTGGGTGCACAAACACAAAAACCATCATGATCATTTCTCATGACAATATTATATTTTGAAGATAAATCATCAACTATCTTCTCTATAAAGATATTTCTCATGTTAAACACATCATAGTTGCCATCAACAAAGATATTATCGAGACTATGCATATGATCATGTGAAACACTCGTTTTCACCCAAGTCTTCTTGACAATTTTCTTCACATGATTATCATTATCACACACAAAATACAAAGTGTTATCATGCAAGAAACATTCATAGAAGATTTTCTCATCTCACTAGCATGCATCTCATTCCCTAGTTTGCATTGTCTAACATACTCATGGCAAACCGAAATAAATTTTGAGATGTTACTATTTAGGTTAGAGTGTACCGATGGTGAAGGCTCCTTACTCTTTTTGATTTTGCACTTGACCTTGGAAAACTTGGCCTTTGAAATCCTTTTGTTCCTTAGTGACTTGCCTTTAGTTGAATGAGACTCCACTTGCTCATCTACAATGCTTAAGTCACTTGAATCTTCATGAAGATTACCAAACTCTTTGGCCTTCATGATTTCCAACTCTTATTCCTTGCCTTTGATCATTTCCTTCAAGAAAAACAAATTATTAGCAAAATCACTCATTAAACTACCTAACACAAGAGCATCTTCAACCATCTTCTTTTCTAGACATTTGATCACTTCATTCTTCACTTCAACTTCCTTTAACGCTTCATCTCTTTCCTTACCAAGAGTTTGAACTCTTGCCATTAAATTAAAGTTGGTGGACTTTGACTTGCCATCCTTTTCATTAAGTTGCAAAGACAAGTGATCATGTCTAGATCGATCATCCTCCGGGAAAACATCTTCTTCTTTGCTTTTGTCACTAAAATTGTTTTCAAGCTTATCAACAAAATTGTTAGTAGACAAATGAAATGTAAAACAAGAAGAACCTTTTTCACAGTTTTTCCAATCAACAAAAGAGGACAACCATTACAAACAATTATAGACTAAAGGTTGTTATCCATGGTTAGTAAAAAACCCTGTAGATCATGAATCACACTAATTACTTTAAGTGACACGCTCTGATACAAATTGAAAATACCTACAAGGTTATACTAAACAACCTGAAGGGGGGTGAATTGGTTGACACTCAAAACCTTGGTGAACATACAAATTAACCTTTAACATGATTGTTATGAGAAAACAATTAACACATGTATGCTTAACTTACCTCCCTCAGTCTACAAAACATATAACAAGAGACAATGTATCTTATAAGCAAATATGTTCAATGCAAAGCAAATTCCACAAGATGTACTTTGAATATTACAATGTAAATTCACTAAGTGGAACTTTACAACTTGATATAGAATATCACAATATACAATGTTCAAAAACTTACAAAGATACAAGAGACAAATGTTGATTCAACAAATGATGTGTGCATCTCTTTCTCCACAAAAATCTTACTTACAAAGATGTGAAGAAATGAAGATCTTAAACAAGATATATTGATCATACATACAAATATAAATAGAGACATTTAGCACATTATTTTTTAAGCGGTAAAACCTCCGGAGAGGAAACATCCACGGGTTGAATACAACCATCTGGTACTTTTATTATTGGAAAGTAGATAAGACTTTCCTCAAAAGTAACCAACAAATGACACACTCTATATTGGACTCGACATCTACCCAATCCCTATTGGTAGATTGGAAAGTCCTCAAAAGTGATCAACAAATGACACATTTTCTATTGGACTCCACTTTTACACAACACCATTGAGAAGTTGGAAATTACTCAAGAGTGATCAAAAGATGAAACACTCTCTATTGGACTCTATCGCATGACGAGAGCATTTTTGTTGTTAGAAAATATCCGTCAAAAGTAATTTATAAAAACCTCAAATGCCTCCCATTCAAATTAGCTTGTTTAGTCACCTAAATGTGTGTATCTCAACTTAGATTGAGAGTTGGAATGCCTACTCAATCCAAGGAGATCCTTAATCCAATACCAACTTGAATTGGGAGTTGGAATGCCTACCCAACCCAAAGTGAGTGTTAAATGCAATTAAGAACAAATTCAACCACTAAGTTAAATGAGAGTGGGAATGCCTACTCATTTTCACAAAGATTTCATTTAAAGATTAATTACTCTAATAAGTTCAATTAATCCACAAAAATCAAGAGTTGAAATGCCTACTTAATTCAAGAGACAATCAAACACAATTAAGTAAATTGAATGGAAATATGTTAATCAAATCAAAATGGGGGAAATCCCACAATCAATGAATTAATTACATCAATCCCAAATTTGGGTTTAGCTACTCATGACAAATGAATGAAAATAAATAGGAGAAGAGAGATAGAGAAGACTCATGTAGACATTCTCCTTCCTTCAAGCTTGAATCCAATCTCCTATGTGTCCTTGAATAGATGAAGAGGATGATGGTTAGATTTAGGTTTAGTGATTAGGGATTGAATTGTATGAAAGAAGAGAAGAAAAAGTGTTTAAGAGTTCTTTAAATGATAAAACTGGTGTATTTATATGCTTGGGAGGCTAGGGTACGAAATAGGCTTGAAAGGAGAACTTTGCCCTTTCTTGAAATGGCTAAAAACAAGACATTTGCACAGTTGGATCGCGTAGTGTGCCGGTATAATACCCGCGCATAGGCTCTTCACAATCTTCTATCACCCGATGCATAGGTAATTGCACGGGTGAGAGTGCGCGGGTAGGACCCGTGCAGTTACCAGCGCACAAGCCCTTCTGTCTGATCTTCACCCGGTGCACGGGTTGATGCACGTGCAGTGCACGGGTATGGGACTCGTGCAGTGCACGGGTATGGGACTCGTGCACTATGCTGCTGGGCACTGTTTCTCTGACTTTTGACTTGTTTTTCTCCCTAAAGTCCTGGTTTCCGCTTCCAGCCCTTGAAATCCATTGAATGCATGCAATATCAACAAAAGAGCCATAAAAACACATAAAAACGCCCAAGCAAGAGACAAAGGGAAAGGATATGAGGGCCAAAATGTATGACATATTTGGTTCAATCATCGCATCCCAATATCCCGGGTCTATCAATAATATACTCTACTTTCTATCCAAGGCACTCTTGCCTCTAGAAAGTCTCATTTGCTTGATTATCTAGACCACATACCCTAATCAAGACTTCTTGCATGACTATCCGGAGCTTCACACTCCTAGCCAAGACTTCCACCTTTTGCTAGGCAAAAGATCTAAGTGTAATGCAAATGATGCAAACACATGCAACATAAAATATATAATCAATACATCCTATGGAAACTAGAAATAATCAATAAGCACACAAAGTATATTTTTCTAGTTTATAATCCAAAAATGACACCACACAAAATGATGCATGAGCATATGAAATGTATGGATTAGGTACACTCCATGAAGATCTAGATATAGGCAACAAAGTTTACAAAACAAGATTGTCTAGATCTTATACATGAACAAAAACCTAGAGCATGCGAAATCTCCAAAAACACATTTTAATCCTAGATTTTATTCATGTCACTAAAGCTTGAAATAAACATGTTCATGAAGCACATATCCAAGACTTTAGAACTAAAACAAAAATGCTTGAAACACAAGATATGATCAAACAAATCTTTAGCAATTATTTGGAGCATATAATCATAAAATTCAATTAACTCCTAATAGGCTCTAAATCAAATGTGATAATCCTAGATATATTTAACTACAGAGTTCTAGCACATGAAAAGGCTATTGATCATGAAAATAAAGTCAATCAAAGCACAAATAACCCTAGATATTAAGCTAGTCACAATACAACTCACAAACATGTGAAAAACTAGATTGAAGAAAACCTAGAACACAATCAAGTCTCTAATTATACAAATCTAGCTTATAATTGAAGTTCTATCACTCAACATTTTTTGAAGTCACATACATGAAAATAGGAAGAAGACCCAAGGTAATTGAACATTTAAAAGTGCAAATCACAAAAGATAATCAACTACCTTGTTAATTCGCGTGCAGTCACGAAACTGGTGTAGAACCACCAAAATACTTGAACAAAAGACTTCAAGGTTTCTTGGAGATGATAGAATACTTCAAGACGAAACTTCTCCAACTTGAATCACTCAAATCGGATAATAAATGAGAGAGATATGGTGATTCAAAGTTGAGAGAAAAATCTGGGAATTTACTGCATTCAATCTTCTTCAAATTCGAAAATGAGAGGGAATGAGTTATTTAAAGGAGAGGGAAAGAGAGAGGCTTTGTGAAGCCAGTGGCCACGTGCCACCTTAGCTCCCCAAGGAGGCACGTGGCCATCTCAAGGGCAAGGGCCGATGGGTGGCAAATGGCCTTTGGCCATTTGCTTCACTTTCGTGTTCTTCGACCGTTCTCCGGCCTCCGAACTCTAAGTTTGAATCCATTTTGGTATTACAAACTAGAACTCTCTCACACACACATGGACAACTATGAAATTTAGACCAGAAAATAAGAATTCGACTCGATACACGAAGACGAAGACAATGCATGGTAAGTGACTGGAAAGTTTCATAACTTTTTACTCGGAACTTGAAAACTAATGAATGAGTAACCGAAACGACCGGAACTCAATAAGGAATGATATAAGATCAAATTCAAGTCTAAAGTGCATAAAACATAAACAAACAAACATGTGAACACACAAGAATGTCATTTCCTAGATATAATCCTAGAACATGCAATGTACACAATTTGTCAATTTAAGTCTAATGCATGAGCATTCAATATCAAGTGTGTGAATGTGTTATACTAATTGAGCACAACGATGCAGGGACACATATGGATGCAATGTGTGTGTGTGTGTGTGTGTGTGTGTGTGTGTGTGTGTGTGTGTGTGTGTGTGTGTGTGTGTGTGTGTGCTTAAACACCATGCAAGAGAATATAGGTCTTAAAATACATTTGTAGGCTATAACACTCTCTCCTTTTAAAGGCTTCACTTTGCTTGATGAGTTGTCCAACTTTCTTGAAGCTTGATAAACAGTGAATCCTAGACAACTAAACAATACAAAGGAAATGTTGTTTTGATCTAGAATAATGCCAACACAACTCAAAAACCTAACGGAAGAAAGCATCAGTATGGGTCTCCGAGACGAGCAAGAATCCTAATTGACTGTTTTTTGGTTGTGATGCATGCAACTATTTCAAGTGGTGGTCTCCTGATAATGAAGAATGGGAAAGTATAGAAGAATTTGTATTTCACAAAACATGTGCAGAATCAACATATGCACATGACAACACTTAGTTTCCTATGGTCACTGCCAACTACAAGAAAGTGCAAAGGAGTTTGGCTTGGTTGAAAGTGATTGTCCTATTTCATTCTGTGTTGCTAGGCATATGTTTTTGTATGACTCTTAACTGTAGTGAATGAGTTTCATACATAAGATAATGTAATGTAATTTGGATGATGCATGAAATAATGTATTGTCAGTATGTATCATTTGCAAGTGGGGAATAAAATTTTAATGGCAATCAAGCATACTGAATAACACTCCACACATAACAAGAACACAAACACTACAATGTGGACCACACTAACTAACTTCATACCACATTAACTAACTTCATAAACTAATGGCAATCAAGCATAACAATGTGTAGAAGCCAGCAAGCACAAAATATTAGAGTTTATCCACTAGAACCTATTTACAATTGTTAACAGAGTTTTCTGGCAAGGGTCAAAAGTAGAATTTTCTGCCAAGTGCCTACCTGGTAGGGACCAATATAAGTCCCCAGGTACCTGGCAGGGCTGGTACCATGATCCTAATAAAAAGCAACACCTGGTAAGATCAGGACCTCTACTACGTACCTACCCAGACGAAGCGTCAGAGATATTAAACCAGGAAGAGTAAGTGCCTCGCTAAACATCCATGTTTACATCTGACGGGAGGGGTATCATGA
This sequence comes from Dipteronia sinensis, assembly GCA_033220585.1. Taxonomy (NCBI): domain Eukaryota; kingdom Viridiplantae; phylum Streptophyta; class Magnoliopsida; order Sapindales; family Sapindaceae; genus Dipteronia; species Dipteronia sinensis. The sequence goes on from CM065642.1 coordinate 23,634,992, forward strand.
TATCACACATCCATTACCTCGTAGATACCCGATACTTCCCGCCTAGTACCCCGGTACCACGACATGCACCCGATATCTAAGGGCACTTCGACATCAACCCATAATCCAATCAAGACAGGCATCCTACCTGCCCAGCAGAACATACATCACTACAAGGTCGCAATTTCAAATAAAATAAGTGCCACGACAACAATTCAGACCAGCATGCCAGTGCACCTCGCCGTGAGATCAGTATTTTCCTCCAAGTAACTCCAGCAGGAAGAGTTGACTTCTTGCCATTTAAAGAGCAATAAATGAGACCAAACAGTCAACCAAATCAAAGTTTAAATACGACAGTGATTAACGAGATCAAATCCAGCGCCTTTAACCTCTCTTAAATCCTTTCAAAGCCTAAAATAGAACTCTAAAAAATCCTCATCAAAGCTACCGGATTCTAAGGGATATTAGAGGCCTATATATATGACTTTGAAGGATAAAGAGAGGGATCGAGTTCTTTTAAAAAAAAACTCGAAAGAGAGAGACTTCTCTAGGTTTCTCCGAAGCCGGTGAAAATTTACAAATAATCACTGGGAGGATAATAGCCACTTATCGACATAGACGACATTCTCTATCCCCATTTTGTGTTAGAGAGAGTAAAGAATGAGTGTTGTAACCATTATACAAGTTTTTATTCAATAAAATAGTATTTACTTATATCTCCTTGGTTCCTTCATACTTGTCCGTATCAATCTTCAGCATAGGAAGAAACTCCTGTACCGAAGGTACCTATCCCGTTACCACCTACTGGTAGAGGACGAAGGTGTTAATTGAAATTTGCTCCCCGAGCAGATTTTTCCGTTAACACTTTTTGGCACCATCTGTGGGAAGTATCCCACACCCCTAGTAGAAAGCTTGTGTGTCTATTGCATTATCAGAATGAAACTCCGATTCTCTTAGGATTACCCCGACCCATCGAGGCACCAATCCAAAGCTTCAACCCGAAAGGGTCACAAGCCAAAGAAAGGGGGAAAGGGTCGTAAACCTGCCTCGAAGCCATCAGCTATGTGCGGGCTGTCCCCCAGGTACCTGCCACCCCAACAGTTAACCCAGCTAGTCTATGTTGGGGTTTATGCCCTAAAAGATGTAATTTGTAAATGGATTTATGAAATAAATAAAAGAAAAGTTCAATTAATTCTTGTTGTGTTGTTTATTTGATAACTTGTGCATATATTAACATCCTAGATTGCCGGATGTAATCTTGAACTGTGTATATGAGTGTCATATACAGATGGATATAGTAAGAGACATGCAATCTAAAGAGTCCATATATAGCAAATAAAGCTGGGTACTTTATTTGTGGTTAATCCATAGATGCGGTCCATTCCGTAATGTACGGTGATTCTATCCTGAATCATTCATATGAGATATGGGAATGGAGGCAACTTGTATGATGTGATCGTATAGGACCGGGCCATGATCTATATGAATCTCTCATCAAGATCCGTTTACTGATGAGATTCATATATATCAATTAATGATGGCTATATGTGGGTGATCTTAATCCTGAGTGTCTTATAGACTCCTTCAGGTTAGATCGTGGTCTTTGATAAACCATGGGTGAGGTCAGATGCAATTCCTGATCAATATACTCCGTATGTTGGGATTGCGGTTTGGCTTGTGGCTGGGAAGGTACGTACACAATAGTGGAATCCACTCCTTCTTGTGAGAAGTAGATGGTAGTTCCCTTAAGGGTTGATTCGGGGCTTGGATAATATGAGCGCTCTCCTAATTCCGTGAGGAAATAGGATTTATTGTCCATTAGAGAATCAACGGTACTTAAAGGATATATGTAATTAAAGGGGTATAACGGACATTATGACCCAGCTCTAATTATGAACTACTGTGGAGGATCACACCATGTGTAATAGCTATATCGATGGACACTGAGTTGTATCGGTCTGTGTAAAAACATCTACAGTTGAGATAGTGCAGCTTCGGGTTTTTAGTGGAATAACACCGGAGTTAATAATCAAGGAATATTAATTAAAGAGTTTAATTAATAATTCTGAGGATTATTGGAGCTCAAAATACTATGGGTCCATTAGGCCCCCTTGCTAGCCCGATCGATTTAGGTAACAAGGGTCACGGATAATTAATTGGATTGTCCAATTAATTGTGTTATGAAAGTGACACATGTCAGGAGTTGATTGAGTAATTGGATTATTCAATTGATTAAAATGATAATTATGACAATTAAATAATAAGATTATTTAATGATGTAATTAGTCATATATGGAGGGTTTCATTTGTTATTTATTTTGAATAGTGAGATAATGAGATTATCTCATATATTAAATAAAATAAATTGATATATATTTGAATTTAAATTGTTTAAATTTAGATATACATAATATCTTTATTGATAAATAAAATATAGATTTTATTTTAAAAGATAATATGAGGTTATTTGAAAATTATAAAAGAGTTTTATATATTTTAACTAACCTTATCTGATATGCATAGTATTTGTATAGGATACAAATATTGGTGTGTGTGTACAAGTGAAACAAACAGAGATATCAAAGAAAAAAAAAGTAGGATATGCATAAGTGTACTTTGTGTGTGCAATTGGTGCGTGTGAGTTTTTTTTTAAAGAAAAACAAAAAGTGAAAAACGCATAGGGGTGCGTGAGATCAAAAAAAAATGTGCCGTGTGCACTATTTAAAAAAATAAAAATAAATAATCATATTGTTTTTTTTAACAACTAGAATTGTTCTAGTTTTGTTTTCTCTTGGAAGAAATTGTTTCTTCTTCATTCTCTCTACATCCTCCAAAGTTCCTGAGTACGTGACGTGCCCACACGCAGTTACCAGTCCCGGGATATAGCGAGGAAGATCAGTGGTATAGACCAGAAGCATATCGTAAAGTGAAGGAGCCTCCAAACGTTGGTAAGGTTCTAAATTTTCTTTTAATATATTGATTACAATTTCTTGTGTTTACATATTGTATGTATTAGTTCCAGAAAAAGAATTGCGATCCTAAGTTCACTAGTCCCAGATCGTTTATGATCTGTATAAAAAAATTTTAAAACCCATTTCAGCTGAGTTACCATTGAACGGGGTTCCAACAGTCTGGACCAACGAGTCGCGGCCTTCATAGAAAGCATCCTCCTCCGAATGGTTACGGAAGGTGGAGTCGGTCAGCCTGCAGTACCAGACACCAGGGGAGAGGCAAGTTGCCAAGGTACCCTGATACCCCCCTTCGACAGATTGGGACCACCACCTCCAATACCGGTCCATAACAGACTCGGGCCCGTGCCCCCTATACCATCAGTCCGCGATAGACTCGGGCCCATGCCCCCGACTCTGAGACAACCTAGAGGATATCCTCGACTGGTGAGATCCGCCATCGACCTCCCCCCTAGGGGGTGCCACCACCCGGTTTAACCGGAAGCTGCTTCTAGACGACCTCAACTAGAAGCGGCCAGAAGGCAACCTCGGTCAACGGCATAAGGTACTGTTAGAAGCACCCGAGAAGACCCTCCCTAGGGAGAGAACCATAATGAAATTTCTGTAGCATCAGAAAAGTCTGGTGATAGAGATTCTGAAGTAGAATCTGGGAATGATGGCAATAAGCGTCTCCGGGACCAGGTTGCCAAAATGGCAAAAAAAATCGAAGAGTTAAAGAAAGGCAAGCACCGGGAAAACTGAAAAGACCCCTTGGGAGAGATGAATGCTCCCTTCTCTAGAAGGATCAGGGAGGCAGAACTACCTCCCAAGTTCAAGATGCCAACTGACAAATATTCAGGGATTGAAGATCCCATGCGCCACCTAGAGAGTTTTGTTTATCAGATGGAGGTTCAGAATGCTACCAGGGCTGCCATGTGCAGGATGTTCCCTACCACGCTAACAGATTATGCTAAGACATGGTTCAAGAAGCTACCAGCAGGGAGCGACGACTCACTCACCAAGTTAACTATCGACTTCTGCTCTCAGTTTCAGGGTGTCAAACCTCTCCTCAAGGATCCCATCCATCTTCAATACATGATCCAGGAGCGGGGTGAGTCGCTCATAGCCTATGTGGAGAGATTTCACAAGGAAGTGATCCAGATGGAGGTCTTCACGGAGAAGGAGACCCTGGCAAATTTCAGAAGGAATCTATGGGTAGACAGGCTGTTCAGATCCTTCTTCAAGCATCCTCTAGAGACATACCAGAAGGCTTACGACAGAGCCCTGAAACAGATAGAGATAGACGAGAAACTCAGAGTCAAGATGGAGCATGACGATATGAGATCCGCTAAGTGCCAAAAGAAAGAGGCGCCTAAGCTCGCACAAGTTCAGAAGAATCATAACAAACCTCCAAACAAGTCTACATACCGGTCACCACCTTACCAGCCTACGCAGAACCGGTACCCAGTTAGGCGAACCCCTCCTAGAGCTACGCCTCCTCCTAGAGAAGTAGCGCGGGTAGATAGGAAGAAATGGGATACACTCATTACACCCCCTAAATGCATCTCGAGAAACTATCTATCTCGTCATCTACGACAAGGGACTATTAAGGAAGCCTGGCCCTATAAAGGCAGCAGCTGATTAACAGAATCGTTATAAGTATTGCGATTTCCCTGAGGATGTGGGTTATAATACCTCGAAATCCTACAATTTGCGTAACCAGATTAAGGCATTAGTAAGAGGAGGATGCCTGGTAGAATTCCTCCAACAGGTGCGCGATAACATTCGCACTGGAAAAGAGGTACAATCAGAAGTTAGAGCAATGAAGGAGGGGAGGAAATCAAAAGGAAAGGATCTGATAGAGCAAATCCACATAGTCAACATCATTAGTGGAGGTCCCACCCTGGCGAGAACCTCCAACAGTTCCAAAAAGAACCAAGCCAGGAAAGTGCCCAGGATAGATGCGGGCCAAGATGTCTTCAAGGTTACCCGAGAATCCCCCAAATCTCCTCCTTCAGCACAAATCATCTTTACAGAAGAGGATGTGTACAACACTATGCAGCCCCATGATGACCATATGGTCATCACTATGCAAATTGCCAACAATTTGGTCCGTCGTGTCCTAGTTGACACTAGTAGTAGCGTCGACATTCTCTTCAATGGTGCTTTGGAGCAGTTCACTTTAAAGAATTCTTGCTACAACAGTTGCACTACCCCACTGTATGGATTTACTGGGGACTCAATAGTTCCCACCGGGTCCATGATCCTACCAGTAATATTAGGGACAGCCCCGCTCCAGTAGAATCTCATGATAGATTTCATCTTGGTAGACGCCTCATCCGCCTACAACCCCATCCTCGTGATACCTTACTTGTCTACCCTTAAGGGTGTTCTATCAATCTACCACAACGTCTTAAAATTCCCATTAGGGGACAAGGTAGGTAAGGTGCGGGGAGACCAGCTGGCAGCCTGCAAGTGTTATGCAGTGTCCACCAACCCAGCGGCACTGGCAAAGTAGTGTGCGCAGATAACCATGGACCATGATCAAAAGATATTTGTAGAGGACCTGGAAGGTGAAGTGAATGCAATAGAAAAGGAACTTGAGGCAGAGTTCCCAGGTGCATAAGTCGAGAAAGAAGAAGATAGAGGATGGGCTAGTGGCCATCCTATAAATAAGTTGGAAGAAATACTTATCAGGAATGATGACCCCTCTATGACAGTCAGGATAGGTTCGAAGCTAGAGGTGGGAGTGAATGAGGGTCTAGCGAAACTCTTACAAGAATACAGCGATACCTTCGCCTGGAGTCATGAAGAGATGCTCAGGACACCAGTTACCCTGGCAGCTCACATATTGGCTGTAGATCCTACCTTCAAACCGGTTAAACAGAAGATGAGGCATTTCAACCCAGAAAGTAATGATGCGGTACAAGAAGAGGTGAACAAACTACTAAAGGCAAAGTTCATCAGGGAGTCCCAGTACCCCGAATGGATTGCCAACGTAGTCATGGTGACCAAAGCAAACGGGAAATGGTGCATGTGCGTTGATTACACTGATCTCAACCATGCCTGCCCGAATGACAGTTTCCCGCTACCTAAAGTCAACGTAGATTCGACCACAGGTAACAAGCTCCTAAGCTTTATGGACTCCTTCTCGGGGTACAACCAAATTATGATGCACCCCGCTGATCAGGATAAAACCAGTTTCATAACCGGACACAGCCTATATTGCTACAAGGTCATGCCCTTCGGACTCAAGAACGCAGGGGCTACCTATCAGCTTCTGGTCAATCATTTGTTCAAAGATCTGATAGGAAAGTCAATGGAGGTATACAAATATGACATGATCACGAAGTCCCAGGTAGCCGAGCAGCACTAGGATCATCTCCGTCAGACTTTTCAGATTGTCAGAGAAAATCAGATGCAGTTAAACCCTGCTAAGTGTGCCTTCGGGGTTACAGCTGGGAAATTCCTCGGGTTTATGGTCCTTGAAAGAGGGATCGAAGCAAACCCGGAGAAGATCAAAGCCATCCTAAACCTCGAATCACCTACCTTGCTCAAGCAAGTGCAGGACCTGGCTTGACGGATAGTAGCCTTGAACTGCTTCGTATCACGATCGACTGATAAGTGCATTCCCTTCTTCAAAGCCATCAAATAAGTGAAGAATATGAAGTGGGACCAAAAAAGTGAGTTAGCTTTCCAATCATTGAAGAGGTATCTTGCTAGCTAACCAAGTACCAGGAGAAGACCTACAGCTAACCTATCGGTATCCGAGACAGCCGTTAGCGGAGCCTTGATAAAAGAATATGGAGACGGGATTCAACGGCCTATCTATTATATAACCCGTGCTTTGATGAAGTCAGAAAAGAATTACACTCTCCTAGAGAAGTTCTCCTTCGCATTAGTAATCGCTGCCCGGAAGCTTCGCCCTTATTTCCTAGCTCACACCATCGCAATGGTCACTGATCAACCTCTGCGCCAATTTCTCCAAAGGCTGGACGTATCAGGAAGGCTTGTACTGTGGGCCCTCAAGCTCATCCAGTTTGATATCAAGTATAAAGCCAGAACTACCATCAAGGCCTAAGCTTTGGTAGACTTCATGGTGGAATTCAGTGCAATGCCTGATCGTGATGCTACCCCGAACTCGGATCAAGCCCCTCAGAAAGAACAAGAGCCTGCAGATTGGCCCACCAATCAAGAAACCTGTATCTTATACACTGATAGAGCATCCAGTCAAGCAGGAAGCGGGGGTGGAATCATCCTAATCGATCCGGAAAAAGTGGAATGTTGTCACTGTTTCAGATTCAGTTCAGCGCCACTAACAACGAGGTGGAGTATGAGGCCTTGCTAGTAGGAATGAAAGTTGCGGCAGAACTTGGGGCAAGTTACCTTCATATCAAAGCTGATTCACAACTGGTAGTCAACCAAGTAACATGTGTATACCATTGCAAAGGATATAACATGGCAGCTTACCTCAAAAAAGTCCAAAAACTTGTATCCTGCTTCAAAGGGTTCAAGATCGAGCAGATACCCAGGCAGTAGAATCATCGGGCCGATGTCCTAGCCAAGATAGCTGTAAGCGGAAGATAGTCACTACCAAAAGGGGTACCTCTCCAGATAATCTCTAGATCTAGTATAGCGGAAGGAAAAGAAGTCAACCCTGTGGATCAACTTACATGCTGGATAGATCCCATCGTAGATTACCTTCAAGAAGAAAAGCTCCCTAAAGATCTTAATCAAGCTCGCAAGATTAAGAGGACCTCAATCCGGTACTGCTTGGTGGAGGGACACCTTTACCGTAGAGGAAGATCTCTCCCCTTACTCAGATGTCTACATCCCGATGATACAAGCTGGGCACTCAGAGATGTACATTCAGGGGATTGTGGAAATCATACAGGAGGAGAAGCACTAGCTTACTAGGTACTACGCATGGGATACTACTTGCCAGCCTTGCATCGTGATTCGAGGCAGTTCATGCAATCTTGCAAACCATGCCAGAAAATAGCCAGTTTGTACCATTTACCTCCAGAACGACTGTCTTCTATCAGCTCTCCATATCCGTTTGCACTTTGGGGAGAAGACTTAATTGGACCTCTCCCGACCGTGCTTGGTTAACAGAAGCACGCAATTGTGGCCATTGATTATTTTACCAGGTGGGTGGAAGCAGAGCCTCTCACCAAGATCACAGAGACAAACACAACAAAATTCATCAAGAAGAATGTGGTCAGCCGGTTCGGTACCCCGATGGTCATTATTACGAATTTAGGCAAACAATTTGACAATGTCAGATTTCGGGATTTCTGTGAGAACCTGGGAATCGAGCTTCGTTTTGCATCCATGGCACATCCCCAAACGAATGGCTTGGTAGAAGCCACAAACAAGACTGTCAAGAAACTCTTAAAGAAAAAGCTCCAACAGAGAAAGAGTAGATGGGCGGATGAACTCCCATATGTGCTATGGTCCTACCACACTACTAGAAGGACTGCTACTGGAGAAACCCCATATTCGCTAGTTTTCGGGGTAGAAGCTATCCTTCATATGGAGCATAAACTCACCTCCTTTCGGGTTCAAAACTTTGATCCAGAAGGGAACAAAGACAAGTTGAGAGCCAACCTGGACCTCCTGGAAAAGAAACATGAAAGAAGTTCAGAAATGGTAGCAGCCTACCAAAGCAGGATTGCTTGATATTTCAACAAGAAAGTCAAGAATTGAAGTTTCAAGGAATGAGACTTGGTCCTCAAGAAGGTAACTCAGAACACCTATAAAAGATCTAACAGGGTATTATCACCCAATTGGGAAGGTCCCTATTTTGTTAGAATGGTAATCCGAACCGGGGCCTACAAGCTAGAGGACGTGGACGGTCGTCAAATAGACCACACCTGGAATGCAGATCACCTGAAAAGATTCTACCCGTAAAGCCTACAATGAGGACCAACCGGTATCATCCCGGATAGATATGGATAGATGCCAGTATTCATGAATGTTTGTATCGCTTCTTGATTCAGCAATAAAGAAGATTTTTTCTCCATCTATAGTTGTCTACATCTATCTAAGCTATATCCCATAATCCGCTATGTTCGCCTCAAGACCAGGATGGCTACATAGCCCCCCTGATGCCCTTGATCTGATTGATCCCTCCAGGAGGATTGCCTCGAGACCAGGATAAGCCACATGGCATTCCTGATGCCCTAGCCGGGCACCACCTTCCGCTAGGAAGGATCTGGTAAGTAAGAGCATAGTTGCCTGACGAATCAAACCTCGGCCGGGCACCACCCCCCGCTGAGAAGGGTCTGGATAGTAAGAGCATAGTTGCCCACCAGATCAAGGCCTTGGTCGGGCACCACCCCCCGCTAAGAAAGGCTTGGTGCTAAGTGGCCTTAGTTGCCTACCAAGATCTTGTTGCCAGTATGATCTTCTTATTTTCGCTAACATACCTATATTACTAAAAATAGGAAGGCTAGTTACCATTGTATTCTCCAAAGTATCGAGATTCCTAGAATAGGAATACGAGATACTTAGATCAAAGCTTTTGCCGGGTACTACCCCCCGCCGAGAAAGATCTGGTGCTAAAGTGGCTTTAGTTGCCTACCATGGGTCTCATTGCTAATATGTTCTCCATCGTTTTCGCCAAAGTACCAAGATTCCTAAAATAGGAATGCGAGGTATCGAGATTCGTCAAATTATGTGCCATGGTACCAAGATTCCTTGAAAAGGAATGTGAGGTGCCATGATTCGCTAGAGTATTAGCCAAAGTATCAAGATTCCTAGAACAGGAACCCGAGGTACTCAATTTCGATAAAGTTTTCGGCCGTATGTTCACTTAAGTACCAAGATTCCTAAAAAAGGAATTCAAGGTACCCACATTAGCCTATGTACCCAGATCCTTGAAGGGTGGAAGGTTGGGTACCATAAGTCACCAGCATTATCAACCGCGTACCAGGATTCTCGAAGCAAGAATGCCTGGTACCCAGGTTTTCCCCAAACAAGATTTTTCTATTACCAGATATCAGTTAAGTCACATTTATGCTGGGGACTAATCGTGCAAAATATGTAGTTCATTTAGGCCCTCAAACCCTTATCTTGTATTCTGTTTTTGTGCGTTTCAGTATCTCTAATGGGTGGTTATGTACGTAATTGTAAGAAATGGTGCAAAGATGGGTTTGGTAGCATGTTGCGGTGATTCTGGCAGAAAAGGGGCAAAAGGAAAGACAAATGAGCATAAGCAGCTCTACAGTGCGGGTCAAGTGCAGGTCAAGTACGGATCACAACCGTACTCCAGCCGTACTCCAACCGTACTTATGCTCATAGCCGGGACCTAATGCAAGAGAAGAATTAAAGTGCGGGTATAGTGCGGGTCATCCAATCGCACTCCACTCGCACTGTTGCCAAACCAGAGAAGTTGAAGTTGCACCTGACGTTAAAGTGCGGGTACTGTGCGGGTCATCCAACCGCACTCCACCCGCACTGTTGCCAAACAAGAGAAGCTGAAGTTGCACCTGACGTTAAAGTGCGGGTACTATACGGGTTATCCAACCGCACTCCATCTGCACTGTTACCAAACCAGAGAAGCTGAAGTTGCACCTGACATTAGAGTGCGGGTACAGTGTTGGTCAACCAACCGCACTCCACCAGCACTATTGCTCAAGATAGAGGAGTGGATTTTGCACCTGACAGTAAAGTGCGACTCAAGTACGACTCCAATGTGGGTCAAGTGCGAGTCAAGTGCGGGTAATCCAACCGCACTCCACCCGCACTATTTCCCAGATCCGAGAACTGAAGATGAAGACAACCCATACAGTGCGGGTACAGTGTAGGTAATTCACCTGCACTCCACCCGCACTCCACACGCGCCAGATTGATTTTTGAAGTTTAAGTGACCTATTTTGGTTGGTTGTATAAATAGAAAAGGATGGAAATGTTTTAATCAGCCTTTGAACTCATTTTTTAGAGGTTTTTAGATCTCTCTCTCTCTCTCTCTCATACTTACATTCTCTACTCAACTTCAAGGAAGGTAGGAGATTGAAGCAACTTCAAGGAAGGAGATGTTCTCCAAGGGTTCTTTCTCTTTCCTTTATCTTATTTTCCTAGTTGTAATGAGTAGATAAATCCCCTCTAAGGGGTTGATGGAGTAGTTAGTTGGATATTGGGCTTGTATATAAACTTGATGTTATATTGATATTCATGTCTATCTTTCATTGTTCTATTCTTGCTATGAATGGTTATCATTGATTTCTTGTTTAGATATATCCTCTTAGCAAGATCTCTTTGGATTATGTTGAGTATTGCATCTAGATATACATCTTATTTAGTTATTTATTGCTCTAATGAATGGAATGAACGTCATGAATTTCGACTCTTAAACCGTGGCCTTAATCTAACCTCGATCGAGTTTCTGGCACTATACATCCTAGGTCGGAGCCCGTGAGAGAATTATAAGTCATCACTATACATCCTAGGTTGACTACGTTTAATCGGTTGAGTCATTGATTGGTAGACGAGCTTCATTTCCAGAATCCGATAAACAACCAACACTATACATCCTAGGTTGGTGGTTTACGACGGATTAATCCCAAATAGGTGGTCCTCACTATACATCCTAGGTGGGCCACTTCCTAGGGATAAATAACCGACTCTATACATCATAGGTCGGTTACCTTTGAATAAGACATGCCTATTGACAAGTTTGTTGCATAGCCCAGTATTCACTTTCGTATCCATTAACTCCTTAGTTTCCATCATCTATATATATCCTTCATCCCATTTCCCCTTCATTTAGTTTGCATACTTATTTTATTGTTATTAATAGGATAATTCACCATCTACATCTTCATCATTTTATGTTTTGTTTATTATATATATACATTAACATTACTTTAGCAATAACTAATTTTAGCTAACTCTACTCCCTGTGGACGATACCCCACTTGCCACCATACTTGTGTTTTCAAAACCAATTTAGGCTTAGTGAGGCTTTTACATTATTATTGACGGATTGATCTTTAAAACGACACTAGAAAACTGTCTAGTCAAATGGCGCCGCTGCCGGGGAGCGGCAAGTTTAGTTAGATTAGTTCTTGCATGAGTAATTTTTATAGTTATTTACACTCCTGCTATTACGTCATTTGTATATTTTTACGTCGTGGGTAGTTTTTGTTTCTCTATATTCTAGGTTCATGGATGCCCTTTGGACAAATTCAGGATCCAAGTACGAGCTTGATATTGACCCATTTAGTCAGGAATGGGGATGGCACCAGGAATTCTAGGAGGGATGCAATGTGGGCGAAGAATTTTCAATCGAAGAGAGACTGGCAACTGTGCTAAAGGACTACTTGTAAGGGAATGAAGAGACCCCATTAGTAGAGCAGAGAACAAGGGAAATTGTGCAAGCGACACAGATTCCAGAGGACATTAATGCAAGTCAGCTAAGCATGGGAGAATTTGATGAATGGATAGGAGAGTTCATGCAATCAGCCAACCAGGACACGCAAGAGGTCCAGCTGCTACAACAAGCACATTTAAAGAGTTGGGAGACATACATGTGGAAGAATGATAGACAATCCAATGAGATGGATACGTCTATTCACAGGATTGAGTTCCAAATAGGTCAGTTGGCTGAGTTGTTACAAGAAAGAGAAAAATGGAAATTTCCGACTCAACCGGAACAGGCTAGTGCAAAGGCAGTCCTCAGAAGTGGAAGGGTTTTGAAAGAAAATGATAAGGAAACCATCACAGAAGAAGATGAGGTGGTTCATACAGAGGTAGAGAGTGAGAAAGAGTTAGAAAATGAGAAAAGTGTTCAGTTAGCAGACCCAGAACCAAGACCTCAGCTCCATAAGTCATCAAACCCCTATGTGCCGCCTATATCCTTTCCAGGGAGGTTAAAAAACTCTGAATTGGAAAAATCACACCAGGAAATCTATAATCTCTTTTCCAAGGTAACCATCAACTTACCACTCTTAGATGCTATTTAGAAAATGCCGGCTTATGGTAAACTTTTCAAGGATTTGAGTAAGGATAAAGAGAGGTTTAGGCCGAAACAACAAGAGTGTCTAAATGAGAATGTCAGTGCAGTAATTCAACGGTCATTGCCCCAGAAAATGAAAGACCCAGGAAGTTTTATAATTGATATAACAATTGGTGGTTCAAACCGCGAACGAGCAATGTTAGACTCAAGAGCAAGCATTAACCTCATGCCGTTCTCGGTCTATAAAAAGCTGGGTTTGAATGACCTGAGGAAAACCACCATGTCTCTTGTCTTAGCGGATGCTTCTGCAAGAAGCCCTAAGGGCATTGTCGAAGATGTGTTAATACTGATAGAAAAGTTGATCATACCTGCTGACTTTGTAGTGATTGACATGGATGAAGGAAGAGACGAAAGAGATGTGAAGTTACTTTTGGGTAGGCCTTTCATGGCAACAGCTAGGGTAGTGATTCATATGCATGTAGTGAAGCTTACCATGAAGGTAGTAGACGAAACAGTGGAGTTCAACATCTTTGACTCTTTGTCATACCCAGTGGGTTCCCACGATTGTAACACCGTGGATTTCTTAGAGAAGGAGTTAGATATCACTATTGAGGAGGAATTCGAAATGGAAGGACATGAAGATGACCTGGTACCACTAGGAGAGCTTCCTCTAAGGGTTGAATTGAAAGCACTCCTATCGAACTTGAAATATGTGTTTCTAGATGAAGAAAAGTTGAACCCAGTTATCATTGCTGCTAATTTGGAGGAAAGTCAAGAAGATGATTTACTTGAAGTGTTAAAAGAATTTAGAGCATCCATTGGTTGGTTCATAGATGATATAAAGGGAATAAGTCCCACAATGTGTATGCATAAGATTTTGCTAGAAGAAAATGCCAAACCAACACGGGAGGCACAAAGGAGACTGAATCTGATTATGCAAGAGGTGGTAAAAAAGGAGATATTGAAGCTTCTCGATGCAGAGATTGGGTTCACTGGAGATTCGATCATACCGGTGGGGTCGATGATTCACCCCTCTCCAACAGAATGTTATGACCGACTTTATTGTGGTTGACACCCCATCGGCATACAATGCCATCCTAGGGAGACCATTCCTGTCCTCCTTGAAGGGAGTCTTGTCCATATACCACAACGTCCTGAAATTCCCTGTTGGAACCAAGGTAGAAGAGTTACTCGGGGACCAGCAGGCAGCCAGGAAATGCTACGCAGTGTCTGCCAATCCTACAGCCCTAGCAAAACAGTGTGTACTTGTGGCATTAGTCCAGAAAGATATAGATACATCCCGGATAATCCAGGAGGAGAAGGAGCCCGCAGAACATCCTGGGCATCCGGAGAATGAACCTATTATGCCTTACGAGGAGGAACGGAGTAAGGAGTGGGCCAGCGGGCAGTCCGTAGATAAACTAGAAGAGATACCCATAAGAAATGACGATCCCTCCAAGGTCATCAAGGTCGGGGCCACCCTTGATCCAGAAGTGAAAAGAAGATTTATTGATCTTCTCAGGGAGTTCAGCGACATCTTCGCTTGGAACCATGATGAAATGCCTGGAATCCCGGCGTCATTGGCTGCCGATCGACTAGCGGTAGATCCAGCAGTCAAGCATGTCAAACAGAAGAGGCGTCACTTCAACGCTGATAGGAACGCTGCGGTACAGGAAGAGGTAGATAAATTGATCAAGGCAGGGTTTATCAGAGAAGTACGCTATCCCGAATGGATCGCCAACGTGGTCATGGTTACGAAGGCAAATGGGAAATGGCATATGTGTGTCGATTACACCGACCTCAACCGGGCTTGTCCAAAAGACAGTTTTCCTTTACCAAAGATCGACCAGCTGGTTGACTCCAAGTCCGAAAATAAACTTTTGAGTTTTATGGACGCATTCTCAGGATACAACCAAATTAAAATGCACCCGACTGACCAAGATAAAACCATTTTCATTACTGGGCAGGGCTTGTACTGCTACAAGGTGATGCCATTTGGTTTGAAGAATGCGGGGGCTACATACTAGCGGCTGGTTAACAAACTGTTCAAGCCCGAGATAGGAAGGACGATAGAGATGTATATCGACGACACTATCACAAAATCCCCAACAGCAAAAGGACATCAGGAAGACCTTCGCAAAACCTTCCTCATACTGAGAGAAAACTAGATGCGGTTGAACCCCTCCAAATGGGCCTTTGGGGTAACAGCCGGAAAGTTTCTGGGCTTCATGGTTCATGAGAGAGGCATAGAAGCCAACCCAGAAAAAATCAAAGATATCTTGGACCTGGAATCCCCAACCTCACTCAAACAAGTACAGATTCTGACTGGATGTGTGGCGGCACTCAACAGGTTTATTTCTCGCTCCACCGATAAATTTCTCCCTTTCTTCAAAGCCATCAAACAAGGGAAAAACATGAAGTGGAGCCAGGAGAGCGAACGGGCTTTCCAAGCTTTGAAAGAATACCTGACAAGCCCCCCGTTGTTAGTCAAGCCAGTTCTCGGAGATGAGTTGCAGATCTACCTAGCCGTATAAGAAACTGCAGTAAGCGGGTCTTTGGCCAAGGAGTGTAGCGATGGTTTTCAAAGACCCATATACTATGTGAGTCATGCTTTGACCAAATCAGAAAAGAATTACATTCCCCTGGAAAAGCTCGCTTTTGCTTTGGTGATCTCAGCGAGGAAGCTCCGTCCCTATTTTCAAGCTCACACAATAGCAGTGGTGACGGACCAACCTCTCCGCCAATTCTTGCAAAGACCAGACATGTCTGGAAGGATAGTCTTATGGACTCTAGAGCTCACTTAGTTCGATTTAAAGTATAAGCCCCGGACCACAATTAAGGCACAGGCTTTGGCCGACTTCGTGGCAGAATTTTTAGTGATCCCAGATCAAGAGGATCCCTCAGTACCAAATGAGATCCCTAAAAAGACATCCAAGGTTGACAATTGGCCGGAAGACTGCAAGCCATGGACCTTCTTTACAAATGGAGCATCCGGGCAAGCTGGGGGAGGAACTGGCATAGTTTTAATAGATCCGGAGGGAACTGAATTCTGTCACTGTTTCAGATTCGAGTTTAAAGCTACCAATAATGAAGCAGAGTATGAAGCCCTCCTAGCCGGGATGAAGGTAGCCATCGAACTAAAGGCCGATTACCTAAAAGTCAAGAGCAGTTCATTGCTTGTTGTCAATCAGGTGACTGGGATGTACCAGGCAAAGGGAGATAATATGGTTGCTTATTTAAAGCTAGCCAAGTTGCTATAAAATAAGTTTAAGGGGTTCAAGATCGATCAGGTACCTCGACACCAAAACCATCGCGCAGATGTTCTAGGCTAAAATAGCGGCGAACGGAGGCCAATCCCTACCACGGGGAATTCCCCTCCAAGTGATCACCCAACCAAGTATAGCCACAAATGGAGAAATCTGCTCCCTGGATCGCCTGCCTTGCTGGATGGACCCAATTGTTGCCTACCTCCTTGAAGGAGAGCTTCCCGAAGAGCCCAACCAAGCCCGAAGAATTAAAAGACTCTCAGTTCGATACTGTATGGTAGACGGGTACCTTTACAGAAGAGGCAGATCCCTCCCCTTACTTAGGTGCTTGCACCCTGATGATGCTAAATGGGCATTGAGAGAGGTCCACTCTGAGGACTGTGGGAACCACATAGGTGGGGAAGCTCTAGCCTATCAGGTGCTTCGTATGGGGTACTATTGGCCGACCATCCACCAAGACGCAAAGAATATTATGCAATCTTGCAAGCCATGTTAAAGAACTTCAAACTTGACCCACCAGCCACCAGAGCGACTGTCGTCTCTTAGTGCGCCTTACCCCTTTGCCATGTGGGGAATCGACCTAATCGGACCACTTCCTACCGCTCCCGGACATATGAAACATGCTATCATGGCTATCGACTACTTCACAAGATGGGTCGAGGCAGGGCCTCTTTCTCGGATATTAGAAATGAATAGGACCAAGTTCATCAAAACCAACATGGTATGCTGATTTGGGACCCCTCTCATCATTATAGCTGACCTAGGGAAGCAGTTCGACAACTCCCGATTCAAAGACTTCTGCAATGGATTGGGGATCAACCTCAGGCTCGCTTCAGTGGCTCATCCCCAGAATAACGGGCTAGTAGAATCCACCAACAAGACTATCAATAAACTTTTAAAGAAGAAGCTACAGCAGTAGAAAGGCAAATGGGCCGAAGAGCTACCAGAAATCCTCTGGGCGTACTGGACTACAAAGAGAATAGCTACCGGGGAGACACCTTACTCCCTGGCTTTCGGGGTTGAAGCAGTCCTCCCCATCGAGCATAAATTGACCTCATTCAGGGTACAACATTTTGAGCCCGAAAGTAACGAAGTCAAGCTCCGGGCTAATCTAGACCTCTTAGAAGAAAAACAAGACCGGGTAGCGGAGAAAGTAGCGATCTACCAGAGCAAGATCGCTAGATACTTCAACCAAAAGGTCAGAGCCTGAAATTTCAAAGAAGAGGATCTGGTACTTAGTAAAGTGACCCTGAATACATGGAAACGGTCGGATGGAGTCTTAAGTCCCAATTGGGAAGGGCCATATTTGATAAAGCTAGTTGTTCGCAATAGAGCTTATAAACTCGAAGACATGGACGGACGATCCATCGACCACACTTGGAATGAAGATCATTTGAGGAAATTTTACCCTTGAGAAGGGAGTTCTCAAGCAGACTACCCCAATTTAGTTTTCATTACAGACCCGAATAAAGATGTACTACATCTCGATCATCAATAAAGTCATTTTTTTCTCTTCCCTCTTTATCTCTAATTATGTTCAACATTAGTGACTACACCCTTGTATGGGAAACTCAACATGAGCACTTTGAGACCAGGAAATAGCTGAATAGCCCTCCTGATGCCTTGGTCGGGCTACCACCCCCAAGAAGGGTCTCAGTGTAAGAGCATAATTGCCATCCAGATCTCGAGACCAGGAAATAGCTAAATAGCCCTCCTGATACCTTGGTCGGGCTACCACCCCCAAGAAGGGTCTGAGTGTAAGAGCATAGTTGCCATCCAGATCTCGAGACCAGGAATAGCTGAATAGCCCTCCTGATGCCTTGGTCGGGCTACCACCCCCAAGAAGGGTCTGAGTGTAAGAGCATAGTTGCCATCCAGATCTCGAGACCAGGAAATAGCTAAATAGCCCTCATGATGCCTTGGTCGGGCTACCACCCCCAAGAAGGGTCTGAGTGTAAGAGCATAGTTGCCATCCAGATCTCGAGACCAGGAAATAGCTAAATAGCCCTCCTGGTGCCTTGGTCGGGCTACCACCCCCAAGAAGGGTCTGAGTGTAAGAGCATAGTTGCCATCCAGATCTCGAGACCAGGAAATAGCTAAATAGCCCTCCTGATGCCTTTGTCGGGCTACCACCCCCAAGAAGGGTCTGAGTGTAAGAGCATATTTGCCATCCAGATCTCGCTCGAGACCGGGAAATAGCTAAATAGCCCTCCTGATGCCTTGGTCAGGCTACCACCCCCAAGAAGGGCCTGAGTGTAAAAGCATAGTTGCCATCCAGATCTCGAAACAAGGAAATAGCTAAGTAGCCCTCCTGATGCCTTGGTTGGGCTACCGCCCCCAAGATGAAAAAAATAATAAAAATAATAAAATAAAATAAAATGTTTGTTTTCGTGTGCAGGATCAAGATCATCATAATCCCCTACCAAAGTTTTAATGAAGTATGAACAAATTGTTGCTACGGATGCACCTCTGGACTAGAAATGAAACAAGAGTTCTCAAAAACTATTCGATTTCTCATCAAAGATAAGGGAGCCTGCCCCCCGGTAAGGCTACATCTATCCAACGGGGAGCCCAACCCCCGAGCTCGGGCTATAAAAAAAAGGAAAACTGAGCTAAATAAGAATAAAACAAGGTGCCCACCCCTTTTTCCGAGCAATCAAAATGATCTATGAACAAACTGCTTCAAGCTTCGGGACTCTCTTGGTTCTCCTCCGTCGGTCCTCCTCTTTCATGCTGATCTTCACCATCGACCCCCCCTTCAGGTAGTTGTCCACCTCGGTTATCCTCACCAATCGCCCCTCCATTTAGAGGCTCTACCTGTTGGTCAGCAGGATCTTCCTCCAAGACCTCCTTAATCACTTCCATAACCTCAGGCGGGATAGCTGCATCAAAAAGGGCAGCCATGGACCTCGTTTGGCTCCTGTCGACCTCCATCTCCATTATGGGGGGTTCCTCAGACGGGCTCCTAACCTCTTCCCCAGCTCCCAACTGGTCCTCCTCGAATCAAGAAGATAAAACTTTACTGGAAAATTCCCCGGGACCTGAGGTAGTAAAGGTAAGAGGAGGAAATGGAGGATTTGTCTGGATGGGCTGTTTTCCAACTCCTGCTTGGCTCAAAGGAACCACCTCGTCGCCTTCAGGGTGAGATAGCTCAGCAGCCTTAAGCATTATTTCCTGTCTATCATAGCCGGCAATAGATGACAAGTCAAAGGGAAGAGGGAGAGCTTCTACGGCCTGAAAGGAAGCGTAGAAATATCCATCGCTGAAGGAGGTCTCCGCGTCAGCTTGCAGCTTGGTCACTTGAGTAATCAGAGACTGATTCTCGAGATCCAACTTTTTAGCCTAGGATCTCCAAGAATCCCTCTGTCTAGCCGGCCGGATAGATTGAAGACGCTCCTGATCATAAGATTGCTTCATCCTCTCATGGTCACAGCGAAGCTCAGCCATCTCGACCATAACCTTTCCCTGGTTGGAAGTCATCTCTTCCACTAATGATTGAGCCTGCTTGAGCAATTCCCTAGCTTACTCGACTTCGGCTTCGGCTTTTGCAGCCCGGTCGCGAAGGAGGGCTACCTGCTGACCCATCGCAACATTAAACTTGAAGGCCTACAAAATACAGAACCCGAGTTAGAAACTGAACAAATTAGCAAGAGTAGTACGAAGCAAATACAATTACCTCAGCTAAAATAGCAGACCCCTTGGTAATCAGGACGTCCACAGGCATGGAAGCCATCCTGGAGATCCCCCCGCCTGGACAAGACGCGATAAATTGTTCCAGGACTTCGTCATGTCCTGTCTAGCTCGACTGAGGCAGAGAACGGCTGGAAGGAACCCTTGCGACAACCTTCCCAAAGACCTCCGTGTAGGGAAAAATTAACTAAAACCGCAGCGGAAGGCGAAAAGTAGATTTTCGTATAGTTTAAACTTTTTCTAAAGATTTGAACCTTAACCCTTTAATTAATTAAACACAAATATATGGTTAGAGTTAAATACCTCTTGTCGCGTGATCCGATTGACTTACGTCGATGGTAATCTGCAAGATCTTCAATCCTAGCACGTACGTGAATCACCTAGGAGCGTGGTCTCCCTTTTTTCTTTGTATTGCTTACCTGAGAATGGATGTATGGAACTTCTGATCCTGATCTTCAATCCCAAAACACCAAGAGCCTAGAAAAATAGTTCCGGTCAGTTTTGAATTCACAATCGATATGATTGGAACTCACGTAACCCTAAATCGAAAGTGTGCACAAAACCTTTTGATGTTAAAGGCTTGCAAGTGCACTATCGAATGAGAACTTATTTTTCTTTTTCTCTCTTGGCCGAAATTTTATGTGTATTGAGTAAGATTTTTATTTTTCAAAGCAAACAAAAATCTCTCTCACTCTTGCTTCTTTGTGGCCGAAATTTATCACCTTACATTTATAAGGTGACCGAAATTTCTCCTTCTCAAAATAGGGTTGGCCGAATTCTTTGTGTAGGAAATCTAGGGTTGGCCAATTTCCTTACTTGAAAAGGAATTGTGCTTTTCCCTAATTCCTATCAATTTAAGAATCCTAACCCTTATATGACTAGGGTGGCCGAATTCTTTGTGTGGTATGGAGTGTATGTGGACTTAATCCTTACCACATTTGGACTCCTATCACTTAAAAGAATTCTAACCCTAATCCAACACATAGTATTTTGTTTACTGATCAGGAAAAGATTTTGGTTTAAACTATTAATTAATTAAATAATTAATTAATTTCCATTTAATCAAAACAATAAAATAAAATAATATCTTGGGCTATTTTATTAGCCTTGCCGCCCACACCATATATACATGGGCCTAATATTATTTTTCTTATTTTATTTAATCCATTAGACTTTAAATAAAAGCCCACATGTGAACCAGACTTATTCTTACTAAAAGAAACAAGCCCACATGTCTCCTTTTAATATATTAATATAATAGAGCAGCCCATTAAATAAATAATAGACATATTATATTCTTAATATATTAAATGCAATTCTAGATGGACCCATAAATTGGTCCGGTAGAATATATCAAGTGATCCATGCAAGTACGTGTGGATTGTGGATCTTGGCGGGCTATCTAAATTTAAGCTTCAATAGACATAACCTAATCACAATCAACAAATGATTCACTTAGGTCCAATCTGTTAATTTTAACTCATTCCACTAAAGAGCTAAAATTGAGCTCTTAAATAAAGATAGAATAAGGAGATGTTTCTCATTCATACCCTAGACAATCTTATAGGAGATGGTGTATCCTCGTGAATAATATCAGTAATCGCCAAGAGCTCATAGACCGCATATAGCTCTCCAAGTTACCATATTTCCTCATATGACCACATTTTGAACTTGGATATTTTGACTTGTCCAGAAGCCATGTTTTCAATAATCATTATTGAAAACTCAACATTGAGATTTAATATCCAATACCTCAAAACATCCATATGATGATATTATACTCTCATTTAATAAATGGAGCCACGATGTCCATATCTATAAATGAAGTCCTCTATCGATTAACAAATGAATACCACCAAACTATCGAAGATAGACTATGCTATATAATCATACTCATTGATAACTCAAATGATAACACTTGCAACCATAAGTCCATCATTTATCTCAGGATTAAGATCGACTCTCCGATTGTCCTAATAATGAAAAGACTTATATCTAGTGACGGTTCTAGATAAAGTATTTCATTGTGATTCTGTTCAATGCACCCAGTGCACTAGATTCTTTTACTCGAAAACCTTTCGATGATTTTAGACTCATCATAACTCATTTGATCCCACTCAAATGCTAGTAAAAGAATTCTACAACTTTATCAAGATAGAGGTGCCCAACCTTTAACTTAAGTTGTGAACGTTATTCAAGACTAACTAAAGAATTGTGTCTACCTCACACATATCCGGATGTATGAACAATTCTTCATTTCTCATAGTCTTTTGACCTTATGATTATTTACCTTGACAATTATAATAATAAATGCTATAAGTATTTGTAAGAATCAGAAAACACTTTATTAATATGAAAAGATTGTCAATTACAATATTACACTCTTGCTATTGAGCATAATCCTAACACTCTGAAGCTTGGGGGGTTGGAAGCGCAAGGGAATCAGGAGGTCGAATCGAGGGGGTAGCAACCTTAACGACCACAGCTGAAGGGACAAAAGCAGCCGGACCAACAACCTGGGGAGCTTTACCTAAAGCCCGGAAAGCCCGCGAAGCTAAAGTGGCCATCTTGGACCCAGCTGGAGAGGTAGATAAAGCAAGAGCAGGTTTGACCTCAGCGGAGGGAAGAGAAACTCTACCTTGAGGAGATCGTGAGATGTGGCGGGTAGCCGGTTCAACAACAAAAACTGTGAATAAGCAAATTAAAAAGGAAAATGTTAGAACCAAGCTGAGTAACAAGGCAAGGCAAGGCAACTCAATGACACTTATGAGGAGTAGCGTCTGAGATCCGCAAGTATTGGTATACCCTAGGAGGATCGAAGGCTTCAGCAGTAGGGAACTTCAGGGTCAAATAATTCCTGGCTAAAATAGCCTTCAAGATGGCTTCAGACTCAGAAGGCAGGGAGTCCCGGTCCCATAAGGGTTTGTCACTGAAAGCCGTGGGAACCTCGAATTCATGCTCTCCAATGAAAATTGAGCTCCCCCAGTCATCCCCTGCAAGGATCTATTCTTCTTTCCAAGCGGGGTCCTTCTTCGAAGCACCAGGAATAACAAAGTTGAGCTTGTTCTTGGCCTTAGCATAGAACTGGCCTCGAGGAGCGCTAGATAGGCTCCCAATCTGGAAAAGATAGGCCAGCTCCTCTTCTCTCGGCTCTCTCATCACCTTACTCAATTGACATTGTTCCCTCCATAGTACGAGGAAACCAATCAGATGCCTCCAGAAGCCAGGCGTCAACTAGAGGGGAGCGAGCTGGATGGCGTTAAGAGCCCGTCGAAGAGTCGGATGAAGGGGAAGCCTGACCCCTTTCTCGAGAGCTGCCACATGAATCGGAAGCACGCCTTTAGGGGGGTTGAAGAACTCAAAACCTTTGGGAGGCACCGAGATGGATACGCTGTCGGGGATGCCAAACTTCGACCTTAAGCGGTCAATCGAGACTGGATCGACGATGGAATCTGGGACAACCCAGAAATCATAAGGAGGGAGCCTCTACAAGAGGGGGCCAGAAATGGGGACCTGACGTTCTCCCGCGGTGTTACCACCCACTTCTTTATCGGAATCTTCGTCGGCGATATCCAAATGATGGTCAAGATGTTTGGAGAACCCAGTCCCAATGGACACGTTCCTATTTGACCGCCGACGTTGCGGGTTGGGCGGGGAATCGTCGTCGTCTAAACTCCTCCTAGCCTGTTTCCCCAGAGCGAGACTAACGACCTCCTCGCCGTCAACTATGGAGTCAATTGAATCACGACTGGTCTTCGACATAGTAAAGTCAATAAGGATAAAGAATGAAGAAAAAGGCAAGCTTGGAAGAAAAGCTATGAGAGAAAATATTTCTTAGCAAAAATTTTAGTTCGAAAGATGTGAGGAAAACGTGGAGATAAATAGATATATATATATAGGCAAGAGGGCAAAAACACGAGCTGTCGAGATCCTCAGTGGGTAACGGTAAAGAATCTCGGGGACTGCCGTAACGCAATCAAATTAATTCGGAGATATATTAGTCAGTTCGCGCCACGTCGCTTATGCAGTTAATGAGGAGATTTCCCCAATATTCCGGTAACGGTAAAAAAAGGAAGATTTCCCAAATAAAGTAAATATCTGACCCCAACCCCAAGCTCGACGTCTGGTGTTCAAGTCAGAGGGGACTTCTGTTAATAGCCAAAATTGGCTAAGGACCAAAGGGAAATTTTCCACCTTCCAGACCTGGCTCCATGCCCGAGAGTTTCCACCAGGAGACCATTCTACCCAAAGCCGAGCTATGATACCACCCCGCAGGAACAAGGACGGGCTCTAGAAACATCCGAAATAGAGCCCGAGATGATCAGATCTAGCCCACATCACCAAACCTGAAAACAAGAAATTCCCCGAAGTCGAGGTCACCTCGTAATTTCTCCAGAAACTCACATATACCTCGCTGATACAGGGGGATGTCCATAGGAAGCCAGACCTGACTCCTAGCTGGACGATACCTCGCTGATACAGGGGGATGTCCATAGGAAGCCGCACCTAGCTTCGAAAGATCAAGAGAAGCCAGACCTGGCTCCTAGCTAGATGAAACTTCTCAGATATCGAGGTCGGAACACTGATCGACCTCACTAGTCGATGCACCATACCATGATACATTCAACGACCCCTATGGGAATCATTCCAGATCCGAAGATACACAGTATCATATCTACAGACGTTACACACGTGCAGAACAAGTAATAGAGTCTGAATGGGAAACAAATTAATTTCCAAGATATCCTCAACGGAGCAATTAACTCAAAGTCAACTACATTTAAAGGTAAAAATCCCGTCCGATAAGAGGGGGATGAGAAAATCAAGGGGAAATCAATGAGTTTAAACCTATGAAGACATTGTATAAAGGAGGGATTTCCTCCTTCAGAAAGAGGAGACTACTATTCGACAGGCATACAAAAAGCATCCAACTATTTCCCAGAAAAAAGTGAGAGCAATTCGAAAGAAAAATAGAGAGAGATGTATATCATATGTTATCAATAAAGAAAGATTTTTGTTTCTTTTGAATAACTGAAGAAATCGCTATCTCCATGTCATTTCATTAGACACTGTTTTATACACATATGTATTCTACCTTGTACCTTGGTCATCACCTACATGGTAATGATCTTGAGGGTGCTAACTGAGATTTATTGCCCCGAGCAAGATTTCTGTTAACAGATATCATATAGGAAAGAGTACATAGATGGAGAAGTTTCTTAGATCATTATACATGTATGTCTGTACTTTGTATCTCATTCTTTATACACAGGCATTAATTTACTTGTACATGTACAATTCTATGATTCATTCAAGATGGAATTTTAAAAAAAAAAAATTTATATGGAATTTTTCAAAAAAATTTTTTTACTGCAATGAAGATGACTTGTAGTACAACAATGATCTGGTGAATGTAAGCGCAAATGAGAATGTAAATGGTCTGGTGAGTGACCTCTTTGTAGCAGCTATGAAGATAAAAGCCTCATATTCACCAATGACATTCTATTAAATTGAAAATCATATATCAATGTCTCAATATGTCTTTGACAAATGAACAAAAGAAACAGGAAGATCATATTGTTTAGTGTTTACAATGCTCTTCTTCTACTCTTTCTTTTGCCTCTAAAAATTTCAACAAAATAGCACCAAAAAAACACACTCAAACTAGAAACCCATAAAAGACCAATTCTCTTCCAAACAATGAAAAAAAAAACCAAAACACATCAAAAACACTAAAAGCCATAAATTTCGGTTCTTTCCTCCGCCCCGCCTACCAAATCCTTCTCCTCCCTCTTGACCTATTTCATATTGGCCTTCTATGTTCCTCATTTGTAGAAATATTCTAATTTGTATTGGCCTGCATTTATGTGCATTTAAACAAAGGAGAGAGATAAATAAGTTCCTTTTCATATAAAAAAACATACCCCAACCATGTGCCATTCTGACTTGTAATTCAGAATGTTGAGATTGCAATGGTGCATGTGTAGACCCATATGCACCCCATGTTGGAAGATGGTGCTGGTGAAAATTATAATCACAATCAGTGTTCCAGTAATCGGCCTAGGCGGCCGATTAATCGGTCCAATTCCTCTAGGCGGCTGGCAACTGAAGCGAAAAGGTGAAAATCGGCCACATTCCGCGGTTTCCGATTACTCGTTCACGGTGGTGACTAATCGGCTAGGCAGCTAGGCGGTGGTCAAAGCCGTTGACCGCCTAGCCTGTTTAAAAAAAAAAAAATTTCAAAGAATTGAAAACAACCTCATTTTCAGATCATTAACAATTACAACATCAAATTTCCAAACCTAAACCAAATTTTCCCAAATTTTCCCTTCATATTCGACCAAATAGCTTACAAACCAAAATGGCTAAACCAGATCGCCCATTGCTCCTGCCACCGTAAGCTTCTGTCTTCCGACGCCGTCGCCGTCACTAGGTCGCAGCTGTCTCCAGTTCGCCAGTATGTACCCTCTCATCTCTTTTGTTTTCATGTCTGTTTTTGCTCTCTGTTTTTGGTTCTTGTTGGGTGTTTCACTAATT
Organism: Dipteronia sinensis; assembly: GCA_033220585.1. Taxonomy (NCBI): domain Eukaryota; kingdom Viridiplantae; phylum Streptophyta; class Magnoliopsida; order Sapindales; family Sapindaceae; genus Dipteronia; species Dipteronia sinensis. The sequence goes on from CM065642.1 coordinate 23,661,373, forward strand.
TTTGCGGGAGCTTTGGTGGGTTTAGGTGTTTCTTGTGGTTTGTGTAGTGGATTAAATTCAAGTGGGGAAATCATTGAGTGGGAAAATCAATTCAAATAGGGAAATCACTGAAATCATTGTGTTTCACTCTCTTGTGGTCTTGTTTCTTTTCTGAGCGTGGGAAATCACAGAATTGTGGTTAGCTTCAGTCCAAGAGCTAGCAATGGCTATGCAAATTTGTTGGCAAAGAAAGGTTCGAGCAGGGAAGGGGACTTGGTTAGTTCGAGAGATTTATGAGGTTTTACGTTTTAGTGGTGTTTGTTCGGTTTCAATTTCTCTGTTTTCTGGGTTTCTCAGAATGTTTCTTGCTCCCCTCTGGCAATGAAGTCTGATTGTATAGTGTTGTTTTTCATGTTTTGATGTTGTCTTTGCTGATGTTTTTATGGGGACTTGTTTTCGTGTATTGGTCTGTTGATCCCTCTATTTGGAGGTGGCTCTGTTTTCGGCTACTTTAGCCTTCAATACATATCGGTTGCAGTTCAAAAAAAAAATGTTGGCGTGGTATTTCTTTTGTTGGTCTATTATGAAATTTTGAATGATCCTCCAGACCCCGTGTGTTGTGTTCAACAAGTGCTCTGGTTTTGTTCCTTGACTTAGACTTTTCAAAATTCTCAGAACACTTCAGTCTATGAAAAACACACAATGAAATTGCTTGTACATACTCATTCAATAACTTGCCTGTTTAAATTTCATCCACTAAAAACAAAATCTTCATAGTAGGAAACCCATTAAAACCGAACTGTAGCACAGTAAAAATAAAAAAAATATATATAATAAAAAAATTAATTGGATAAAGTTTGACCCAATGTGCACTCAAGATCCGTTTGATGTGTAATTTGACATTTGTTGATTTGGAAAGAATACTTTTTGGATTTAATAATTAGGGATTTGGATTGGTTTATGATTGAATTAGGAAAGAATTTGTTGGAAATAATTTTCTTTGGAGTTCTAATTGAAATTTGTTTGTAATTGTGTTTTCCGATTAATCCCAATTAATCGGCGACTAATCGGCCTAGGCGCTAGGCGCTGGGTCTCCGCCCGACTAGCGCCTAGCGCTTACTATAACACTGATCACAATATATGTTATTTAAATAAATTTAAGACTTTATCAAGTCACACTTACAATAAGGGGAAAAAGACATGTAAATTATTTTGCAAAGGGGGAATTGAACTAGTAGCTTGATGCATTCCATATTGTTGGCCATAAACCGAAAAGAATGGACTTTTAAGTCCTCCAGTACAGTTCATATTCATTTATATTTTTCTTTTGAGAAGCAAACTTTATTCAAATAAAACAGTGCACAATGCCTCAAATAGAGATCTTGGATTACCAAGATATTTATTGATTTTTAATTTTAAGCTCAAGTCACTTGCACAGTCATAGTTTAAACCCAAGATGTCTAATTGATATTCTCAAATTCTTTTATTGAATAGCCTGAAGAAGCTGCCTGATACTTTGTAAAAACTAGCATAATTGATGTTCAATAATCAATTTGTTTCAACCCAACAAAAGATTCCTGTTTCATAGTTTATTTGAAATCCAAGTTTACCTAATTAAAGAAGAGAGAAAACAAAAACAAAAAACAAAAAACAAAAAACAAACAACAAGAAGAATGAGTTGATCTTCAGCACTTGAGATAGTATGTTATGTGTGTGCATTCATGCGTACATGTGTGTTTCAGACTTTCTCATGTGCAAACAGATAGTTCTTTCCATGACACCATTATCTTAATGTCTTCTCTCTAAATTTTGTTTCCATTTTTTTATTATTATATAGTAGTTTTCATTGGATCATTTATTGATGTTAATCTTGTTATATTTACGTTGATAAAGCTTTATATGTGTTTTGCAGCTCCCGTTATTTCATCACCTACTAAGGCACCAACATATCCAACCCCAACTGCAACATCCTCTGGTACTTCAAATAAGGGGAAACATTCAAATTTAAGGAGGGTGTATTCAATTAGTATTTCAAAAGACTTTTAATGACTTTTTTAAGTGGATGACTTTTGCAGATTTTATAGACTTTTATGGACTTTTATAGACTTTACAGAATTATGAAAAACTTTCATAGACTTTCATTTTAAATGACTTTCATAGACTTTCATTTCAAATGACTTTCAGAGACTTTCATAGACATTTATATACATTTATTGATTTTTAAAAATGATATATACTTTGTTTTAGTAAAATTATATAGATTTCTCATATCAATAAAAATATATTTTTTAAAAAGAATAAAAAAATCATTGTTAATTAAACTTGACAAAAACATTCTTGCCTATATATGTGATTTTAAATTTTTTATTTGTAATTTTATTATATTTTGCATCATAAAGATATTATGCACCTAATTTTTTTAATAATTAGTCAAAATTTTATTTTATTTTATAATTAGCCAAAATATTATAAATTGACTTTTAGAATAAATGTAGTAAATCGACAATAATATTAAGGTTATAAGTCTCTACGAAAGTATGTCAATGGGTATAAAAAATTTACCCAAAATTAATTCAAATTATTGACAATAAAACATAAAAACCGCACATAGTTGTTGAACAAGATTCACGCCTAAAAGTGGGTGGTTTGATATTGATCATAATTACATAGAGTCACGCTCATACGCGACTTTGATTATAGCATATTGGCATGATTGAGTAGTGGTTTTTATCTTTTATTATTTTTAATTAACATAAATGAAGTTCGTTTGATTTGTTTCGTTGTTGTTTAGTTATTTTGAAAATATAGGTATAAAAAAATCTCGTCTTAATTGCATAGCCTATGGAGAGTTGTTTTGTATTATTTTTTAGTTAATTTTTTTTGGTATAGATCGTTAATGTTTGTATTTTTTTTTATAATGTTTATTCATTTTAAAAGTTATTAATTTTATTTTATTTGTAAAATTTGTTTAGAATGTGTGTTCTTTTATTTGAAAATATAACATATGTTTGATGATTAATGTTTTTCAAAGAGTTTTATGTTTTTCTTCTAAAGTGAAATTATTTTTATTTTATTTTAAAAAAAAAAGTCATTCAAAGTCTTTGGTAGGAATGAAAAACAAATTGTGAGATTTGTTATAACTAAAAGTCATTAAAAGTCATTGATATTTAAAAGTCTTCAAAGTCATTGATATTTTGAATACCTCCTAACTTTCATAGACTGTTAAAAAGTCTTGATTGAATACCACGTGACTTTTAAATACTTTTTTAAAGTCTATAAAAGTCTTTATTGAATACCCCATGACTTTTATAGAGTCTTTAAAAGTCTACATTGAATACACCCAAACTTTTTAATTCCATAAAAGTCATTAAAAGTCATTTGAAATCCTAATTGAATACACCCCCCTAATTATACTACTTGGTATTGGTGCTGGCCTACTGACTGTTGCCAGACAAAAAAAGTAAAAAAGACCCAAAACAGAGACACTAGAGAAGGGAGCAGCTGTGAAGAACAGAGCCCAGGAACTAAAAACAGAAACACCATAGGGACCCCAAAATAAAACAACGAGAGATAACAGAGCAAGCAGCACGTCATACTCCTCATATTCATTAATATATTCTGCTATTTCACTAAAAGTAAAAATAAGATGTTTTATCAATAATAAATTTCACTGTAGAGAAAAAAAAGATAGAAATCGAAGAGCAAGTTGTAGACCTTGTTAGAGATAGAAACCAGTCAGGCAGATGAAGAGTTGGAGAGAGAGACCACGTTTCAATGAGATGTACTGCTATTATTTTTTGTTATATAAAATTATCTACAAATTTAATGGAGTTAAAAATTAGGGTTTGGAAAAATTAAAAGGTGTGATTTCGTGGCAATGTGATGATGTGGCAGCTAACAAGGAAGTGCTATGTAAGCTGCCATATCAAGCTGTATACAAAAGATGGATAAAAAGGTTGGATGTCTACCATTATCCAAATATAATATTATATATACTCTTATATTTTATTATTATTATCCATAATATATCATGTTATTATAAATGTTTTGTAATTACGGGTATTTTGGTCAAAATACAGTTAATTCCATTCCATTCAGTTGTTAACCAAACAAAAATAATATTGATCCTAAAGTCCTGCCAAACAAAGAAATCAGCTTTCCATTCCTTTCCATTCCAATTCTCATTCCCATTACAATTCCAATTACCATTCCACCACGGTAACCACATGCCACCTTAGCTCTAAGATCTGTCACTAGTTGAGACACATTTGTTAACAAGTTTTTAGATAAATATTTTCCCATGTCCAAAACTAATACCTATGGGGGAGAAATTTCTATTTTTATCAAAAAGATGGTGAACAAATGTTTTAAGTGTTAGGAGAGATTTAAAGACTTGCTTTTAAAATGTCTCCTCCATGGTTATGTGGTATGGAGACTTGTGCAATATTTTTATAATGGTTTGACCATTCGTAGAATCAATCATGTGTCGGCTAGACATGGTCCAATCATTATAAAAATATTGCACAAGTCTCTAAACCTCAAAATCATGGTGGGAACATTTTAAAAGCAAGTCTTTAAATCTTTCCCAACACTCATAAAGTTTTCACCATCTTTTTAATAAAAATCAGAAATTTCTCTTATAAGGGTTCGTTTGATGTATGAGATATGATAAAATTATTTTCATGAGATTAGATTGGACTAAAATTAATGATGTGATATGTTTGGTATTATATGTGATTGGATTAAATAGTCTTATTTATTGTTTGGTGTGATATGTGATTGGATATAAAAAAATATTTTTTATCTAAAAATTTGTTAACTAATGTGTCCCAACTAGTGACAGATCTAGAAGCTAGGGCGTTAACCATTCTTTTCCCTTATCTTTTAATGAAAAAGGAAACAAATGAAGCCTAATTAATAGACTTATTTAAAAAAAATCTGGAAACAAAATTGTTAACCGGAAATTCACTCGGGGAGTAGAATTCCAACTAACACCCTCGTCCGCTACCGGTAGGTGGCAGCGGGGTAGGTACCTTCGATACCGAGATTTCTTTTAACTGGAGAATGATGGATAAAACCTCAAATAAGGGATTCTATGAAATATTGGTATATATGGAGATAATAAAGATGGCATTGTTTTATTAATCATGAGATTTCTATACAAATAGAATAAGGCTTGATAACAATACAAAACTGTCACTCTCTTTTCTTTCTCTCTACACAGAATGGAGATGGCGAAATCGTGCGTGTTGATAAGTGGCTAAAGTCCTCTCAGTAATGGTCTGAACCTCGTACTGACTTCAGAAAACTTAAAAGAAAGTTTCTGGAAAAAGATCCCCCCCATCTCTTCGTCCTTCATAGCCATATTTATAGACGTCCAATATTCCTGAGAATCCGGTCATATTAATGAGGATTATTTGGGGTCCTTCTTTAGGCGTTGAAAGAGGTTGAGTGAGGCTAAAGGCGCGAGATTTGATCCCTCTAATTATTGTAGCATTTAAACTCTGATTCTGTTGACAGTTTGGTCTTATTTGTGGAGTTTTCAATGGCGAAGAAGTCAACTTTCCTCTCCTACATTGCTTGGAGAAAGGTACTGATTCTATATCACGATGGTGAGGTACACTGGTGCACCGGTCTGCTTGTGCTGGCTTGGTGCTTGCTTTGTACCTTGCTGGAGTGGCGCTTGTTCTACTTTATATCTCGATGGAGTGGTACACTGATGTACCGGTCTTCTCTTGCTGGTGTTGTTCTTATTCTAGCATGCTGGTATCTTCATGGCGACATTCTTCCGGCTGGGCGGGTAGGATACCTATCTTGGTCGGATTCTAAGCTGATGTTGAGGTTTTTGGGTACTGGGTAAACGTCGCGGTACCTAGGTGTCACGCTGGAGGTACTGGGTACATGCGAGGTAATAGATACGTGGTATCGTGGTACCGATTTTACTTGACATCAGGAACAAGAAACACAACGTGGTACCTGCTCTTCTAGGCTCATAATTATGGTTCTTCGTCTAGGTATATAGGTGGACAAAGCAGTCGCGGTTCTGGCCCTACCAGGTATTGATTTTTCCAGGCACCTGGGAGCTGGGAATGGTTCCTAGGTCATCTATCCAGAGTGGTATTGGTCAGTATTTACTTTAAATCTCGACTCTTTTAAGGATAGAACCTTTTTAGGTGATCTACAGTCCATGTGTGGTCAATATGGGCGACCCTCCATATATTCCAACTTGTAAATTCCGCCTCGGATTACCATCCCAACAAGATAGGGGCCTTCCCAGTTTGGTGCTAGTACCCAGACCGACCTCTTTCGGGTGTTCTGGGTTACCTTTCTGAGGACCAGGTCTCATTATTTGAAGCTTCGGCTCCTCACTTTTCTATTAAAGTATCGGAAATCCTGCTCTGGTAGACTGCTACCCTTTAGGCAATCCTATCTTATTTTTCTTCCAGGAGGTGATACTTCGCTTTTTGTGTTGTTATCAAATTGCGAATATCAAAAATTAATTTGTAAAAAGTCCTACGCAATGTGCTCTAAAGTTTTTAAAATTGAGTAAAGCGGTAAGCGAGGGTATCGTCCACAGGGAGGTGTTATCCGTCAATTTTCTCTCATTTTTAGTGATTATTGAAAGAAATGTAAATAAGAACATGGCAAGGGTGAGAGTGGTTTGTGTGAAATGTAAGCATTTGAGTGTGTGTGTGAGAACATAGCATAAAAATAAAAGAACATGGAGATATGAGAATGGTGATTAAATTGATAAATATAAAATGGTGGATGGAAGAGATGCAAGAAAATGGAAACATATGGTACTCATGACCACCCAAAACATTCGCGCCACCTACACTAACTAACCGCAAAGACACTCCTAGCATATCAGGCTAATCTTCCTAGCTAGAGTTTCCGGGATGGCTTGGATTGGAATGCTCACAATCCACCCCTTTCACTTTTGCTTTGGATAGATGTAAAGTAGCCGGGATGTCTTGGATTGGAATGCTCACAATCCACCCCTTTTACCTAGCTGGGATATGTTGGATTGGAATGCTCACAACATAACCCTTCCATTTCAAATGAGCTTGGTTAAACACCTTAGGTGTCGATGGTTAAACTATAAATTGATATCCAATGTAAACCAAGAGTTGGAATGCCTACTTGGTTCACAAAGACACCACAGTTCAACCTCTACAAAGGGTTAGGAGTTGGAATGCCTACCCAACCCACAGTGAGTATTAAATGCATTAAAGACAAAAATCAACCACTAAGCGATATGAGAGTTGGAATGCCTACCCATTTCACAAAGATTTCAATAAAAGCTTAGTTACTCTAATATGTTCAATCAATCAACAAGAATCAAGAGTTGGAATGCCCACTTAATTCAAGAGATAATTAAACACAATTAAGCACAATGAATGGAACCAATATAAGAAGAAATCAAATGCAAGTCAATCAAATAAATGGAACTAGTGTTAGGGTTTGCATACTTCCCAAATGGGGATACACATCAAACAAAGAAAATACAAAAGAAGAGTAAGGAAGAAATCCTAGGTTGTCAATCCCGGATCTCTAAGCTCGGAGAGGGGCCCAATTGTTATCTCGGATCTCCAAGCTCCATTGAAGCTTCTCCTCCTCATAGACAAGGTAGGGTGCTTTTTCCTCTTGAATCCTCCTCAAAGATGGATGGTGATAGTAGTAGGTGGTGGTGGAGAGGAAATCCATAGGGGAAAACCTCCATGGATGCCTTTTGAAGCTCATCTCTCTCTTGATTTGGTCGAGAAGATGAAGTTTGGAATGTATGGATTAATTTAATGAATGGATCCTGGGTCTTTTGAAAACAAATTATGTATTTATAGGTTTGAGAGGCTAGGGTACGAAATAGGTGTGAATGGACACATTTTCCCCTCTAAAAATGGCTGAAAACGTGACTCTTGCCCAGCCGGAACACGTAGTGTACTGGTAAGTGCACTGGTATAGAACCCATGCTACACCCATGCTATCTCTTCTTGCTTTATTATCTAGGCATGTGCACAGGTTAGTGCATGGGTAATACCCATGCAGTACCCGTGCACTGAGCTCTTCTTGATTGCCATCCTCCGGTGCACGGGTAATATCACAGGTAGTGCATGGGTAGGTTACCCTTGCACTATTGCCTTCAAGCATCCCTTTTTGCCCCATTTGACTTGTTTTTCTCTGAAAAGTCACGGTTTTCACCTCCAACACCTGAAATCCATTGAATGCCTGTAATCACTACAAAATGAGCTATTAGACACCAAAATATGCTTGAAAACAAGCTAAAGGATATGGAATTGAGGACCAAAATGTATGACAATTTTGGCACGATCAGGCGGTCTAAGTTTGCTCTCAGCTTGTCTTCGTTGCCTTCCAGCTCAAAATACTGGACCCTGAAGGAGGTAAGTTTATGCTCGATAGGAAGGAAAAATTCTATTCCAAAAGCCAATGAGTAGGGGGTTTCTCCAGTAGCAGCTCTTCTGGTGGTGCGATAGGCCCATAGCAAATCTAAGAGCTCTTCTGCTCATCTACCATTCTTCTGCTGGAGTTTCTCCTTTAGGAGTCTCTTGATGGTCTTGTTTGTGGCCTCTACCAAGCCTTTAGTCTGAGGATATGCCACTGATGTGAAGCGAAGCTCGATACCCAGGATCCCACAGAAATCTCAGAATCTAGCATTATCAAACTATTTACCCAGATCCGTGATAATGACCACTGAGGTACCGAACTGGCAGGCCACTTTCTTCTTGGTGAATTCAATTGTGTCTGCCTCTGTGATCTTAAAGAGGGGTTCCGCTTCCACCCAAATGGTAAAATAGTCGATGGCCACTATAGCGTGTTTCTGTTGACTGGGCACAGTTGGGAGCAGTCCGATTAAATCTACTTCCCAAAAGGAGATGAATAAGGTAGCTGATAGAGGACAACCGCTCCGGTGGAAGGTCATTTAGATTGGCTGTCATCTGGTATGGTTCGCACGATTGCACAAATTGCTTCGCATCGTGGTGCAAAGTTGGCCAGTAGTATCCCATGCGAAGTTCCTGGTAAGCTAGCGCCTTACCCCCGGTATGATTTCACAGTCCCTTGAATGCATTTCCACAGTCCTCTGAATGCACTTCTCTAAGTGCCCAGCTAGCATTATCAGGGTGTAGACATCTAAGTAAGGGGAGGGACCTTCCCTAACGATAAAGGTGTCCCTCCACGAGGCAGTATCGAACTGAGGTTCTCTTGATCTTGCTAGCTTGATCAGGATTTTTTGGGAGCTTCTCTTCTTAGAGGTAGTCTACTATCGGATCCATCCAGCATGGAAGGTGCTCCACAAGGTTAACTTCATTTTTGTCCGCTATGCTTGACTAGGAAATTATTTAGAGCGGTACCTCATTTGGCAGCGCCTATCCTCAGTTTGCTGCTATCTTAGCAAGGACATCTGCTCGATGATTCTGCAGCCTAGGCATCTGCTCGATCTTGAATCCCTTGAACCTAGCCATAAGTTGCAGGACCTTTTCGAGGTAGGCTGCCATGTTGTCTCCCCTTGCTTGGTATAAACCTGTTATCTGGTTGACCACAAGCTGTGAATCGCACTTAACACGGAGGTAATTAGCTTTGAGCTCAACAACCCCCTTCATTCCTGCTAGTAAAGCCTCGTACTCGGCTTCGTTATGAGTGGTGTTGAACTTAAAACTGAAACAATAATAGCATTCGACTTTTTCTGGATCGACCAGAACGATTCCTCCCACACTTCATACTTGATTGGATGCCCCATATGTATGTAAGACCCATGTTTCTCGGTCGGTAGGCCAATCTGCAGGCTCTTGCTTTTTCTGGGGATCAAGTTCGAGCTCGGGATTGTTTCGGGGTCAGGTATTGCGCTGAACTCAGCCACGAAACCTGCTAGAGCCTGGGCCTTGATGGTAGCTCTGGTCTTATACCTAATATCATCCTGGGTGAGCTCAAGGGCCTATAGTACCAGTCTCCTCGATATGTCTGGTCTTTGGAGAAATTGGAGCAAAGGTTGGTAGGTAACCACCGCAATTTAATGGGCTTAGAAGTAGAGGCATAACTTCCTGGCAGTGGTCACTGGTGCGAAGTCGAGCTTCTCGAGGAGAGTGTAATTTTTCTCTGATTTGGTCAGAGCGCTGCTCATATAGTAGATAGGTCACTGGACTCCATCTCCACATGCTTTGACCAGGGCCCCGCTGATAGTTGTCTCGGGCACTGCCAGGTACAGTTGTAGCTCGTCTCCTGGTATCGGCTTGACTATCAGTGGTAGGCTCGCTAGGTACTCCTTCAGTGATTGGAAAGCTAGCTCGCTGCTTTGATCCCATTTCATATTCTTTCCTTATTTGATAGCTTTGAAGAAGGGAATGCATTTGTCAGTGGACCGCGATATGAAGCGGTTAAGGGCTGCTATTCGACCAGTTATGCCTTGAACCTGTTTCAGAGAGGTTGGAGATTCTAGATCCAGAATGGCCTTAATCTTTTCCTGGTTGGCCATTATTCCCCTTTCATGGACCATAAATCCAAGGAATTTCTCTGCCGCTACTCCGGAGGCACATTTAGTAGGGTTCAACCGTATTAGGTTCTCTGTGACTATCTGGAAGTTTGGCGAAGGTCATCCTGGTGCTGCTCAGCTACCTGGGACTTGGTGATCATGTCATCAATATATACCTCCATCATCTTTCCTATCTATTGTTTGAACAGTCGGTTGACCAAACACTGGTAGGTAGCCCCTGTATTTTTAAGACCGAAGGGCATTACATTGTAGTAATATAGGCCCTACCCGGTGACAAAACTGGTCTTATCCTGATCAACGGGGTGCTTCATGATCTGATTGTACCCCGAGAATGCATCCATGAAGCTTAGAAGATTATTGCCGGCGGTCGAATCTACCAGCTGGTCGATCTTCAGTAGTGGAAAGCTATCCTTTGGGGCAGGTGCGGTTGAGGTCTGTGTAATCAACGCACATGTGCCATTTTTCATTGTCTTTGGTTACCATGACCACGTTTGCAATCCATTCAGGGTACTGGAACTCCCTGATGAACTTGGCCTTCAGTAGCTTGTCTACCTCCTCTTGCACTGCAGCATTCCTTTTTGGGTTGAAATGCCTCATCTTCTATTTGAATGACTTAAAGGTAGGGTTTACGGCTAATCTGTAAGCTGCCAAGGTGACAGGAATTCCCAGCATCTTCTTATTGCTCTAAGAGAAGATATTGCTGTATTCCCGAAAGAGTCTCACCAGACCCTCGTTCACTCCTATTCAAGTGCTACTCCTACTTCATCCTCTCTGATTGGTATTTCTTCTAAATCATCTGCAGGGCGGCCATTGGCCCACCCTCTATGTTCCTCTTCCATGTCTTTAGTAGCTGGATCTTCTACCTCGGGTTACGTATCTACTACCTCTATCTTATCTTCAGTATCTAGGTCCTCAAGGTTTTCTCCTGATGCTTCAAGGTTCTACATAGCGGTTACTTACATGCATTGTTTGGCAAGCGATGTTGGGTTGGTAGACACCGCGTAACATTTGCATACTGTCTGCTGGTCCCCCCGTACCTCGTCTACCTTGTCCCCTACCGGGAATTTTAGGATGTTGTGGTAGATTGACAGAATGCCCTTGATGGCAGACAGAAAAGGGCTCTCGAGGATGGCGTTGTAGATAGATGGGGTGTCAACCACAACGAAATCCATCATGAGGTTCTGCTGGAACGACGTTGTTCCCACTATCACAGGTAGAATCATGGATCCTGTGGGTATCAGTGAGTCCCTAGTGAACCCATACAGCGGAATGTTGCAGCTGTTGTAGCAAGGACTTTTCAGGTTGAACTTTTCCAGTGCACATTTGAAAAGGATGTTAACGCTGCTACCAGTATCAATAAGGACACGGTGGACCAGGTAATTGGCTATCTGCACGGGGACAACCATGGGGTCATTATGAGGCTGAATCATGTTGTACACGTCATCCTTAGTGAAAATAATCTGTGCTGAAGGAGGAGAGCTCGGCGATTCCCTAGAGACTGTAAGGACCTCGATTTTATGATTAGCTTATTTCTTGACAAACCACACCACATTAAGGATGATTGTGTAATGGGTAGCTTAGGTCCGTGTCGGCAAGCTTCCAAGCATCTCCATGACTTCAAGAGCAAAAGGTATACTCACTTGACTTTGTCTCTTGAAGATTTTAGGTGCACACACTCACTTCATACATGCCTTGTTCATCTTGCATTTATGTTCTAATTGTTTATATGTGTGCATCCATTACACATTTCACACTTGCACCTCATTGTTAGATCTAAGTGTGGTTTTGTGTGGTGTAATTCGTTTCTGTTTGTGTGATCGGAAACGTCCGCACTTGCACGATGGTATGCATGTCTTAGTGCGATGGTTGACCATTTAAGAAGGTCTCATTCTTCTCTTGGTTAAGTGTTAGTTTTGGTTTGGTTGTTTGGAGTAAAGTGTCTAGTTTCAAAAGAGTGGTTTTCAATGTTTTAAATGTTTTTCAAAACTGACCTTTGTATGGTCTTGTGACCATAACATTTTATTCAAAGATCCAAAATGAGTTTTGAAAATATTTGGATAAACAAGACACCCATACCTTTCCTATGGTATATTATTCGTAATATTTCATGACCGTTTGGATTGGTTTTGAAATCTCCAAAGTGACCACTAAAACAGGGCAACTCTATTTTTGTCTGAATCTGACCTTTGGTTACTCTTTTGATCATAACTCTTTCTAAAAAAATCAAAACCTCATTCTATAAAAATGAGTAGAAAGTAGACTTCCATAACTTTCTAAAGGTATATCATACAAAAGGTTTCGATGTCGTTTGGTCATGTTTTGGGTCACTCGAAACTAGGGCTAGTGTGCTGTCCAGTGAGTAAAGCGACTTCCAAAGCGACTTTGTGAAAGTCACCTTGAATGTCGCCTTAGACATCAGTTTTTTTCCAGAACATTAAACGACTTTCAAGGCTACATGTACAAGTAGCCTTGGATGTCGCCTTTTGTACCAGAAATTAGTTTTCTCCTCAAAACGACGTAGTTTCACTTGGGCACCTATAAATACATCCTTAACTCATCTTCTTTAAAAAAAAGACTCTCAAGAACAAACCCTAGAGAGAGAGAGAGATTTTAGAGAGAGAAAGCTTCAATCAAGCTTCTTTAACTTTCCAAACCCAAAACCCATGCAACCATTGGCAACAATCTTCCATGGGTCTTCATCATTCATGACTTGGTAAGTAAGAACAAACTTTTATCTTTCATTATTGTTTTTAAAGACCAAGATTTCGTTTTTAATGCATAGGATTTGTAGAAATCATGTTTGAATGCATTATTGTGTTGATTGATAACATGATGGGGTTTGTATTTTGATAGATTAATTGATTAGGTCATTTTTTCCTAAAAGCTAGGTCATAAACACTCATTTGTGATTTATTGATGACTAGGTTGATAGATTGTCTTTGAATGAACTAGTTAAGCTTATTGAATGTTTATGTGTGTTTTGTGTAACAATTAGTTTGTTGGAAATTCTCTACACAACTAATTGAGTTTGTTTGTGATAGCTAGAATTTAGGCCCATATTGCCTTTCTAGCTAAGTCTTTATGCATTGCATCTAGACTTTGATATTTATGCCTCATTAATTGCATTTCTTGATTGCATATTTATTGCCCTTATTATATGTTGTGACAACTTGTGTTGGTTGGACTTTATTTGACAATTAGGTTGTTAGATTTTATCTATACATCTAATTGAGTAATTATGTATGGGCATGTAGGCATTGTTTGATAACTAGGTTGTTTAATTGCATTATAACATCTAGTCAAGCATGTTGTGTTTGGTCTTGCACATTATTGCATTTGAGCATAGTTTCATATACACTTAGACTTTTAATACTCTTCATGAGTCAAAGTCTTGTGGCTTCTAGATGAAGTTGCACAAGCAAGTAAAGTCTTGCAACCAAGGGTGGGTTGACAAGCATTGGTCAAATGCAACTGTAAAACGCCTGTGGGGTAGAGTAGGAGGTGCTCACTCCAAGAGGAGTGGATTAGGGGATATCACTAGGGATTGAACTAAGAGTGGCAAGTGGTAGTGGTAGTGTGTCCATAGCCTGAGGTTGTCGAGAATGAGAGTCCGAGTATCACTTGAGGGTGTAACTTGTTACTCATATAGTGGATTTCAGTGATCGTGTGTGGCTAGAAGGATAACCCGTGGTTTTTCCCTTGTTGAAGGGTTTCCACGTAAAAGTCATGTGTTCTTTATATTTCCGCACTTTACTTGATTTTACATGTTTGTTTTGTTGGGTTAATTGTTATTAATATTGACTTGTCGAAAAATTGGTAATAATCGATTAACAACCTATTCACCCCCCTCTAGGTTGTTAGACACAAGCTTGAGTAGTATTTTCAGAGACCTTAAGGACATCCTGGTCCACATCTAGCCTAGGCACCTTCCTGGCGTGGTTCTTTCTTGAATTGTTGGAGATTCCTGCCATGGTTGGATCTCTGCTGATAGTATGGACTATGTGGATCTGCTCCATCAGATCATTTCCTTTTGCTTTCCTCTTCTCCTCTACAGCTCTGATATCTATTTGTACCTCCTTCCCAGTCTGGATGTTGTCTCGCACCTGTTGTAGAAATTCTACCAAGCAACCTCCTCTTACCAGTGCCTCAATTTGGTTGCGCAGGTTGTAACATTCCAAGATGTTATGTCCCACATCCTCGTGGAAGCGCAATACTTGTAGCGATTCCACAAATCAACTGGTGCCTTCATCGGACCAGGCTTCCTGAGTAGCCTTGTAAGTTCCTCATATTTTGATTGGCTTATTTCGTTGACAAACCACATTGGGGATTAATTTTGTAAGGGTAAATTAGGCTTCATTGGGTGTGATCAAGCTTCAAGGACATCATCTCTCTCAAGAGCACTTCAAAGGTATATCACTTGCTTAATTCTCTTTGAAGAGGTTTTAGTTGCACACACTCACATCAAATGCATTTGTATTGACATGCATGTATGGTTGCACACACACACACACACACACACTTCTTGCATTTTATAGTTGATGGGCTGCACAGTAGGTTAGGCGACATGCAAGGCCACTTGTTCATGTCTCCTGACAAGTAGCTTTAGACTTAGGTTTTTCCCACAGTGTGTTAGGCGACATGCAAGGCCACTTGTGCATGTTGCCTACAATGCCGCCTTAGTCATGTATTTTTTCTCCAGTGTGTAAGGCGACTTCATATGTGACTTGGGGATGTCGCCTTACATATCGCCTCTGACATCTTGTTTTTTCCACAGTGTGTAAGGCGACTTCATAGGCGACTTGGGGATGTCGCCTTACATGTCGCCTCAGGCAACTTGTTATCTCACAGTGTGTTAGGCGACTTCCACGGTGACTTGCTCATGTCGCCTTGCATGTCGCCTTTTTCACCCGAATCGGGCATTTCGGGTATTTCACACCAGCTCATTTTTTGGTCCCTATAAATACATCTTCTTCTCCATCTTTTTAACCTAGAGCTCTGAAAATATATCCTTAAGTGAGAGAAAGTATATCCTAGAGAGAGAGAGCTCCAAGAAGTCTTTTTTACTCAACCAAACTCATACACATATGCATCTAAGCTTCATTCTTGCATCTATTCTTCATGGGTCTTCATGCTCTTCTTGACTAGGTAATCAAACAAGTCTTAGAACTTCTTTTTCATCTCTATGTTCTTGTTTACCTAGGGTTAGCAATTATTTGTTAATTAATTGCATGTTTATTTGGTTTAGCATGATTTGAGTATGTTTGTAGTTATGTTTGTTGGTTGAGATTGTATGTTCATTGATAGCTAGCATTTAGGACGTTTTTACCCTTCTAGCGAAATCTTCATGCATTTGCATTTAGATATTGATATCTAGGATTTGCACTCATTGACATCTTTAAATCCTTAGATAAGCATTTAGTGTTGCCTAGCATTAATTACATGTTAGAATATTTTTACATATTCACATAGGTTGTTTAACCTCTTCATTGATTGTTAAGCTTTGTGGCTAAGTGGATTAGTGCACAAGCTTGTGGTCTAGAATCACTATTAAAGGCCCGTTGGGTAGAGTGAAAGGGTTAGTGACCAAGTAGGTGTGACTTGAGGTCAACCTAGGTTGTAAACTTTCATTCAAATAGTGGATTTGAGGACCGTATGTGGCTAGAAGGATAGCCCGTGAGTTTTGCCCAGTTGGAGGGTTTCTCATGTAAATCAATCCTTGTGTTTTTATTGTTTTCCGTATGATTATGTTGGATTGGTTAATTGCTAATATGGGGTAGGTCTATTAAAATTGATTAACTCAAAAAGTTGGTAATAAATCAACTAAAACCTATTCACCCCCCATCTAGGTTAGTAGACACACGCTTTATAGTATTTTCAATTGGTATCAGAGCGGGTTCCTAGATACACTTAGGTAATCCTTGCTCTTTGTGTGTCTTGCATTTTGTTTGTGTTTGTTGCATCATTAACATTCATCTCATTCATACCCAAACACTATAAGTGGGAACGGAAGTGGTAATGAGGGAGCCTCTAGCACAAGACTCCCTTTGCTCACCAGAGTAAACTATGCCTCTTGGAAAGGCAAGATGGAGTCTTACATTTGCCAAATAAATGACCGAGCATGGATGGCAAATAAAGATGGCTACACTCCTCTGGAAAAGACTCTTGCAGACGAAAGTGTAGTTCCCAAGCCAAAGTCGGAATGGTCAACTCAAGAGTTTGAAGCATCCAAGTGGAAGAACAAGGCTATGCATGCCATTCTTTGTGTAATGGATGACAATCAGTACAAATTGATCCAAACAACAATAATTGCAAAAGAGGCATGGGAGATTCTAGAGATGGCCCATGAGGGAACCGAGGTGGTCAAGGACTCCAAGCTTCAAGTCCTCCAAACACAATTCGAGCAAATTAGAATGGAGGAGGATGAGTGCTTCAACGACTTTCAAGTGAAGTTGATGGACATAGTCAATCAAAGCCATCAACTTGGTGATCCTTACTCGGATAGGAGAATCAAGAAAAAAATTATGAGGTCTCTTCCGGCAAGATTTGAGTCAAAAGTGACGGCTCTTGAGGAGAATAGTGACTACAAGAACATGAAGCCAAGTGAAGTTATTGGAAGACTTCTAGCATATGAGTCTAGATGGACTCCCACACCTACACCTCCAAAGAAGCAAAAGAGTATTGCTTTGAAGACCTCTAAGGTTGAGAAGGAGGAAGAAGACTCTGATGAAGAAATGGCCCTCATGGTCAAAAGGTTCAAGAAGTTCATCAAGTTTGAGAAGAAGGGATTTGGATCCAAAGGAAAGGAAATGAAGAAGAAGACTCCTTTCAAGAAGTTTGAGTCAAGTGAAGACAAGCCCACAAGAAAAGGGATTCAATGCTTCGAAAGTGGAGGTTTCAGACACATCTCCATGGATTGTGGCAATTTAAAGAACAAGAAGAAAGGAAAGGCTACGGCCGCCACGTGGAGTGATGGTGATGACTTGGAAGAAGAAGGAGAATCCTCGGATGATGAGGATCATGTGGCAAACTTTATTGCCTTCGCATCTTCTCTCAAGAGTAAGGAAGCATTAGATGATGAAGAGGAAGAGAAACAAAGTGAAAATGACTCTAGTGATGGTGACTGTTCATCCCATTCAACAATATATGGATGTAGAAGGAATGGATCTCGAAGGGTTCATTGAGCATTGTCAAAGCTCAAGATTGAAGATGAAGAAAGAGATTCAAAGGTTAAAGGGTGAGAATCTCAAGCTATCTACCGAAGTCACTCACCTAAAGAGAGAAGTAAAGATAGCAAAAAGAAATGAGGAATTGATGGAAAAAGAGCTTGAAGAAGCAATAGAGATCATTGCTAAGATGACTTCAAGTACGAATGAACTCGACCACATGTTGGGAGTTGGCAAGAGTCCAAGTGATAAGAAGGGTCTTGGCTATGAAGATGACAAGGAGACCTCATCCTCAAGCAAGACTGTTTGGACATCAAAGAGCCTCCACCCCCACAACATCCTAGGAAGAAGATCGAACTAGGAGAGTGTTCTAAGGATTCTCAAGTCAAGGTAGCACAAGGGAAACAAGCTCAAGCTCAATCAACAAGGGTGCATCAAGCAAGTTTCCCTCAACCTAAATACCATCAAGCCAAGAAGCAATTCATGCAAGGTCAACCAAGGAAGCAATCCATTCCAACTAAACACCAAAGAATGAGAGAACCAATCCAACACCAAAGACAAGCTCAAATGCTTGGGAAAGTCCCTTTGTATTCACAAGGGCATGGTATGTCTTCTTATTTTATTCCCACTTGTCACTTTTGTGGTGTTGATGGTCACATTAGACCTAATTGCTTCAAATACATTGAAATGTGTAGAATCAAGAGCATGATTGAAAGAAATAGAGCTAGAGCCAAAATGCATGTTCCTAGGAAATCTAGAGCCAATTTGCATGATCCTAGGAAATCTAGAGCCAATGTGACTAATACCACTAGGAAGGAGAACATTTCACCTAGGTAGATTAGAAGAGATAACTATTTTTGCTATGTGGCTCAAATTACCTTGAAGGCAAATGCCTCTAACACTTGGTATTTGGATAGTGGGTATTCTAGGCATATGACGGGGAACAAGAGTTTCTTTAAATCTCTTGTCTTGGAGGATGGAGGAATTGTCACCTTTAGTGATGGATCTAGAAAGAAAGTCATAGGGAAACCCTCATTGTCCAATGCTTTACTTGTTGATAGCTTGCAAGCCAATCTTATAAGCATTTCTCATCTTAATGATGATGGACTCTCTGTCTTGTTTAACAAAAATGATTGCTCTATTTTAATGCCAAATGGACAAACCTTGCTAAAAGGAAAGAGATCTAGTGACAATTGCTATTGTCTTGAAGCTAGTGCTATCTCTTTCAATATGTCCAAGTGTGAGGAAGTTGAGTTGTGGCATCAAAGACTTGGCCACATGAACTATCGAGATTTGAGGATCTTAGATAAGTTCAAGGTTATGCGTGGCCTCCCTAAGCTTGGGAAGAAAGTCGATGGCGTTTTTGGACCTTGTCAACAAGGGAAACAAACCAAAAGTATGCATAAGAAAGGCAAGTATCTCGCCACCAAGGAGCCATTAGAGCTTCTACATATGGACCTTATGGGTCCCATGCAAACCGAGAGTCTCGGTGGTAAGAGATACATTTTTGTTTGTGTTGATGATTTCTCTAGATTTACATGGACATATTTTCTTAGAGAAAAATCTAAAACATTTGAAAATTTTAAAATGCTTTGCACTAAAATTCAAAATGAAAAGAACTCACACATTAAAAGCATTAAAAGGATTAGGAGTGACCATGGGAGGGAATTTGAAAATGCTTGTTTTGAAAGCTATAGCAATAGCTTAGGCATTTCCCATTAGTTTTCGGCTCCTAGAACTCCTCAACACAATGGGGTTGTTGAGAGGAAGAATAGGGTCCTTCAAGAGATGGCCCATGTGATGTTGCTTAGCAACAATGTCCCTAGGAACCTTTGGGCCGAGGCCGTCAATACGGCTTGCTACATAAGAAATAGAGTCTTCCTAAGGCCCGGTACTAGGCAAACCTCCTATGAATTATGGAAGGGTAGGAAGCCAAATGTTAGCTACTTCCACTCATTTGGGAGCAAATGCTACATTCTAAATGACCGAGATCAACTTGGCAAGTTTGATGCCAAGAGTGATGAGGGGATTTTCATTGGCTATGCCCTTAATAGTAAGGCCTATAGAGTTTTCAATTTAAAAACTCGGAGTGTCATGGAATCATCTAATGTTGTCATAGATGATTGTAGGCCTAAGATTAGAGACCATGATGAGGAGGTCATTGCGCTTGATAATTCTTCCTTGGAGAAGAATGATGAGACTTCAATTGATGTGAAGTTAAGTCTTGATGAAGAGGTCATTCAACTTCTTGATAGAGATCCATCCTTGGACTCTAAAGAACCTGCTCCATGGGTTAGACATCTTCACAACAAGAATGACATTCTTGGAGATGTGAATGGAGGTGTTAATACTAGGCGTCAAATAGCTAATCAAATTAGCTATACTTGTTACACCTCTCAAATTGAACCCAAAAAGGTTGATGAAGCCTTGAATGATGAGTTTTGGGTTCTTGCCATGCAAGAAGAGCTAAACCAATTTGAAAGAAATGAGGTTTGGACTCTAGTTCCTAAACCCGAGGACACTAATGTCATTGGCATCAAATGGGTGTATAGGAACAAGTCGGACGAAGATGGCAACATTGTGCGCAACAAGGCTAGACTTGTGGCACAAGGATACTCTCAAATTGAGGGTATTGACTTTGAGGAAACTTTTGCTCTGGTTGCCCGTCTTGAGTCCATAAGGCTTTTTTTATCCATATCATGTGTGCACAAGTTCAAATTGCATCAAATGGATGTTAAGAGTGCCTTCCTCAATGGTTTCTTGCATGAGGAAGTGTTTGTTGAGCAACCCAAGGGGTTTATGGATCCACACCACCCCAACCATGTCTATCGCCTCAAGAAAGCTTTATATGGGTTGAAACAAGCACCTATGGCTTGGTATGAGCGCCTCACTCAATTTCTTATTGACAATGACTACACTAGGGGTAGTGTTGACAAAACTTTATTCATCAAGAGGAACAAAGATGAGCTTTTCATAGCTCAAATTTATGTTGATGATATTGTTTTTGGCTCCACTAACAAATCCAAAGTCCAACAATTTGTTGATGTCATGTCTCATGAGTTTGAGATGAGTCTTGTTGGGGAGCTCAATTACTTCCTAGGTTTTCAAATCAAGCAATTACATGATGGGATTTTCATATCCCAAGCTAAGTATGCTAAGAACCTAGTGAAGAAGTTTGGCCTTGAGAATGCTAAACATTGTGACATACCCATGAGTACCACCTTGAAACTAAGCAAGAATGCTAGTGGCAAGAGTGTGGAACAAAGTCTTTATCGTGGCATGATTGGTAGCTTGCTTTACTTGACCGCAAGTAGGCCCGATATAGCCTTTAGTGTGGGTGTGTGTGCTAGGTACCAAGCGGATCCCAAGGAATCCCATTTCTCCTCCGTGAAGAGAATCATTCGTTATGTGAATGGGACATCCAACTATGGGATATGGTACTCTTTTGACACTAATGCTAGCTTAGTTGCCTTTAGTGATGCATATTGGGCAGGAAATTGTGATGATAGGAAGAGTACATCGGGTGGTTGTTTCTTCCTAGGCAACAACTTGGTCTCATGGTTTTGCAAGAAGCAAAATTCCATCTCTCTATCCACAGCTGAAGCAGAATACACAGCCACCGGGAGTGCTTGCACACAACTCCTTTGGATGAAGCAAATGCTTGTGGATTATGGCTTTGATCAAGGTATTCTAACTCTTTATTGTGATAACATGAGTGCAATTAACATTTTAAAGAATCTGGTTCAGCACTCTAGGACAAAGCATATAGACATTAGGCATCATTTCATTAGAGAACTAGTTGAAAACAAATGCATTGCACTTGAGCATGTGGGCATTAATGATCAACTAGCGGATTTATTTACAAAGCCCTTAGACTCAACTAGGTTCAAGTCACTTAGTAGGTCTATTGGGATTTGTCATATGCCTTGATATGTTTTGGTGATTGACCCCTTATGGGGAGCTCAAGCAAAGAGAGCAACCTTGCATGTTGAAATAAGCAAAAACTTGATCAACTTTATGCTTCTTTATTAATTGCTTGAGTATTTTTGGTTATGCTTATATATATTTGTATATGGCCTTTTATTCAATCATTTTTGGTTATGCTCAAGGTGCTTGGTTTGTAATCCATGTCGCCTCTATGTTCAAACATGCATTTTTGGATCAGGAGAATTGATTGGGAAGTACATTTGAATGACCTAAAATTTATCTCCATGACATATGACTTGATTTTGACATGCTAAAATATTATGCATGAATTGTGTGTGCAAATGTGTGTGGAAGCACCTTGATAAAGCTAAACTCAATAAGGACCTTGTGTCCATGCAATAAATAAGAATGCCTCATCCAACTTAGCTCTGGGTCTTTTCTTAATGGTTGAACAAGACAACAACCAATAAGGATTCTATATCCATTCAATTAATAAGGATTTTATATCCATATCTTGATTGACCATTAAGGATTGACATGGTTGCTTGTGTGTGCTCAAACTTTTAAAAGCTATATCATGTTTAATTATGGCAAAAGGGTACAAATTGGTTTGAATTCATTTGGAACCCTTTTGATGTTCTCCTTGCCAAATACCATTTGCTTGAACTATGATGTTACATGTCTTACATTCAAAGCAACTAAGTCACACATTTTCTTCTTAAACAAATAAAACCTCAATCATTCTCTCTCAATTAATTAAGTTGCATAAAGTTGTTGTATATGTTTATGCACTTATCTTGCAAATAACTCTCTTTGCTTACATGACCCGTTTGGGGAATACTCCTTTACCTATCTCATGACAAAAAGGGGGAGTAGTGTGGTTTATTTAAGGGGGTTGCATATTTGGAGAGATTGTCCCGTTGAGGGAGAATTAACCTATTTAGGGGGAGCATTTGCATGTTGTACATTGTAGTTTTCTTTTTAAAGAAAATTTCTTTTATTTATTATCTCTCTTGATCACCTCACATACACTTGTCTTGGAAAGTGTAGTCTCATTGTTTTGTAGGGATGGCTATTCTACAAGAGCTTGAAGATTTGAAGACCTTGCATCTAGGTATCTATTTATAATGAAGAATTTCTTTCGTTGACCTCTAGTTTTTATTCTTTTATGAGGATGATTTGTGAGAGGTGGTTTTGTCACAAAATATCCAAAGGGGGAGATTGTAAGTTCCTTATATTTTGATTGGCTTATTTCGTTGACAAACCACATTGGGGATTAATTTTGAAAGGGTGAATTAGGCCTCATTGGGTGTGATCAAGCTTCAAGGACATCATCTCTCTCAAGAGCACTTCAAAGGTATATCACTTGCTTAATTCTCTTTGAAGAGGTTTTAGTTGCACACACTCACATCAAATGCATTTGTATTGACATGCATGTATGGTTGCACAGACACACACACACTTCTTGCATTTTATAGTTGACGGGCTGCACAGTAGGTTAGGCGACATGCAAGGCCACTTGTTCATGTCTCCTGACAAGTAGCTTTAGACTTCGGTTTTTCCAACAGTGTGTTAGGCGACATGCAAGGCCACTTGTGCATGTCGCCTGCAATGTCGCCTTAGTCATGTATTTTTTCTCCAGTGTGTAAGGCGACTTCATATGCGACCTGGGGATGTCGCCTTACATGTCGCCTCTGACATCTTGTTTTTTCCACAGTGTGTAAGGCGACTTCATAGGCGACTTGGGGATGTCGCCTTACATGTCACCTCAGGCAACTTGTTTTCTCACAGTGTGTTAGGCGACTTCCACGGTGACTTGCTCATGTCGCCTTTTTCACCCGAACTGGGCATTTCGGGTATTTCACACCACCTCGTTTTTTTGTCCCTATAAATACATCTTCTTCTCCATCTTTTTAACCTAGAGCTCTGAAAATATATCCTTAAGTGAGAGAAAGTATATCCTAGAGAGAGAGAGAGCTCCAAGAAGTCTTTTTTACTCAACCAAACTCATACCCATGTGCATCTAAGCTACATTCTTGCATCTATTCTTCATGGGTCTTCATGCTCTTCTTGACTAGGTAATCAAACAAGTCTTAGAACTTCCTTTTCATCTATATGTTCTTGTTTACCTAGGGTTAGCAATTATTTGTTAATTAATTGCATGTTTATTTGGTTTAGCATGATTTGAGTATGTTTGTGGTTATGTTTGTTGGTTGAGATTGTATGTTCATTGATAGCTAGGATTTAGGACGTTTTTACCCTTCTAGCTAAATCTTCATGCATTTGCATTTAGATATTGATATCTAGGATTTGCACTAATTGACATCTTTAAATCCTTAGATAAGCATTTAGTGTTGCCTAGCATTAATTGCATGTTAGAATATTTTTACATATTCACATAGGTTGTTTAACCTCTTCATTGATTGTTAAGTTTTGTGGCTAAGTGGATTAGTGCACAAGCTTGTGGTCTAGAATCACTATTAAAGGCCTGTTGGGTAGAGTGAAAGGGTTAGTGACCAAGTAGGTGTTACTTGAGGTCAACTTAGGTTGTAAACTTTCATTCAAATAGTGGATTTGAGGACCGTATGTGGCTAGAAGGATAGCCCGTGAGTTTTGCCCAGTTAGAGGGTTTCTCACGTAAATCAATCCTTGTGATTTTATAGTTTTCTGCATGATTATGTTGGATTGGTTAATTGCTAATATGGGTTAGGTCTATTAAAATTGATTAAGTCGAAAAGTTGGTAATAAATCAACTAAAACCTATTCACCCCCCCCCCTCTAGGTTAGTAGACACACGCTTTATAGTATTTTCAAGCCCCTTGTTGTTGATGGCGAGGTAGATAGTTTCACGAGATGCATTGAGAGAGGTGTAATGAGTGTACCCCTCCTCTTATCTAGCTATCCGAGCTACTTCTCTTGGTGGAGGCATCGCTCTAGGAGAGGTCCTGCTGACTTGGTACTGCTCCCGCTGAGGCTGGCAGGGCAATGACTGGTTTGTGGATCTATTTGGAGGTCTGTTCTGGCTCTTCTGTATCGATGCGGGCTTATGTGCCTCCTTCTTCGGGCGCTTGGCAGTTCTCTGGTCATCATGCTTCATCTTGACTCTAAGCTATTCGTCTATTTCCACCTGTTTAAGGGCTCTGTCATTAGCCTTCTGGTATGTCTATGGCGGATGTTTGGCAAAAGATTGGAACAGTTTGCCAGCCCACAAGTTCTTTCTAAAATTGTCCAGGGTCTCTTTTTCAGCGAAGACCCCCATCAAGATTACCTCTTTATGGAACCTTTCCATGTAGGCTCTGAGCGATTCACCCCACTCCTGGATCACGTATTGAAGGTGAATGGGATCCTTGGGGCGAGGTTTGATGCCCTGGAATTGAGCACATAAATCGGTAGTCAACTTGGTTGTAAGTGCCTCACTTTATGATTGGCTTATTTCGTTGACAAAATCACATTTGGGGTTAATCATTGTAAAAGGGTAGATTAGGAATTGAAGATCTTCCAATTGACTCCAAGTGCTTCAAGAAAGGTAGATTACTTGACTCTACTTTTACTTGAATGGATATAACTGCACACACTCACTTGCATGCATTATATTCTTGTTTACATACAATTGGATGATGCATTGTTTATCACTTATTACACTCCACACTTGCACATATTGCACATCACTTTGTGTGTTGAGTCTGCCTAGAAAATAGGGTTTCTTCTAGTACAGCGGCCCAGACCGCTTGGCAAGCACTGCTTGCACCGCGCCATACAGAGCGGTACTCATCAGTCAGCTCATGCTGCCTGGACCGCGTCCTGTACACATGTATGCCCAGCGGTCTGTGACACGGTAAACTTCAATAGGCCCTTGATGCCTTGACCGTGGCCTGTGCACTGCACACACAGCGGTCCAAACCGCGTTGTTGTCCAGTAGGCACACTGCTGTGTGTACCGTGGTCTAGACAACTTGCCCAAGCCGTGGTGCGCACAGCGGTAATGACGGGTTTTTGTTACTGTTTTCAAAACGGTATCATTTCATCTAGGGCTTGATATATATATGCCCTTTCCTCTTCCTTGCCTCTTTAGAGCTTCAGAATTCATTCTCTTTCATTCCTTTTAGAGCTCAAGAGTGTCTTGCAAGAAAAGGTTGCAAGAAACCATTTTTATTGTCCAAAACCCAATCACCCATCATTCATTCATGGTTCTATCATCATCTAGCTTCATCTAGGATGTTTCTAAGCAGGGGTCTTCATCAACATAGCTTACTTGGTAAGTAGAACACCACTCTCATCATCTTTGTGTTCTTGCTTAACAAGAAATCTCTTTTATGTCTCTTATGCATCTAGATTATAATTTTTCATTATAAATAGAGATTTTTGTTGATGTTTGGGTTGTTGTATTGTGATAGCTATTGCATCTAGGAATGCTTTGATTTCATATAGCTAGGTTATATGTGTGTCATATAGCAACATGATATCTAGGATTGTTTAAAGCATTCATACATGATTAGATAAGCATTAAATGTGTTGACCTTGCATTTTGTGCATTTAGAATATCATCATATTCACTTTAGGTTTCATATCTCTTCATTTAAGAGTTAAGTCTTGTATTTGCCTTGAGTAGTATACAAGCAAGAGCCTAAAATCACTATTAAAGGCCTGCGGGTAGCAATGACGGATTAGTAACCGATTAGGTGTGATGTGGTCAACCTAGGTTTTAATCGTTTCAGCAAATAGTGGATTGGAGGGTTCGATTGGCGATTAGGCCCGTGAGTTTTTACCCAGATGGAGGGTTTCTCACGTAAATCATATCATTGTGTCCTTTTGTTTATTCTGCACTTTTATTATGTCAATGATTGATTGTGATAGAGATTAGGGGTTGTGTTGTTTAATTTTGATTAATCAAAAAGATGGCATTTAATTAAGCTAAAACCTATTCACCCCCCCCCCCCCCCTCTAGGTTAGTTTTATCACTCTTAGTGTATTTTCATTGGTGAAGGAATCGACACTACCCGCTGGTAAAATTTTGAACCACGTCTTGGCATAGTCCGTGAGCAGTGGGTAACGTTCTGGACCTCCATCTGTTGAACAAAGCTCTCCAAGTGACTGAAAAGGTCCTCCAGCCCAGAGTACTTGTCGGTTGGCATTTTAAACTTATGAGGTAGCTCTGCCTCTCTGATCCTCCAGGAGAATGGAGCATTCATTTCTCCCAAGGGATCCTTCCGGCTTTCTCTGTGCTTGCCGTTCTTCAGCTCCTGGATCTCATTTGCCATCCGGGCTACCTGGTCCCAGAGGCGTTTGTTACCAGCTTTTTTGGATTCAACTTCAAAGTCCTCATTGTCCGACCCATTTAATGCTACTGAGGTGTCATCCATGTCCTCTCCATAGGAAGGGTTTTCCTGGGTGCTTCTCTTACTGTTAGTGCTGCCTTCTGCCTCATGCCTCCTACCACTGGTCTAGGTTTCCTGTAGGCAGTTGCCAGTTGGACTGGGTGATAGCGCTCCCTAGGCAGGGAGTCGATGGCGGACTTAACCTGTCACAGTCGATAGCCCGTTGGTTAGCCTGGAATCGGGGGCGTGGGTCCAAGCCTGTCACGGACCGGTGGAACTAGAGGTACAAGTCCAAGCCTATCGTGGACCGATGCTGGAGGTGGTGGTCCCAATCTATCTAAGGTTGGTACCCTGGGTCCTGGTCGGCTGGTACATCCCCTGGTATCGGGTACCGAGAGTTGGAGGTGATACCATCTGCAACCATTTTGAGGTGGATTCTCTCTATGAAGGCCACGACTTGTTGGTCCAGGTTGGCCTAGTTTTTACTGAGGCAACAAGGACCAGGGGGTAGCCCGCGCAATAGCTGCAGGTACTGGAGAGGGGTTGCGATTGTCCGCCCCCTTCTTTTGCTTTTGACCCTTCCTGGTAGAAGCGATAGTCTGGTGCCTTGACGGATTTGGCTGCCCTTGAGAAGATTGGAGCCTTATATTGGTAATGCTGCAAAAAGTGAGATTCACAGGCTTTCTATTAAAGGGTGTGGAAACTTCCCACAGACGGCGCCAAAAAGTGTAAACCTAAAATTCACTCAGGGAGTAGAATTCCAACTAACACCCTCGTCCGCTACCGGTAGGTGGCAGTGGGGTAAGTACCTTCGGTACCGGGATTTCTTTTAACTGGAGAATGAGGGATAAAACCTCAAATAAGGGATTCTATGAAAGATTGGTATATGTGTTGATAATAAAGGTGGCGTTGTTTTATTAATCATGAGATTGCTATACAAATAGAATAAGGCTTGATAACAGTACAAAACTGTCACTCTCTTTTCTTTCTCTCTACACAGAATGAAGATGGAGAAATCGTGCGTGTCGATAAGTGGCTAAAGTCCTCTTAAAAGTGGTTCTGAACCTCTTACTGACTTCAGAAAACTCAAAAGAAAGTTTCTAGAAAAAGATCCCCCCCATCTCTTCGTCCTTCATGGCCGTATTTATAGACACCCAATATTCCTGAGAATCCGGTCATATTAATGAGGATTATTTACGGTCCTTCTTTAGGCGTTGAAAGAAGTTGAGCGAGGCTAAAGGCGTGGGATTTGACCCCTATAATTATTGGAGCATTTAAATTCTGATTCAGTTGACAGTTTGGTCTCATTTATGGTGCTTTCAATGGCGAAGATGTCAACTTTCCTCTCCTACGTTGCTTGGAGAAAGGTACTTGTTAACCGCAAAAAATGGCAAAGGGATCAAGGAAGAATTTTCCATCCAGATTCTGGGCTATGAGGCAGGATCCAGCTACAACCAATAGAGGAACCAGACCAGAGTATCCCAAAGCAATACCAGCCCATCTGGATCAGGGTCGAGAGGGCCAAGATTCCTGGTTGACAAATCAAAGGTCGGGTCCTAGGAACCCCGCCACCTGGTGGATCCAGTACCCCGATACTACCTCATCTCGATTACCCCGCTACAATATCGACCAGTATCAAGGTACTTAGACATGCTGTTACCTTGATCCAGTAAGTCTAACCTCCTTGGTCTTTTCTAGAATCCGCCAACCAAGCGGCTAAAGCTCCAGGAAAAGTAAATTGTTAAGGCACCTAGAAGACAAGGGTAAAGCTACATTAAAACGCCATCGTTTACTCAGTACAGAGTAGACTCATTCCTTCCATTTAAGAGTTCTATTTTAATGAAAATTCAACTCCAGAAAACTCTCACCAAATAAAGAATCACTTGGTTCTAGGGATCAATCCCACAATATATTCGCCTATCACCAAGGAAGGTCCCGTAATGGCTGAAACCCTAGACTGAAACTATAGGAGTGTAGGGCAAGGAACGGGACTTGTATATACATAATATTATCATACATAGAAAGGGAGAGGAAAAGGCAGAGACTTCTACTTATCGACATGTACGAGAAATCCACCACGAATAGTTCTTTACCTATCTCCATAAGCCATTAAGAGATCCTTGATGTATTTGAGATTCTGTGATTATAGATAAAAGAAAGATATATGCTTCCTCATTATTTTTGGTATTCCTGTCGTATTAACAAGTTTTTCCTTCAATTCTCATCGATATACTTGATTTACTTTAACGAGAATCGCCCTAGGTATCGAACCACTTGATACCTCTCCGGCCGGGATCTATCCAGATCTTGGTCCCTTAAAGTGGTTAATTGGAGTTTTCACCCCCGGTGACAATTTCGGGTTAACAATTTTGGCGCAGTCTGTGGGAACATTCCCACCCATCTACAAAACAGCCTAGTTATACTCAAGTTTTTTTCAAGATGAGACTCAGGTCCTCGCAAGCTAATCGCAATCCATCGGGACCCCAGTCTCTCGCCTCCACCCAGAGAATTCAAAGGCACAGAGGGGGGGGGTCAAGAAACGACAATCTGGCACCGATCCCTCCACTCAATAAGGGGTACGTACCCCAAGATCCGGCTACGCAGGAGATCAATCGGGATATCCTGGAGCAGGAAGCAGCAGCCAATGTGGAAGCCATCCGCCTCCGGATGATTGCCTAAGGGATACCTTTCGAGATGCCTAGGGCGGCAGGACTGGATACCTGGATACCTGTGTTTGACAGACTGGGGTCACCACTACCAGCCCCAACCAATCTAGAGAATCCCTGACCCCACTTGGTAAAGTCAGCAGTTCAGATACCTCCTAAGAGGAACCATCCGGCAGCTAGGTCGGAGGCAAATAAGAGAGATCCACACCCTGATGATGAAGGGAGTACCGGATCCAGAAGGAGTCCTAGACGAAAGCACTGCCATAGAGAACGGTGAAAGAAGACAACCGCTAAATTGGAGACTTCAGAGGAAGAAAGCTATTATTGTCCACATGGAGGTGTTATCCGTCGATTGTCTCTCGTTTAGTTATTATTGAAAGCAATGTAAATAAGAACATTGTAAGGGTGAGAGTGGTATGTGTGAAGTGTAAGCATTTGAGTGTGTGAGAACAAGAACAATGAAAATAAAGATAATAAAAATAAGAGAACATGGAGAGATGAGAATGGTGATTAAATCGATAAATATAAAATGGTGGATAAGAGAGATGCAGGAAAATGGAATCATAGGGTACTCATGACCACCCCAAACATTCACCCCACCTACAATAACTAACTGCAAAGACACTCCTAACATATCGGGGTAATCTTCCTAGCTAGAGTTTTTGGGATGGCTTAGATTGGAATGGTCACAATCCATCCCTTTCACCTTTGCTTTGGAAAGATGTAAGGTAGCCGGGATGGCTTAGATTGGAATGCTCACAATCCACGCCTTTTACCTAGCCTGGATATGTTGGATTGGAATGCTCACAACATAACCCTTCCAATTCAAATGAGCTTGGTTAAACACCTTAGGTGTGGATGGTTAAAAATGTAAATTGATATCTAATGTAAAACAAGAGTTGGAATGCCTACTTGGCTCACAAAGACACCACAATTCAACCTCTATAATGGGTTAGGAGTTGGAATGCCTACCCAACCCATAGTGAGTATTAAATGCATTAAAGACGAAAATCAACCACTAAGTGATATGGGAGTTGGAATGCCTACCCATTTCATAAAGATTTCAATAAAAGCTTAGTTACTCTAATAAGTTCAATCAATCAACAAGAATCAAGAGTTGGAATGCCTACTTAATTCAAGAGATAATTAAACACAATTAAGCATATTGAATGGAACCAATACAAGAAGAAATCAAATGCAAATCAATCACATAAATGGAACTAGTGTTAGGGTTTACATATTTCCCAAATGGGGATTCACATCAAATAAAGAAAATACAAGAGATAGGTAAAAGAAGAAACCCAAGGTTGTCAATCTCGGATCTCTAAGCTCGGAGAGGGGCCCAATTGTCATCTCAGATCTCCAAGCTCCATTGAAGCGCCTCCTCCTCATAGACAAGGTAGGGTGCTCTTTCCTCTTGAATCCTCTTCAAAGATGAATGGTGATAGTAGTAGGTGGTGGTGGAGAGGCAATCAATGGACGAAGATGAAGTTTGGAATGGATGGCTCAATGAATGCCTTGGTCTTGTGGCAAAGTGATGTATTTATATGTTTGAGAGGCTAGGGCACGAAATAGGCATGAAAGGACGACTTTGCCCTTTTTAAAATGGCTGAAAATGTGACTTTTGCCCAGCTGGAACATGTAGTGCATGGGTCAGTGCATGGGTCAGTGCATGGGTAGGGTACCCGTGCTACACACGTGTTATCTCTTCTGGCTTTCTGGTCTGGGCATATGCACGAGTAAGTGCACAGGTAGGGTACCCGTTCACTGAGCTCTTCCTGATTTCCATCCTTCGGTGCACAGGTCATATCACGGGTAGGTTACCCATGCACTATTGCCTTCAAGCATCCCTTTTTTAACAATTTGGCTCGTTTTTCTCTAAAAAGTCAAGGTTTCTGCCTCGAGCAACTGAATTCCATTGAATGCCTGTAATCACTAAAAAATGAGTCATTAGACACCAAAATATGTTCGAAAACAATCTAAAGGATATGAAATTGAGGGCCAAAATATATGACAATTTTGGCTCGATCAGTACTGTATACAGATGGAGCATCAAAGCCATGCCGGGTGTGGAGCCGGAATCATCCTTACTAATCCTGACGAAATTGAGTGTAGCCACTACTTCAGGTTCGATTTTAAAGCCACCTAGTAAAGAGGCACTATTAGTAGGAATGAAGGTGGCAGAGGAGTTGGGGGCTGAATTCCTCCTAATTGCAAACGACTCCCAGCTTGTGATCAATCAAGTATCAGGCGTCTACCAGGCAAAGGGAGACAACATGATAGCTTACCTCAAAAAGGTCCGAGAACAACAGCAAAATTCAAAGGTGTGAAAATGGAACAAATCCCTAGAGAGAAGAACCACTGAGCGGATATTTTGGCCAAGATTGCCACGACTGGAGGACAGGCACTACCCAGAGGAGTACCCCTCCAAATGATACTCCAATCCAGCATAGCTAAAGGGGTGAAAGTAACCTTAGTAAGTATCTTGCCGTGCTAGAGGGATTCCATAGCAGAATACCTCCAGAATGAGATCCTGCCCGAAGATCCGGATCAAGCACGCAAGCTTAAAAGGATCGCGACTAGGTATTGCTTGCTGGAAGGATACCTCTATCGTAAAGGAAAGTCCCTCCCGTTGTTGAGATGTCTGCATTCCGATGACGCCCAGTAGGCTCTGAACAAGGTATACGCAGGGGACTGCGGTAACCATGTATCAGGAGAGACCCTAGCCTACCAAGTTCTTAGAATGGGGTACTATTGGCCTACTCTTGGACGCTAAGAAATTTTCACAATCATGTGAACCTTGTTAGAAGACAGCAAATCTCTACCATATACCTCCTGAGAGGCTTACTTCGATTAGTACACCTTATCCTTTTGCCATTTAGGGACTACACCTAATCGGACCACTACCTACTGCCCCCGGTCAAGCCAAGCATGCTATAGTAGCTATAGATTATTTTACCAGATGGGTAGAAGCAGAATACCTCACCCAGATCACTGAAGCAAACACCACTAGCTTTGTCAAAAAGAACATTGTATGCCATTTCGGTACCCCGATGGCCATAATCACCGATTTAGGTAAACAGTTTGACAAAGCCAACTTCAGGGAATTCTGTGAAGGGCAAGGTATTGATCTCCGTTTTACATCAGTGGCTCACCCATAGACAAACGGGCTAGTAGAGGCTACTAACAAGACGATCAAGAAGCTCCTGAGGAAGAAGCTCTAGCAGAAAAAAGGGAAGTGGATGGATGAACTCCCAAATGTACTATGGGCATATCGAACCACCCAGAGGACTGCTACAGGTGAAACTCCATACTCGTTGCCTTTTGGGACAGAAGCAGTCTTACCCATCGAGCACAAGTTAACATCCTTAAGAGTTCAACACTTCGAGCGGAGGATAATGATGTGAAACTGAGGGCTAGCCTAGACCTTCTTGAAGAGAAGCGGGATAAAGCTTTAGGATGGGTAGCTGCCTATCGGAGCAAGATAGCCAGATGCTTCAACAAAAATGTTAAGACCCGAAATTTCAAAGGGGACTTGGTCCTAAGGAAAGTGACCCAGAACAAAGGGAAGAGGTCTGACGGGGTACTAGCCCCTAACTGGGAAGGCCCCTACATGATAAAGATGGTGGTTTGAAAATGGGCATACAAGCTAGAGGACATGGAGGGGTACCTAAAAAATACTACTCAAGCGAGTGTCTAACAACCTAAAGGGGGGGGGGGGGGGGGGGGGGGGGGGTGAATAGGTTTTAATCAAGTTAATTACCAAATTTTCTTGATTAGTCAATATTAAAAATTCACTTCATAAACAAACATACAAAATAAAGTGTAAAGTGCGGAATAATAAATAACACTTGATTTTTACATGGAAACCCTTCAACAAGGGAAAAACCACGGGCTATCCTTCTAGCCACACACGATCCTCAAATCCACTATTGTAATGATGTTTACAACCTAGGTTGACCTCTAGTCACACCATTCTCGTTCACTAACCCACCACTACTACCCGACGGGCCTTTATAGTGAATCCTTGATCACTTTGCTTGCCAACCACACCTTGGTTGCAAGACTTCACTTGCTTGTGCACAGCACCTTGTAGTCACAAGACTTAACTCTCAAAGAAGAGATTAACAACCTAAGTGAATATATGAATATTCAAAATGCAAATAATGCTAGGTAACACTAAATGCTTATCTAGAAATTAAAGATAACACTAAGTACAAATCCTAGATATCAATGTCTATATGAATGCTCATAAAGACCTAACTAGATATAGATATGCAAGTTTAAACTCTAGTCATCAAACAAAGCCATATCAACATATGTTGTCATTAATCATGGCAAGGACAATAAATGCAATTAACAAATGCAATCAATGAATCCTAATTAGCTAGAGGGCAAATATGTCCTAAATGCAAGCTATCACAATACAAACCCAATCATACAAAGGAACTCATAAATAGATGCATTAAATAGAGTCCTAGCATTTAATCAACTAATAAACGCAATAAAAACACAATCTTGGAAAGTATGAACAAATGATAAAGATGGGGTTTTTGTTCAACTTACCAAGTCAACTAATGATGAAGACCCATGCCTTAAAGATGCTTAGAAATGCATGAAGATGATGGGTTTTTGGGTTTGGAGAGTCAAGGAACAAAGCTTGAAGCTTTCTCTCTCTAAGGGTTGTTCCCTCTAACAAAAATATGTTCTTTAAGCTCTTGGACGAGTTGGGATAGAAGAGAACATATATATATAGCAACCCTAGACAAAACTGCATCGTTTTGGGCTTGGAAATCAAAATCCTGTCAATACCGCTTGCTGGACCGTGGCTCGGGTAAGTGCCTAGCTCGCGGTACACGCAGCAGTGTGCCTACTGGACAACATCGCGGTTGGGACCAGTATGCGTGCAGTGCACAGGCCGCAGTCAAGGCAGCAGAGGCGTACTGAAGTTTACAGCGATAGGGACCGCTGGGCGTACATGTGTACAGAAGGCGGTCAAGGCAGCATGGGCCAACTGATGCTTACCACTCTGTATGCCGCAGTGCAAGCAGCGCCTGCCAAGCGGTCTAGGCCGCGGTAAGAGAAGAAACTCTCTTTTCCAGACAGACTTAAAACACTAAGTAATGTGCAATATGTGCAAGTGTGGAGTGTGAAAGAATGCACACATGAGCAATCATGAAACAAATGCATAAGACTTCAAATGCACGTACGTGTGTGAGTGTGCAACAATCAATGCATGTCAATACAAATCCAGGAGATGTGAGTGTGTGCAACTAAATCTCTTCAAGAGTTAAGAACAAGTGAACTACCTCTCTTGAAGCTCTTTGGAATGATCGGAAGCAATACTTCGAGAAAACCACACTTGGAGAACCTATGCTACCCGTTACATAAACATCCCCAATGTGATTTGTCATGAAATAAGCCAATCATAAAAATGAGGTTCTTACAATCTCCCCCTTTGGCTATTTCATGAGAAAATCACCACTCACAAAATAATCCTCACAAAACAAAAATAAAGCTATTGGTCAACAAAGTATATTCTACGTCACAATAAGAGAGACCTAAGATCTAAGTCTTCAAGGCTTTCAATCTCTTCGTAGATCATTGTACCTACACACAATAGCAAGAAAGCACTTTCCAAGAACAAGTGCAAGTGAGGTGAACAAATATAAAAAGTAATTGCACTCAATAAAGCAATATAAAGAAATGCATGTGCAGTGCTCCCCCTAAATGGTTACTCTCTCTCAATACTTCTCCCCCAAAGCATAATCAATGCTCCCCCTATATCTCTCAAGACTTATCCCCTTTTTTGTTATAAGATAGGCAAAAGAGCTCCTCCTATCGGGTTGCTTTAGCAAAGAGAGCTATTAGCACAAAAGATGGTTACATAATCATATAAAGTATATCAAATTTTTGCACATTTCAAAAATGCAAGGTTGTTCTCTTTGCTTGAGCTCCCCAAATGGGGTCAATTCCAACCAAGTCAATGGAAGGCAAGAGCCCCTATAGACCTACCAAGCCTATTAGACCTAGTTGAGTCTATGGGTGACATATTAGCACAATAGCATGCAGGTTCATCTTTTCTAATCCACTTAGGTGATATACTTTCATTCCTAGTGGTCTTAGTCAACATATTGCTAGACTTCTTAGGATCATTTTCTCTAGCTTTCACAGGCACATGCATATTGACCTTTTTAAGTCTATTCCTCTCTCTCATGCTCTTAACCCTACATTTCTTAATGTACCTATGGCAATTAGGCCTAATATGCCTATCAACACCACAAAAATGACAAGTAGATATAAAGTGAGGAGTTATACCATATCCTTGTAAGGTCATTGGAGACTTGTCAAGCATTTGATGTGGCCTTTGCTATTGAACCGGTTCTTTCCTTCTTTGTTGTTGAACCGGGTTGGGATGTCTCTTTGGCTGAGGTTGCATGGCTTGCTTTCTTGGTTGGTCATGATGAGAATGTTGAGATTGAGCTCTATTCTTTGTTGGCATCTTCACTTGGCCACTCTTGGATGACTCTCCAAGCTCAATCTTCCTCCTTGGATGTTGTGGAGGTGAGGCTTCCTTCACGCTATTTCCATTGACAAACACTGTCTTACCTATGGAGGGAGTTTCCTTGTCATGAACATATCCAAGGCCCCTCTTATCATTGGACTTCTTTCCAATGCCCAACATATGGTCAAGCTTTTCGGTGCCAAAGGTCATTTTGGCAAGAAACTCCTTAGCTTCCTCAAGCTCCTTATTCATCTTGTCTTCACTTTCGTTGACTCTCCTCACTTCTTGATCGGGCCAAATATGTAGTATATTTAGGCCCTCATATCCTTACATTATGTTCTGTTTTCATGCGTTTTTGTATCTTTGATGGGTTGTTTTGTGCGTATTTGTAGGAAATGATGCAAAGACAGGTTTGGAAGCATATTGCAGTGATTCCGGCAGAAAAGGAGCGAAAGTAAAGGCAAAGGAGTACAAACAGCTCTACAGTGCGGGTCCAGTGCGGGTCAAGTGAGGGTCGCAGCCGCACTCTAACCGCACTCTATACGCATTCTATACGCACTCATATTCATAGCCGGGACAGGATGCAAGTGAAGAGATAAAGTGCCGGTACAGTGCGGGTCATCCAACCGCACTTAACCCGCACTAATGCCAAACCAGAGAAACTGATGTTGCACCTGACGATAAAGTGCGGGTACTGTACGGGTCATCCAACCGCACTCTACCCGCACTAATGCCAAACCAGAGAAGTTGAAGATGCACCTGATGTTAGAGTGCGGGTACTGTGCGGGTCATCAAACCGCACTCTACCTGCACTGTCACCAAGAACAGAAGAGCAGAGTTGTACCTGACATTAGAGTGCGGGCACTGTGCAGGTCATCCAACCGCACTCTACCCGCACTGTTGCTCAAGACAGAAGGTAGATTTTGCACCTGACAGGGAAGTGCGATTCAAGTGCGATCACAGTACGATTCCAAGTGCGGGTTAAGTGCGAGTAATTCAATCGTACTCCACCCGCACTATTGCCCTAATCCGAGAACTGAAGATGAAGGCAACCCATACAGTGCAGGTACAGTACGGGTCCAGTGCGGGTCAAGTGCGGGTCACAGCCGCACTCTGACCGCACTCCAGATGCACTCATATTCATAGCCGGGACATGATGCAAGTGAAGAGATAAAGTCCGGGTACAGTACGGGTCATCCAACCGCACTTAACCCGTACTAATGCCAAACCAGAGAAACTGATGTTGCACCTGACGATAAAGTAAGGGTACTGTGCGGGTCATCCAACCGCACTCTACCCGCACTAATGCCAAACTAGAGAAGTTGAAGATGCACCTGATGTTAGAGTGCGGGTACTGTGCGGGTCATCAAACCGCACTCTACCTGCACTGTCACCAAGAACAGAAGAGCAGAGTTGTACCTGACATTAGAGTGCGAGCACTGTGCAGGTCATCCAACTGCACTCTACTTGTACTATTGTTCTGATCCGAGAACTGAAGATGAAGGCAACCCATACTGTGCGGGTACAGTGCGGGTAATTCACCCGCACTCCGAGCGCGCCAGTTTGATTTTCAAAGCTTAAGTGATCTATTTTTTTGTATCTTGTATAAATAGAAAAATATAAAAACGTTTTAGGGAGCCTTTGACTCCGTTTTGTTGAGGTTAAACACTTTGAGACCTAGAATCTCTCTCTCTCTCTCTCATCCTTACATTCTCTACTCAACTTCAAGGAAGTTGGGAGATAGGAGCCACTTCAAGGAAGGAGATGTTCTCCAAGGGTTCTTTCTCTTTCCTTTCTCTTAGTTTCCTAGTTGTAATGAGTAACTAAATCCCCTCTAAGGGGTTGATGGAGTAGTTAGTTGAATATTGGGCTTGTACATAAACTTGATATTATATTGATATTCATGTCTATCTTTCATTGATCTATTCTTGTTGTGAATGTGTATCATTGATTTCTTGTGTAGATACATCCTCTTTGCAAGATGTCTTTGTATTATGTATGAGTATTGCATCTAGATATACATCCTATTTAGTTGTTTAAAGGTCTAAAGAATGGACGGAAAGTCATGAATTCCGACTCTTAAACCGCGGTTTTAATCTAACCTCGATCGAATTTCCGGCACTATACATCCTAGGTCGGAACCCGTGAGAGAGTTAGAAGTCATCACTATACATCCTAGGGTAACTATTTGTTATCGGTTGAGTCATTGTTAGGTAGACGAGCTTCATTTCTAAAATCCGATAAACAACCAACTCTATACATCCTAGGTTGGTAGCTTATGACGGATTAATCTCTAATAGGTTGTCCGCACTTTACATCCTAGGTTGGCCACCTTCTAGGGATAAATAACCGACTCTATACATCCTAGGTCGGTTACCTTGAATAGCCGTGCTATTGACAAGTTTGTTGCATTGCCCAGTATTTACTTTCGTATCCATTAACTCCTTAGTTTCCATCATCTCTATATATCCCTTATTCCATTTCCCCCTTCATTTAGTTTGCATAATTAATTTAGTGTTATTTTTAGTGTAATTCACCACCTACATTTTCACCAACTCATGTTTAGATATTATATATATACATATCATTACTTTAGCAATAACTAATTTAGCTAACTCCGCTCCCTGTGGACGACACCCCACTTGCCACTATATCTATGTTTTCAAACTAATTTAGGCTTGTGAGGTTTTATCAAATATTGTTGACGGATTGATCTTTTTTTAAAACGACACTAAGAAAAACGTTCTGTCAAATGGCGCCGCTGCCGGGGAGCGGTATATTTAGTTTAATTAGTTTTGCATAAGTAAAGTTTATAGTTTAGTAATATTTCTGCTCTGTCATATCTGTTTCTCATTTACGTTGTGCGTTATTGGTTGTGAAATTTCAAGATTCTAAGTATATGCACGGGAGAAGATCGTTAAGAGGAACAGTGTTGCCAGTTATCGATAACATCAATCAGTTGGGTAGAAGAACCGAGCAGTTAGAAGGAAACATGGACAATCAGAATCAGAATGAGCAGTAGGCTCGAGAGAATGAGGGAAGTGTACATGGGGATGAACAGCTAGGTCTCACCATGGGCGAGTACACTCTCCCGTTTGTAGGGAATGTGCCCACTGCCATAGTACTGGATGACGTAACAAGGCAGTATGAGTTGAAGACTATGCATATTAGCCTCCTACCATCGTTTAGTGGGCGAATTACCGAGGATTGTCTCCAATTTATGAAATAGTATGGAGCCACCCTAGAAACCTTCCCGGTAATGGCTCGCCAAGCAGTACTGACAAGAGAGCAGCTTCATCTCAGATGTTTCCAGTATTGTCTGAAAGATGCCGCCATGACATGGTACATGAACTTGAGGCCAGGATCACTGGTGACATGGAGTCAGGTGTGCAAGGTCTTCTTCAACAAGTATTTTCCATCATAGAAAGCCAAAGACCTAAGGTTGAAGATAGCATCCTTCGTTGAAGAGAACGGTTAACCATCCTATGAGGCATGGGAGAGGTTTAACTTGTTGTTAGCTCAAATGCCACCGCATACGTACCACCTAAAGTTGAAGGTTAATTCCTTCTATAGTGGACTTTCACCGATAACACAAATGCTTGTGGACAATGTGTGCGAAGGCACCATAGCAGACAAGAGAGCAGTTGAGGCGTATGATATCTTGGAGAAGATTGCCCAAAACTCACAACAAAGGACATCACATGTGAGAAGGGGTGGAAGAATAGAAGTGGGTCAGGATACCCAAGTTCAAATTCAGATGTCTAGAATGAACAAGGAGCTCCAATCAATCAAGGAGCTTATAACCGGAAAACCAGGATCCTCCCAAGGAGTGAGTCAAGTCATGGGGGAGATAGAAGGAGGAGAAGGGCATTTCAGTCAAGAAGACCAAGCCCAAGCCCTTGGGGAATTTCCAGAGCGAAGGAATGACCCATATTCGAACACATATAATCCAGGGTTGAGAAACCACCCAAACTTGTCTTGGTCCAACAACAACCACCTAGGAGCAACAACTTACCAAGGTGGCAACAACACTTACCAAGGTGGTAACAACAATTTCCAAGGTGGAAATAATAATCAACGGTACCAAAACCGTGGGTACAATAGATACAATCAAGGAGGGGCAAACAACAACAATCAATGGGGAAGTTCAAGTAGTAACCCACCATCCAACTTTAATTCCCAAGCTTCCGCCAGCCAACCAAAGGACTAGTCTCTAGAAGAGATAGTGAGCACAGTGATCAAAACAGTTGGCATCAGGTCAGAAGCTCTCAAGAACACCTTGCATGCCTCTGAGCAACGAATGTCAGCTTACATGCAGTCCAATGATCAAAGAGCAAATAGTCATGTAGCGTCACTGAAGAAGATGGAAACTCAGTTGGTATAGATTTTTGATGCACTGGTCAAGAACAAGGAAAATGCATCAAACTCCGATGAACATGTTAACGTGTTAGAGGCCGTCCAGTTGGGAGTTGATAAAACCCAAGGAAGCATGGTAGAGGTGGCAGTTAATGAAGATAGGGGAAGTGGCATAGACTCCCCCATTAAACTTGAGGACCCCGGGAGTTTCATCATAGAGGTACAAATTGAGAATTTACCAAAGATGGGAGTGGTGCTTGATATGGGGGCTAGCATCAATATGATGCCATTAGAGGTATACGAACAGCTGAAGATTCAGTCGATCAAGCCTACCTCCCAGACCCTCATTATGGCGGACAATTCTTCCATCACCCAAGTTGGTATTGTGGAAGAAGTTTATGTGAATGTGCACGGTTTGATGGTGCCGGTAGAATTTGTCGTGTTGAATTGCATACAAGGAGAATCCAGTGGTAAGGACTGGAAACTACTTTTGGGGAGGTCATTCATGGCCACAACGGGTATGGTAGTTGATAATTGATCTAGGGACATTTCCTTCAGCTGTGGAGGCAAAAGTGTTAGCTTCAAGGTAACACCCCCCGGAACAAGCCAAGTCAGAGATTGTTTGGTCTTGGAACCACCAAATTCCAGAAAGAAAAGGAGCCGGATGCTCACCCTTGTGCAAGCTTTTAAGGGAGTTAAGGAGATGGAATTGGCAAACCAAGACTGCATTAAGGAAAGGCAAGAGTCAGAATTTGAAGAGGAGGAATCCAGTACTTAAATCTTCGAACAATTGGGTGAGCTTGAGCAAGACAACACAAAGCTCAAACTGGAGGTTTATTTGCTTAAGACCGAAAATGGACAGTTGAAGAAGAAATTGCATGATCTCTCAATAGTGAACAAGGGTTTACATGAGCAAGTAGTGGAGCTTGCCACCAAAGAGGAGTTAGTCTCCAAGAACCTAGAATAGTTGGCAAGACTTTCAGAAGAATTTGAGGAAGACATTGGGAGAAGGACAAGGAAACTTCAACTAGGTGTGGAGGAGTCCGCAAACGCGGTAAGAGAATTGCAAGAACGGTTGAGCACCAAAGAAGATGAGTTGAAGCAGGCCAAGGTCAAGGAGTGTGATTTGATTGAGCAACTCGTTGTGATAGAAAACAATGTCAAATCCCTCAAATACGGACAACAAAAAGGGGCCCACGCCAATAATCGAATAGGGAGTTTCCCTAACCGTCCTGTTACTTGTTACTTTTGTGCCAAAAGAGGGCACACTAAGGCTTATTGCTTTAGTTTCCAAAAGTTCAAAGCAAGTAGAGTTGGGTCTAGGATGAACCAACCAAGGGTTAAATACATATGGGTTTGAAAGGACCTAGTTGGACAAATGAGGAAAGTGGGGAGAGATGCAGTGCATAGGCAGTTGGCACCGGTTTGGGTGGCCAAGTTGAATGTGCTCCCCATTCCGGTCAAACCTCATTTGGTTGACCGGGTCCCACTTTGACTGCATTGCACTCACTTTTGAAATAATTTTAGTATTTTTATTTTTAATTTTCGGATGGTTAGTTTTTGTCTTTGTAAACTTTTGGTACAGAATGCTTGACAATGTGTAAAGGTTTTAGTTTTGGTGCAGATGCAGTTGCAGAGCAGAGTTCAGGAGTCAGTCCAAGGGAACAGTGCGGTTATAGTGCGGGTCAGTCACCCGCACTCATCCCGCACTCCGAAGGCATCAGGTAATAAAGTGCGGGTACAGTGCGGGTCATTCACCCGCACTCCTCCTGCACTTTGGTCGCGCAGTATATATACAGCATGTCATTTTCTAGGGCTCCACTTGCCACAAAAGCAAAACAAAACAACAAAGTTCAAAATTTTTCCGTTGTCTAAACTGCAAGGTTTTCCGTGTGTGCCACGTTTTCGATTTTTCGGCAATCAAGGTATGAATTCTTCCTCTAATTTGATTACATATCTCTCTAATCCAAAACCCTAACCCTTTTTATCAAAATTCTTTTTCCTCTCATGCATGAACTTCATGATTTAGGGCTTTGAACTTTTGTTTTTGCTTTTGATAATGTCTAACTGCCTATTGCATGTCTAAGAGGATGGAATGATGGGTGTTGTCTACTGTTGCATGTGATGTGTTCATTGTTACAATGATTTTCTATTGCAATTGGATATTCAAACTATGAATTTGGGTTTTTATGATTGAATGGAATTCTATACATGAATTAGAGTCATATTGGTGTTAACTTGGTCGATGATGTGCTGAGATTATGAATTGTATACATGAATAGCAATTCTGCATTTGCTGGTATCTGGGAACGAGTTAGAGTGCGGGTACAGTGCGGGTCATTCACCCGCACTTCACCCGCACTTTATCCTCATGGCAGAATATGTGTCCTTTCAAATTCCTTCATCATAACTTCATGGTTCTTTGATCCGAATATTGCCTAAAAACTGTTGTTTATTTTGTAGATGTCATGAAGAACCAGGAAATCAACTAGGCAAAGTAGTCAGGGTTCTGAATAAAGACGGAGGAGGGGACCCCAAGTTCCACCACCATGCATCAGACACCGGGATTTTGAGGACCGTTTAGAATATTTCAGGGAGTGAGACGTCGTGGTGGAAAGGGGGACAGCAGTTGAAGAGCTGAAGGGCACCCAAATTCCTCTAGCGATTGAAACAAGGGGATGGGAAACCTTTGTTACCCCCCCCCCCCCCCCCCCCCCCGATGTATTGTCGACGTGTGGTCGAGGAATTCTTTGCTGGAATGGTACCTGAAAATTTTCAGCGTACTTCTTCGGTTCTGGTCCACGGGGTAGAGGTTTGAATGACTATAGCGGACATTAACAAGTACTATAGGACTGAGCTTCCAGTTGATCCCGAAGCAGTGGGACGTCTAAAGCAGGGGGTGACTTGGAGTGAATTTTTTGTGACACAAAATATGGATTTTGCAAATCAATTAGTGATCCGTCCAATGAATTTTTGGGTGGCGCCTGATCATCGCATGAAGCACACCAACTTAAAGAGTGAGTTAGGATTCTGGCATGTGTTCATCTCCCATTCGTTGATCCCCAGAAAGCACAGGACTTCAGTGAACTTCAATGCAGCAATGATCATGTACTGTATACTATAGAATCAGTTGGTCGACATAGGCTTTCTAGTCAAGAGGGAGATACTTGAGTTGGGAGGTGTCAGAGTGGACAAGCAGCCACTCATCTTCCCTAGCCTCATCACCGCATTTTGCAGGATTGTCAGGGTGGATTTTGGATCCGACCCTTTCGAATGTGGTTTGGGGCCAGTTGGGCGTTTCACATGGAATGACCAAGTCAGAGAGCGGGACCCCTCTGGTGTTAGGGTCCGAACAGGGAGGAGGAAACCGGCCCGAGGGGGCAGCACGAGCAGACAGGCTGAAGACATCCTGGAACAACCAGATTTGGAGCCGGTTTATCTCGATTATGGTGATTATAGGCCTGCTGCTTCCCCACCCACGTAGGAGACGTTTGGAGAAGTCCCTTGGCAGACCTTGCTTACAGGATTGGAGAACCTCAGGACCGAGGTCGTCGAAAACAGGAGGCAGATTACTGAGAGTAGGGTGGAAGCCAATGAGTATTTTACTGACCTTTGGGGCAACCTCACTGACATGAGAGAGGCACTCTGTCTTCCAAGTTATCCACAGAAGAAGAAGAGGCCAGCTGCTTTCTTACCTCCTTCAGGGGGCCCAGACATCGACCCATATGGGAGAGAGCTCCAAACTCCAATGGAGAGATCCATGAGGGAGCATGAAGAGCGGATCCGATCAGAGATCGACCCCAAGGGAAAAGGGATCGCCAGTGAACCGGAGAGGGAGTTTTCCGACGAAGATTGACCATCCATTCCTTTTTGCTTATTGTTATTATTCTAGGACTTCTTACTATTATTGCTTGTATTTGTATTTTCCTTTAAACGGCTTTGACTTATTTTTCTGTTCTTTTCGCATTTGATTATTCGTTTGGTAGAGTTGTTGTGTAGTTTTAAGCTAGGTTGTGCATCTTTTGGGAAGCACACAATAACACTCATGGACATCGAACGATCTTCCTTCTAAAGGGAGTTTTCTACCTTCGAATTTTGTACTTAAGCTTTCAATGAATGCAATTTAGTTTTTGTTATTATGAATGAGCATGGTCGAATGTATGTCTAGATTCGGTTTGGGGGTGTTGAACCCTCGTTCCGCCATTTATTGAGATTATGCTTGTTATTTCCAACAATGGGGACATTGTTGAGTTTTGGTTTGGGGGTGCACTATGCCTACGCCTTGTACAGTTTAGTGTCCAATTTTTCAATTTTGTCGCTTGTCCATTTTTCAAACTGTATCCAATATAGGTATGATGCCTCTAGAGTGTGCTTTTGACGAGTTCCTTATATGTGCTTTGACCTTGTGATATAATTTGGTGCCACTTGAGGTTTCGATTGCACCATCATGGGTTCGTCCCACCCGTTGATGTTAAGTATTGGAGACTCTTTGTTCCCATGTCTTGTTCTAATAGTGGAGATACCCGTGAGATCACAAACACAAACATGAAAGTGCGTTTTCTGAGTGCATTATTGATTATTCTTA
The DNA here is from genome assembly GCA_033220585.1 of Dipteronia sinensis. NCBI lineage: Eukaryota > Viridiplantae > Streptophyta > Magnoliopsida > Sapindales > Sapindaceae > Dipteronia > Dipteronia sinensis. The sequence goes on from CM065642.1 coordinate 23,706,372, forward strand.
AACACGCCTCTCGTCATTTATGTCATGTGCCATAGGACTTGCATATAATTCGGTGAATTGCGTGATGGATGCTTTCATTCCCTTTTTAGATGGTTGTGGAAGTGATATTAGGGAATGTATGTGTATCGAATTACCTCTATAGCCTAAACACCATATACCATATTGTGTGCTCCAAAGCCAAGTTGAGACCAAACACTTACTCTTTCATTTGGTACCACATTCAACCATATACCCAATAGCCCAAACACATGCCTACCCTTGTACTAATCATGTTAGGATGGGAAATGGGAGTGATGAAAAGGGTTAAAATGGTCCTAACGGGTAAAATGAAATAAATGTTGAAAATATGCAAGGAAAGGGGTAAGAACCTTAGTTATGTGCCCTAAATGCCGAAGAAAGGGAAATTGTAACAACCCAAATGGAGTACAACATTGTGATTGGGAAATTGTTAAAAGAAAAAAAAAATTAAAAGAAATATTGTACTTGAAGTGCCATAATGGGATTGTTTTATGCTAAAATTGCTCAAACGGAATGCAATGTGGAAGGCACAAATGTGGGTTAAATGGTTTCTTAGAGGGTTGCATTTAAGCGAGAAAGGAACATGGTGTGGTAGTAGGGATGTATTCTAGCATGATTGGTGAGTTTGAACTCCAAATGTCCATATTTTTGTGTAAACTCATTCAACCCCACAACCACACTATAACTGGTTGAAAAGCCCTTTTTGATCCATGTAAGTCTAATTTGGGAATGTCGGTTGAAGCACGATCTTTCACATCCATGGCATGGTGACTCATTCCTAGGATAGTTCATTGCTTAAATCTTATGCAGAATCTTCTTTGCATACTTGTTGTGTGGAACTTAGGACTCTTGAGGAAAGAAAAGAGAGAATCCATGTGAGTTTTAGAATTGAAGCGAATTATGCTCAAGGTATGGGAGTAAGTTGTCCTAATTCATGAATGCCTTTAGGTGTGGGTTCGTATTCGTACGAGCCTCCCTTGGGTGTCTCCATATTGCTCTTGATCTTGTGCATATGTTTTTCTCCTCTCTATCACACCTATTTGTATCATATCACACATTGGACTTGCGGCATTGTTGAGATATTGTTTAGGTATCTAGAAATTAAATTCAGTTGGCGTCTTACTGTTTCGATTAGATTTGCTCGAGGACGAGCAAAGGTTTGGTTTGGGGGTGTTTGATCGGGCCAAATATGTAGTATATTTAGGCCCTCAGATCCTTACCTTATGTTCTGTTTTCGTGCGTTTTTGTATCTCTTATGGGTTGTTTTGTGCTTATTTGTAGGAAATGATACAGAGGCAGGTTTGGAAGCATATTGCGGTGATTCCGGCAGAAAAAGGGCGAAAGTAAAGGCAAAAGAGTACAAACAGCTCTACAGTGCGGGTCCAGTACGGGTCGCAACCGCACTCCGACCGCACTCCAGCCGCACTCAAGTTCATAGCCGGGGCAGGATGCAAGTTAAGAGATAAAGTGCGGGTACAGTGCGGGTCATCCAACCGCACTCCACCCGCACCGTTGCCAAACCAGAGAAGCTGATGTTGCACCTGACGATAAAGTGCGGGTACTGTGCGGGTCATCCAACCGCATTCCACCCGCACTAATGCCAAACCAGAGAAGTAGAATTGCACCTGACATTAGAGTGCGGGTACAGTGCGGGTCATCAAACCGCACTCCACCCGCACTTGCACCAAGAACAGAAGAGCAGAATTGCACCTGACATTAGAGTGCGGGTATTGTGGGGTAATCAAACCGCACTCCACCCACACTTGCCCCAAGAACAGAAGGTAGATTTTGCACCTGACAGGGAAGTGTGATTCAAGTGCGATCACAGTGTGACTCCAAGTGCGGGTCAAGTGCGGGTCATTCAACCGCACTCCACCCGCACTAATGCCCTGATCCGAGAACTGAAGTTGCAGACAACCCATACAGTGCAGGTAAAGTGCGGGTAAATCACCCGCACTCCACCCGCACTCCGCGCGCGCCAGTTTGATTTTCAAAGCTTAAGTGACCTATTTTTGTATCTTGTATAAATAGAAAAGTTTAGAAACGTTTTAGAGAGCCTTTGACTCCATTTTGCAGAGGTTAAACACTTTTAGATCTAGAATCTCTCTCTCTCTCTCTCTCTCTCATCCTTACATTCTCTACTGAGCTTCAAGGAAGTTAGGAGACTGGAGCCACTTCAAGGAAGGAGATGTTCTCCTAGGGTTATTTCTATTTCCTCTCTCTTAGTTTCCTAGTTGTAATGAGTAGCTAAATCCCCTCTAAGGGGTTGATGGAGTAGTTAGTTGAATATTGGGCTTGTACATAAACTTGATATTATATTGATATTCATGTCTATCTCTCATTGATCTATTCTTGTTATGAATGTTTATCATTGATTTCTTGTGTAGATACATCCTCTTTGGAAGATGTCTTTGTATTATGTATGAGTATTGCATCTAGATATACATCCTATTTAGTTGTTTAATGCTTTTAAGAATAGACGAAAAGTCCTGAATTCTGACTCTTAAACCGCGGTTTTAATCTAACCTCGATCGAGTTTCTGGCACTATACATCCTAGGTCGGAACCCGTGAGAGAGTTAGAAGTCATCACTATACAACCTAGGGTGACTATTTGTAATCAGTTGAGTCATTGGTAGGTAGACAAGCTTCATTTCTAGAATCTGATAAACAACCAACTCTATACATCCTGGGTTGGTAGCTTATGACGGATTAATCCCTAATAGGTGGTCCGCACTATACATCCTAGGTTGGCCACCTTCTAGGGATAAATAACGGACTCTATACATCCTAGGTCGGTTACCTTGAATAGCCGTGCTATTGACAAGTTTGTTGCATTGCCCAGTATTTACTTTCGTATCCATTAACTCCTTAGTTTCCATCATCTCTATATATCCCTCATTCCATTTCCCCCTTCATTTAGTTTGCATAATTAATTTAGTGTTATTTTTAGTGTAATTCACCACCTACATTTTCACCAACTCATGTTTAGGTATTATATATATACATATCATTACTTTAGCAATAACTAATTTAGCTAACTCCGCTCCCTGTGGACGACACCCCACTTGCCACTATATCTATGTTTTCAAACTAATTTAGGCTTGTGAGGTTTTATCAAATATTGTTGACGGATTGATCTTTTTTTAAAACGACACTAAGAAAAACGTTCTGTCAATACATACCACCCTGAGTTGAAGGTTAATTCCTTCTATAGTGGACTTTCACCGATAACACAAATGCTATTGGACAATGCGTGTAGAGGTACAATAGCAGACAGGAGGGTAGTTGAGGCGTATGACATCTCGGAGAAGATTGCCCAGAACTCACAGCAGAGGACATCACACGTGAGAAGGGGTGGAAGAATAGAATTGGGTCAGGATACCCACGTTCAGATTCAGATGTCCAGAATGAACAAAGAACTCCAATCGATCAATGAGCTTATAACTGAAAAACCGGGTCCTCCCAAGGAGTGAGTCAAGTCTTGGGGGAGATAGAAGGAGGAGAAGGGCATTTCGGGCAAGAAGAGCAAGCCCAAGCCCTTGGGGAATTCCCAAGGCCAAGGAATGACCCATATTTAAACACATATAATCCAGGGTTGAGAAACCACCCAAACTTGTCTTGGTCCAACAACAACCACATAGGAGCAACAACTTACCAAGGTGGCAACAACACTTACCAAGGTGGCAACAACAATTTCCAAGGTGGAAACAATAATCAAGGGTACCAAAATCGTGGGTACAATAAATACAATCAAGGAGGGGCAAACAATAACAATTACTGGGGAAGTTCAAGTAGTAACCCACCACCCAACTTTAATTCCCAAGCTTCCGCTAGCCAACCAAAGGACAGGTCTCTAGAGGAGACAGTGAGCATAGTGATCAAAACGGTTGGTATCGGGTCAGAAGCTCTCAAGAACACCTAGCATGTCTCTGAGCAACGAATGTCAGCTTACATGCAGTCCCATAATCAGAGAGTAAATAGTCATGGAGCGTCACTGAAGAAGATGGAAACTCAGTTGGCACAGATTTTTGATGCATTGGTCAAGAACAAGGAGAAGGCATCAAGCTCCGATGAACATGTTAACGTGTTAGAGGTTGTCCATTTGGGAGTTGATGAAACTGAGGGAAGCGTGGTAGAGGTCAGAGTTAATAAAGATAGGGGAAGTGGCATAAACTTACCCATTAAACTTGAGGACCCCGGAAGTTTCGTCATAGAGGTACAAATTGTGAGTTCACCAAAGATGGGAGCAGTGCTTGATATGGGGGCTAGCATCAATATGATGCCATTAGAGGTATACGAACAGCTGAAGATTCAGTCGATAAAGCCTACCTCCCAGACTCTCATTATGGCGAACAATTCTTCCATCACCCCAGTTGGTATTGTGGAGGAAGTTTATGTGAATGTGCACGGTTTGATGGTGCCGGTAGAATTTGTCGTGTTGAATTGCATACCAGGAGAATCCAGTGGTAGGGACTGGAAACTACTTTTTGGGAGGTCATTCATGGCCACAGCGGGTATGGTAGTTGATATTTGTTCTAGGGACATTTCCTTCAGTTGTGGAGGCAAAAGTGTTAACTTCAAGGTAACACCCCCCGGAACAAGCCAAGTCAGAGATTGTTTGGTCTTGGAGGCACCAAATTCCAGAAAGAAAAGAAGTCGGGCGCTCACCCTTGTGCAAGCTTTTGAGGGAGTTAAGGAGATGGAATTGGGAAACCAAGACTGCATTAAGGAAAGGAAAGAGTCAGAATTTGAAGAGGAGGAATCAAGTACTGAAATCTTCGAACAATTAGGTGAGCTTGAGCAAGACAACACAAAGCTCAAACTGGAGGTTTATTTGCTTAAGACCGAAAATGGACAGTTGAAGAAGAAATTACATGATCTCTCAACAGTGAACAACGGTTTAAAGGAGCAGGTAGTGGAGCTCGCCACCAAAGAGGAGTTAGTCTCCAAGAACCTAGAAGGGTTGGCAAAACTCTCAGAAGAATTTGAGGAAGACAATGGGAGAAGGACAAGGAAACTTCAACTAGGTTTGGAGGAGTCCGCAAAAGCGGTAAGGGAATTGCAAGAACAGTTGAGCACAAAAGAAGATGAGTTGAAGCGGGCCAAGGTCACGATTTGATTGAGCAACTCGTTGTGATAGAAAACAATGTCAAATCCCTCAAATACGGACAACAAAAAGGGGCCCACGCCAATAATCGAATAGGGAGTTTCCCTAACCGTCCTGTTACTTGTTACTTTTGTGCCAAAAGAGGGCACACTAAGGCTTATTGCTTTAGTTTCCAAAAGTTCAAAGCAAGTAGAGTTGGGTCTAGGATGAACCCACCAAGGGTTAAATACATATGGGTTTGAAAGGACCTAGTTGGACAAATGAGGAAAGTGGGGAGAGATGCAGTGCATAGGCAGTTGGCACCGGTTTGGGTGGCCAAGTTGAATGTGCTCCCCATTCCGGTCAAACCTCATTTGGTTGACCGGGTCCCACTTTGAGTGCATTGCACTCACTTTTGAATTAATTTTAGTATTTTTATTTTTACTTTTCGGATGGTTAGTTTTTGCCTTTGGAAACTTTTGGTACATAATGCTTGACAATGTGTAAAAGTTTTAGTGTTGGTGCATAAACAGTTGCAGGGCAGAGTCCTGGGGAACAGTGCGGGTACAGTGCGGGCACAGTGCGGGTCAGTCACCCGCACTCGTCCCGCACTTCGAAGGCATCAGGTAATAGAGTGCGGGTACAGTGCGAGTCAGTCACCCGCACTCCACCCGCACTTTGGTCGCGCAGTATATATACTGCCTGTCGTTCTCTAGGGCTCCACTTTGCCACAAAAGCAAAACAAAACAGCAAATTCAAATTTTTCCCTTGTCTCAACTGAAAGGTATTCCGTGTTTGCCACGTTTTCGATTTTTCGGCAACCAAGGTATGAATTCTTCCTCTAAATTCATTACATATCTCTCTAATCCAAAACCCTAACCCTTTTTATTAAAATTCTTTCTCCTCTTATGCATGAACTTCATGATTCAAGGTTTTGAACTTTTGATTTTGCTTTTGCTAGTGTCTAACTACCTAATGACTGTCTAAGAGGATGGAATGATGGGTGTTGTCTGATTATGCATGTGATGTGTTCATTGTTACATTGATTTTCTATTGCAATTGGATATTCAAATTATGAATTTGGGTTTATATGGGTTGAATGGACTCCTATACATGAGTTAGAGTCATATTGGTATTATTTCGGTCGATGATATGCTAAGATTACGAAATGAAACATGAATGGCAATTCTGCATGTGCTGGTATCTGGAAATGAGTTAGAGTGCGAGTACAGTACGGGTCATTCACCCGCACTTCACCCGCATTTTGTCCTCCTGGCAGAATATGTGTCCTTTCAAATTCCTTCATGAAGGAATTTGGTTCTTTGATCTGAATATTCCCTTAAAACTGTTGTTTATTGTGCAGATGTCAGGAAGAACCAGGCAATCAACTAGGCAAGGCAGTCAGGGTTCCGAACGGAGACAAAGGAGGGGACCCCAAGTTCTACCACCATGCATCAGGCACCCAGATTTTGAGGATTGTTTAGAATATTTCAGGGAACGAGACGTCGTGGTGGAAAGGGGGATAGCAGTTGAAGAGCTGAAGGGCACCTCACTTCCTCTAATGGTTGAAACAAGGGGATGGGAAACCTTTGTTAGCCCCCCCTGATGTATTATCGACGTGTGGTCGAGGAATTCTTTGCTAGAATGCTACCTGAAACTTTTCAGCGCACTTCTTCGGTTCTGGTCCGCGGGGTAGAGGTTCGGATGACTATAGCGGACATTAACAGGTACTATAGGACTAAGCTTCCAGTTAATCCCGAAGCAGTCGGACGTCTAAAGCAGGGGGTGACTTGGAGTGAATTTTTCGTGACACAAAATGTGGATTTTGCAAATCAATTAGTGATCCATCCAATGGATTTTTGGGTGGCGCCTGATCACCGCATGAAGCACACCAACTTATAGAGTGAGTTGGGTTTCTAGCATGTGTTCATCTCCCATTCGCTGATCCCCAGAAAGCACAGGACTTCAGTGAACTTCAATGCAGCAATGATCCTGTACTGTATACTGCAGAATCAGTTGGTCGACATAGGCTTTCTAGTCAAGAGGGAGATACTTGAGTTGAGAGGTGTCTGAGTGGACAAGCAGCCACTCATCTTCCCTAGCCTCATCACCGCATTTTGCATGACTACCAAGGTGGACTTTGGATCCGATCCTTTCGAATGTGGTTTGGGGCCAGTTGGGCGTTTCACATGGAATGACCAAGTCAGAGAGCGGGACCCCCCCTGGTGTCAGGGTCCGAACAAGGAGGAGGAAACCTGCTCGAGGGGGCAGCACGAGTAGACAGGCTGAAGACATCCTGGAACAACCAGATTTGGAGCCGGTTTACCTCGAATATGGTGATTATAGGCCCGCTGCTTCGCTACCTACACAGGAGACGTTTGGAGAGGTCCCTTGGCAGACCTTGCTTACAGGATTGGAGAACCTCAGGACCGAGGTCGTCAAAAACAGGAGGCAGATTACTGAGAGCAGGGCATAAGCCAATGAGTATTTTACTGACCTTTGGGGCAACCTCACTGACATGAGGGAGGCACTCAGTCTTCTAAGTTATCGGCAGAAGAAGAAGAGGCCAGCTACTTTCTCACCTCCTTCAGGGGGTCCAGACATTGACCCACATGGGGGAGAGCTCCGAGCTGCAATGGAGAGATCTAGGAGGGAGCATGAAGAGCAGATCAGATCAGAGATCGACCCCAAGGGAAAAGGGATCGCCAGTGAACTGGAGAGGGAGTTTTCCGACGAAGATTGACCATCCATTCCTTTTTGTTTATTGTTATTATTCTAGGACTACTTACTATTATCGCTTGTATTTGTATTTTCTTTTAAAAGGCTTAGACTTATTTTTCTTTTCTTTTCGCATTTGATATTCGTTTGGTAGAGTTGTTGTGTGGTTTTAAGCTAGGTTGTGCATCTTTTGGGAAGCACACAACAACACGCATGGACATCGAACGATCTTCCTTCTAAAGGGAGTTTTCTACCTTCAGTTTTGTACTTAAGCTTTCAATGAATGCGATTTAGTTTTGATATTATGAATGAGCATGGTCGAATGTATGTCTAGAGTCGGTTTGGCGGTGTTGAACCCTCATTCCGCCATTTATTGAGATTATGCTTGTTATTTCCAACAATGGGGACATTGTTGAGTTTTGGTTTGGGGGTGTATTACGCCTTCGCCTTGTACAGTTTTGTGTCCAATTTTTCAATTTTGTCGCTTGTCCATTTTTCAAACTGTATCCAGTATGGGTATAATGCTCCTAGAGTGTGCTTTTGACGAGTTCCTTATATGTGCTTTGACCTTGTGTTATAGTTTGGTGCCACTTGAGGTTCGCTTGCACCATCACGGGTTCGTCCCACCCGTTGGTGTTAAGTATTGGGGACTCATTGTTCCCATGTCTTGTTCTAATAGTGTAGATACCCGTGAGATCACAAACACAAGCATGAAAGTGCATTTTCTGAGTGCATTATTGATTATTCTTAAACACGCCTCTCGTCATTTATGTCATGTGCCATAGGACTTACATATCATTTTGTGAATTGCGTGATGGATACTTTCTTTGCCTTTTTAGATGGTTGTGGAAGTGATATTAGGGAATGTATGTGTATTGAACTACCTCTATAGCCTAAACACCACATACCATATTGTGTGCTCCTAAGCCAAGTTGAGGCAAAACACTTACTCTTTCATTTGGTACCACATTCAAACCATATACCCAATAGCCTAGACACATGCCTACCCTTGTACTAATCATGTTAGGATGGGAAATGGTAGTGATGAAAAGAGTTAAAATTGTCCTACAGCAGGTAAAATGAAATAATTGTTGAAAAATATGCAAGGAACGGGGTAAGAACCTTAGTTATGTGCCCTAAATGCCTAAGAAAGGGAAATTGTAACAACTCAAATGGAGTACAACATTGTGATTAGGAAATTGTTAAAAGAAAAAAATTAAAAGAAAGATTGTACTTGAAGTGCCATAATGGGGATTGTGTTATGTTAAAAATGCTCAAACGGAATGTAACGTCGAAGGCACAAATGTGGGTTAAATGATTTCCTAGAGGGTTGCATTTAAGCGATAAAAGAACATTGTGTGGTAATAGGGATATATTCTAGCATGATTGGTGAGTTTGAACTCCAAATGTCCATATTCTTTGTGTAACCTCATTCAACCCCACAGCCACACTATAACCGGTTGAAAGACCCTAGTTGATCCATATAAGTCTAGTTTGGGAATGTCGGTTGAAGCACGATCTTTCACATCCATGGCATGGTGACTCGTTCCTAGGATAGTTCATTGCTTAAATCTTATGCAGAATCTTCTTTCCATACTTGTTTGTGTGGAACTTAGGACTCTTGAGGAAAGAAAAGAGAGAATCCATGTGAGTTTTAGAATCGAAGCGAATTATGCTCAAGGTATGGGAGTAAGTTGTCCTTAATTCATGAATGCCTGTAGCTGTGGGATTCGTGTTCGTAAGAGCCTCCCTTAGGTATATCCAAATTGCTCTTGATCTTGCGCATATGTTTTTCTCCTCTCTATCACACCTATTTGTATCATATCGCACATTGGACTTGCGGCATTGTTGAGGTATTGTTTAGGTATCTAGAAATCAAAATCAGTTGGCGTCTTACTGTTTCGATTAGATTTGCTTGAGGACGAGCAAAGGTTTGGTTTACGGGTGTTTGATCGGGCCAAATATGTAGTATATTTAGGCCCTCGGATCCTTACCTTATGTTCTGTTTTCGTGCGTTTTTGTATCTTTGATGGGTTGTTTTGTGCATATTTGTAGGAAATGATGCAAAGACAGGTTTGGAAGCATATTGCAGTGATTCCGGCAGAAAATGGGCGAAAGTAAAGGCAAAGGAGTACAAACAGCTCTACAGTGCGGGTCCAGTGCGGGTCAAGTGCTGGTCACAGCAGCACTCTGACCGCACTCCAGCCGCACTCATATTCATAGTCGGGACAGGATGCAAGTGAAGTGATAAAGTGCCGGTACAGTGCGGGTCATCCAACCGCACTTAACCCGCACTAATGCCAAACCAGAGAAACTGATGTTGCACCTGACGATAAAGTGCGGGTACTGTGCGGGTCATCCAACCGCACTCTACCCGCACTAATGCCAAACTAGAGAAGTTGAAGATGCACCTAACGTTAGAGTGCGGGTACTGTACGGGTCATCAAACGGCACTCCACCCGCACTGTCACCAAGAACAGAAGAGCAGAGTTGTACCTGACATTAGAGTGCGGGCACTGTGCGGGTCATCCAACCGCACTCTACCCGTACTGTTGCTCAAGACAGAAGGTAGATTTTGCACCTGACAGGGAAGTGCGATTCAAGTGCGATCACAGTGCGATTCGAAGTGCGGGTCAAGTGCGGGTAATTCAACGGCACTCCACCCGCACTATTGCCCTAATCCGATAACTAAAGATGAAGGCAACCCATACAGTGCAGGTACAGTGCGGGTACAGTGCGGGTAATTCACTCGCACTCCACCGGCACTCTGAGCGCGTCGGTTTGATTTTCAAAGCTTAAGTGACCTATTTTTTTGTATCTTGTATAAATAGAAAAATATAGAAACGTTTTAGGGAGCCTTTGACTCCGTTTTGCAGAGGTTAAACACTTTGAGACCTAGAATCTCTCTCTCTCTCTCATCCTTACATTCTTTACTCAACTTCAAGGAAGTTAGGTGATTGGAGCCACTTCAAGGAAGGAGATGTTCTCCAAGGGTTCTTTCTCTTTCCTTTCTCTTAGTTTCCTAGTTGTAATGAGTAGCTAAATCCCCTCTAAGGGGTTGATGGAGTAGTTAGTTGAATATTGGGCTTGTACATAAACTTGATATTATATCGATATTGATGTCTATCTTTCATTGATCTATTCTTGTTGTGAATGTGTATCATTGATTTCTTGTGTAGATACATCCTCTTTGCAAGATGTCTTTGTATTATGTATGAGTATTGCATGTAGATATACATCCTATTTAGTTGTTTAAAGCTCTAAAGAATGGACGGAAAGTCATGAATTCCGACTCTTAAACCACGGTTTTAATCTAACCTCGATCGAGTTTCCAGCACTATACATCCTAGGTCTGAACCCGTGAGAGAGATAGAAGTCATCACTATACATCCTAGGGTGACTATTTGTAATCAGTTGAGTCATTGTTAGGTAGACCAGCTTCATTTCTAGAATCCAATAAACAACCAACTCTATACATCCTAGGTTGGTAGCTTACGACGGATTAATCCCTAATAGGTGGTCCGCACTATACATCCTAGGTTGGCCACCTTCTAGGGATAAATAACCGACTCTATACATCCTAGGTCGGTTACCTTGAATAGCCGTGCTATTAACAAGTTTGTTGCATTGCCCAGTATTTACTTTCGTATCCATTAACTCCTTAGTTTCCATCATCTATATATATCCCTCATTCCATTTCTCCCTTCATTTAGTTTGCATAATTAATTTAGTGTTATTTTTAGTGTAATTCACCACCTACATTTTCACCAACTCATGTTTCGATATTATAAATATACATATCATTACTTTAGCAATAACTAATTTAGCTAACTCCGCTCCCTGTGGACGACACCCCACTTGCCACTATATTTATGTTTTCAAACTAATTTAGGCTTGTGAGGTTTTATCAAATATTGTTGACGGATTGATCTTTTAAAACGACACTAAGAAAAACGTTCTGTCACTTCTTCATTCAAGTGAGTTACCTTGGTTGAAAGCTTGAGATTCTCCTCCTTTAATTTTGGAATCTCCTTTTTCTTTTTCAACCTAGAGTCTTCAAAGTGTTTGATGAAGCCTTCAAGGTCCATGCCTCGCAAATTCCTCTAGAGTGAGGAGAAGACTTCTCATCACTAGAGTCACTTCCTACACTAGAGAATGAGACACTCTTTTCACTTTGCCTCTCATCAAATGAGTCAACTTCCTCATCAAGACTTTCGCGTTGGTCACAAGACAAGGCACTCTTGCCTTCTTCTACTTCCACATAGGAGGCTCCAAAGGCCGTGTAGTTAATGGAAAGTTCTTCATCATCCGAGGAATCTTCTACACTTTCACTATCACTTGATAAGATAGCCATCACCTTTCCTCTTCTCTTGTCCTTCAAGTTAGTACAATCCTTAGAGATATGCCCGAATCCTTCACATTCAAAGCATTGAATCCCCTTTCTTGAAGGCTTCTCTTGACTTGGCTCAATCTTCTTGAAGTGGGTTTTCTTCTTGAAGTCATTTCCCTTAGAGCCATGGCCACTCTTTTGTACCTTCAAGAATTTCTTGAATCTCTTCACCATTAGAGCCATGTCTTCATCCGAGTCATCATCCCCCTTCCCAATCTTAGAGGTCTTCAAGGCTAACCCCTTTTGCTTCTTGGGAGGTGTGGAGGTAGGACTTCGTCTAGACTCATAGGCAAGTAGCCTTCCAATCACTTCACTTGGCTTCATAGTCTTGAAGTCCTTGTTTTCTTCAGGAGCCGTCACTTTGGATTCGAATCTAGCTGGAAGTGACTTCATGATCTTTTGCTTGATCCTCCTATCTGAATACGGGTCACCTAGTTGATGGCTTTGATTCACAATGTCCATCAACTTCACTTGGAAGTCATTAAAGCACTCATGCTCCTCCATCTTGATCGTCTCAAATTGTGCTTGAAGAACTTGGAGCTTGGAATCCTTAACCACTTCGGTTCCCTCATGCGCCATCTGTAGGATCTTCCAAGCTTCATGTGCATTTTTGGTGATTTGGATAAGTTTGTATTGGCTCTCACCCATTGAACAAAACAAAGCATGCATTGCTTTGTTGTTCCACTTTGAAGCTTCAAATTCTTGTGTGCTCCATTGAGACTTAGGCTTGGAGACTTCACTTCCAACTTCGGTGGTCATTGTTGGAGGAGTGTAGCCATATTCAATTGCCCTCCAAGCTCGGTCACTTATTTGGCAAATATAGGACTCCATCTTGCCTTTCCATGAGGCAAAATTGTCACCCTTGAGCAAAGGAGGTCGTATGCTTGATACTCCCTCATTACTCATCCCAAAGTCACTCATGGTGTTTGGGTAATACGAATGCAAATGAATGCAACAAACAAAATGTACACAAATGCAAGACACACACAATCAAGAGCAAGGATCACCTAAGTATGTCTAGGAACCAGATCTGATACCAATTGAAAATACTACTCAAGCGTGTGTCTAACAACCTAGAGGGGGGGGGGGGGGGGGGGGGTGAGTAGGTAATAATCAAGTTAATTACCAAATTTTCTTGATTAGTCAATATTAAAAATTCACTTCATAAACAAACATACAAAATCAAGTATAAAGTGCGAAATAATAAATAACACTTGATTTGTTACGTGGAAACCCTTCAACAAGGGAAAAACTACGGGCTATCCTTCTAGCCACACACGATCCTCAAATCCACTATTGTAATGATGTTTACAACCTAGGTTGACCTCTAGTCACACCATTCTCGGTCACTAACCCACCACTACTACCCAACGGGCCTTTATAGTGAATCTTTGATTACTTTGCTTGCCAACCACACCTTGGTTGCAAGACTTCACTTGCTTGTGCACTACACCTTGTAGTCACAAGACTTAACTCTCAAAGAAGAGATTAACAACCTAAGTGAATATATGAATATTCAAAATGCAAATAATGCTAGGTAACATTAAATGCTTATCTAGGAATTAAAGATAACACTAAGTACAAATCCTAGATATCAATGTCTATATGAATGCTCAAAAAGACCTAACTATATATAGATATGCAAGTTTAAACTCTAGTCATCAAACAAAGCCATATCAACATATGTTGTCATTAATCATGGCAAGGACAATAAATGCAATTAGCAAATGCAATCAATGAGTCCTAATTAGCTAGAGGGCAAATATGTCCTAAATGCAAGCTATCACAATGCAAACCCAATCATATAAAGGAACTCATAAATAAATGCATTAAATAGAGTCCTAACATTTAATCAACTAATAAATGCAATAAAAACACAATCTTGGAAAGTATGAACAAATGATAAAGATGGGGTTTTTGTTCAACTTACCAAGTAAACTAATGATGAAGACCCATGTCTTAAAGATGCTTAGAAATGCATGAAGATGATGGGTTTTTGGGTTTGGAGAGTCAAGGAACAAAGCTTGAAGCTTTCTCTCTCTAAGGGTTGTTCCCTCTCACAAAAATATGTTCTTTAAGCTCTTGGACGAGTTGGGGAAGAAGAGAACAAATATATAGAAACCCTAGACAAAACTGCGTTGTTTTGGGCTTGGGAATCAAAATCCCGTCAATATCGCTTGCTGGACCGCGGCTCGGGTAAGTGCCTAGCCCGCGGTACACGCAGCAACGTGCCTACTGGACAACATTGCAGTTGGGACCGCTATGCGAGCAGTGCACAGGCCGCGGTCAAGGCAGTAGGGGCGAACTGAAGTTTACCGCGTCAGGTACCGCTGGGCGTACATGTGTACAGGACGCGGTCAAGGCAGCATAGGCCAACTGATGTTTACTGCTCTGTATGCCGCGGTGCAAGCAGCGCCTGCCAAGCGGTCTAGGCCGCGGTAAGAGAAGAAACTCTCTTTTCCAGGCAGACTTAACACACTAAGTAATGTGCAATATGTGCAAGTGTGGAGTGTGAAAGAATGCACACATGAGCAATCATGAAACAAATGCATAACACTTCAAATGCACGTAAGTGTGTGAGTGTGCAACAATCAATGCATGTCAATACAAATCCAGGAGATGGTAGTGTGTGCAACTAAATCTCTTCAAGAGTTAAGAACAAGTGTAACTACCTCTCTTGAAGCTCTTTGGGATGACCGGAAGCAATACTTCGAGAAAACCACACTTGGAGAACCTATGCTACCCGTTACATAAACATCCCCAATGTGATTTGTCATGAAATAAGACAATCATAAAAACGAGGTTCTTATAGTACCCGTTAGACCACACATGGAATGCCGATCACCTCAGGAGATTCTACCCTTAGGAATTCGAAGGAAGGTTTTATATCGGATGGTATGCATACCCCGATTTGCTTTGTATAATTTTAGAAATTCAATAAAGACAGTATTTTTCTCTTACATGATTCTTCAAAATTCGCCTTACTAATTGTTAACAGGGTTTTTTTGGCAATGGACCAAAGGAGAATTTTCCAACAAGAATCTACCTAGGAAGAACCATCCTGATATTCCAGATAACTAGTGAGATCGGTACCACAACCTAGATGGAGTCGATGCTGGATAAGGCCAGGACTTTGATTACCTATCTACCCAGATAGGACACTGATGGGAAGATTTTTGCTGTTAGAAAACCGTCTGTCAAAACAATTTATAAAACCTATGTGATGCGTTCACAAGTAAAAATACAAGTAAAGCGGTAAGCACGGGTGTCATCCACTAAGATCGGGGTAGCGGTGATAAGATTAGGATTAATATAACTAGTATGCATAAAAGTAAAGTGATGGTGAATGAAAATACAATATAAACTAAACTATGAAAGCAAATGAAATGGGATGACAATGGAGTGATGAATGAATGATGATGGAACTACGAACTTGATGGATTCGTAAGTGAATATTGGGGCAATTGCAACAAACTCTCAATTAAGCACGTATTGACAAATGTAACAAACCTAGGGTGTATAGTGTTGGTATATATCTCCAGTAAGAGGTCAACCTAGGGTGTATAGCGAAGACCTCCTACTAGCGATTAATCCCTCCTAAGCAACCAATAATGGCTAGTTACTCAATCGGGACTTTTTCCATGAATGCTCATCTATCTAGCTATGGCTCAACCTATTACTAATGTAGCCATCCTATGGTGTATAGTGATGGCTTCCAATTCCCTCACAAGTGGCCGACCTAGGATGTATAATGAAGGCCTACCGTTTGAGATTGGATGAGGCTCGAGGTTATCAACCGAATTCTACTCGAAGGTTAGTTCTCGTAAAATCACTGAAGTAGCCAACCTAGGGTGTATAGTGGAGGCTTCTAATTCTCTCACAAGTGGCTAACCTTGGGTGTATAGTGAAAGCCACTAATTTAAGATTAGATTAAGGGCATGGTTGTAGAGCCGGATTTCCGGAAATCCTTCCATTCAATGGAGCATTAGACAACCTAATTGCCTACTCAAGTAATCTAAAGCAATCATGCAAAGAGAGTGTATCCAAGCAAATCAATAATGGAAATCAATTCAAGGAACGGAAGAAAACACAGAGATAGAATAAATATAACACATAGAGTTTATTCACAAAGCCCAAATATCCATCAAACAAATAACATCAACCCCATAGTGGGGTATTTTAGCTACTCATGTTCTATTACAAACCAATAAACTAAGAGAGAGTGTAGAGAGTAAACCTTTGAAGATTGATCTCATTTCTTGAAGATTGAATCCAAGTCTCATAGTTGCCTTTGATGGAGTAGAGATGGTTTGGATGATAGAGAGATGTGTTTCTAGCTTAGACTACAAGTGTTGGGAGATATGGGAGTTTTTTGGTTCATTCTTATCCTTTTCTATTTATAGAGGATGGAAAAATAGGTCACTTAAGCTTGAAAACAGAAGCTGTCACGCGTAGAGTGCGGGTGGAGTGCGGGTGAATTACCCGCACTGTACCCGCACTATATGGGTTGTCTTCATCTTCAGTTCTCTGATCTGGGCAATAGTGCGGGTGGAGTGCGGTTGGATTACCTGCACTTTACCCGTACTTTACTCGCACCGTACTCGCACTCTGGTGTCAGGTGTAAATCCACTCCTCTGTCTTGAGCAACAATGCGGGTGGAGTGCGGTTGGATTACCCGCACTTTACTCGCACTTTAGTGTCAGGTGCAAATCAGCTCCTCTGTCTTAAGCAATAGTGCGGGTGAAGTGCGGTTGGATGACCCGCACTTGACCCGCACTTTATCTTTCCTTCATGATTCAGGTCCCGGCTGTGGGAAGGAGTGCGGTTGGAGTGTGGTTTCGACCTGCACTTGACCCGCACTTTGAGCTGTTTGTGGTCCTTTGTCTTTCCTTTTGCCCCTTTTCTGACGGAACCACCGTAATTAGCTTCTAACACCAGAATTACATCTATTGCCTGCAATTAGCACCAACGAGCCTATTAGACATAAAATATATAGAAAATACACATAAGAACGAGACAAATGAATAGGAATGAGGGCCGAAATATACAACAATTTAGGCACGATCAGACACCAGCACCGCGAGCTAACGAAGGCATATACCTCGCCCTACTGAAGCTCCTAATACCAACTTAAGACTAGTATAATGGTAACTCGCATGCCCAGCACCCCGCAAGTATATCAACATCAATCAAGGTACCCAGTACCTCGATACCCGCTGTGGTACTGCCTCAACTTCCACCTGGTACCTGGTGCCTCTATGTCTATTCGGAGCCCCTCTAAGGCAGGTACCTTACCTGCCAAGCAATATGAAGATGATC
Source organism: Dipteronia sinensis (assembly GCA_033220585.1). Taxonomy (NCBI): domain Eukaryota; kingdom Viridiplantae; phylum Streptophyta; class Magnoliopsida; order Sapindales; family Sapindaceae; genus Dipteronia; species Dipteronia sinensis. The sequence continues at coordinate 23,723,904 of CM065642.1, forward strand.
GTGAAGACACAAGCACCACTCGAGCAAGAAGTAGAACAAGCTCCATACCAGTGGGATCGAACTGATGTACCAGTGCCTTATTCGGCCAAAATACAAAATTTCCCAAGCTCCACGAGGAAGAAAAGTTGACCCCATCGCCAAAATAAAGCGCCATTAATGATACCAAATAATCAACCAAATCAAGAATTGAATTCGACAGTGATTAACATGATCGAATCCCGCGCCTTTAGCCTCACTTAACTCCTGTCAAATACTTAAAAAAGGATTCTGAATAATCCCCATTAAAGAAACTGGATTCTAAGGGATATCGTGAGCCTATATGTGTAGCCTTGAAGGACAAAGTGAGGGAGGCCGATCCAGAAAAAGAGAGAGTCTTTGAGAACAGAAAAAAGCATCTCTACAACCAGATGAACTTCTTGATGTTTCTCTGAAACCAATGAGAGTTAATAGACAATTACTGGGAGGGAATTAGCCACTTATCGACATAAACGCTTCCTCCTCCACCACCCTGTGTAAAAGAGTGAGAAAAGAGAGAAGAATGTATGCGTATAACTTTGTTATAGTGTTACTTAATAAAACAGTGTTCTTCTATATCTCCCGGTCCCTTTTATCTCTTCCATCATTTTATTTCTTATTTCCGATTATAGAGGGGGACCTCGGTAACGAAGGTACCTACCGCGCTACTGTCCACCGGTAGTGGGTGAGGGTGTTAGTCGAAATTTCCCCTCCTGGGTGGATTTTTCCGTTAACACTTTTTGACGCCGTCTGTGGGAAAAAACCACACCATCAAAAGAAAGCCAGCGTGCCTCATTTTTCTGCTATACCATTAAAATGAAGCTCCGATCCTCTCAGGATCATCCTGACCGGTCGGGACACCAGTCAAACGCTTACACCCGAAAGGGTCAGAAGCCAAAGAAAGGGGGAAAGGGTCACAAACCCGCCTCGAAACCATCAGCTACCGGGCAGGTTACCCCCCAGGTACCTACTTCCCCAGCTGGACCTACCAATTTGGACCAACAAGTAGCGGCCTTCATAGAAAGCATTCGCCTCCGAATGGTCATTGAAGGTAGTACCAGTCAGCCCGCGGTACCAGATCCCAGGGGAGATGTCAATCGACATGGTAGCAGGGTACCTCCCTTCAACAGGTTGGGACCATCACCTCCCGTACCGGTCCATGACAGACTCGGGCCCATGCCCCCGGTACTGTCGATCCATGACAGACTCAGGCCCACACCCCCGATTCCAGGGTAACCTACAGGTTATCAACCCCGGCGTGCGCGATCCGCCATCGATCTCCCGCCTCGAGAGCGCCACTACCTGGTCCACCCAGAAGCTTTTTCTAGACAGCCTCAACAAGAAGCGACCTGAAGGCGCCCTTGTTTAATGGCAGCATATAGCAATAAGGGTGATCGGACTATTTTATACCTATTTTAGATCCCCATTTTCCTATAGTTTGTTTTCATTTTCGAGCGTATTTTGTATATAATGTGTTTGTTGAGCCATGTGTAGGTACATATTCCCAGCATTTTGGTTTTGAGCTTAAGAACAGTTTGGGAGGCAAAAAAAGCCAAAAACAAGAATAATTGGAAGTATTCAGAAAGCCGCACCTCATCGTTGACAGATCACAGCGTGATCTAAGCCCAGCCGTGTCCCACGGTTGATCCGTCGTCGAACCAGAACGTGACACTGAGCCCGTGGTAGAATCCCCTCTGACTTTCGGCAGCTGATGGGATGAGTTCAGAAAAGAAGAAGCAATTAGCGGTTCAATTCGGTGGCCCAGCCGCAGATTGAAACCGCCGATCAGAAGGAAAGTTTCTGCCAACAACTCGGCGGTTGAAACAATGACCGAATTATGGCCGTTGAATTAACTTCAGAAGATCACTCAAGAATCAGTGGTTGTAACAGTGGCCTGGTCGCTGTTTGAAACCCGCAATCGACTAGCGAGAGGCCAAATTCTGGCGAATTTTAGGGGCAGTTTCGTTTTTTCACAACCAATTTCGTGCCCTAACTCCCAACACTATATAAACACCTATTTCTCTTCTCTCCAAACAGACTTCTTCTTCCCCAAACTTCTTCTTCTTCTTCATTTTCTTCATTTCAAAAGAGAGAGAGAGAAGCTTTCAAAGCTTCCATGGAGGTTTTCCTCCATGGAAGGCTTACAACTACCATTTCTATCCATTCTTCCTCACATTTGAGAGTTGATTGCAGAGATTAGGAGTGGTCTTTGGACCAATTTCGTGCTAGGCAAAGGATGGAGCTCTTGGAGGGTTCTTCAAGGGTTGTATCTACTTACTCTTCTCTTATGTGTAATCCCCCTTTGGGAATATTTGTAATCCTACATTTTGGTTATTTATATACGATGATTTTATATTTATTTGGGTCTTGTTTCATTCTTGTTATTATTATTATTATGAATTAATCTCTTATTGTGAATTACATGTGTATGGATGATTTGAAATTAATATGTTTTCAAGATTGAGATTAGGAGTAGACTAGTGTAATTTAGGAGTAGATTAATTAAACATCCCATGATTGTGTGTATATTGATGGATAATTAGAAATGCTATGTTAGGATCAATTTTAGTGTATGAGAATTAGTTGGGGTTATGCTTTTGGAAGGGCCTTTTCAGGTATGATCTTGATTAATAGCTCACAAGAGTGGAAATAACTTGTTTTATGCATGGCTTGCTAGAATAAGTTTTAGTTATTTGTTTTGTGCTAAAATGGGTCCTTGGCTATGTCTCATGCTAGGGGCTCTAGGTGAGTTATGGTTGGGGACGAATTTATTATATCCACTTGTGGGATTTTTATCCAAGTCATTGGACCTAACGTTGCCATTTTACATTACCTAGTTAGTATTGGGGCTCAATCTAGCTTTGGTTTGTAGAATTGGTTCACAAATGTCGGTTGTGGTTTCGTGCTTGAGAGGATCTCGACACACTCTTCAACCTTTAGCTCAAATGAATGGATACCCTAAGTTGGATTTAAGCTTGAACAAACCCTTGACTTGAGTGAATGTGCTTAAGTGTTTAACCATCTAATAGATATGCCTTTGTGTTTGGTGAACTTATTACCTCTTGTGTGATCATTTTCATGCATCTCTCCAATCCACCATTTTATTATTTCTCACTTAATCACCATTCTCACCCTTCCACATTCTCTTTGTTTGCATTAGTTTCCTTTACATTTTTTACACACACACACAACACCACTTCACACACCATTCTCACCTCTCCACATTCTATATACATGCTTTCCCTAAACTCTAAAACTTGAAACGGTTAACAAACACATCTCTGCAGAACGATATCCTTGCTTACCGCTTTACTAGTATTTTGCTAGTTTAGAGCACATTGCATAGGAACTTTTAATATAAAAATCTTTTGATCCTCGCATTCTTTCAACGACGGAAAAAGTGAGTCGTTAAAGGGCGCTGGAGAAGACCCACCCTAGGGAGAGAACCAGGATGAAGCTTCTGCGACATTAGAGGGGCCTGACGACAGAGATTCTGAAGTGGAATCTGGGAATGATGGCAACAAATGTCTCTGGGACCAGGTTACCAGAATGGCAAAAGAAATCCAGGAGTTAAAGAAGGGCAAGCACCGAGAAAACCGGAAAAACCCCTTGGGAGAGATGAATGCTCCCTTCTCTAAGAGGATCAGAGAGGCAGAACTACCTCCCAAGTTCAAGATGCCAACCGACAAATATTCTGGGACCGAGGATCCCCAGAGCCATCTAGAAAGTTTTGTTCACTAGATGGAGGTCCAGAATGCTACCAGGGCCACCATGTGCAGAATGTTCCCTACCACGCTAACGGATTATATGCCAAGACATGGTTCAGGAAGCTACTAGGAGGGAGCATTGACTCATTCACCAAGTTGACTACTGACTTCTGTGCTCAGTTTCAGGGCATCAAACCCCGCCCAAGGATCCCATTCACCTCCAATAGGTGATCCAAGAGCGGGGTGAATCACTCAGAGCCTACGTGGAGAGATTCCATAAAGAAGTAATCCAGATGGGAGTTTTCACGGAGAAGGAAACCTTGGCAAATTTTAGAAGAAATCTATCAGCAGGCAGGCTGTTCAGATTCTTCGCCAAGCATCCCCCGGAGACCTACCATGAGGCCTACGATATAGCTCTAGAGCAGGTTAAAATAGATGAACAGCTCCGAGTTAAGATAGAGCACGATGATATGAGAACTGCCAAGCTCCAAAAGAAGGAGGCGCCCAAGCCTGCACTAGTTCAGAAAAATTAGAACAAATCTACGTATCAGTCGCCACCCTACTAGCCTCCGCGGAACAGGTACCCAGTTAGGCCGACTCCGCCCAGAGCTACACTTCCACCCAAGGAGGTAGCAAGGGCAGATAGAGAGGAAAATGGGTACTCCCATTACACCCCCCCCCCCCCCCTGAATGCATCCCGCGAGACTATTTACCTCACCATCCGTGACAAAGGATTGCTCAGGAAGTCGGGTCCAATAAAGGGACCAGTCGATCAACGGAACTGCTACAAGTATTGTGACTTCCATGAGGATGTAGGTCATAGTACATCAGAATGCTATAGTCTACGGAACTAGATTGAAGCCCTGGTTAGGGGAGGTTGCTGGGAGGAATTCCTCCAACAAGTGCGCGACAACATTCACACCGGGAAGGAGGTGCAAGCAGGCATTAAAGCGTTTGAAGAAGGAAGGAAAGCAAAAGGGAAGGATCTGATGGAGCAGATCCACATAGTCAACACCATTAGTGGGGGTCCCACCCTGGCAGGAACCTCTAACAATGATCGAAAGAACCATGCCAGGAAAGTTCCCAAGGTAGAAGCGGGCCAGAATGTTTTCAAGGTTACTAGAGGATTACCTCAGTCTCCTCCTGCTCCACAGATCATCTTCACAGAAGAGGACGTGTACAATACCATGCAGCCACATGATGATCTCATGGTCATCACTGTGTAAATAGCTAACAACTTGGTCCATCGTGTCTTGATTGACACAGGTAGCAGCGTTGATATTCTCTTCAAGAGTGCTTTGAAGCAATTCAACCTAAAGAGACCTTGTTACAACAGCTGCACTACCCCATTATACGGGTTCACAGGAGACTCGCTGATTCCCACCGGATCTATGATCCTACCAATGATAGTAGGGACAACGCCACTCCAGCAGAACCTGATGACTGACTTCGTTGTGATAGACACCCCGTCCGCCTACAACACCATCTTGGGAAGACCCTACATGTCTGTCCTCAAGGGGTCCTGTCGATATACCATAACGTCCTAAAATTCCCAGTAGGAGACAAAGTGGGAGAAGTGCGAGGGGACCAGCAGGCTGCACGTAAGTGTTATGCAGTATCTACCAACCCAGCAGCGTTGGCTAAGCAATGTGCGTAGATAATCATTGTACGGGATCAAGAATTACTAGAAGAAGACTTTGAAGACAGAACAGGCTCAGTTGAAAAGGGATCCATACCAGAACCCCCCGATATAGAGATCATGGAGGAGGAAGAGAAATGATGGGCCAGTGGCCATCCTGTAGAAGAGTTAGAAGAGATACCTATCAGGAAGGACGATCCTTCCAAGGTAGTCAGGATAGGTTCAACAATGAAGGCGGAGGTAAAAGAAGATCTAATAAAGCTTCTACGAGAATATAATGACATATTTGCATGGAGTCATGAGGAGATGCCAAGGATACCAGTTACCTTAGCAGCTCACAGGTTAGCGGTAGATCCCACCTTCAAGCCAGTCAAACAGAAGAGAAGATATTTCAACCAAGCAAGAAATATTGTGGTACAAGAGGAGGTAAACAAACTACTAAAGGCAGAATTCATCAGGGAGTCTCGGTACCCCAAGTGGATTGCCAATGTAGTCATGGTGACCAAAGCAAATGGGAAGTGGCACATGTGGGTTGACTACACTGATCTCAACCGCGCCTGCTCGAGGGATAGTTTCCCCGTTACCAAAAATTGATCAACTGGTTAATTTGACCGCAGGTAACAAACTTCTAAGCTTTATGGACGCCTTCTCGGGGTACAACAAGATTATGATGCACCCCCCTGATCAGAGTAAAACCAGTTTCATAACTGGACAAGGCTTATACTGTTACAAGGTTATGCCCTTAGGGCTCAAGAATGCAGGGGCTACCTATCAACGCCTAGTCAACCACTTATTCAAAGAGCTAATAGGGAAGTCAATGGAGGTATACATTGATGACATGATCACAAAATCCCTGGTAGCCGAGCAGCACCAGGATCACCTCCGTCAAACTTTTCAGATTGTTAGAGAAAATGAGATGTGTTTAAATCTTGCCAAGTGTGCATTTGGGATTACTGCCGGGAAATTCCTCAGATTTATGGTCCATGAAAAGGGAATCAAAGCTAACCTGAAGAAGATCAAAGCCATCCTGGATCTCGAATCGCGTACCTCGCTCAAACAGGTGCAGGGTTTGACCGGACGGATAGCAGCCTTGAACTGCTTCATATCACGATCAACCGATAAGTGTATTCCCTTCTTCAAAGCCATCAAACAAGGGAAGAATAAGAAGAGGAACCAAGACAGTGAATTAGCCTTCCAATCATTGAAGAAGTACCTGGCTAGCCCCCCACTACTAGCTAGCCCGGTACTATGAGAGGAGCTACAACTGTACCAGGCTGTATCTGAAGCGGCTATTAGCGGAGCTTTGATAAAAGAATGTGGAGATGGGATTCAGCAACATGTCTACTATGTGAGCTGTGCTCTGACCAAGTCAGAAAAGAATTACACTCTTCTGGAGAAGCTCACCTTTGCATTGGTAGTGGCTGCCAGGAAGCTTCACCCTTATTTCCTTGCTCACACAATCACGGTAGTCACTGATCAACCTCTGCGTCAATTTCTCCAAAGGCCGGACGTATTGGGAAGACTTGTGCTGTGGGCCCTTGAGCTCACCCAGTTCGACATCAAATATAAGGCCAAGACTACTGTCAAGGCCCAGGCTTTGGTGGATTTCATGGTAGAACTCAGTGCAATCCTTGATCAGGGTGCCACCCCGAGCTTGGATCAAGTTCCTAAGAAGGAGCAAGATCCTGCAGATTGGCCCACCAATCGAGAAACCTGGATCTTGTATACCGATGAGGCATCCTATCAAGCAGGAATCAGGGGTGGGATCATTCTAACCGATCTAGAAAAAGTCGAGTGCTGTCACTGTTTTAGATTCGAGTTTAGCACCACCAACAACGAAGCTGAATATGAAGCCTTGTTAGCAGGAATGAGAAAAGTAGTAGAGATAGGAGCTGATTACCTCCTTGCCAGATGCGACTCATAACTGGTAGTTAATCAGTTAACAGGTCTATACCAGGCAAAAGGGGATAACATGGCAACCTACCTCGAAAAGGTCCAGGAGCTGTTACCCCGCTTCAAAGGTTTCAGGATCGAGTAGATACCTAGGCAGCAGAATCATCAAGCAGATGACCTAGCCAAGATAGCTACAAGTGGAGGACAAGCACTGCTGAAAGGAATACCACTCCAGATAATCACTACATCAAGCATAGCTAAAGGCAAAGAAGTCAACCCCGTGGAACGACTTCCTTGCTGGATGGATCCCATCATTGATTATTTCCAGTCAGAAAAGCTCCCTGAAAAACCCTGATCAAGCTCGCAAAGTCAAGAGAACCTTGGTCCATTACTGCTTGGTAGAGGGACACCTTTACCGCAGAGGAAGGTCACTCATCTTCCTTAGATGCCTACATCCCGACGATACGAACTGGGCTCTGAGAGAGGTGCATTCAGGGGACTATGGAAATCATACTGGGGGAGAATCGCTAGCTTACCAGGTATTACGCATGGGATATTTCTAACCAACCTTGCACCATGATGCAAGGCAGTTCATGCAGTCTTGTGAACCATGTCAGAAAATGGCCAACCAGCATCACCTACCTCCAGAACGACTATCTACCATCGGCTCACCGTATCCGTTTACCTTCTGGGGAGTAGATCTGATTGGACCTCTCCCAACCGTGCCAGGTCAGCAAAAGCATGCGATCGTGGCTATTGATTATTTCACCAGATGGGTGGAAGCGGAACCCCTCTCCAGAATTACCGAAGCAAATACAACAGAATTCATCAAGAAAAATGTAGTTTGCCGGTTTGGAACTCCGATGGTCATCATCATAGATCTGGGTAAGCAATTTGATAATGCCAGATTCTGGGAATTCTTCCAGAATCTGGGGATTGAGCTTCGCTTTGCATCTGTAGCACACCCTCAGACTAATGGCCTGGTAGAGGCCACAAATAAGTCTATCAAGAGGCTCCTGAAGAAGAAGCTTCAACATAAGAAAGGGAGATGGGCAGATGAACTCCTAGACATGTTATGGGCTTATCGCACCACTAAAAGGACTGCTACTGGAGAAACCCCATACTCCCTAGCTTTCGGGGTAGAAGCTGTCCTTCCTATAGAGCATAAGCTCACCTCTTTCTAGGTTCAACATTTCAACCTCGATGGGAGTGAAGACAAGCTGAGGGCCAACTTGGACCTCCTGGAGGAGAAACAAAATAGGGTGGCAAAAAGGGTAGCAGTTTACCAGAACCGGATTGCCCGTTACTTCAACAGGAGAGTAAGAGCCCGAAGCTTCAAGAAAGGGGACTTGGTTCTCAGGAAGGTTACACAGAATACCCGAAAGAAGTCGGACGGGGTACTGTCACCTAATTGGGAAGGTCCATACCTAACTAGAATGGTGATCCAGGGTGGGGCCTATAAGTTGGACGATATGAATGGACATCCTGTAGATCACACTTGGAATGCTGATCACCTCAAGAGGTTCTACCCAAAAGCCACGCAGTAGAAATCAGTCAGAATCATCCAGAAACGAATATTAGAAGATGTCAGTAATTGTGGGTGCTTGTATTCTCTTTTCTGATCATCAATAAAGAAGGTTTCTTTCTCCATATACTTTTGTCTACGTTTATCTACATCTATCTACTCTATATCTCTAGTTGAATCCATCATGATCTTCGCCTTAAAACCAGAAGTGCTACATAGCATTCCTGATGCCCTGGACCGGGTAAATCCCTCCAAGAGGGTCGCCTTAAAACCACGAGAGCTACACATCACTCCTAATTCCCTGGATCGGATTAATCCCTCCAGGAGGATCTACTCGAAGACCAAGGTAAGCCACATGGCATTCTTGATGCCCTGGCTGCGCACTACCCCCCACAGGCATTTGAGGTTTTTATAAATTATTTTTGACGAGCAGTTTCTAACGACAAAAACGCTCTCGTCAAATGGCGCCGCTGCCGGGGATCGACGTATATAGTTGTGATTAGGTTTTGTTTTAGTGTTATTTATTTATTTAAGTTTCTTTTACTTTGATTGTACTTGTTATTTTGAATTTATAGGTGCATAGGTACATGCACGGGAGACGCTCCCTGAGAGGCGGCTTAGTACCGAGAATTAACAATATTCATCAGATTAGAGGATTGATCAGACAGTTTGAGAACAACAATCTTGAAGAAGAGATAGCTAAAGGAATTCCACAGAATACACCAGTTGAGGAACAAGGAACAAATGAGGAGGACTTGGGACTCACAATTGGGGAGTACACTCTTCCCACCAGTTGGGGATGAGCAACCAACGACTATTGTTTTGGATGATACCGCTAGGTTATATAAGTTGAAGGGGATGCATGTGAACTTGTTGCCGACATTTCATAGGCTTCCTTCTGAGGATTGCCTTCAATTCATGAAGGAGTATAGCGCTGTGTTGGAGACATTTCCCATAGTAGTTCGAGACAGAGTATTGACTAGGGTACAGTTGCAGATGCGTTGTTTCCAATATTGTCTCAAGGACCGTGGGACTCACTTGGCATTGAGGCCGGGAACACTTATATCTTGGCCCCAAATTTGTAAAGTGTTTTACAACAAGTTCTTCCCAACCGCAAAAGGAAGAGAATTGAAGATAAAAATCGCTACCTTTAGCGAAGAGGACGGGGAACCATTTCATGAAGCATGGGAGAGATTTCATCTTCTGCTTGCTCAAGTTCTACCACATACCTATCCTGAAGAATTGAAGGTCACTTCTTTCTACCAAGGGTTATCCACTATTATTCAAATGATGGTGGACAATGCTTGTGGAGAAACAATTTTTGACAAGAGGGCTCAAGAAGCATATGAGATTATGGGGAAATTAGCCCAAAATTCATAACAAAGGTCCTCAAGAATAAGGAGGGGTGGAGCAAGCAATAACCAGTGGGGGAGCTCTAGCAATAACCCACAAGGAAATTTCAACACGCAAGCAAATGCTTATCAACCGAAAGTAAGATCACTTGGAGAAGAATTGAGAGACTTTATCAAGGCAACAGATGAAACTTCAATAGCTATTAGAAACTCCCAGAGTGCAAATGGGCAAATGTTAAAGAGCTATATACATTCAAATGATCAAAGGGTAAATAATATGGATGCCTCGATAAAGAGATTGGAGACTCAAGTTTCTCAAATTGCAGAATCTCTGCACAGGCAGGACAAAGGGAAGTCTCAGAGCCATAATGAGCATATTAAAGTGATGGAGGTACTTCTAGGGAAGAATGAAGAGTTGGCCCTTAGTAAAGAAACTCATGGCACAAACGTTGTTGTTGAGGATGTTGTATAAGAAAAGACAGTTAAGTCAAATGAAACTAGTCTAGTGAAACTGGAGGATCCTGGTGACTTCATCATTCTAGTCACCATTGGAGAGTTAGAAAAAATGGGAGCAGTGCTAGATATGGGGGCAAGTGTCAATATGATGCCTTTGGAGGTATATAGACAACTGAAGCTACAATCCATGAAGACAACTCAAATTAAACTCAAGATGGCTGACAACTCTCCAAATACTCCTTGTGGAGTAGTTGAGGATGTACAATTGGACATCCATGGACTTAAGGTCACAGTGGACTTCTTTGTGTTAGAAGTGAAGGATGATGAATTTCATGAGAGGGAGTGGAAACTGCTTCTGTGGAGGTCGTTTATGGCCACAACTGGTATGGAAGTAAATGTAGTTTTGAGGCACTTATCTTTCAGCTGTGGTAGTAACAGAGTCGAATTTGATGTTGATCAACCTAATGAGAGACTCTTTGAAAGATGTTTTGTGTTGGAAGTGCGAAGAGAAAAAGGAAGAATAGAAGAGTTTGTGACCTTGTAAGGGCATTTGAGTTAGCTACAGAGATGGAGGAAGGCCATCAAGACAGCATTGAAGAAGAAAATGAAGCCGTGAAAATGGAAGAAGCAATCTTTGATGAGAAGATTTTTGAAGAGGTATCTAGAGATTTTGAACAAGAAAGGGAGAAGGAGTTAGAAAATGAGAACAAAAAGCTTCATCAAGAATTAGAACTCCTTAAGGAAAAGAATGAGACATTGAAGAAGAAAGTGCAAGAACTCTCCAACATCAACAAAAAGTTTGAGAAGAAAATTGTCAAGGTGGAAGGTGAAAAGAACGCTATCTCGCGAGATCTAATTGAGTTAGCTAAGCTCTTGGAGGAGTTTGAAGAAGAATATGGAAGAAAAATTAGGAGGCTCTTGATGGAGGTTGAAGAGAAGTCAAATGCATTGGGAGAGGTAAAGGAAGCGCTTAAGAAGAGGGAGGAGTCCTTGAAGATTGCAAAAGTAAAGGAGTGTGACTACATAGTGGAATTAGACAACATGGAGAAAGAAGTCAACTCACTCAAAGTGCAACACTCAAGGGGACCTCAAAGTTTCAATCAAAGAGGGAGTTTTCCTTATTCCCTTCCAACTTGTTATTTCTGTTCAAAGCTTGGGCATATTAAGGCCCATTTTTACAAGTTTCAAAGGGTTACAAATTTTCAAAATAGGTTTAGGAGGAACCAAAGGGGAGTTAGGAAGATATGGGTTAGGAAGGACTTGTTGGATGCCGTGAGGGTGAAGGAGAAGGATTCACTAGAAAGAACTTTGGCACCCATATGGGTTGCCAAGAGAAATGAATCCCTTCACTTGGTAAAGCCACCTGGGGTTGACTCAATTCCCACCAAACATACTTTACATTGATAAAATTCTTTAAGTATGGTTGGATGTCACAAATTATTTTCTCATGCATTATGATTCACCTTGATTATGTAATATCCTTGAAAGCATTTAATATGTAGGTGGTTTTGAGTCTTGAGAAATTTTTTTGTGATATCTTTGAGTAAGGTAGATAATAGACTTGAAAGTGTGAATATGAGTTTTAGAGTTGTTATATAGAGTATAGTTAATTTGCAAAGTTTTCATGTGCAGGAAATCTGATCGGGCACATGACACGGGAGTGTCCCATTGCACGACCTCGGTTCAAGACAGAAAGGGATATCAAATTCTCACTATGGTTTGTTAAGCATCAGATTCAGCTTGTAGGGGTATTTTTGAGACTTCTTAACTTTTGATTCCGGAAGAGTTAGCTGTTGTGCTTTATGTCATTGGAAAGATCAATGTCTTATCTTTAATTTCGTATTTTGAAGCAAGTCATTTGAAGGTCCTAAGAGAGAGATATGAAGGGTTTTATGCTGAATGGTCAGAAGTCAACAATGCACAGATTTGAAGGGTTTAACTTTAATGTCTTTAATTTCTTAGTTTCTAATGCCTTGAATTGTGTTGTTATCTTTTAATTTTGTCCCTTTCCTATGCATGGAGGGTTGTTCCATGATTAGGCCATATATTGAGCCTTTATCCTTGTAAAAAGTAAGTTATTGAATATTGAATTTCAGAATATTGTCTCTTTGAGATTTTATCCTTCAACTCTGTATCTTTTTGGTGGATTTCCATTGAGTGGTGAGTTTTCCTTTGGTTATGTATCCTTGATTAGTTGAGAGGGTGGTGTTTCTGTATCCCTTTAGATTAGTCTTGGTGGTGAGCCTTTTCTACTAGTTTACTAAGGGTGGAGATATCTGTATCCCTTGGAAAATTAGTTAATCTATCTTCATTTGTTCTTGTGTGGGACGAGCTGGATTGCTTATTTCTCTTGTGTGTGAGCTGTCCATGAGTGCGTTTGACATCGGTGGAGTTTGTTTAGGGCTGTCCGGCATCAGCACAAGAATTCAAGAAGGCATAGAAGGTGCTAAAGGGTAACAAACGAGCAACTGTATGGGTAGCACACCCATGCTATACCCGTACAGTCACTAGTGTACTGGGTGAAGGGATGCACTTGGAGGAAAATGCACGGGTAACTGCCCGGGTAAAATGCATGGGTTATACACCCGTGTATATACCCGTGCTACAAAGAGGAAAGTTTACACTTAAGAGATTAGCACGGGTCACTGCACGGGTACTTCACCCGTGCCATACCCGTGCTATCGAGAGTGCACCTATATATATATATGAGGTGTCACTTTCATGGTAGGGCTCACAAAATCAACCATCTCCATTCTTGAAACCCTAAGGTATTTTGTAAGAACCACGTTTTCGATTTCCAGCACTAAGGTATGAATTTTTCTCTCCCTAAACTTGTTTTAATTGATTTAACTTGATTTACACTACTTTCTTCTCCTCCATTCACTCTAAATAGTCTTTAGGGTTTGTTTGCTTTTGAGTTTATGAAGTTATGAATGTGTGTTAAGGATGCCTTTGAATGTGTTATTGATGTTTGAATGTGTTTAGATGAATCAATTGATTAATGGTGATGTGTTGAAAGGCTGAAAGTAAGAATTTTTTCGAAAGAGGAAGTGTAGTTCTCAGCGACTACACGGGTAGTGCATGGGTACTTCACCTGTGCTATACCCGTGCACTGAAGGGTTCCACGATGATTCAGGAAACGGCACGGGTAACTGCACGGGTATGTCACCAGTGCTATACCCGTGCACCTAGGCAATTAGGACTATTTTTCAGTTTATTCAAGCTGTTTCTCCTTGATTCCTTCATACCACAATGTGTATATTTAACTGAGCATTTTCTTTTGCAGATGTCAGGAAAAACTAATGGAATTGAGAAAAAACAAGGATCAAGTAAGAAGAAAAAGCTACCTCTTCTACCTCCATGCATATTGAACAAAGATTTCGAGAGGCGAATGGAGTATTTCGGCCAGAGTAATATTGTAGAAGAGCAAGGCATTGCCTTATCAGAGCTTGCATGAACTCCAATCCCTACCAGAGTGTAAGAGCGGGGATGGCAATCTTTTGTTAGCACATCACCCCGTTTCTGCAGAAGGATTGTGCAGGAATTTTATAAGGGAATGGTTCCCGATGATTTCATGAGAGGAGTGGCTGTAATGGTCAGAGGTGTAGAGGTACAGATGAACATTGACATCATCCAAAGGTACTTTCAAACAGAACTTCCTGATGACGATCAAATCTGGAATAGATTGAGGAATGGAGTGACTTGGGATGACTGCTTTGTAAAGAAGAACCTGGACCTCGCTAATGACTTGGTCATAAATCCAATGGACTTCTGGGTGAATCCAACATTCTAGATCAAACACAACAACTTGAAAATGGAACTCAGTTCTAGCATGTGTTCATTTCCCACTCTCTCAGGCACTCTCTCAGGCCAAGGACTTACAGGACGAATGTGTCTTTCGAGACGGCCACCATATTGCACTGTATACAACATAACCAGCCAATCAGTATGACATGGATCAATCTGGCAGATATCTTGGCAGTAGGAAACAAGAAATTAGACAAGGAATCATTGATCTTCCCATGTCTAATCACTGAGTTTTGTAAGCAGCAAGGTGTTGATCTTAGCAACGAAAGGTTCGAATGGACACAAGCTGATTTGGATATGAAGACATGGAAGACTTTACAGATAGAACGGGATTTGACGAGCAGCAAGAGGAAAACAAGGAGGAAGAAGACAAGGACTGGAGCAGGTGCAAGTACTCAACAGCATGAGTATATAGATATGGATGAAGAACAGTTAAGGGACTATCAGGAAGGTCCAATGCCAGAACCAGCAGTTGGGAGTGAACAAGCACCTTGGGAACAGTTGATTAGAGGGATGTCTAGTCTTCAGACCTCAGTGGATTCACTTAAATCCACTTTCACCACAGAGATCAAGACCGTTAAAGATAGTATGGAAGACCTGTGGACAAATGTCACAGAAATGAGGAAGGACTTGAACTTGATCCCGTACTCTAGAAGAAAGAAGCATGCCACTCAACCAGTGTTCACTTCAAGAGGTCCTACAATTGATTCTGACTTTCAAGTTGCCATGGAGATATTGAGGAGAGAGCACAAAAAGAGGCTCAGAGCACAACTGGATCCAAAACAGAAGGGACCTATGATAGAGGAGGAGGAGTTAGAGTCTGAGGATGATTGATTGTTTTAAGCTTGCCATAGTTTTAAACTTAAATTTTCTCATTTTATTTCAGTATGATTTCTTGTTTTGTTTTATTTTAGGATGTTTTAGATTGGATGATGGTGGATAATATTTTGTTTTTGAGATATTTAGTTTGTAATGATTTGAAATGTTAACCTTTGTGGTAAGAAATGGTGCTTAATGCTAGGTTCTTTATCTCTTGGATTCAATACACCAGCCACTTGCAAATCTTGGAGGGACGAACGAGCCAAGAGTGCTCATAAAACGGGCGAGAACCTACTCATTTTGAGTCTACAACTAGCTTCCACATTGGTTTATTCTTTTCAACTTTAACCTTTGCACTTAATTTTCTATCTTTCTTTTTGAGCATATGTGGATATTTGAATGAATGCGAATATTCTTTGGTAAATATCAATTTTGGGTTGCATGTGTGGATATTTTTTGAATGAGAGAAGATGTCCATGATTGTTGATACAATTTTGAAGTCCATATTATGAGTTTATTGATTTATTCTTTCTTGATTAGATGAGACGAAGGCTCTTGTGGATATACAGGTTTTCATTTTATATAGCCCAACACGGTTTGGGGGTTTTGATTGCATACATATACCTGTACAGGAATGAGCATATGATAGGAATCGGTTTGGGGGTTAATTCCCACTTTTCGAAAATTTGGTAATAGATGCTTGATGTGGGTGAATTTTAAAGTTTAATTGCCATATTTACATAAGATGCCGTATTTTGTGGGCATTGATTATGTTTGATCAGTGCCTAGGTTTTTGTGTTGCGACAGTTGGTGCGCGCCGCTAGGCCGGGCTCTCTTGTCTTCAACATTGAGGACAATATTGGTTTTGGTTTGGGGGTGTAGACGCCTTTGTGAGTCGTCTTTTAGTGTCTTTAGTCATTTTTTTGTGTCAATTTTTCAAAAATTTGCTGCTTTGCCAAAATTTTCAAGCTTAATTTAGCTTGGTGAGATACCTTGAACATAATGTTTGTGGCAAATTTGTGTATGCTTGGTGTGCTTTTTCATAGCTCTTAGTCATTTTAGGGGTCTCACTTGCACTTCATGGGTTAGTTCCATCATTTGGTGTCCAAGTTGATAGGACTCGTTGCTTAAGTGCCTTGTTCTAATAGTGGAGATACCTTTGTGAGTTCACAAACACGAGCCAAAAGCGTACAAATACGAGGGAAAATGTTTTCAAATCTTTAAACACTATTCAAACACCATGCATAGTCTCATTACATTACAAAATCATCATGTGTCATAGAACATGCATCATATATGTGGACTGCTTACCAAAGCTTGTATTCCCTTTTTAGATGGAATGTTGGAAATGATCCTAGGCAATGTGTGTGCATAACTACTAAAATAGCCCAAACACATTTCCATGTCCCTATATGTGTGCTCCATTGCAAATTTTGAGGTCAAACACTTACCTTTCTTTTGGAACCACAATGAATCATATAGCCATAAGCCAAACACAAACCAACCCTTTAATTGCCAATCATGTGGGTGGTGTGTGTAAGTGTGGTTGAAAGGTGTAAAGCTCTAATATGTAAAGATAGCGTGTACTTAGGCAATATTTGTAAATGTGCAAAGCAAATGGCTCACAGATGTAAAAGTGCGAAAAATGTGCACTTTTGAGCTTAAATTGTCAAAATGTAAAATGTGCAAAAGAAAGACAAAAAAAATGCACATAGAGTCTTGAATGTTAAATGTAAAGTACTCACAAAGTTGAGTACATAATTGTTGCACATTGTAATGAAAGTTAAGCCTAGTATGGGTGTGTAATGTAAGTACCTTAGCATGATTGGTGACTTTTGAATTCCCTTTCCTATTCTTTGCTCACCTCATTCAACCCCATGGCCCCATTACAACCTAAGGGAAAGACCTTGTTGATCCCTAAGGAAGTCTAGTTTGGGAATACGAGTCGAGGCATGCTCTTTCCACGTTCATGACACTTGATTCTTTCATGAGACTCATTTACTTAAAAGAGTATTTATTCTATATTAAATGTATGCAATTAATTTGACAAATACATAACTTCATTTGTATACATCTTTCATGAGTGTGAACCTAGGTTCTAAGAGGAAAAACAAGAGAGAACCCATGTGAGAACTTAGATCAAAGCGAATTATGCTCAAGGCGTGGGAGTGAGTAGTTTCCAAGGCAAGGGCATTTCAAGTGTGGGATTCGTGTCGTGCCAGTTTCCCTCTTGTGGTGCCTTAGAGTTATTTAGAACATTTTGCATTGGCATCTTTCTCATTCCCATTATCTCTTACTTATCTCTTAGTTAGTTGTCTTGCAGCTTATTTGTTTGAGTCTAAGTGTTTTTAGATCGAGTCGTGTTTGCGTGTTTAGAGTTATATTTGGTTTTGTTTGGAGTTTGCTCAAGGACGAGCAAAGATTTGGTTTGGGGGTATTCATCATGTATACTTGATTCTCTAAGCTCAATTGAATAGGAGGATTGAACAAGGGTACATGGCCCAAGTAATATCCGGACTTATTAATCTCACCTAATCCTAATCTTTCATGGGTAATCAAGACTATACATCCTAGGATTGTTTGCATGTGATAGATTAAGCATCAACCTATACATGATGGGTTGGTAATTTTTAACAAAGAGATTTGTCCCATATGTTATAGATGTTCTTTCATTGTATAACCAATTGTGGGTGGCCAATGCTATACATGATGGTTTGGGTACTCACAAGTGGTAAATAATCACTCATATACATCCTAGGGTGGTTACATTAGTTAACGACAATTAATGTGAGTTCATTCTTTACCCATTGTTTGCTAGTTGAATTTATCAATTCCTTAATCCACATATCACATATCCATACTTTTTAGATTAGTGCATTTTAGCTTAGTTTACATTTTAGTTTTACTTTTTCTCAAAAACCATATCAATTTACTTTTCTTGCATTTTTAACTAAAGCATTAGTTTAATCATAACTATCACTCGATCTTTGAAGAACGATACCCATACTTGTCACATGCTAGTTTTATACTTGTTTGAGTGCATCTTGGGATCTTATAAATTTGTTTGAATAGTGCATATCACGACATATATAAAAATGCACGTTCAGTTGCCTAGCAAGACAGATCAAACAGAAGGATCCAGGTACCTCGTCAGGATATTGAATGTTTTACTTCATAGCTATTACACTCAAAGGCTCGGGGTACCCAGACCTTTTTAGATGTCTATTAGAATCAGTTTACTCGAACCCAGGTCGTTCAAAGCTACATGATCAGGGTTCTGCTGGATTCATATGGAAATCATTATAAGGAGTTTACTACCAGCATCATGATATATCATAAGCGAGACGGTATGAACTCAAAAAACAAGGGAATTATCATTAATCAATCAGGATGCCCAAACCCCGTTTCCGGGCTATATAGCTACGTAAAAAAAACTAAGAGGAATCATACAGAGTCTACATCTTGTTTCCCTCCTGCCTCTTGGCTCGGATCCGCCGTGACAACACTCTAATCCCCTTCAGTCCCAGTGCCTTCTGTCTCAGTCTGGCCTGCTTCAGCATCTAGCATCTCGGGTCCACCAGGAACATTCTCCTCCTCAACCAGGATGACATTAGTAGCCTGCATCAAATCATGCTTCTGGACTTCAGAAACAGCTAAAAAGTCTGGAACCACCTCAGTCATTCTAGTCAAATTAGTAGCAGACAAATCGGGATCTTGAGCTTGAAGGGGAACCGAATCTTGGTGTTGGACTTCTTGAGCAGCAAGAGGGTCTTGAACCACCTCGGTTATCTCGACCAAGTCAACAACAAGCAAGGTAGGCTCTTAAGTTGGAGGAAGATCTGAAGCGCCACCTGATTGAGAGAGACCCCCTTTACCTTGGTTAACATCTGCAAATTGAACCGTCTTGGCCATGATGAAGTTCCGGTCCTATCCCAGGGTACCCTGCAGGTCTGTACCAGCAGGTAGGCCCTGGACAGCTTCATAGGAAGCAGTGAAGTATCCGACTTCAAAGGATTCATCCATTCTAGTATTCTGAATCCTTACAGCCTCCCGCAGAGACCTGTTCTCATCCAGAAGGACTGCCATCTCTGCATTCACGGTCTCCCTTTTGACTCGAAGGCGCGCATATATGATTACCTCAGATCCATAAGCTTGTTTCATTTGACCTAGCTCCGCCAGAGTAGCCTGCCTATAATCTTCGGAGTCTTGGGCAGCCTTCACCAAAGGGGCCACTATTTGCTCAGTTCGGGTGAGCTCCTCCTTAGCTTCTTCTATTTCTGTCCAGAGGACTAGGTTGGATCTCCCCAAGGCCGACTTCTGTTGGCCAACCGCCAAAGTAAATTTGAATGCCTGCATAAGTAAACAAGAAAGGTAAGTACCATCCATGAGGAATACCTAGAATAGAATAAAGGGACAATGAAATTGTACCTCGGCCATTAAGGAAGTTCCCATTTTGGTCAAGAGGTTAGGGGGTAGGGAGACCATATTCCACAGATTCCCATCGGGGTAGGCTGAGGCGATTTGGGTTACCACCTCATCCTGGGCATGATCCTAGGACCCCGAGCTGGAAGGGAGATCAACATAAAAACTGACCGGAGAAGTTGAAGTTCTACCCTCCTCTGTCCTGACTTGAATCCGAAAGATACCATTGAAGGAAGAGGGAGAGTAGAAGTAGGAGTCGTGTTCGACGGTGCAGTAGCATATCTGTTTGCTTGCTTTTGGGCTTGAACAGGTGAACCCTGAGCCCTAGCAGCCCACGCTAACATTGCATTAAGTGTTAGGTACGGTGGAATCAAGGTAGGAGGAGCAGAAGGATGATTGGCAGGCGACATCCTTGGAACCGGAGGAGGAGTCGGTACATGAAGCTGGGACTTCAACCCAACATGCACCTATACCCCGAATAGAAGGAGGAACTGGGAAACAGAAGGGATGTGGGTTGGGTCGCCTCGATCCAGAAGGAGTAGGAGTAGGAAAAGTCAGAGGGGTAGCAGAAACTGCTAAAGGAAAATGACCAGTTTAAAAAAAATTTGGGGGTGGGGGGGGGGGGGGGGGTAAGGAAGGAACTACATACCTGGAAGAGCAATATAAATCCTCAAGTACCTCTCTAGCCGTTTTCCTTCAAAAGCATCTAGGGAAGGATACTTCATGTTCAAATATCCCCTCTCCATGATCCCGCAAAGGATATCCCGAGATTCCAGCCCTTACCCCACTTGTATTTCGCAGTGAAGTGGGTTGTGACCGGGTACTCAAAACCCCCGATGAAGGTCATAAACCCCTAATCTCAGTCAACCATTATCCATTCTTCTATCCAGGACGGGGCATACTTCACATTCACCCCAGGGACGATAAACTTCATCTTGTTAGCCGCCCTCAGATAGAACTAACCCCGAGCACCAGATTCGCTATCTGAAATACGTATCGAATCTCGTCGAAACCTGGCTCCCTGTCTATCTTTATCCCGATCGCATTGCTCCCTCCAGAGCACCAGGAACCCAGTTAGGTGCTTTTAGAATCCCGACGAGATCTGCAGGGGAGCCAGTTCTAACTCGACCAGAGCCCGGTGAAGCGTGGGATGAAAGGGGAGCCGGACCCCGTACTCAAAGTCTGCCTTATGAATAAGAAATTGATTCTTGAGGGGAATGTACACGTCATAACCTCTATAAGGCAGAGACAAAGTAATCGAATCGGGAATCTTATAATCCCTTCTCAGTTCTGCAAGGGTATCTATAGTACACACTGAGTCAGGAACGATTCAGCAGTCATGAAAGGAGGTAAAATAACCAGTGTGTACCCCGGCCAAGGTAACACCCGGTGCACCGCCCTCATCCTACGCCTCGCCAACATCCTCAGCGTCTTCTTTGTCAATAATATGGACTGGGTCCTCTGATCTGTTGTGGAAACCAAACCTGATTCTTGGATTTCTTGTAGAGTGATGGCGCAGTGGCGGATGCTCATCGCCAAAAGTGAGGTCTGGGAACTCTCTTCCGATTCCACCTGCCGCCCCTCTAGAAGGTCGTCGAGACTATCAAGAAGATTAGGCAAATCTGGGTGAAGATTAGGCAAATCTGGATGAAGATTAGGCAAATCTGGGTGAAGATTGGAGGATACTAGAGGAAGGTCTTGGGAAGGAATAGGTACCTTGAAGGGAGATGCCATTATAACCAAAGAAGAAGAAAGAAGCTTGAGGGATTGCTGAAAAATCAATAAGGAGAAGCTAGGGTTAAGAGGAAACTCTCTTGAAATTCAAAAGGAAAGTGTGTGGGCTGACTTATTTATATAAGTAGGTGGTTATTCGGACAGGCTAGGAAACAGGAAGTGATGACCAGAAACGTGCAGGGAACGGTTCCAAGAAAATCTAAAATGGCTCATTTAAAGTAGACTGGCCACTCCGAACCTAACACGTGAATTTCGTATTAAATACCTGCGTATCCAAGGAAGATTTCCTCCAATATACTAAAAGCTAACCATGCAAGATACAAAACTGAACAGGATGTCAAATCCTTCAAGTAAAATAGGAATCCTAACCCCAAGCCCAACTCGATGCTAGTGTTCAAGTCTGGGGGGACTTCTGTTAACCGCCAAAAATGGCAAAAGGATCAAGGAAGAATTTTCCATTCCATTCTAGGCTAAGAGGCAGGATCCGGCTACCACCAATAGAGGAACCAAACCAGAGTATCCCAGAGCAATACCAGCCCATCTGGATAAGGGTCGAGAGGGCCAAGATTCCTGGTTGACAAAACAAAGGCCAGGTACTACCTGGTGGATCCAGTACCCCCATACTACCTCATCCCGATACCCCGCTACAATATCAACCGGTATCCTGGTACCTGGACATGTTGTTAACAAGTTTTCTAACTATTAAAAAACTAATCTCATTATCATAGCCAATAATGTATTTACCTATTTTAATCATATTAAAAAAAATACATAAAATATTAGGCTATAATGCATGTATGACATATCAAATATATTAGTGTAGGCACATCTAATCTAAATGACATATGTATGTATGGCTATGCTTTTATCATCACATAATATGAAGCATACATGAATTGACCGAGTACTGTGGATTATTTAACCTAAAAAAGTTGAAATCTAAAATTACAAAAATACCCCCAAGGCATTCTCCTTGGTCTTCTTGTAATTTCCGAGTCTTCCAGTCTCTTCAGGTCACTCCGATTCATCTCATGAATCCGAAATAGGAAATCTGCACGGAACGCACTAGGCAACACTTGCCAACGAAACTGCATGAACAGTACCACACATGAACATTGCAGTGAACAGTGTCATGACCATGAATAGTACCACGTCGCCCGTATTTTCGATTTTGCAATTCCGTCATTTTTTCCAGGTCTTCAATATAGGTTACAATATTTTTTTTACAATACAATAACAGAAAAAAAAAATAATACAACCCATAAACTCTAAATCCACAGTACCATATAATTAACGATCAATCATGTTTTTGTAAATTAACAAATTTAATATACATACAAAAACAACATATAGTCAATTTAAACAATGCCTACACAATCATACATACAGGAGCATCGAAAACAATTTCCTGTTCTGAAAAAAAAAATTGGCTCCGATACCAATTGTTGGAACCCCGTTCACTGGTAACGCAGCGGAAATAGGTTTTAAAAAATTTATACAGATCGTAAATGATCTGGAACCAGTGAACTTGAGATCGTAATTATTTTTCCGAAACTAATACATACAATATGTAAATACAGGAAATTGTAATCAATATAAAAAAAATAGAACCTTACCAACGTTTGGAGAATCCTTCACTTTACGATATGCTCCTGATCTGTACCACCGATCTTCTTAGTTATTCCCGGAACAGGTAACTGCGAGTAGGCGCGTCACGTACTCAGGAACTTAGGAGGATGTAGAGAAAAGAAGAAGAAACAATTTCTTCCAAGAGAAAAATAACTAGAACAATTCTAGTTCTTAAAAAATATTATAATAATAATTTTTTGTCCTTTTTTGTTTCAATAGCTGCAACAATTGCACAACACCTTTTTCTCTTTTATTTTTTCTCTCATGCACAGCAATGCATTTTTTTTCCTATGAATCACGCACACAAAACATTTGTATCATATACCAGCTCTAATATATGTGCATGCATATCAGGTTAATGTTTTAAAAAATATATAAAACTCTTTTATATCTTTTTCAAATAACCGCACCTTATCTTTTAAAATAAAATCTATATTTTATTTATCAAAAACGATATTATGTATATTTAAATTTAAACAATTTAAATTCAAATATATTTCAATTTATTTTATTTAATAAATGAGATAATCTGATTATCTCACTATTCAAAATAAATAACAAAAGAAACCCTCCATAAATGACTAATTACATCATTAAATAATCTTATTATTTAATTGTCATAATTGTCATTTTAATCAATTGAATATCACAATTACTCAATCAACTCCTGACACATGTCACTTTCGTAACACAATTAATTGGACAGTCTAATTAATTATCCGTGACCCTTGTTTCCTAAATCGATCGAGCTAGCAAGGGGACCTAATGGACCCACAGTATTTTGAGCTTCAATAATCCTCGGAATCATTAATTAAACTCTTTAATTTATATTCCTTGATTATTAACTCTGGTGTTATTCCACTAAAAACCCGAAGATGCACTCTCTCAACTGCAGGTGCTTTTAAACAGACCGATACAACTTGGTATCCATCGATATAGCTATTACACAAAGTGTGATCCTCCAAGTAGTTCATAATTAGAGTTGGGTCATAATGTCTGTTATACCCCTCTAATTACATATATCCTTTAAGTACTATTGATTCCATAATGGACAATAAATCCTATTTCCTCACGGAATTAGGAGAGCGCTCATATTGTCCAAGCCCCGAATCAACCCTTAAGGGAACTACCATATACTTCTCACAAGAAGGAGTGGATTTCACTATCGTGTACAAACCTTCCTAGCCACAAGCCAAACCGCAATCCCAACATACAGAGCATATTGATCAGGAACTGCATCTGACCTCACTCATGGTATATCAAAGACCACGATCTAACTTGAAGGAGTCGATAAGACACTCAGGATGAAGATCACCCACATATAGCCATCATTAGTTGATATATATGAATCTCATCAATAAACAGATCTTAATGAGAGATTCATATAGATAATGGCCCAGTCCTATATGATTACATCATACAAGGTACCTTCATTCCCATATCTCATATGAATGATTCATGATAGAATCACCGTACATTACGGAATGGACCGCAGCTATAGATTAACAACAAATAAAGTACCCAGCTTTATTTGCTATCTATGGACTCTTAAGATTGCACGTCTCTTACTGTATCCATCCATATATGACACTCATATACACAGTTCGAGATTACATCCGGCAATCTAGGATGTTAATATATGCACAAGTTATAAAATAAACAACATAAAAATAATGAATTGAATTTTTCTTTTTATTTATTTCATAAATCCATTTACAAATTACATCTTTAGGGCATAAACCCCAACACACAAAACTTTAACAGTGACCAAATTAGCCACATGATTAAATGTCTTATGGAAATCAAGTCATTCCATTTGACTGTAACCTTTTGCAACAAGGCGAGCTTTATAGCATTCAACAGTTCCATCAGACTTGTATTTTATTTTACAAACCCATTTGTACCCAATTGCACTCTTTTCAGGAGGAAGATCAATAAGAGTCCTAGTTTTATTAGTCTCAAGTGCTCGAATTTCAGTAGCCATAGCATCATACCATTTTAGATTTTGAGCAGCTTGTTTAAAAGATTTTGGTTCTGATAGAGAAGATATAACCACACTGAAAGCACGGTGAGGAGGAGAAAATTGAGTATATGACAAATAACGAGATAAAGGATGAGATATACTTACAGGTAGACCATCCTTTGAGTTAGATGATTGGTTTAGAAGAGGTACTATAGCCATACCATAGTGAAAATCCTATAATTAAGTGAGTGGTTGGCGGAGACGTTCAAAACGATGAATAGTAGGTGGTGATGCAAAACTATACGTTTGTGTATGACAATCAATACAATCAGTTAAGGGTAAGGGAATTACATGTTCATATTAAGAATCTTTAGCTATTTGAGAAAATGGAAATATGTTTTCATGAAAAATAACATCACGTGAAACAAAAGTGATTTCATTTTCATGATCACAAACCTTATACCCCTTTTGACCGTATGGATATCCAATAAATACACATCGTTTGGCACGAGGATCAAATTTGGTTCGTCTTAATGCATGTGTGGAAGCACAACAAAGACAACCAAAAACTCTCAAATTGGTGGAGGGGGTTTGACACTAAACAGTATTTCTTAAGGTGTTTAGCATGCAAGAATAGATGATGGAGTTCTATTGATTAAATATGCAGATGCAAGAATGTAATCACCCCAAAAATGAATCGGAAAATGGGCTTGAAATCGCAAAGCACGTGCTACATTAAGAAGATAATGGTGTTTGCATTCAACAACCACATTTTGTTGAGGGGTGTGCACACAACTATGTTGATGAACAATACCATGCTCTTGGAAAAAATTATTCATGTGAAATTCTTCCCCATTATCGGATCGAATTTGTTTGATTCCCTAATCAAATTGATTGTTAATGAGTTTAATGAAACACTGTAAAAAAGAATGAGTCTCATATTTATGAGACATAAGATAAATCCATGTAGCATGACTATAATCATCAACAATGATTAAAAAATATTTTGCACTAGGGAGAGACTCGACTTGATATCCTCCCCAAATATCGCAATGTATCAATTCAAAAAGAGCACATGTAGAAATAAAACTGCTAGGAAATGGTAGTCTAGTTTACTTAGCAAGAGGACAAATATTACATTGTTAAATGTGTGAAACACTTATTTCAGGTACATACTGAGATAATAAATCCAAACATTTTAAAGGCAAATGTCCTAAACGTCTATACCAAACATCAGTAGAAGAAAGAGAAGTTGCAGAATTGCAAGCAAATAGTGTTAATAGGAAAATTCACTCAGGGAGTAAAATTCCAGTTAACACCCTCAACCACTACCGGTGGGTGGCAGTGGGGTAGGTACCTCGGTACCGCGATTTCCCTTACAAGGCAATAGGAAATCAATCTTTAAATAAGAGAAATCTATGGACGAATGGTATACGTGGAGATTATGGGATGGTACTATTTTATTAATCACATGATTGTTTATAAGAAGAATGGTTTTGATCACAATACAACACTGTCACTCTCTTCTCTCTCTCTCTCTCTCTCTCTACACAGAATGGAGATGGCGAAATCGTACGTGTCTATAAGTGGCTAAAATCCTTTCAGGGGTGGTTCTAAACCTCTCACTAACTTCAGACAACTCAAGAAAAGCTTCTGAAGAGATCCCTCCATCTTTTCATCCTTCATGGCAATATTTATAGACCCCAATATTCCTATGAATCTGGCCGCATTAATGAGGATTATTTAGAGTCCTTCTTTAGGCGTTGAATGATGTTGAGTGACGTTGAGTGAGGCTAAAGGCGCGGGATTTTATCCCTCTAATTACTGTCGTATTTAAACTCTGATTTAGTTGACCGTTTGGTCTCATTTATGGCGCTTTAAATGGCGAAGAAGTTAACTTTTCCCTCTTACGTTGCTTGGAAGGAGAAACCGACTCTGTATCCTGGTGGCGCGGTGCACTGTTGTACCGGTCTACTTTTGCTGGCTTGGCGCTTGTTCTATTCTGTGTCTCGGTGGCATGGTACATTAATGTACCGATCTTCTCTTGCTGGGACAGGGTCTGTTCTCGATAGAGTACTGGTATCA
Organism: Dipteronia sinensis; assembly: GCA_033220585.1. Classification (NCBI taxonomy): domain Eukaryota; kingdom Viridiplantae; phylum Streptophyta; class Magnoliopsida; order Sapindales; family Sapindaceae; genus Dipteronia; species Dipteronia sinensis. The sequence continues at coordinate 23,750,950 of CM065642.1, forward strand.
TCGTGGCGACACTCTTCCTGTTTGGGGAGTAGGACGCTTATCTTGGCTTGATTCTGGGCTGATGCCGAGGTACTTGGGTACCGAGTCGCAATACCTAGGTACCGGGTTCATGCGAGGTACTGGGTACGTGGTATTGATGTACCGACTGCCCTTGATATCAAGAGTAATGGCACAACGTGGTATCTGTCCTTCTTGAGTCACGGTTTTGGTACTTTATCTGGTACCAGGTAAACAAGGCAGTTATGGTTTTGGTCCTACCAGGTATCGAATCCTCCTGGATCATGGTGTCGATGCTACTGGGTACCTGGGAACTGGTAAGGGTTCTTACCTGGTAGTAACTCGTGGATAATTCTTCTTTGGACCCTTGCCAGAAAAGGCTAATAACAAAAAGTTTTTGAGAAATAAAGTGATATAACCCATTATGTGCTCTACCTTTGCCAATCATCTTGCTTGAGGTATGGTCCTGTATAAGACAAGAATTCAGATGAAAAATGAGACAACAATTAGAAGTAAAAGTGAGTTTACTTACAGAAATTAAATTGAAGTGAAAAGATAGAACACATAATACATCATGGAGAATAAGAGAAGGGGTTAGCATAACAGTACCAATATGTGATACAAGAGCAAGACTACCATCAGGAAGTTTTATAATAGTAGAACAATTTAATGTAACAGATGAAAGAAGAGACACAGAACTTACAATATGATCAGTTGCCCAACTATCTATTATCAAATCGGTATTATGAGATGAGGAAAAACTCAAAGAAATACCTGAGAGGTTAGCGGTGGAATGACTTCTACCTACTTGATTTGCCATGGCTTGAGGCTTAAGAAGACCAATTAATTGTTGAACCTGTTCTGCTGTAAAGGGTGATGCTGTGGAGTTGCTATCAAAACTGGTGAATTCTCCATTAACAATTTTTTGTTGTGCTACTTGATTCACAATGGGTTGAGAAGCCTCTCTATGAAAAAACGATGTCTAGGAGGATACCCATGGAGTTTGTAGCATTTTTCCGTCGTGTGACCAACCCACCCACAGTGACCACAAGTAAGACGCTCCTTTTTCAGTCCTTTAGTGTTTTGTTTCCTCGCAATTGGTTGTGGTGTTCAGCTGCTAGTGCAGTTGTTTCCAGACTTGGTTGTCCTGTTGCAATGACACTTCTTTGTCTCTCTTCTTGCAAGATAAGGGAATATGCAAGATTCAAAGATGGAAGAGGATCCATTAGTAAAATATGTCCACAGACTACAGCATATGAGTCATTTAGACCCATTGAAAATTGTATAAGTCTATGTTGTTGTTGATATTCTACAATTGCCTTGTTCACAGTGCATGTGCTGATGGGAAAAGTTTACAAATTTGAAAGTTCTTCCCATAATGCCTTCAATCGCGTAAAATAAGTAATAATAGATTGTTGATCTTGTTTTAAGGAGATGATATCTCTTTCAATTTGAAAAGGATGAGGATAATTAAATTGAGGAAAAACTCTCCTTGAGGTCGGACCAAATTTCAGATCCAGAATATGCATAAATAACACTGCTTGCTAACTCTTTAGAAAGAGAATTAAGGATCCAAGATTTTACCAAGTTGTTGTAGCGATCCCATAGGTTGTAATTTGAATCTTTCGAGTCTAGTTTCTTGATCAAACTGTCAATGAACCCAACTTTATTTTTCGCGCTTAAAGCCATAATCATTGCTCTGCTCCAAGTCGAATAATTTTCACCGGTCAGAGGTTGAGACACCAATATAGAACCTAGGTTGTCAGAGTGATGCAAATGATATGGATTGTTTGCATCTATAGCTCCAGCCATGGTGAGAAAAAAAAACTAGAATATATGGACAAGAAATTAGAGAAAGGATTGTCAGCAATGGATTGATTGCCACAACAAAAAATAGCGACGGAATTGTGTGACTATGGGCAACAAGAGCGCTCTGATACCATATGACAAATGCTGAACCAGAAAAATGGTTTCTGTATGTATTTCATTATACTACTGAACAACTAAATATACAGAACTAAGTCAATTGCTACTGATACAAGAATCTGGAAGAAAAAGAAAGAAATGAAATTGAGATTGACTAGGGTAGAAGAATCAAGGACTAGAGAGATATTAGCTATAACATTCCTAATATAAAACAGAGAAATCAACAACATTGTCCAAGCATTCCTAATAGAAAGCAAAAAGCTTTTACTCTTTCTCTGTTTATTGGCTGTTGGAATGACGTTCCATAATTGATCCACTATGTATAATAATTGCAGATTAGCAGGAATTGTTCTAAGGATCAAGAAAAAGTTAAGAGTGTAGTAAGAATGCACGGTGCCTATGTCGTGCAGGCCGGTAATGATCCACTTTTTTATCACTTATCTCTTATTCTATATATATATATATATATATATATATATATATATATATATATATATATAATGTATTGAAAACAACTAATAGTTAACTTTTGTTGCAGGCATGATTTAATCTTGGAAGATCATTAATTATATCAGTTTATACTTTGCGACACTAAAAATTAAATTAGTAGAATTTTCCAGTATTTATATTTTCTAAAGGTGGATTTGATTGTAACAGTAACATCAATTAAAATAGAAAAACTTTTTTGTTCAACATATATGGAGCGATTTGGGTGAGACAAGATTGCTGTATGCCACCATTTTGGAGCAAAGGCGTTTTGGTCCTCAAGAATGCATGTAATTAAAAGTCTAGCTGGATAACAGTCTATTTTCACTAAATCAATTTCTCATTTTAAGAAAGTTTAAAGCTATCAGGTGGACAGCATCTGTTGTTCATGGTGCTAATCCTAGATTGCACGCAAAATAGTGATAGGTCTGACTTTAGGCTTCGAGCAGGCCTCTGTAATATCAATTTAATTAGAAGATAACTGGTAGCAAGTTGAATGATAAGCTAAACTGAAATTGGGATGATAAGATATGATTTATTGTACGTAGTCCTGCAACTTTTATTGAGACAGTAGTTATGGCAACACAAGCCGAAAACATAGGATTCCATACGTACATCACAAATCTCAGATAGTACTGGTTTATTTAGCAAGGTGGCGATCGCGGAGAGCTTGGAATTTGATGATTAGTTTGTCATGGGGTGGCCAGCTTTCTTTGATTATTGCAACTTGTGCAAACTCGTGCATCCAAGCTAGCAGAGATGGAAATCTCTCCTCATCTATAATTTTCATACCAACTATTTCTTCGAATACGGGGACCAAGTTAGCAAGCCAACCCAAGGCCAGATCCGTAAGTCCTATCTTCTCTCCGCCGAAGAATTTCTTTCCCTTGAGCTGTTCCTCTAACAATTTCAGGTTTTCGATGGCTTCATCAATAGCATCCGCTTGCTCTTTCCCTTGTTTAAGGAAAGCACTCCATATTGATGGTAGAACCTGAATTGAAAACAAAGACGTATCAAAACCTGTGGGATCTCGTATCTGAAAATTAACTGGCCAAGGAAGTTTTGTTTACCTTATCGTCGCCAAATTTGACCCAAAATCGAGCAGTGGCTTTGTGGTAAGGATCTTGAGGCATCAGAGGGTTGTGGTTCCATGTGTCCTCAATGTATTCAATAATGACAAGTGATTCTGAAATTGATTTTCCATTGTGTACGAGGACAGGAATCTTCTTATAGACAGGATTGTATTGGACAAGTAAAGGGCTCTTGTTGGATAGATCTTCATCGATTGAATCGTATTGAATGCCCTTGAGTTTCAGTGCCCAAACAATTCTGAGACCAAATGGGCTTGACCATGTCTTCAAAAGCTTCACTACTTCTGCCATATTGAATATTTGATACCTGAGTTTTGTTTCTTTATATTATCACCATCTTCAACAAGAGAACAACTTGAGTGGTGGGGCAGGCGCACTTGCATTCACGTCATTAAATACGTGCGCAAAATCCGCCCCATCCAAGTTTTCATCTCCTAATAGGAATCTTTCTCTTTTCAACGCATTGGAAAAACAACAAGGACAGTTTCTTAATCGATGAAATATAATCAGACAGACATATATTATTTATGTATAAGATATAATTACGGACATTTTTGTATTTGTTCTTCTATGACTATTCACACTACAGGCTTTTTTAAAGGAATTTATATTCTCAATTACTTTTCAAACGATGATGCTGTTGGTCTAGTTGTTTATGTCTCATACCTACGTCATGAGGTGGTAAGTTTGAATCTGTCATCATCTCCTGAATTATTGTAATATTTTAAAAAATAATATTACTTTTCAAACAAGATTTTATATTTGAGACAAAGCAAACCGCTAGAGCGGTATGACTCATGTTTTGGAATTTAACTTTCTTTTCTAGAAATATATATTTTGAAGTACTACAGTAAAGAGTTCAAAAAATTTCTAGCATTTTTTTTTTCTTTTGAAAGAAAACTGAGATTTGTTCACGCAAAGGGAAGATACAAGGACTGATATTCAGCCAAGAATTCTCCTTATCAGAGGAGGCCAAAGAGGCGAGGCTGTGAACCAATCTATTACCACTACGAGGAATAGCTTGGCAGTTGAGCACACCTACCTCTTTACACAAGGCATTAATGCCATTGATCACAAAACTAGCATCACAGAAATCAGAAAAAGAAGAATTCAGGGTAGATGCTACTGCTGAGGAGTCAACTTCTGCAATATAGACATGAAGATTATGGTTTTTGGCCATTGAGAGGCCTTCTAGGATAGGCAAGAACTCTCTAATTTCAGATGTGAAGTTGCCGGCAATTGGTTTAGAAACGGCCACCACAATCTTACCACTGCTATCCCTAACCACTGCACTCACACCAAAAAAAGATGCACCAGCATGAACCGAGGCATATGAATTTAGCTTTAACGATCCGAGAGAGAGGAGGGGGGTGACTGAAGTTGCGGTTTTAGACTTTTCAAAAAGATGTTTTATATTTGGTTTTGAAAACAGATTTTTGACCACTTGCAACCACACAAAAATGTGAAACTAAATAAAATTGTAAGCAAGGGATCGTCCTCAAGGAATGGGTTGAAAATTGAAAAGATTAACTAATCTTAGTTAAACTAACCTAATGTGTTGTAAATCTGTGACTTACCAAGACACACAGATTTACCACAATACCTGTTCTTATACCAATGTGTCCTGCAAGAAACAATCTTACAAGAAGAACAGATACAAATAATACTACAAATTTATGTCAGTACCAACAATCCTATACAGTAGACAATCTAAAGATAAAATGACTCTTTATTTTGACCAGAACCTATGTAGAACACCAAATGTTCTAGTAAATGTAACTTCCACAAGATTCACAAGCAGACTCACGAAGGAGTAAAATAGCAAAAATTAAGCTATTCACAAATCAACACAAATAATATTCTAATCTGCTACAAGAGAGCCCTAATATATTCATATGACCAGAAATATATCTACTCAAAGAAACAGAATCAGAAAATTACTAAAAGAAACAGATATATGCAGTATAAAGAAGTGAAAAGAAATCAGAAAAAAAAAAACAACACCAGAAATATCGTGGTTCAGCCAAGAATGGCCAACATCCACGTTGAGCTCTTCACAGAAAGCTCTCTCCACTGTATCAATATTCGTACAAACTAAATCAAAGACCCAAATACTCTCAACTACAACCCAGACTACAAGAATCTGTCACACAACAGAACTCACCTCAAGAATCACTCAAGAACCTCACACGATCTGAAAACATACCTTACAAAGAAAATCACTCAGCCTCAAACAAGAAGTAAACACTTTTTTTCTTCCTTCTATAACACTAATCTTACAAAGATTACAAAGATAGAACCCTTGGATTCACCAAGATCGAAAAACCAAACACTCAGAGATTTTCACAAGAGAAAGAGAGAAAAATTTCAGAGAACCCTAGACCAAAAATCAGAAAATGAATTCGTTGTTATCCTTCTCTCTCTTCTGAATGCTTATAAAGGCTTATCTTCTGAGTCTGACCGAAATCTTCACCAACCACTGAGAGTTTGCCACGATGGATTACACCACGTGATCATATCAGAGATGAAGTCTGATCTTATCCCAAAAAAAACACACCGTTTTTGTTAAAGTGAGAAAGATCTGTTGCTGGACTGAGTGGGCTTCAGTTTGTTAAGCTCTGATTTGGGCTGGGAACAAGTTGGGCTAATATTTCTACAAATTCCACCTTAGCCCAACTTCTTTGATATAGTGTAGAGAGCTCATGTAAAGTACCTGCTCAAGACTCAACAAACATATCAGCCATAATCACCTTTTTTCAGCAGGTTCAAGCAATGCTTGAGCTTGCTATAGGGAATCACTTTGGTTCCCATATCTGCTGGATTATCTTCAGTTGAGACTTTTTCCACCTCAACAGTACCTTCAGAGATTTTATCTCTAATAAAGTGGTACTTTACCTCTATGTGCTTAGTCCTCTCATGGAAGACTGTATTTTTACATAAGTGCAAAGCACTTTGACTATCAGTAAATATCACAGCCTTTCCTCTAAAAACACCTGTCTCACCTAGAAGGCCTTGAAGCCAAATGACTTCTTTTATGGCCTCAGTGACAGCAATATATTCTGCCTCAGTTGTTAATAAAGCAACAACTAATTGTAGTTGGCTTTTCCAACTAACACAACAGCCACCTATAGTGAAAAAATAGGAGGATGTGGACCTCCTTTTATCCCTATCACCTGCATAGTCAGAATCCACATATCCAACTACATCTAACACACTATTAGAGCAATCATAATTCAGCCCTACTGATGTGGTAGAGCAGATATACCTAAGAAGCCATTTCATGGCATTCCAATGGCCTTTCCCTGGATTGGCCATATATCTAGACAATACACTGATTGCTTGTGCTAAATCAGGCCTAGTGCTTATCATTGAGTACATAACAGATCCTACAGCACTAGAATAGGGCACATTTTCCATATACCTACTTTCTTCTAATGATCTAGGTGACAAGGCAGCAGACAGCATAAAATTTGCACATATAGGGATATTGACAGGCTTGCAATTTCTCATTGCAAATCTGTCAACCAGCTTGTTTAAATAGCTGGACTGTTTCAAGCACAGTCTGTTTTCTTCCCTAAACCTGACTATTTCCATTCCTAAAATTAGTTTAGCATTACCTAAGTCTTTCATATCAAATTCAGACTTTAACTTCTTCTTTATCTCTATAATTCTAGACAATTCTTTACTAGCAATTAACATGTCATTAACATATAAAAGCAAATAGACAGTTTTATTAATATTTTCATTGCTGAAATAAAAACATGCATCAAACTTGCTTTTAATGAAACCTATACTAGTAATAAAGCTGTCAAATTTTTTATTCCATTGTCTAGGGGCTTGTTTGAGCCCATATAGAGATTTTTTAAGAAGACACACATGGGAGGGCTTAGAATTGGATTCAAAACCCTCCGGTTGAGACATATAGATTGTCTCATCCAAATCACCATGCAAGAAAGCTGTTTTAACATCTAATTGTTCTAATTCCATGTCAAAATAGCTAACTAATGCTAAAACTATCCTAATTGTCTAATACTTCACAACAGGAGAGAATATCTCATTATAATCTATTCCCTCTCTCTGTGTAAATCCCTTGGCTACTAATCTAGCCTTATATCTAGGTGGGACAGACTTGTCTACACTGTCTTTGATCTTATAGATCCATTTACAAGGCATAACCTTCTGTTTTTCAGGTTTTACAACAAGAGACCAGGTCTTGTTTTTCTCAAGAGACTCTATCTCTTCTCTCATAGCGTGCAGCCATTTTTGCTTGTCAAAACAGTTGACAGCTTCACTATAGGTTCTAGGTTCAGTATTTTCTATCTCATGGCCAGTGCACAATGCAAAAGAAATCACATCTGCATAGGCATACTTACTGTTAGGTTTAATAATTCTTCTAGTCCTATCTCTAACCAGCTCGTAATCAGCTAGAGACTCATTAATCTCTAGCTGATTCTGACTCTCCTCCACCTGATGAGAACCATCAGAATGGGCAGCCTTATCCTCATTAATAGAATCAGATTGGACAGGGACAGGACCAAGTGGTAGGCTGCCAACTTCCACCTGAATCTTATTTCCATCATCCTTTGAAGGATCTGGTGAGGATTCAGAAGGCTGGTCCTTGTCCTTACAAGGCATTCTAGACTCATCAAATACTACATCTCTGCTTATTATTACCTTAAAACCCTTTTGGTCTCTCAACCAAACTCTATAACCTTTAACTCCTAAGGGATAACCTAGAAAAACACCTCTCAAGGATCTAGGTTCTAATTTTCCCTCAGATTGGTGTGCATAAGCTGCACAACCAAACACCCTTAAGTGTTTCAGACTAGGAGGCCTCCCTGTCCAAATCTCTTCTGACCAAACACCCTTAAGTGTTTCAGACTAGGAGGCCTCCCTGTCCAAATCTCTTCTGGGGTTTTAAGTTCTATGGCAGTGGAGGGAGACCTATTGATCAGATAGGCTGCTGTAGCAGCAGCTTCCCCCCAAAAATTCTAGTTCAAACCAGACCCTATACGCAGGCATCTAACCTTCTCTAAAATTGTTCTATTCATTCTCTCAGCTACTCCATTCTGTTGTAGAGTATGTCTAACAGTCCTATGTCTTAAAATGCCTTGTTCTTTACAAAACTTGTTAAAGTTTTCATTACAAAATTCAAGACCATTATCGGTTCTTAAAATTTTAATTTTCTTAGAGGTTTGGTTTTTAACCAACCTCTTCCAAGCTTTGAAGCTCTTAAAAGCTTGGTCTTTGGACTTTAAAAGGTAAAGCCAAAGTTTCCTAGAGTGGTCATCAATGAGAGACATAAAATATCTATTTCCACCATGAGATGGGACCTTTGAAGGTCCCCACAAATCAGAATGAACATATTCTAAATTCTGTTTTGAAGTATGTTGAGCGTTACTAAAGCTGATCCTATGTTGTTTACCTAGGACACAATTCTCACAAAATTCTAGCTTGCTAACTTGATCCCCATTTAGGAGATTTCTTTTGCTCAACTCTAGAATTCCTATCTCACTCATGTGACCTAATCTCATGTGCCACAGAACACAGTTGTCACTGTTTCTGGCAGCCACATTAGCAGCTTCACTAATGACAGTTTCACTTCTAAGCACATATAACCCATTCTTCTTGTCACCTTTAAGGGCAACAAGAGAGCCTTTAGAGGCTTTTAGAATACCTCTTTCAGCCTTATAGGTATATCCCTCTTCATCTAAGGTACCTAGAGAAATTAAATTTCTCTTAAGGTTTGGCACAAATCTAACATTTCTAAAGACCCTAATCATACCATCATACATCTTAATGGCCACAGAACCTATACCTTACACATCACAGTGTTGATTGTTTCCCATTAACACACTGCCACTTTTGAGTTCTTGGAACTCAGTGAACCAATCCTTTCTAGGACACATATGGAAGGAACAACCTGAGTCTAGAATCCATTCAGAATTCATGTTCTCAGTACTGACCACTAATACCTCACTACGTTCATAGGATTTAGATGCAATAGCAGCATCACCATCAGATTGAGTTTTATCTTGTATCTTCTTTTTAAACTCATAACAGTACTTCTTAATATGACCCTCTTTGCCACAGAAGTAGCATTTCCTAGAGCCATTTATATTTCTAGACTGAGACCTATGGTTGGGGGTCTTACTTCTATGTTTTCCTTTATTAGAATTAGAATTACTGTTCCCATTCTTAACAGGCTGCCTACCTCTAACAAATAAATTCTTACCACTGTCTTTCTTTTCCATTTTCAACTCTAGGTCCTTAGACTTAAGAGCTGAAATACACTCCTCAAGAGACAGAGAAGTCCTACCATATTTAATGGCAGCCTTGACATCCTTGTAGGAGTCTGGGAGTGAATTTAGGAGAATGATGGCCTCATTCTCATCACTAAACTTCTCATCGATGCCAGCATTGGCCAATTCAATAGTCATTTTCTTAAAATCATCCAAGTTTTGACACAAGCCTTTACTAGCATTCATTTTAAAAGCAAACAGTCTTTCCTTAAGATAAATCTTATTAGTGAGAGATTTAGTTAGATACAAGCTTTCAAGCTTCTTCCAAACATCATAAGCAGTTTTTTCATCATTATCTTCCCTAAGAACATTATCAGACAGATTCAATATAATAGTGCCTAAGGCCATTTCAAGCATGTCATTTTTCTGGTCTTCAGTTAATGGTACAGGTAATTTTTCAGGGCCCTCAATGGCTTTGAGGATTTTATGCTGGGAGAGAAGGGCCTTCACCTTTCTTCTCCATATGCCAAAATCCCCAGAGCCATCGAATTTATCAATTTCAAATTTCATGGCAAAACAATCAGAATTAAAATTACCAAAGTTACTAAAATTAGAATGTTTTACCTCTGATTTGCTACTGGCAGCTTCACTGCCTGTCTCTTCTTCTCCAGCTGAGTCTTCAGAGTTTGAAGGCTCTGCTACTGGAGGATTCTGGTCCAAATTGTCCGCCGTTGGTCCCGATTAGAGGCTCTGATACCACTGTTGTAAATCTGTGACTTACCAAGACACACAGATTTACCACAATACATGTTCTTATACCAATGTGTCCTGCAAGAAACAATCTTACAAGAAGAACAGATACAAATAATACTACAAATTTATGTCAGTACCAACAATCCTATACAGTAGATAATCTAAAGATAAAATGACTCTTTATTTTGACCAGAACCTATGTAGAACACCAAATGTTCTAGTAAATGTAACTTCCACAAGATTCACAAGCAGACTCACGAAGAAGGAGTAAAATAGCAAAAATTAAGCTATTCACAAATCAACACAAATAATATTCTAATCTGCTACAAGAGAGCCCTAATATATTCATATGACCAGAAATATATCTACTCAAAGAAACAGATCAGAAAATTACTAAAAAAAAATAGATATATGCAGTATAAAGAAGTGAAAAGAAATCAGAAAAAAAAAAACAACACCAGAAATATCGTGGTTCAGCCAAGAATGGCCTACATCCACGTTGAGCTCTTCATAGAAAGCTCTCTCCACTATATCAATATTCGTACAAACTAAATCAAAGACCCAAATACTCTCAATTACAACCCAGACTACAAGAATCTGTCACACAACAGAACTCACCTCAAGAATCACTCAAGAACCTCACACGATCTGAAAACAGACCTTACAAAGAAAATCACTCAGCCTCAAACAAGAAGTAAACACTCTTTTTCTTCCTTCTATAACACTAATCTTACAAAGATTACAAAGATAGAACCATTGGATTCACTAAGATCGAAAAACCAAACACTCAGAGATTTTCACAAGAGAAAGAGAGAAAAATTTCAGAGAACCCTAGACCAAAAATCAGAAAATGAATTCGTTGTTATCCTTCTCTCTCTTCTGAATGCTTATAAAGGCTTATCTTCTGAGTCTGACTGAAATCTTCACCAACCACTGAGAGTTTGCCATGATGGATTACACCACGTGATCATATCAGAGATGAAGTCTGATCTTATCCCAAAAGAAACGCACCGTTTTTGTCTAAGTGAGGAAGATCTGTTGCTGGACTGAGTGGGCTTCAGTTTGTTAAGCTCTGATTTGGGCTGGGAACAAGTTGGGCCAATATTTCTACATAATGCATAAATGTAAATCATAGTTGAATGGACACTATAAGAAAAAAGAGGTTTTATGATGGCTAATAACCGTCATAAACATTGTTTTATGATTGTTTAAAACCGTCATAAAATCCAGCGTCAAGAATGCTTTCTTGACGGTTTAAAATACATCATTATTTCTTGACGCTTTTTAACCGTCGTAAACCAATGACGGTGAATATCCATCAAAAAGAATGTCGATAAATATTGATGGTTAATAACCGTCATGAAATTTAGATAGTATTTAACTATCAAAAATATTATTTAATTTTAAAACAATATAATTAATTTAATAGCAATTATTACATTAATATTGTAGTAAATAAATATAATATATTAAAATTGAATCCCATATTATTAAGAGGATTATGCAAACAAATAAAAATTACTGTATCATAACAATTAAAATTTATATATAATACAAGTGAACGAATTTTTACACAATACATAATGAAATATATTTACAAATTTTACACAAACTTTGGATGCCACTTGTGTGCAAGGTAATTAGGCATACGAAACAAATAATTTGGATACAAGATTAGCAGTTAACTTGTATTCATCAATGTTGTTCCCAGATTTCTTTTCCTTCTGCAGTCCATGTAGCAAAATTTCCTTGTGTATCTTGCCATCATGAGAGAATTATTGTCGAGCTTTACCTGGAAAAAAAAATAATTAATTTGGTGTCTCCAATTTCTAAAAAGAATTGACAATAAGTTGTCTTATATTTAAACCAGTTTTGAAAAGAAAATTCTAGAACTCGGGAACAATTTTCACTCAAATCTTGATTAAACATGATTAACAAAATGAACTTTAATAAAGAAAGAAAAACAAGATGTTCGATTCGATTAACTAATAGAGCCAGATCTATCTTGATATTTGATTCAAAGTATCTCCATAAGCAATCGCACTATAAATCAATATCTTAAACGAAAAAAAAAAAATCATAGATCAAAGTCAAGAAAGTAAGAAAAAAATAATTCAAGAAAAAAAAACGACCTTACGTTTTTCGGCACCGAGAACCTTATGGACAGCCATGTCTCTTCCAAAGAGATGAAAAACTTGGCTTATAATTATAGAGGCGAAAAAAAAAATCACATATCAAAATCAAGAAAGTGATGCTGACGATAGGAGACTTGAGAAGAGTTGAACGGTGGGTGTGAGACTTGAGAGGAGTTTGGTGGCTGATGGCATTAAAATGCTTACTAGCAATGAGATCTGAGAACCATTTGGAGTCGGTAGGTTTGAAGAGAGTTAAAAGGATAAGTATTAGGTTTTTTAGTTTTATGTGAAGGAAACACTTGTGTGTAGTGTGTACTGAGGGCTATTGTAAATATTTTTAATATAGAAAAGATATTAATTCTTTTTGATGGTTTTTAAACATCAATACTTCTTGGCGGTTTTTAAATGTCAACGGTTCTTGATAGTTTTAAACATCAACACTTCTTGATAGATTTTAAAAACCATCAACATTTAATGACAAAATCTGGAAGCGTCATCAAGACTTGACACTTTATAAAACCCATCAAATTATTATGATGGTTTATAAAAACCATCACACATGATTGATGTTTTAAAAAAACCATCATAAATAAGTGTCATAAAACATCTTTTTTCTTATAGTGGGATAGTGTTTGGTTTGAAAAACCAACAAATACATAAAGTAAAAGAAAAGTAAATGAAATAAAGGTGATATGAAAAATAGAATACTCAACTAATCTAGATAAGATGTATGGATTAAACAATTAAGGTTAATCTAAGGAATTGATAGAGTTACCATTGGACATAGGACAATGCATGTATAGCTTCGTTAAATTACTGTTCTCACAATTAAGGACCGATCATGTTCGAAAGTGTGATTTGGCAGTGGATATTAAACCAAACCACTTCTCACCAAAATTCCTCGCCTATGATATTTAGAGAGAGGGGATAATTGTGAGATCGGTTATTAACGATCAAAAGTCTAGGCAATCAGGGTTGATATATCCACCAACTAACCTATCCTACTCATTATGAGCTCTAACCAATTAAGCTAGTCAATTCCCAATTGATTTTTATCATACATAATCTTACCAATATTGCATTCAACAAGTGATATTCTCACTTAATTACATAAATAATAAGATCTAATTATAAAGTGAATAAAACATAATTGGAGAACATTTATTGATAGCTAAAATAAATACCCAAAGTCTAATAGTTTCTCAAATCATTCCTCTAGAATGGGGTTTAGTTACACATGATTACAAACAAAGAGAGGATGTAAGAGATAAGGAAATCACTCATAGATCTCCTACTTTAAGCTTGATCCCTTCTTGCTCCTTACTTGAACCTTGATGCAAAGAGTGGATAAAAAGGTTGTGTAGTGGAGTGGAGTGAAATGGTGAGTTACTAAGGAAGGATGTGTAGAAGATGGGTAGAGAGGAATGATTTTGGGGAAATTAGATGAGTTCAATGAGAGAAATAGATGAAGATGAAATCTGGGTAGAATGCGTTGTTTTCTCTGTATTTCCTAGGTCTGGTTTCAAATGAAAGAAGGTGGAATATTTATGATCCAAATATGATGTCTTGCAACCGCCAGGTTGCTGACGTGGAGTGTGTTGATGTGGTTAATGAATTAAAAGCTTATATGTGTTTGGATTCAAGATGGGCATAAGAGCACACACATTAAAGGGGCATGGAAGTGTTTATGCCAAATTTGGTGGTTCTTTACATGCATTGCCTAAACTAATCTCTAAAGGTTTGTCTACAAAGGAAATAAGGCATCCACAAGTAGTCTTGAAATATACAAACATGGTTAATTTTCATAAAGCTAACCTAGGGGAGGGTGAATATGTTTTTACGTCTTTTTCAATCCCTTGAAACAAACAAAAGTTTGTCCCTCTAGATAGCTTGCATCATACCGCATTATGCATATAAAAGCATATGTAGACAATTGAAGTATTTATTCAATCAATATTATCCATCAATGTCTACAATTTGCAAGTGAAGGAATTTCACTAAAACTCAAATTCACAAGCACTTCCGTGTGTGTATATATATATATATATATATATATATATATATGTCTAATATTTACAAGTACTTGACAATCAAGGAATTATATATGACTGACCGTTGTTAAGTCGTCAAAAAGATATTTATAAAGTCTAATTACCTTGCAAATGCAACGAGTCAAAGGACTAGTATAGCAAGTAAGCAATGGTCATTCCCATAGAGATGTGGAATCCGTCAACTATCTCTAGCTCTAGAGTTTATGAAAGCAAATTAAATGGAATGCAGATGTGGTGAGAATGGTGTGTGTGAAGTGTAAGCATAATGCGGTGTGTGAGACTGAGTGAATACTACCTAAAACTAAAGGCATGAAACTAAAGATAGAAATGTAACCGGCTGCTTGCTTTTCTAAATTAGACTACTCCTAATTACATTATTCTACTCCTAATGGCAATCACCCTAAATTACGAAAAATAATGGTGGCTTGGAAAGATGCACGGATTTGATCACACAAGGGAAATGAATTCACCAAACACAATATGCAATTCATGTAGATTGTAGAACATGTGTATACCATTCAACTCAAGTAAAGAGTTCCTTCTCTCGATTAAGGAAACCAAAATCAATTCATCACTCAATTTTGGATGAATTCTTTTAGGGACGAATTATTTCGTCCTTATACGTAGTCTTTAAGGATGAATTTCAATTTTCGTCCTAAAGAACCTATTGCGACCCACATGAGGCGACGTTATTTGGGACAAATTGTTTTCGTCCCAATAGGTCTATAGGAACGAATTTTGGGCTATTGGGACGAAACAAAAGCATCCCAATAGCCCTTTTTTTCTTGTAGTGCATAAACGATATGTCTCTATCGGCACGTAAAAGAAACAACTCAATAAAAATGTACTCTAATTCCAAAATTTTCAATTTTAACCAATTTTTGTAGAGATTTTTTTTAAAAAAACACGACAATGCTTCTAAAAAACAAAACTACAAAACACAATGACATTTATCCACGCCACCAAACATAAACTTAACGTTGTCTTCAATATTGACCCGTGGAACCATTCTACTCATAAAATATGGACAATGCTTAGCAAGATTCGGAAATAAGAACAACAAAAATCACAAAGACTAAAAACAAAAACAAAAACAAAACAAATCCTAAGATCTAAGCACAATACATTCCACTCTTAGATCTAAATAAAAATAAAAATCACAACAAATAACAATGCATTTTTATCCTTTCAGCACATTGGTGGGAATACTTACCACCATACTACAACCCTCCACACTCACTACATAAATGCAAAGGAGTTACTTATCCTGGCAGCGCATTGGCTTCTTTTCTACTTTATGCTCCATCGCGGTCCATACCACATCCTTTGTTTTACACCAACTAAACCTCGTGCGCTGCCATTTCACTTGGTGGAGTTGTCGAGTGCAATCAATTCACCATCTTTCTTTTGAGTTGTTCGGTCCATTTGACCTAAGTTTTTTTTCCTAGCACAAACAACTCAAACAACATCAAAAGCATATGCTTTAAACAAGAACAAAAACAATGAAACAAACAACACAAACTAAATTATTAGCAAAAACTAGATACGGCTAATGAATAAGTCACTTCCCTGGCAGCGGCGCCACTTTTGACCGACCGTCGTTAAGTTGTCAAAAAGATATTTATCTATTCTAATTAACTCACAAATGTAACGAGTCAAAGGACTAGTATAGCAAGTAAGCAAGGGTTATTCCCATATAGAGGTGGAATTCGTCAAATATCTCTAGTTCTAGAGTTTATTAAAACAAATTAAATGGATTGTAGATGTGGTGAGAATGGTGTGTGTGAAGTGTAAGTATAATGCGGTGTGTGAGAGTGAGTGAAGACTACCTAAAACTAAAGGCATGAAACTAAAGATAGAAATGTAACTGGGTGCTTGCCTTTCTAAATTAAACTACTCCTAATTACATTATTCTACTCCTAAAGACAATTACACTAAGTTACGAAAATAATGGTGGCTTGGAAAGATGTAAGAATTTGATCACACAAGGGAAATAAGTTCACCAAACACAAGATGCAATTCATGTAGATTTTAGAACATGTGTATATCATTCAACTCAAGTAAAGAGTTCATTCTCTTGATTAAGGAAACCAAAATTAATTCATCACTCAACCAAAGTTATGGGAGAGAAATTATGTCTAGGTCTTGTCCTATTAAGCATAAGAACATTGAACCAAAGCTATCATTGGCAAAGTTATGCATAAGCTTTTCCCATTCAATAGTGCTAAGTAGTCAAGACTATGTCGGAATGGTTATCCAAGCACATTCCTAACTCTCACTCACTCTAGTCATTCTAAACACATACATATTGAACCATCTACTAACATACATACACAAATGAGATATTTGATTAGAACTACTCTTATATCATTAGGTTATTCTACTCCTAATCTCATCCATGGAAGACCTTGATGACCTCTTTCTACTTCGAATCCTCTCTAAAGACAGATGGAAGAAGTGTATAGGTGATGGTGGTAAGCTTCCTATGGAGAAGAACCTTCATGGAAGCTTTAAAGCTCTTCTCTCTCTTTGGTGGTGTAGATCTAAGATCTAGGTATTAGAATGTAAGAGTGCACACTTGAAAGAGAGGCGAAAGAGTGTATTTATAGGCAGGGCAAGTTAAAGGCATGAATGGGGTGTGACAAGATCGAAATGCCCCTGAAAATATCATGATTTCAGAGCTGACAAGGGGTGCGTGACTTTGCACCACGGGTTTGTTCTAGCAGTGGGAGGTCACGAACTTCTCCGCTGGTTGACTCCGGGGCTGTAAGTAGCGAACTCCTCTGATATTTGGTCACGGGTTCTTGTCCCCTGCTTCGCGGGTTCCTTCTTGCGAACTAGAAGTCTCAAGACTTCCTTGTATTTTCTACAGCTTTGTTCTCGCGGCTTCATTCCCGTAGACCAAAAGGCTTGTTCTCGCTTGAAGTTTTGCTAGAGTTGCACCGGGACTTTGTTCTCGGGTTCTTTCCTGCGGACCAACGAGTTAGAACTCGTGGATACTTCTGTGATTCCACCTGACTTCTTCATGGTGAACATATTCTCGTGGACCAGAGTGTTGGAACTCACAGGAATCTCTGATATTGGGCCACAGCT
Source organism: Dipteronia sinensis (assembly GCA_033220585.1). NCBI lineage: Eukaryota > Viridiplantae > Streptophyta > Magnoliopsida > Sapindales > Sapindaceae > Dipteronia > Dipteronia sinensis. The sequence continues at coordinate 23,768,724 of CM065642.1, forward strand.
TTGTTCTGTGGGCTCATTCCAGCGACATCAACACGCAGTGGTCTTCTTCGACATATATTTTCCCTGTTTTGCCACATTTGATACAAACCCCATCCTTGAGGGACATTTGCCTGCACTTGGCTAAAACACAAGTTATATACACAAAAACACTCGAAAACGAGAACAAACGATAGGAAAAATGGAGCTCTAAATGTGAACATTTGTAGAGCGATCAATATACAGATAAATCAATATATATAACCTAAATGAAATTTACAATGTTCATCAAATAGTGTTTGCATACCACATCATTCACAATCAAACACATATACAATATAAAGAGATAGGGATAGAAAGAATTAATGCGATATTTTTTTAACATGGTAAAACCTCCAAAGAGGAAATATCCACGGGTTGAATCCACAACCATCGGCCAACTGTCTTTCACTAGACAATAAAAGTATATCCTCAAAAGTGACCAATCAACAAATGATATACACACTCTACTGGACATTACTTCTACCCAACCCTCGGGCCTAATAATGAAAGAGACATGGGAATAGAGGCACATTATATGATGTGATCATATAGAACTGGGGCATGATCTATATGAATCTCTCACCAAGATCCGTTTACTGGTGAGATTCATATATATCAACTAATGATGGCTATATGTGGATGATCTTAATCCTGAGTGTCTTATCGACTCCTTCAGGTTACATCGTGGTCTTTAATATACCATGGGTGAGATCAGATGCAGTTCCTGATCAATATGCTCCGTATTTTGGGATTATGGTTTGGCTTATGGCTGGGAAGGAATGTACACAATAGTGGAATCCACTCCTTGTTGTCAGAAGTAGATGGAAATTCCCTTAAGGATTGATTCGGGGCTTGGACAATATGAGCGCTCTCCTAATTCCGGGAGGAAATAGGATTTATTGTTCATTAGAGAATCAATGGTACTTAAAGGATATATGAAATTAGAGGGGTATAACGGACATTATGACCCAGCTCTAATTATGAATTACTGTAGAGGATCACACCATGTGTAATAGCTATATCGATGGACATCGAGTTGTATCGGTCTGTGTAAAAGCGTCTACAGTTGAGAAAGTGCAGCTTAGGGTTTTTAGTGGAATAACACCGGAGTTAATAATCAAGAAATATTAGTTGAAGAGTTTAATTAATGATTCCAAGGATTATTGGAGCTCAAAATAATGTGGGTCCATTAGGTCCCCTTGCTAGCCCTATCGATTTCGATAACAGGGTCACGGTTAATTAATTGGATTGTCCAATTAATTGTGTTACGAAAGTGACACATGTCAGGAGTTGATTGAGTAATTGAGTTGTTCAATTGATTAAAATGACAATTATGACAATTAAATAATAAGATTATTTAATTATGTAATTAGTCATATATGGAGGGTTTCATTTGTTATTTATTTTGAATAGTGAGATAATGAGATTATCTCATTTATCAAATAAAATAAATTGAAATATATTTGAATTTTAATTGTCTAAATTTAAATATACATAATATCTTTTTTGATAAATAAAATGTAGATTTTATTTTAAAAGATAAGGTGTGGTTATTTGAAAAATATATAAAAGAGTTTTATATTTTTTGAAAAACCTTAACCTGATATGCATGCACATATATTAGTGTTGGTATATGATACAGATACTGTGCATGAATCAATTTGAGAAAGAGAAACAAAAAGAGAAAAAAATGCATTGATGTGCGTGTGATTTTTATTCAAGAGAGATGATTTTGTGTGTGCACTTTTTGTTGTGTGCGTGAAAAGAAAGAGAGAAAGAAAATAATACAGGTCGTGCACAATTTGAAAAAGAAAATAAATTATAATATTTTTAAAAAAACTAAAATTGTTCTAGTTTTTTTGTATTCTCATGGAAGAAATTGTTTCTTCTTCTTTTCTCTACATCCTCCTAAGTTCCTAAGTACGTGGCGTGCCCACACGCAGTTACCAGTTCCGGGAATAGCTAGGAAGATCGGTGGTACAAACCAGGAGAATATCGTAAAGTGAAGGAGCCTCCAAACGTTAGTAAGGTTCTAATTTTTTTTAATATATTGATTACAATTTCATGTGTTTACATATTGTATATATTAGTTCCAGAAATATAATTGCGATCCTAAGTTTACTGGTCCCAGATCGTTTACGATCTGTATAAAAAATTTTAAAACCTATTTCTGCTGCGTTACCAGTGATCGGGGTTCCAACAATTGGTATCAGAGCCAATATTTTTTTCTAGAACAGGAAATTGTTTTTGATGCTCCTAAATGTATGATTGTGTAGGCACTGTTTAAATTGACTATATGTTGTTTTTGTATGTATATTAAATTTGTTAATTTTCAAAAACATGATTGATCGTTAATTATACGGTACTATAGATTAGGGTTTATGGGTTGTATTATATATATATATATATATATATATATATATATATATTCTGTTATTGTATTGTAAAAAAAATGTAACCTATATTGAAGACCTGGAAAAATCGTGAAGAACGATTCATGAGATGAATCAGAGTAACCTGAAGAGACTGGAAGACTCGAAAATTACAAGAAGACCAAGGAATGACTTAGGGGTATTTTTTGTAATTTTAGATTCCAATTTTTTTTAGTTGAAATAATCCAGAGTACTCGGTTAATTCATGTATGCTTTATATTATGTGATGATAAAAGCATTGCCATGCATACGTATGTCATTTAGATTAGATGTGCCAACACAAATATATTTGATATGTCATACATGCATACATAGCCTAATATTTTATGTATTTTTTTAATATGATTAAAATAGGTAAATACATTATTGGCTATCAAAATAAGATTTGTGTTTTAATAGTTAGAAAACTTGTTATTTCTCATTAATATTAATCTAGTTATTAAACTGTTTAATAAGTTAGATTAATATGGTCATTTATTGTAATTAGTATTAATATGATTAATAACCTAATAATAAATGAACTGAATAAAGTGTTACAGTTTTAATAGTTAAAACTTGATAAACACTATCATAATAATCTGAGATTAGTAAATAGTTTACAAAAGGCTTAGATTATTCAATAATAAATTAGATTTTTATTATTGTTAAAAACATTAATAATTTATTAGTTTATTATAATTTATTTCTAATAATGAATTTGTTAATGCACTAGATAACTTGATTAAAGTTAGCCATTTTATCTTGTAGAGTCTAGGTGCATTAACGGATAATAGAAAACCCTAAATTTTAAATAGTGAGTGGGAGAGGGATATATGACATATATACCCCGCAGTCTCCATCATTAGTTCAATACCGTGAGATCCGAGTGGGGCTTCGTGACGGCTTTGCTTTCGTCCTCCCTAAGGAGGGTTTCCACAAAGATCAATACCAAGGTTGACTTCCTAACGGATAGGGTTTCTGAGGGTATTTCAGGATTGACCGACCATAAGGCGGCAATTCTCGAGTTAAGATCGTGAGATCTGAAATGGTGGGTTACACTCACGAAGGTTTTGATCAAGTTTTGTTAATTAAAAACCTGACTGAATAAACGATGGTTGAATGATATGGAATAAGAGTTATTCTAGAATATCATTTGATTGAGAATGTCTCGGTCCAACATGCAAATACTTGACCGACCCTAAGGCGGCACTTCTTTGTGGTATGTTGGATTATCGTGGTATAAAACTATTTTTTTGGGTATTTCTAGTTCGTTAAACATGTTCATGCATTATGTTTAAATTTATGCCAAAGCACTCACACTTATTTTTTTAATAAATGACTGAATGAATGTTTTATTTATTTCAGCAATTATGTCTTCTGCATTACTTCAAATTCTCGCAAATGACAAATTAATTGGTTATAACTACACTAAGTGGAAACTTAATATTAATGCAATATTGGTCACCAAAGACCTCAAGTTTGTGCTTACGGAGGAATGTCCTCCAGTTCCTACTGCCAATGCCACATGAACTGTTCGGGAGGCATACCAGAGATGGGTCTTATCTGATAAGAAGGCCCAAACATATCTGTTGGCTTCTTTGACAGATGTGCTTGTCACAAAGCACGAAGCGATGACTACAGCATTCGAAATTATGGAGTCATTGCAAGCTATGTTTGGGCAGCCCTCCTAGCAAAAGCTACATGAAGCTGTTTGTTCCGCTATGCTCGCTCACATGAAGGAAGGTACATCAGTTCAGGAACATGTCCTGAGCATGATGTCCTACTTCAACACGGCAGAAGTTAATGGCGGGGCCATTGACAAACCCAGTCAAGTGAGCATCATACTTACGACTCTTCTGAAGAGTTCCGATCAATTTAAGAGCAACTACGGGATGAAGAAGTTAAGGTTCAGTCTCACACAGTTGCTCAATGAACTTGCTACTTTTGAGTCCTTGACTAAGGACAGCAAAAGTAAGACTGGTTAGACAAATGTTGTCCGAACCATCTTCCTCCAATAATAAGAAGAGGAAAAGGTCTGCTGGGAAGGCGAAGGGTAAGCCCAAACCCAAGAAATCCTAGAGCAAAAGGAAGGGCGCCTCCACCGACCAAGGCAAGGGAAAATGTTTCCATTGAGACAAAGTATGGCACTGGAAGAGAAACTATCTTCAGTACCTGTAGGAGGTAGCCAAGAAGAAGAAAACGAAAGGTAAATATGATTTACTTTTTCTTGAGTCGTGTTTAGTGGAAGATGATTCTTCACTCTGGATAGTTGATTCGGGATCCATTAACCATGTTTTTTCTTCTTTGTAGTGGACTGATTCTTGGATACAGCTAGAGGAGGGAGCCTTCTCAATGCATGTGAGGTCGGGGGATGTCGTGTCGGCCAAAGCAGTGGGAGCAATAAGATTGCAATTTCGTAATAATAATAGTTTTTAATTATTGAACAATGTTTTTTATATTCCTAGATTTACACGGAATTTGATATATGTTTCTAAATTTTTAGAACAATCGTATTCTGTTTCTTCTAATAATAAGTCTGTTATTGTTTGAAAGAATGGTCTAAGTATTTGTTCAGGAATTAATGAAAACAATTTGTATGTGTTAAGACCGTTAATACATACTACACTGCTTAACACCAAAATGTTTAAGGTTGAAAAACCAAGAACTAAACAACATAAGATTTCTCCAGATAATGACACGTATCTCTGGCATCTAAGGCTTGGTCATATCAACCTTGATCGGATAGACAGATCATGACTAGTAAAATGTGGACCTTTAAGTGAGTTAAAGGTTGACACCTTACCTGTCCGCGGATCCTGTTTAGAAGGTAAGATGACTAAGAGACTTTTTACTGGAAAAAGGCTTAGAGCTATAGAGCCACTAGAACTCGTACAAACAGACGTCTATGGACCGATGAATGTTAGAGCTAGGGGCGGCTATGAGTATTATGTCACCTTTATAGATGACTACTTCAAGATACAGATATGTCTACCCGATGCAACGAAAGTCGAAAACATTTGAAAAGTTCAAAGAATTTTGAGCTGAAGTTGAGAATCAATTAGGTAGGACTATCAAGTCACTACTATCGGATCGTAGGGGTGAGTGCCTTGACCAAGAGTTTGAAGACTTCATGGTCGAGCATGGGATAGTTTTCCAACTCACAGCTCCTGGTACACCTCAGCAAAATGGTGTAGCGGAGAGGAGAAATAAAAACCTGATGGAAATGGTGAGATTTATGATTAGTTTCTCATTATTACCAAATTCCTTCTGGGGATATGCGTTACAAACAGTGGCTTACATTTTGAATGTAGTGCCATCCAAATATGTTCTTAAGACTCCCATAGAGTTGTGGAATGGTCGTAAAGCTAGTTTGCGACAATTTCGCATATGGGCTTGTCCAACATACATGCTGAAGATTAGAAGTGGAAAGCTAGACTCCAAGTCTGTAGTCTGCCTGTTTGTAGGATACTCCAAGGAGACCAAAAGGGGACATTTCTATAGTCCCGAAGATAACAAAGTATTTGTATCGACAAATGCAGCGTTTCTTGAGGACAATTATATTAGTGACCATAAACCTCATTCTAAAATTGTATTGAAATAGTTAGAGTCTGGGGAGACCAGTACTCAGTCAACAAGAGTTGTTGATCCATTAACATTTGAGAGTCAGATGATTTCTAGTTAGAATACACTACCACCTAGACGTAGTGAGAGGGTTGTGAGACAGTCTGAACGCTATTTGGGTGTAAGTGAGGGATAAGATGTTGTCTCTGCTGATAGTGTGGATGATCCATTGACATTTAAGAATGCAATGGAATATCCTGATAAAGAGAAATGGCTTAAAGCCATGAATCTTGAGATGGAGTCCATGTACTCTAACTAAGTCTGGGAACTTATAGACTTACCAGATGGGGTAAAACCCATAGGGTGTAAGTGGATCTACAAGAGAAAGAGAGGAGTAGACGGGAATGTAGAGACCTTCAAGGCAAGGCTAGTGGCCAAGGGTTATACGCTGAAAGAGAGGGTCGATTATGAAGAGTCCTTCTCGCCAGTAGCCATGTTTAAGTCTATTAGGATTCTCTTATCCATTGCTGCCTATTTCGATTATGGAATTTGGCAGATGGACGTCAAGACTACATTCTTGAATGGCAATCTTGACGAGAGCATCTATATGATGCAACCAGAGGGATTCATCTCTCCAAATAAAGAAAAAAAGGTTTGCACATTGCAAAGGTCCATATATGGACTTAAGCAAGCATCTAGATCTTGGAACATCAAGTTTGATGATGTGATCAAAACCTATGGCTTTGAGCAGAACGTCGATGAGCCTTGTGTCAGCGCATCATTGACAAAAAGGTAGTTTTCTTGGTCCTATACGTGGACGACATCCTACTCATTGGAAATGATGTGGGAGTGTTATATGATGTAAGGGGATGGCTGGCTAGCAAATTTCAAATGAAAGATTTGGGAGATGTGAGTTATGTTCTAGGGATCCAACTTATAAGGGATCGTAAGAACAAACTCATAGCATTGTCTCAGGCATCGTATATCGACAAGATTCTTGTGCGTTTTTCAATGCAGAACTCCAAGAAAGGTAATTTACCTTCCAGGCATGGAGTTCACTTGTCTAAGGAACAGTTTCCTAAGACACCTCAAGAAGTTGAGGATATAAGACATTTACCCTATGCATCGGCAATATGTAGTCTCATGTATGCTATGTTATGCACGAGACCGGACCTCTGCTATACAGTGGGAGTAGTCAGCAGGTACCAGTCAAACCCAGGATTAGATCATTGGGTTGCTATCAAGACTATTCTCAAGTATCTTCGGAGAATGAGAAACTATATGCTAGTGTATTCCTGACAGGATTTGATCCCGTTAGGATACACAGATTTTGATTTTCAGTCGGACAGATATTCTAGGAAATCCACGTCTCGATCATTATTCACCCTAGGTGGTAGAGCCATTGTGTGGAGAAGTATAAAGCAATCTTGCATTCCTGACTCCACTATCAAAGCTGAATATGTAGCCGCTTATGAAGCTGCTAAAAAGGTTGTTTGGCTCCGCAAGTTCTTGAGTGATCTGGAAGTTGTTCTAGATCTGGATAAACCCATCACACTTTATTGTGATAAAAATGATGTTGTGGCTAATTCCAAATAACCAAGAAGCCACAAGAGAGGGAAGCATATAGAGAGAAAGTATCATCTCATTATAGAGATAATGCAGAGAGGAGATGTGATCGATACCAAGATAGCCTCACAAGACAATCATGATGATCCATTTACGAAGACCTTACTGGCTAAAGTGTTTTCGGGTCACGTAAATGGTCTAGGGTTATGAAACATGCCTCACATGCTTTAGTACAAGTGGGAGATTGTCGGGGTTTATGCCCTAAAGATGTAATTTGTAAATGGATTTAATTTGTAAATGGATTTATGAAATAAATAACAAGAAAAGTTCAATTCATTCTTGTTGTGTTGTTTATTTTATAACTTGTGCATATAGTAACATCATAGATTGCCAGATGTAATCTCGAACTATGTATATGCGTGTCATATGCGGATGGATACAGTAAGAGACGTGCAATCGAAAGAGTCCATAGATAGCAAATAAAGCTGGGTACCTTATTTGTGGTTAATCTATAACTGCGATCCATTCCATAATGTACTGTGATTCTATCCCGAATCATACATATGAGCTATGGGAATGGAGGCACCTTGTATGATGTGATTATATAAGACTAGGCCATGATCTATATGAATCTCTCACCAAGATCCGTTTACTGATGAGATTCATACATATCAACTAATGATGGCTATATATAGGTGATCTTAATCCTGAGTGTCTTATCGACTCCTTCAGGTTAGATCGTGGTATTTGATGTACCATGGGTGAGAGCAGATGCATTTCCTGATCAGTATGCTCTGTATGTTGGGATTACGGTTTGACTTGTGGCTAAGAAGGTATGTACACAATAGTGGAATCCACTTCTTCTTGTGAGAAGTAGATGGAAGTTCCCTTAAGGATTGATTTAGGGCTTGGACAATATGAGTGATCGCCTAATTCCATGAGGAAATATGATTTATTGTTCATTAGGGAATCAACGGTACTTAATGTAATTAGAGGGGTATAACGGACATTATGACCCATCTCTAATTATGAATTACTGTGGAGGATCACTGTGGAGGATCACACCATGTGTAATAGCTATATCGATGGACACCGAGTTGTATCGGTCTGTGTAAAAGCGTCTACAGTTGAAAGAGTGCAGCTTCGGGTTTTTTGTGGAATAACACTGGAGTTAATAATCAAGGAAATTAATTAAAGAGTTTAATTAATGATTCCAATGATTATTGGAGCTCAAAATAGTGTGGGTCCATTAGGTCCCCTTGCTAGCCCGATCGATTTAGGTAACAATGGTAACAGTTAATTAATTGGATTGTCCAATTAATTGTGTTACGAAAGTGACACGTGTCAGGGGTTGATTGAGTAATTGGGTTATTCAATTGATTAAAATGACAATTATGACAATTAAATAATAAGATTATTTAAAGGATATAATCATTTTCCCCCATGTAGTTTTCCATATTAGACACTTTGCCCCCTGTAGTTTCATTAATGGCCAGTCTCCCCCCTTAAAATGAAAATATTGGTCATTTTCCCCATTCTGTCAAGTTTTCCATCCAAAATAACGTTGACTTTTAATTGGAAAATTAAAATGTCTCAATGAAGGATTGAACCCTCAACCTTGTAATGAAAAGTCACAAAGTCTAACCAGCTGAGCTACTACAACTCATTGTTGATTGTTTGTTGATTTAAATGTATATATAGTTATATAATTTCTGTAAAATAATTTAAATTTGTTTATATAATTGAAAATAAATTTATATATACATTAAATAAAATCATATTTAATAATAATATTTAAAAACATATTTATGAAAAAGAAAAAGGAAATAAGAAAACTAAAGGAAAAACAATTAAAAAAGGAAATTTTTTAATTTTTTCCTTTCTTTTTCGTTTTTGATTTATTTTTTCCCTCTTTCAATTTATGGGCTTTGATTTTCTGAATTTTATATCAAATAGAAATAACATATTTTCTGAAAAGGAAAAAAATTGAATAAAAAAAATTTAATCAACAAATGTTAGGGTTGGAGTATAAATATGATTTTATTTAAATTATATATATAGGTTTATTTTAAATTATATAAAGAGATTTAAATTATTTTACATAAATTATATAACAATATAACTATATATACATTTAAATCAACAATGAGCTGTAGTAGCTCAGCTGGTTAGGTTTTGTGATTTTTGATTACAAGGTTGAGGGTTCAATCCTTCATTGAGACATTTTAATTTTCCAATTAAAAGTCAACGTTATTTTGGATGGAAAACTTGACAGAAGGGGGAAAATGACCAATATTTTCATTTTCAGGGGGGAGACTGACCATTAATGAAACTAGAAGTGGCAAAGTGTCTAATATGGCAAACTACATGGGGGAAAATGATTATATCCCATTACTTAATGATGTAATTAGTCATATATGGAGGGTTTCATTTGTTATTTATTTTGAATAGTGAGATAGTGAGATTATCTCATTTATTAAATAAAATAAATTGAAATATATTTGAATTTAAATATACATAATATCTTTTTTGATAAATAAAATGTAGATTTTATTTTAATAGATAAGGTGTGGTTATTTGAAAACGATATAAAAGCGTTTTATATTTTTTGAAAAACCTTAACCTTATATGCATGCACATATTAGTGCTGGCATATGATACATATACTGTGCGTGAATCAATTTGAGAAAGAGAAACAAAAAGAGAAAAAAAAAAACACATTGACCTGCGTGTGATTTTTATTCAAGAGAGTTGATTTTGTGTGTGCAATTTTTGTTATGTGCGTGAAAAGAAAGAGAGAAAGAATTGGATGTCTTGATCACATAAGACAACACCTCTCCAAAACTTTTGGATTCCGAAATCCAAAAACAATTCTAGATGGACCCATAAATTGGTCCGGTAGAATATATCAAGTGATCCATACAAGTTCGTGTGAATTGGGGATCTTGGCGGGCTATCTAAATTTAAGCTCCAATAGACATAACCTAATCACAATCAACAAATGATTTACTTAGGTTCAATCTATTAATTTTAGTTCATTCACTACAAGAAAAACGGCTATTGGGACGATTTTGTTTTCGTCCCAATAACCCAAAATTCGTCCCTATTGACCTATTGGAACGAATAAAATTCATCCGAAAATCTGTCGCTTTAGGTGGGTCGCAATAGCCTCTTTGGGACGAAAATTAAAATTCGTCCCTAAAGACTACATATAGGGACGATTTTGATTCGTCCCATTTGATAATATATAGGGACGAAATGTTTCATCCCTTTTGACCACTTGTAGGGACGAAATTTTTCGTCCCTTTAAATAAAATTTCGTCCCCACAAAATATCTATAGGGACGAAATTTGAAAAAAAAACCAAATTTTTTAGAACCCACTGCGCATCGACCCACGCACCCGCCCGCCAGCCAGCTTCGACCCGAAGCCGACCCGCCCACAGCTTATAAATAAATATTTGGTTCTCAACCAGAGTTGAACTCGTGACCAACACCAACACTTGAAGCAAAACTTATCCACTTTGCTAAAGGTTTGAATTTGCCAATAATAGCATACTATTTATATATAAACTCTATATGTTATTAACTTTTTATTGTAAATTAATTTCAATAATTTAAATTTTATTTTTATATAATAAACAAATTGATATTTAAAACGTTTATTGTAGCAATTAATTAAACTATTTTTTTTTAAATATTACAAGAACTATCTACTCCTATAATGGGAGAAAACTGCTTCCCACAACCCGGGAAGAAAACTCCCCACACATGCTTGTAAAATGCGCATAGTGGGATTTGAACCCCTCACCACTTATGTGGAAGGGAGGTGCACTGCCACCACTACTAAGAAGTGATGTGCAATTAAACTATTTTTTAAAAGCATATATTGTCAGATCAAAGGGTCTATCGTTAATCGTATATGGAAATAATATATATATATATATATATATTTTCTCAATTTTTTGAATTAATATAAAAGTGAAGCAAATTTAATTATTAATATGTCTCTTAGGAAAAACTTAAAAAAAATAATGATAAAGAAAAAAGAAAAATTAAATCCCGATAAATCATTATCATCAACTAATATTATGTTTGTCTTAATAAGTCCCCAAGTCTATAATTTCATATTTTTTTTAAATGTAAAACTTTTTCGGGACGAATAATTTTCGTCCCAATAGGATTTCTATTGGGACGAATGATTTATTTTGTCCCAATACACATTCAATTGGGACAAATTATTTCATCCCTAAATGTCTAGTTATTTTTGCACTTTTTACGGACTAATAATTATTTTCGTCCCAATAGACAATCTATTGAGACAAATATTTTTCGTCCCTAAAGGTCTCGCTGGGTTTGTCCGAAAAATATTTTTCGTCCCTAAAGGTCTCGCCGGGTTTGTCCTTTTTAGGGACGGATAATTGTTTCGTCCCAATAGACGTTCTATTGGGACGAATTTTTTCGTCCCTAAAGGTTTCTTTAGGTTTGAAATTTTTAGGGACGAATATGTTATTACGTCTGTTAGGATTATGCTCAATAGCAAGAGTGTAATATTATAATTGACAATCTTTTCATATTAATAAAGTGTTTTCTGATTCTTACAAATACTTATAGCATTTATTATTATAATTGTCAAGGTAAATAATCATAAGGTCAAAAGACTATGAGAAATGAAGAATTGTTCATACATCCGGATATGTGTGAGGTAGACACAATTCTTTAGTTAGTCTTGAATAACGTTCACAACTTAAGTTAAAGGTTGGACACCTCTATCTTGATAAAATTGTAGAATTCTTTTACTAGCATTTGAGTGGGATCAAATGAGTTATGATGAGTCTAAAATCATCGAAAGGTTTTTGAGTAAAAGAATCTAGTGCACTGGGTGCATTGAACAGGATCACAGTGAAATACTTTATCTAGAACCGTCACTAGATATAAGTCTTTTCATTATTAGGACAATCGGAGAGTCGATCTTAATCCTGAGATAAATGATGGACTTATGGTTGCATGTGTTATCATTTGAGCTATCAATGAGTACGATTATATAGCATAGTCTATCTTTGATAGTTTGGTGGTATTCATTTGTTAATCGATAGAGGACTTCATTTATAGATATGGACTTCGTGGCTCCATTTATTAAATGAGAGTATAATATCATCATATGGATGTTTTGAGGTATTGGATATTAAATCTCAACGTTGAGTTTTCAATAATGATTATTGAAGACATGGCTTCTGGACAAGTCAAAATATCCAAGTTCAAAATGTGGTCATATGAGGAAATATGGTAACTTGGAGAGCTATAGGCGGTCTATAAGCTCTTGGCGATTAGTGATATTATTCACGAGGATACACCATCTCCTATAAGATTGTCTAGGGTATGAATGAGAAACATCTCCTTATTCTATCTTTATTTAAGAGTTCAATTTTAGCTCTTTAGTGGAATGAGTTAAAATTAATACATCGGACCTAAGTGAATCATTTGTTGATTGTGATTATGTTATGTCTATTGAAGCTTAAATTTAGATAGCCCGCCAAAATCCACAATCCACACGTACTTGCATGGATCACTTGATATATTCTACCGGACCAATTTATAGGTCCATCTAGAATTGCATTTAATATATTAAGAATATAATACGTCTATTATTTATTTAATGGGCTGCTCTATTATATTAATATATTAAAATGAGACATGTGGGCTTGTTTCTGTTAGTAAGAATAAGTCTGGTTCACATGTGGGCTTTTATTTAAAGTTTAATGGATTAAATAAAATAAGAAAAATAATATTAGGCCCATGTATATATGGTGTGGGCGGCAAGGCCAATAAAATAGCCCAAGATATTATTTTATTTTATTGTTTTGATTAAATGGAAATTAATTAATTATTTAATTAATTAATAGTTTAAATCAAAATCTTTTCCTGATCAGTAAATAAAATACTATGTGTTGGATTATGGTTAGAATTCTTTTAAGTGATAGGAGTCCTAATGTGGTAAGGATTAAGTCCACATACACTCCATACCACACAAAGAATTCGGCCACCCTAGTCCTATAAGGGTTAGGATTCTTAAATTGATAGTAATTAGGGAAAAGCATAATTCCTTTTCAAGTAAGGAAATTGGCCAACCCTAGATTTCCTACAAAAAGAATTCGGCCAACCCTATTTTGAGAAGGAGAAATTTCGGTCACCTTATAAATATAAGGTGATAAATTTCAGCCACCTAGAAGCTTGAGTGAGAGAGATTTTTGTTTGCATTGAAAAATAAAAATCTTACTCAATACACATAGAATTTCGGCCAAGAGAGAAAAAGAAAAATAAGTTCTCATTCGATAGTGCACTTGCAAGCCTTTAACATCAAAAGGTTTTGTGCACACTTTCGATTTAGGGTTACACGAGTTCCAATCATATCGATTGTGAATTCAAAAGTGACCGGAACTATTTTTCTAGGCTCTTGGTGTTTTGGGATTGAAGACCAAGATCAGAAGTTCCATACATCCATTCTCAGGTAAGCAATTCAAAGAAAAAATAGGGAGACCACGCTCCTAGGTGATTTACGTACGTGCTAGGATTGAAGATCTTACGGATTACCATCGACGTAAGTCAATATGATCACGCGACAAGAGCTATTTAACTCTAACCGTATATTTGTGTTTAATTAATTAAAGGGTTAAGGTTCAAATCTTTAGAAAAATTTTAAACTATACGAAAATCTACTTTTCGCCTTCCGCTGCGGTTGTAGTTAATTTTTCCCTACAGCGTCCCTATAGACGTTCTATTGGGACAAATAAAATTCGTCCCAACTAAATTTCGCCCCTATAGCCCTATTTTTTGTAGTGATTCCACTAAAGAACTAAAATTGAACTCTTAAATAAGGATATAATAAGTTAATATTGCTCATTCATACCCTAGACAATCTTAATGGAGATAGTATATCCTCGTGAAGAATGCCAGTAATCGCCAAGAGCTCATAGACCGCCTATAGCTCTCCAAGTTACCATATTTACCCATATGACCACATTTTGAACTTGGATATTTTGACTTGTCCAGAAGCCATATTTCAATAGACACTATTGAAAACTTAACGTTAAGATTTAATATCCAATACCTCAAAAAATCCATATGATGATATTCTACTCTCATTTAATAAATGGAGCCACGATGTCCATATCTATAAATGAAGTCCTCTATCGATTAACAAATGAATACCACCAAACTATCGAGGATAGACTATGCTATATAATCGTACTCATTGATAGCTCAAATGATAACACTTGCAACCATAAGTCCATCATTTATCTCAGGATAGAGATAGACTCTCGGATTGTCTTCAAGTGAAAACTTTTATCCATTGACGGTTCTGGATAAAGTATTTCACAGTGATCCTATTCAATGCTCCTAGTGCACTAGATTCTTTTGCCCAAAAACACTACACTTTGATGATTTTAGACTCATCATAACACATTTGATTCCACTCAAATGCTAGCAAAAGAATCTACAACTTTAACAAGGTAAATGCGCCCAACCTTTATCTTAAGTTGTAAACATTGTTCAAGACTAACTAAAGAATTGTGTCTACCTTATACATATCCAGATGTATGAACAATTCTTCATCTCTCATAGTCTTTTGACCTTATGATTATTTACTTTTGACAATTATAATAATTAAACTATAAATGATATAAGATTCATTAAACTAGAAATCACTTTATTAATATGAAAAGATTGTCAAATACATCATTACACTCTTGCTATTGAGCATAATCCTAACAATCTCCCACTTGCGCTATAGCAAGTGTGTCATATCTCTCTTTCCTATGTTCTCTAGGTGCCCATCAAAACTCTTCTATGGTAGAGCCTTTGTAAAGGGATCCGCTAGATTTTCTGCTGACGCGATCTTGGTGATCGTCACGTCACCCCTATGCACAATTTCCCTCATAAGGTGATACTTTCTTTCAATATGTTTCCCTCTCTTATGACTTCTTGGTTCTCTCGAATTAGCCACTGCTCCATTGTTGTCACAATAGATATTGATCTACTTATTCGCATTAGGAACCACTTCCAAGTCAATCAAGAATTGACGGAGCCAGACAGCCTCTTTAGCAGCTTCGCATGCGGCAACATACTCAGCTTTAATATGGAATCAACAATACAAGATTGCTTGATACTCCTCCATATGATTGCGCCTCCTTAAAGAGTAAACACAGATCCTGATGTTGATCTCCTGGAGTTAGAATCCAATTGGTAATCAGAATCTGTATACCCAATGGGAATTAAATCCCCTCTAGAGTATACAAGCATATGATCTTTCATTCTCCTGAGATATTTGAAAATATGCTTGACTGCCGTCCAGTGATCAGGACCAGGTTTCGATTGAAACCTGCTAACTATGCCAACAGCAAAACATATATCTGGTCTAGTGCAGAGCATTGCATACATGAGACTTCCAACAGCCGAGGCATATGGAACCCTACTCATGAATTGCTCTTCATGCTCAATCTTTGGAAATTGTTCCTTAGAAAGTTTGATTCCATGTCTGAAAGGTAACATACCTTTCTTGGAATCTTGCATCGAGAACCTAGACAAGATTTTATCTATGTATGAAGCTTGAGAAAATGCAATCGATCTATTCTTTCTGTCCCTTATTACTTGGATACCAAGAATATAACTTGGTTCTCCTAAGTCCTTCATAACAAATTATTTTGCTAACCATTCTTTTACTAATGTCAATACACCTACATCGTTTCCGATGAGTAGTATATCATCAACGTAAAGAACTAGGAAAACCAACTTGTCGCAATTAATCCTTTTATATACACAGGGTTCGTCAAGGTTTTGAATAAATCCAAAATATTTCACGGCTTGATCGAACCTTATGTTTTCGGATCTTGATGCTTGCTTCAATCTATGTATGGATCTTTGCAGCTTGCATACCCTTTCCTCTTGGCCCTTTTCAATGAATCCTTCTTGTTGCATCATATAGATGCTTTCATCAAGACTTCAATTAAGGAAAGACGCCTTGACGTCCATTTGCCAAATCTTTAGGTCTAGAGATGCCGCAATGGATAAGAGTATCCTAATGGATTTAAGCATGGCCATATGAGAGAAGGTTTCCTTATAATCGATACCTTCCTTCTGTGTGTAACCTTTAGCTACCAATGTAGCTTTAAAGGTTTCCACATTTCTATCCATTCCTCTCTTCCTCTTGTATACCCACTTGCACCCAATGGGTTTTATCCCTTTAGGCAGGTCCATAAGAGACCAGACTTTATTTCTGAACATAGATTCAATTTCAGATTGCATTGCCTTTTGCCAATGGCGACAATCAAGATCTTCCATGGCTTCCTTGTATGTGTAGGGATCATCATCATCAGGGAGATTCTCTACAGATTCTCTTAGACCGATGTATCTCTCAGGTTATTTATTAACCCTCCCACTACGACGAGGTATGGTAGATTGTTGATCTTGTGTTGGTGCGGAACTTACAATTGGGCTAGGTTGTGAAACCTCTTGTGGAATTGTATCTCCTGAAAACTCATTCAGGACAATTCTACTTTTAGGTACAAAATTATTCATATAGTCCTCTTCCAGAAATTTAGCATTTGTCGAAACAAATACTTTAAGATCTGAAGGGCTATAGAAATAATATTCTTTAGTTTCTTTTGGATACTCTACAAATATGCATGTTTCTGAACGGGACTCCATCTTTTCTGTCTTTCCTTTTAACACGTGCGCAGGACATCCAAATATCCTTAAGTGTTGTAAACTAGGTTTTCGCCCATTCCACAACTCATGCGGTGTTTTAGGAACTGACTTAGATGGTATATCATTTAGAATGTACATAGCGGTTTGTAAAGCTTATCCCCAAAAAGAATTAGGGAGCGTTGAGTAACTCAACATAGACCTAACCATGTCCAAAAGAGTTCTATTTCTCCTTTCTGCCACCCCATTTTGTTGAGCTGTACCTGGCAAAGAAAACTGAGAAATTATCCCATTATCAATAAGATATTGCTGAAACTCACCAGATATATATTCTCCACCATGCATACCTAAAGATTTTTATGTGTTTCTCAAGCTGATTTTCTACTTCAGCTTTAAATGCTTTGAATATGTCAAAAACATTCGACTTATGTCTCATGAGATACACATAGCCAAATCTTGAGTAATCATTCGTGAAAGTGATGAAGTACTCATATCCACCACCTAGCTTGAATGCTTATAGGTCCACACACATCAGTGTGTATCAATCCTAAACATTCAGTGGCTCTTGTGCCTTTGGTCGTGAATGAACTTTTGGTCATCTTACCTTCCAGACAAGATTCACAAGTTGGTAGATCGTCAAGGTCCATCACTAACCAATCTTTTGATCCTATCAAGGTTAATATGACCTAAGCGCAAATGCCATACGTAGGTTTCATCTTTTGAAAATTTTACTCTTTTATGATTAGGTTGCATTGATTCCGTGTCTAACAAGTGAGAGATATTGCTATTCAAATAGAATAAACCGTTTTCCAAAGTACCTTTGCAAACAAATTTGTCATTCATACTAATAATAATTTTTTTATTAAAAGTAACCGAATATCCAAATTTATTTAAATAAGAAACAAAAATTAAATTCCTTTTGAATTGAGGTATATAATAAACATCTATTAAATATAAATGCCTACTAGAATCTAAATTAACTCTAATATCTCCCACTGCACAAGCAGACACCAACGCTCCGTTGCCTAAGCGCAATTTGAATTCATTATCATTCAGCTTTCTCCTTTCCTTGAACCCCTATAAAGAAAAACAAACATGATTAGTAGCTCCAGAGTCTATGATCCAAGAATCCATAGAATCCGCCAAAAAACATGTTTTAAGATAATTAACATTACTTTGTTCCTTCCTGTCCTGAGACTTTAGGCAATTTCTTTTCCAATGTCCCTTTTCACCACAAAGGAAACACTTCCATTTGATCTTGGTTACTTTCTTTGTCTCCTTCTTAGTAGGTCCTTGTTGCTTTTTCTTCTGTTGTTTCTTGACCTTCTTACCGGTCATTACAGTAGCAACTTTACCTACAGTATGAATCTCTTTACCCTTGCTTTTCACAAGGATCTTTTTAGCACTTTGAACATCTTGCATCAGGCTCTACAAGGTGTATTCCTTATTGTTCAAGGTGTAGTCCAACTTGAACTGATCAAAGGAATTTGATAGTGAGTTGACAATCATGTCAATTTTCGTCTCACCATCTATCTCAGCACTATTGAGTTCACCAATGTTGAGATGTGCTAAGACCTTCATCATATGATCTTTCACAGCCTGTCCAGGTTTCATCCTAAGATTCATGAAAGCAGTCACTGCCTCTCTCTTAGTCGTCTTGGACCTCATAGCAAACATTTCCTCTAGAGACATCATTATATCGATAGCAGAACTCATTCCGTCATGTTGCTGTTACAACACGTAAGAGATGGTGGCCATAATGTAACATTTGGCGATCTCATCTGAGGTCTCCCACTGCTTATACTCGTCTCTTTGCTGCTCAGTAGATTCATTGGTAGGAGCAGGTGGTTTAGGAGTTGTCAAAACGAACTTATGCTTTTCAGATTGCAACAATAGCTAAATTTTCCTTTTCCATGTGACATAATTATCACCAGTTAATGTATTATCTTTCAGGATGTTGATTAGGGATGGGGTCATGATTTCTGAACAAAAATTATATAAGTAAACAATCATGATAAAACACTTTCAAATATTTATCTTGAATTAAATTAAGTAATTCATTCATAAAATTCAACGGTGATCCAACATCAGTAAATGTCATGCCTCCTTTGGGAGCTCGCACCATTTACTAGTAAGACTATGTCTCACCTAATTGTTAACATAACAACCAGCGTTTTCAATTTTAGCCTTGCAATTTTATTAACAAGAACTCTTAGGAGGATATTAATAAAATCACATTGAATGTGTTACCAAGTTTTCGACCTTCAATATATTCCCTCACGAATATCTCTCCTTTGGGAGTAGATATTGTTTGGGTTAATTGTCTAGTATATCCTTGTAAGGAAGTATCTTGCTAAATTCCATTCATGAATACCCCTTTGGGGGTTATTACACGAAACATAAAGCTCAACTAAACTTGGAGGCCATAGGTGTTCCAAAACACCTTCTCCCACTCAATTATTTAAGGCATCTAATCGAATTCCATAGAATGATTTACCAAGTTATCTAGATGCCAATTAGATACATAAACCATTCAATGCATGTTCATACCAAAAGAGATATATGAGTGGCACTCCTATTCTATATGACATATTATCAAACCATGAAAAACATTGCAATATTTACGAAAATATAAATAGCTACAATTTTGGTCCATCCTAGAAAAACAAGTAAATTACAATATCTGGAATACAAAAAAAACTTCTTTCTTGACGAACAAGTCTTCATGCGTCCATCGTTTGCGCACCCTTTGCTGCCTCCCATGGGCGTGCGCAACCCACAACCCCATAAAGGGCTGCCATGCGTAGCCCATGGCTTCCATAGGGCTGCCGTGCGCATCCCATGCCACAACAATTGTGGCCGCATGCTCATTCGCATGCACGTTTGTTGCTATGGCTCGCACAGTTTCCAAACTTGTTTTGGTTGTTTCCAATTCTTCAAACCTTCGAGTCTTCAATACTTGAATTTATTACTGAAGAATTTTAAATAATAAAATACTGCAGTTTTTTTTAATACAATATTTTTCTGCATTATTTTTATTACAATAGCAAAATAAATAAATAAATAAAATTTAGCAACTACCAAGAAGGAAATTATGGCGATGATAGGCCACCTTTCTTGTTACAATCCCAAAATGAAAAATACATTCAAATTCTAGGATCAAAATTGAGCAACAACAATCCACATATAAAACATATATATCCATACATTCCAATGTAAATATATATATGCGAATACCTAGAGTGACATCTCTTTCTAAAACATGCAAATATACAATAAAAGGAAAAAGATTCACGTATATATACATATATATCAATTAATCAAGGGTTCAACCTGGCTCTGATACCAATTGTAGGGAAAAACGGTTCAAAATGCGACGGAAGCGAAAAATTGGGTGGTATATTTTAAAAAGATTTCTTTTAAAAGAAAGAATCTTAACCCTAGATTAATTGACATATAATTAAAGTATCGTACCTTTTTCTCGTGATGATTGAACTAGCGTCGAATTGAATCCGCAAGATCTTCCAATCCAATCACGAACGTGAATCACCTAGGAGTGTGAGCTCCCTTTATTTAATTGTATACCTGAGGATGGAAACAAAAATCTTTTTCTTTTTGTTAGTCACAATAATCCTCATAGAGAAAACAAAGAACGTTTGGTCACTTGTGAATTTTCAATCTTTTAATCGAAAACTCGTGTGAACCCTAATTCAATCTTGTACATTAAGCCTATAGATGTAAAAACTTCTAATGTACTATCGAAAATAAAACACTCCTTATTCTGCTTCTCTATAGCCGAATTCTACACCCCTTTCTTGAGTTGAAAGTTTTTTTTATTCAAAAGTAAGAGAATAAAAATTCTTTCTTTCAAAAAAAAACTTTTTTTTAACTCACCTCATTAATTCCGAATTTTATAATATATATATATATATATATATATATATAGGGTGGCCAAAATTCTCACTCAAGTAGGATTTCTACCTTGTAGTCAAATCCTCACACAAGTAGGATTTCTACATTGTAGTCAAATCCTCACATAAGTAGGATTACTTTTTCTCGAAGTCTCCTATTGATTTTGAGTTTTAACCATATTCCAACGCATGAGTGTATTATCCAATAATAAATTATTGAATATTAAAATTGTGACTATATCAAAAACTTCCTAATTTGACTAGATAAATAAAATACTTTTATTTATCTACTTATCAAATATAGTCTTTGATATTTACCATACTACCAACAATAGTATGACACTAAGAGTCCTACTCCTAGTTAGAAAAAGATTTTAACTTTTAATCAAACAAATAATTAATTTCCATTTGATTAATTAATAAAATAAAACAATATATTAGACTAATTAATTAGCCTTGCCGCCCAAGTATATACTTGTGCAATATATTATTTTTCCATTTTATTAAATTCATTGGACTTTAATAAAAAGTCCATATGTGAACTAGACCCATTCTACTATAAAAGAAACAAGTCCACATGCCTTAAATTAATACATTAATATAATTTAGTAGCCCATTTACTTAAAATATGCAAATTATATTTTTAATGTATTAATGGAATGTTGAACGCACCCCATTGGGGGCCACCATAGGATTCCTACATCCTTGGCTACCCATTCCAGGCCTTTTTGAAGAGTTACCGCATGTCTTGATCACATAAGACAACACCTCTCCAAAACTTTTGGATTCCGAAATCCAAAAACAATTCTAGATGGACCCATAAATTGGTCCGGTAGAATATATCAAGTGATCCATGCAAGTTCGTGTGAATTGGAGATCTTGGCGGGCTATCTAAATTTAAGCTCCAATAGACATAACCTAATCACAATCAACAAATGATTCACTTAGGTTCAAACTATTAATTTTAGTTCATTCCACTAAAGAACCAAAATTGAACTCTTAAATAAAGATAGAATAAGTTAATATTGCTCATTCATACCCTAGACAATCTTAATGGAGATAGTGTATCCTCGTGAAGAATACCAGTAAGCGCCAAGAGCTCATAGACCGCCTATAGCTCTCCAAGTTACCATATTTACCCATATGACCACATTTTGAACTTGGATATTTTGACTTGCCCAGAAGCCATATTTCAACAGACATTATTGAAAACTTAACGTTAAGATTTAATATCCAATACCTAAAAAAATCCATTGATGATATTCTACTCTTATTTAATAAATGGAGCCATGATGTCCATATCTATAAATGAAGTCCTTTATCGATTAACAAATGAATACAACCAAACTATCGAGGATAAACTATGCTATATAATCGTACTCATTGATAGCTCAAATGATAACACTTGCAACCATAAGTCCATCATTTATCTCAGGATTGAGAGAGACTCTCCGATTGTCTTCAAGTGAAAACTTTTATCCATTGACGGTTCTGGATAAAGTATTTCACTGTGATCCTATTCAATGCATTTAGTGCACTAGATTCTTTTGTCTAAAGACACTACACTTTGATGATTTTAGACTCATCATAACACATTTGATTCCACTCAAATGCTAGCAAAAGAATCTATAACTTTAACAAGGTAAATGCGCCCAACCTTTAACTTAAGTTGTGAACATTGTTCAAAACTAACTAAAGAATTGTGTCTACCTGATGAGGAGGTTTTTGCCGTCAGACAACCGTCCGTCAAAACAATTTATAAAACCTATGCGATGCGTTCACAAGTATAAATACAAGTAAAGCGGTAAGCACGGGTGTCGTCCACTGAGATCGGGGTAGCGGTGATAAGATTAGGATTAATATAACTAGTATGCATAAAAGTAAAGTGATAGTGAATAAAGATACAATATAAACTAAACTATGAAAGCAAATAAATGGGCTGACAATGGAGGGATGAATGAATGATGATAGAACTATGAAGTTGATGGACTCGTCAGTGAATAATAGGGCAATTGCAACAAACTCTCAATTAAGCACGTTTTGACAAATGTAACCAACCTAGGGTGTATAGTGTTGGTATATATCTATAGCAAGAGGTCAACCTAGGGTATATAGCGAAGACCTCTTACTAGAGATTAATCCCTCCTAAGCAACCAACAGTGGCTAGTTACTCAATTAGGACTTGTTCCATGAATGCTCATCTATCTAGCTATGACGCAACCTATTACTAATGTAGCCATCCTAGGATGTATAGTGATGGCTTCCAATTCCCTCACAAGTAGCCAACCTAGGATGTATAGTGAAGGCCACCCGTTTGAGATTGGATGAGGCTTTAGGTTATCAACCGAATTCTACTCGAGGTTAGTTCTCGTAGAATCACTAAAGTAGCCAACCTAGGGTGTATAGTGGAGACTTCTAATTCTCTCACAAGTGGCTAACCTAGGATGTATAGTGAAAGCTACTAATTCAAGATTAGATTAAGGGCATGGTTTTAGAGCCGGATTTTTGAAAATCCTTCCATTCAATTGAGCATTAGACAACCTAATTGCCTACTCAAGTAATCCAAATCAATCATGCAAAGAGGGTGTATCCAAGCAAATCAATAATGGAAATCAATTCAAGCAATGGAATAAAACATAGAGATAGAATAAATATAACACATAGAGTTTATTTACAAAGCCCAAATATCCATCAAACAAATAACATCAACCCCATAGTGGGGTATTTTAGCTACTCATGTTCTATTACAAACAAATAAACTAAGAGAGAGTGTAGAGAGAACCCTTAAAGATTGATCTCCTTCCTTGAAGCTTGAATCCAAGTCTCCTAGTTGCCTTTGATTGAGTAGAGATGGTTTGGATGATAGGGAGATGTGTTTCTAGCTAAAAATACAAGTGTTGGGAGGTATGGTGATCATTTGGTTCGTTCCCATCCTTTTCTATTTATAGAGGATGGAAAAATAGGTCACTTAAGCTTGAAACCAGAAACTGTCGCGCACTGAGTGCGGGTGGAGTGCGGGTGAATTACCCGCACTGTAAAGGTTTTCTTCATCTTCAGTTCTCTGATCTGGGCAACAGTGCAGGTGGAGTGCGGTTGGATTACCCACACTTTACCCACACTTTAGTCGCACTGTACTCGCACTCTGGTGTCAGGTGTAAATCCACTCCTCTATCTTGAGCAATAGTGCGGGTGGAGTGCGGTTGGATTACCCGTACTTTACCCGCACTTTATCTGTCAGGTACGAATCAGCTCCTCTGTCTTGAGCAATAGTGCGGGTGGAGTGCGGTTGGATGACCCGCACTTAACCCGCACTTTATCTTTCCTTCATGATTCAGGTCCTGGCTGTGGGAAGGAGTGCGGTTGAAGTGCGGTTGCGACCCGCACTTGACCCGCACTGTAGAGCTGGTTATGATCCTTTCTCTTTCCTTTTGCCCCTTTTCTGCCGGAACCACTGCAACTAGCTTTTAACACCAGAATTACATCTATTGCCTGCAATTAGCACCAATGAGCCTATTAGACATAAAAGACATAAAATATATAGAAAATGCACTCAAGAACGAGACAAAAGAATAGGAATGAGGGCCGAAATATACAACAATTTAGGCACGATCAAACACCCCCAAACCAAACCTTTGCTCGTCCTCGAGCAAACATAATCTAAAACAAAATAAGACACAAACTAAAAACGACTCAAACTAAGAACTTCCTAGACACAAAGAAAAACTTGCTACAGAACCAAATAGCAGAGAGATACGCAAAAGCAATATGGGAGTGAGGAATGAGCATATGCAAAATGTTCTTAACAACTCGAAGGCACCTCAAGGGAAACTGGCACAACATGAATCCCACACTTAAAATGCCCGCGCCTCAGAAACTACTCACTCTCACACCTCGAGCATAATTCGCTTCGACACTAAGTTCTCACATGGATTTTCTCTTATCTTTCCTCTTAGAACCTAGGTTCACACTCATGCAACATATATGCCAATGAATTTATGTAACTGAATCAACTTAGTTGCATACATATAGTGTAGAATAAAAGCTGTTTTCAGTGAGTGAGTCTCATGAAAGAATCACGTGTCATGAACGTGGAAAGAGCATTCATCAACTAATATTCCCAATCTAGACGTCCCCTAAGATCAACTAGGTCTTTTCCATTTGGTTGTAACGTGGCCACGGTGAATGGTGATTAGAAGAATGAGAAATTTAGGCACAAACACTAATCAACCAAGTTAAGGCAATACATTCTACACTTAAGCATTTAATTTCTCGTGCAACTCCACTTCCAAATACAATATGGCGTCCAGGCATACAATTAGACTCTACGTGCAATCTTTAACTACTCATGTTACCCATTTGAGTAGCATTTACAATTTACACAAGGCATTTGAAGCATATTTTTCTTTTGTTACTTTTTGCTTCTTTTCTTTTCTTTTCTTTTCATGCCTTTTTACTATACACATTTTCACAACTCATTATTCTTGCCTAGGTACACACCATTTATCAAATTAAAGCACAACTTTACATTCCTAAGCCTCAACAAGATCAATTAAGAGAGGGTTGGCTAAGTGTTTAGGTTGCTTGGGTTATGGATAACGTGGGTGTAGAAAGGAAAAGTCTATATGTGTTTGGCTTCAAAATTGGCTTGAGAGCACACATATTACGGGAATGGGAAGTATTTAGGCTTTCTTTTTGAGTGGCTAAAACACACATTGCCTAATATCACTTCAAAGGATCAATCTACCAAGGGAATAAAAGTTTTTGTCAAGCAGTCCACATATATGATGCATGTTCAATGACAAATGTTGATTTTTTGATGTAGTGAGACTATGCATGTTGTTTGAATAGTGTTTACAGATTTGAAAAACATTTTCCCTCAAATATACACGCTTTTGGCTTGTGTTTGTGATCTCACAAGGGAAATCTCCAATATTAGAACAAGGCGCTTGAGCATCGAGTTCCCTAAACTTGGACACTAGAAGATGAGACTAGCCTATGAAGTGCAAGTGAGACCCTTAAAGTGACTAAGAGTTATTGAATAAGCACACAAAGCATGCACACATTCACCACAAACACTATGCTCCAGGTATCTCACCAAGCTAAATAAGCTCAATTATGGCTAAGCAGCATTTTTTTTCAAAAACAAGACACAAAAATGACTCAAGACACAAAAAACGACTCAAAAAGGCGTCTACACCCCCAAACCAAAACCCAACATTGTCCTCAATGTTGAAGACAAGAGGATCCGGCCTAGCGGCACGCACCTAACATGACTCAAACAAACCTAGGCACTAATCAAACACAATCAATGCCCCAACCAAATAAAAATGACTCAAACAAGGCTCACAAAATAAAGGCAATTCATGCAATATATCATTGAAGCACAAGTCAAGCTTAACATCATGCATTTTATCAAAAATGACGGAATGGGGCATGAACAACCCCCAAACCGAATTAAACAATATAAAGCACATGCATTCATACTTGCACAAGAGCCTCCGGCTCTTTCATCCACAAATATAATCAATAAATTCAATGTGCAAATATCCACAAAATACAACATTCTACCCAAACTATCCCAACATCACAATTTATTGAATTTAAACAACATAAAACATAAAACTAACTACATGCATCAAAATCATTCAATGGGATGCATTCATGGAGAGGCTAGGGTCCTCTAAGGGTGGTTTGACCAAGTTAGGAAATTCTCTATTTTTAACTACCCAAATAAATTTAGGTAACTTCATTATCTTTTCCCTTTTCATGGTTCTATATAAGTGCACTTGGTCTTTCCTTACCCATATTTGCTTGACGCTAGGTGGACTCCATCTATTCCTAGGACCTCTAGTTTTTCTATGTTGATTTGGCTTGTAATTTTTAGCCTTAAAGTGATCTATCTTACAACATGCAAAGCAAAAGATATTAGAGTTAGAGGAACTCCCCTTTGATGCGTGGTCTTGAGGACGTTTCACTTGTAATGCCTTGACCTCTTCTTCCTTTTTGCTTAGTGCTACCTTTTCTTCCTCTAAGGCATTGGCTTTTTGGTCAACCTCCATTTGCATCTTCATTGACTTGTGAGCTATCTTATCTTCAAAATATTTTGATAGCCTCACTAAGTTCTCCAAAGCCTTCGATGTTGTACTCTTTTCGGCTTCAAATCTCTCAATTTGTTCTTCTAATTCTTTGTTCTTGTCTGAGACTTCGCCATTGGTCTTCTTGAGAGTACCATTCTCAACTCTAAGCATCTTCACTTCATATAATAGTTTCTTGTTCAACTCTTGGAGATTACTCGCCTTTTCCATTCCCAAGGCTTCTCTCTCTTGAAGTGCTTCATTCTCTTCCTTCAACACACCCCTTTCGAACACTAGCTCTGTGCTCACGCTCATAAGCTCTTGGTTTATCTTGATCATCCTGTCCATCTCGTCCATTCTCTTGCTTCTCTCCACTTCAAATTCTATTCGGAGCTTATACATGTCTTCTTTTGAGAAATTGGAGGAATCCACCGGTTTGGTTGCTTTAACATTGAAACAACTCTGATTTACCGGGGTGGACTGCTGAGTGGATTCGAGCATTTGGGTGGTTTTCTCTTCTATGAAGGCTTGAGTCTCTTGTTGAGAAGCTATCATCTGCTCAGTCTCCCACACATGATTCTTCATGAAATGTCGTAGTTGATGACTGGAAGGATGAGATGTAGGTATTCTCGTTAGGCTCGTAGCTTGACCCTGAATTTTGCCAAAAGGAATCCATAGAGTCTTGAAATAAACAAAAACAAAACTACCAAAGCAATAAAAAGAAACTAACAAAACTAAAAACAACTAATGAACTAATAGTATTAAAACTAATCTAATCACTACTACGCACACCGATCCCCGGCAGCGGCGCCATTTGATGAGGAGGTTTTTTCCGTCAGAAAACCGTCCGTCAAAACAATTTATAAAACTTATGCGATGCGTTCACAAGTATAAATACAAGTAAAGCGGTAAGCACGGGTGTCGTCCACTGAGATCGAGCTAGCGGTGATAAGATTAGGATTAATATAACTAGTATGCATAAAAGTAAAGTGATAGTGAATAATGATACAATATAAACTAAACTATGAAAGCAAATAAATGGGCTGACAATGGAGGGATGAATGAATGATGATGGAACTATGGAGTTGATGGACTCGTCAGTGAATAATGGGGCAATTGCAACAAACTCTCAATTAAGCACGTTTTGACAAATGTAACCAACCTAGGGTGTATAGTGTTGGTATATATCTATAGCAAGAGGTCAACCTAGGGTGTATAGCGAAGACCTCTTACTAGAAATTAATCCCTCCTAAGCAACCAACATTGGCTAGTTACTCAATTGGGACTTGTTCCATGAATGCTCATCTATCTAGCTATGGCTCAACCTATTACTAATGTAGCCATCCTAGGATGTATAGTGATGGCTTCCAATTCCCTCACAAGTGGCTGACCTAGGATGTATAGTGAAGGCCACCCGTTTGAGATTGGATGAGGCTTTAGGTTATCAACCGAATTCTACTCGAAGATTAGTTCTAGTAGAATCACTAAAGTAGCCAACCTAGGGTGTATAGTGGAGGCTTCTAATTCTCTCACAAGTGGCTAACCTAGGATGTATAGTGAAAGCCACTAATTCAAGATTAGATTAAGGGCATGGTTTTAGAGCCGGATTTTCGGAAATCCTTCCATTCAATTGAGCATTAGACAACCTAATTGCCTACTCAAGTAATCCAAATCAATCATGCAAAGAGGGTGTATCCAAGCAAATCAATAATGGAAATCAATTCAAACAATGGAATAAAACATAGAGATAGAATAAATATAACACATAGAGTTTATTTACAAAGCCCAAATATCCATCAAACAAATAACATCAACCCCATAGTGGGGTATTTTAGCTACTCATGTTCTATTACAAACAAATAAACTAAGAGAGAGTGTAGAGATAACCCTTAAAGATTGATCTCCTTCCTTGAAGCTTGAATCTAAGTCTCCTAGTTGCCTTTGATTGAGTAGAGATGGTTTGGATGATAGGGAGATGTGTTTCTAGCTAAAAATACAAGTGTTGGGAGGTATAGTAATCATTTGATTCGTTCCCATCCTTTTCTATTTATAGAGGATGGAAAAATAGGTCACTTAAGCTTGAAACCAGAAACTGTCGCGCGCAGAGTGAGGGTGGAGTGCGGGTGAATTACCCGCACTGTACCCACACTGTAAAGGTTTTCTTCATCTTCAGTTCTCTGATCTGGGCAACAGTGCGGGTGGAGTGCGGTTGGATTACCCGCACTTTAGTTGCACTGTACTCGCACTCTGGTGTCAGGTGTAAATCCACTCCTCTGTCTTGAGCAATAGTGCGGGGTGGAGTGCGGTTGGATTACCCGCACTTTACCCGCACTTTATCTGTCAGGTAAGAATCAGTTCCTCTGTCTTGAGCAATAGTGCGGGTGGAGTGCGGTTGGATGACCCGCACTTAACCAGCACTTTATCTTTCCTTCATGATTCAGGTCCTGGTTGTGGGAAGGAGTGCGGTTGAAGTGCGGTTACGACCCGCACTTGATCCGCACTTGATCCGCACTGTAGAGCTGGTTATGATCCCTTGTCTTTCCTTTTGCCCCTTTTCTACCGGAACCACTGCAACTAGCTTCTAACACCAGAATTACATCTATTGCCTGTAATTAACACCAACGAGCCTATTAGACAAAAAATACATAAAATATATAGAAAATGCACTCAAGAACGAGACAAAAGAATAGGAATGAGGGCCGAAATATACAACAATTTAGGCACGATCACTACCTCATACATATCCACATGTATGAACAATTCTTCATCTCTCATAGTCTTTTGACCTTATGATTATTTACTTTTGACAATTATAATAATTAAACTATAAATGCTATAAGATTTGTTAAACTAGAAATCACTTTATTAATATGAAAAGATTGCCAAATACATAATTACACTCTTGCTATTGAGCATAATCCTAACACACTGGTCCCATATCGTTTACGATCTGTATAAAAAAATTGTAACGAAAGTCAGATACATTTGAAAAGTTTAAAGAATTTCGAGTTGAAGTTGAGAATCAATTACGTATGACTGTCAAGTCACTACGATCGGATTGTGGAGGTGAGTACCTTGACCAAGAGTTTGAAGACTTCATGGTCGAGCATGGGATAGTTTCCCAACTCACAGCTCTCGGTACACCTCATCAAAATGGTTTAGTGGAGAGGGGAAATAGATCCCTGATGGAAATGGTGAGATCTATGACTAGTTTCTCATTATTACCAAATTCCTTTTAGGGATATGTGTTACAAACATCGGCATACATTTTGAATGTAGTGCCATCCAAATCTGTTCCTAAGACTCCCCTAGAGTTGTGGAAAGGTCATAAAGCTAGTTTGTAACATTTCCGCGTATGGGGGTGTCCAGCGTACATGCTGAAAAACTGAAGTGGAAAGCTAGACTTTAAGTCTATAGTCTGCATGTTCGTAGGATACTCTAAGGAGACTAGAGGGGGCACTTCTATAGTCTCGAAGATAACAAAGTATTTGTATCGACAAATGAAATGTTTCTTGAGGACAATTTTAATAGTGACCATAAACCTCGTTCTAAAAATGTATTGAATGAGTTGGAGCCTGGTGAGACTAGTGCTTCATCAACAAGAGTTGTTGATCCACAAACATCTGAGAGTCAGATGGTTCCTGATCAGGATACACTATCACCTAGACGTAGTAAGAGGATTGTTAGACAACCTGAACGCTATTTAGGTATATGTGAGGGACAAAGTGTTGTCTTTGCTAATATTGTGGATGATCCATTGACATTTAAGAATGCAATGGAAGATCCTGATAAAGATGAATGGCTTAAAGCCATGAATCTTGAGATGGAGTCTATGCACTCCAACTCAGTTTGGGATCTTGTAGACTTACAGGATGGGGTAAAACCCATAGGGTGTAAGTGGATCTACAAGAGAAAGAGATGAGTAGATGAGAAGGTATAGACCTTCAAAGCAAGGCTTGTGGCTAAGGGTTATACCTAGAAAGAGGGGATCGATTATGAAGAGACCTTCTCGCTAGTAGCCTTGTTTAAGTCTATTAGGATTCTCTTATCCATTGCTGCCTATTTCGATTATGAAATTTGGCAAATGGACATCAAGACTGCATTCTTAAATGGCAATCTTGATAATAGCATCTATATGATGCAACCAGAGGGATTCATGTCTTCAGATCAAGAGCAAAAGGTTTGCAAGTTGCAAAGGTCCATCTATAGACTTAAGCAAGCATCTAGATCTTGGAACATAAGGTTTGATGATGTGATCAAAACCTACGGCTTTGAGAAGAACGTCAATGAGCCTTGTGTCTACAAGCGCATTATTGACAAAAAAGTAGTTTTCTTGGTCCTATACTTGGACGACATCCTACTCATTAGGAATGATGTAGGAGTGTTATCTGATGTAAAGAGCTGGCTGGCTAGCCAATTTCAAATGAGAGATTTGGGAGAGGCGAGTTATGTTCTAGGGATCTGATCGGTCATTATATATATATATATATATATATTTGATCCCCATTCCTCCAATCAATTGCTTGTTTCTTGAGTTATTTAGGGGTTTTAATTTGTGTTTTGAGCATTTTCTGGTTTTTGGATCTAAGTGATGTGTTTGGAGAATTTAAGACGAAAAGAGTATTTGTTGAAGAATTGAGGGAATTATATGCAATTTTCCTTGACCGTTGTCAAGACCGCTATTAATTATGACAGTGATACCAACAGCATTACAAATTCCAGAAGAACATGTTCCAAAACGCTGTCACACCGCTGTGAATTTCCACTGCGGTTTCCCGAATCAATGAAGATGAACGATGTTGCAAAGGACATATCTTTCAGTTCCGATTGAACTGTGTGTCCTACAACCTATGGATTTGAAACCCCATAAGTCTAGTTTCAAATCCAATTTACAGCCCATCGGTCTGAAATTTTGAGAAGAAGTTATGCTCATTTGAGTACCTATTGCACAGATCAGTCAGTCATAAAATCCTTGAATAGTGACGGTATTTGTTTTGCAAGTTGTCGGAGCGGAAAATATTACCTTCTTGGACATGAGTGGGAGTTTTGGGAAACAAGTTGATTCCTAATCCTTATCTTCCTTCAATAAGTAATAATGGCTTAAGAAAGAAATAAAATCCCAAAAAGGTAGAGTTCTAAAAAGGAATTGATTTCCTTGTTGTTTAAGGACATTGCCTAGAATCTACACCTATTTAAACCCCTTTTGAACCTAATTTCGGGATCTAACCTCTACACAAACTTCACACCACTTTTCTACATACTTTCCAAACACACAACTCTATTCTTTCATCCATCTTTACACATTGAAGATTTGAAGACGAAGAAGATTTCAATTGAAGACTTGAAGAATTCATTGGAGGCCTCAATGAGTTTTATCTTTTCTATCTCTTGTCTTTTTATTTTCATGATGTGTAACTAAATCCATACCAGAGAATCGATGTGAACCTATGTGATGCTCTTGTTTTGATTTAATTCTATATTTATTCATCAATTCGAATTTAGATTTATTCAATTCATTAAACGTCTTGATTCATGACTTGTGTTGATATATGGAAATTAATTGATACTTGTCTAGGGTCTTGATAATTTATAAATTGATATTGGGCTATAGGTATATAGGTAGTCTTAATTACTTTTCAATTGAATGAGTATAATTGTTCTTGACATAGGAATATGCGAGACAACTTTGGTTCACAAATTCTTGCACGTAATGGGTTTTTAGTTATTGCTCACACCTTGAAAAAGGGTGAGTAGTGGTTGAAAGTACATGGTTAAACCCGAGTAGAAATAATGGTAATACCATAATTAAGATAAGAATGAACCCTAATTTGGATTGAATCTTGTAAATGGAGATAATTGATGAACATTGAGTATTATATATGAGGAGCATCGATTACCTAGTTCTTCTTCTCTTGATCACAAACACCAATTCCTTTGACTGCTTTGTTTAGTTTAATTTAATTTAGTTTATAGATTAATCAATCACCAACAAATTTCTTGATTACTTTTATTTATCTTTAATTAAAATTAGTTTTCAACAATTAAATTTCTAGTCTTCGTGGGAACGATCCTTACTTGCCGCTGTACGTATCTTCACGATTCGTGCACTTGCGAGTATTGTTTTTAATTAACACGATTTACAACATCAAGTTTTTGGCGCTGCTGCTAGGGACTAGTTGAATATATTAGTTAATTCTAGTTTTAGTTTTAGTTAATAGATTTAGTATAGTTTAGGTAGTCGTTTTATTAATTTTTAGGTTTTTAGTTTTATTTTATTTTCTTTCTTTTCGTAGTTTACTTTGTGTCTGTCATTTATTACGGGTTTCAGTGGTGAATGCAAGGTAGATGATCACTATAAGGATCGTATTGGACAAAGAGCAATAGCAGACGATGGAAATCGTAACATTCAACAGGTTCTAGATCCACTAGCTGTAGCAGCTGTACCTATTAAAACCATGAAGGATTATAGCAGGCCTATTGTTGACAATCATCCTTTGTGCATCGCACTAGATGAGGCAGTAAGAAATTATGAGCTGAAGAGTTTCCACTACAATTTGCTACCCACTTTCCATGGGCTGCCGAATGAAGATGTGCTTAAGTTTCTCAGAGAATTCTATGCAGCAATTCAAGCTTTTCCAAATATTAGGGTGACAGAAAACCAGCTGCGTATGAGGTGTATTCCACATGCTCTAAAGGAAAAGGCGAAGACATGGCTCTTGACTTTACCTCCAACTTCTCTGACAACATGGGATGAGGTAGTAGAGAAGCTTACTGACCAATTCTATTCTCCCCAGAAAATGAGTGAGATAAGGGCTAAGATTACTAATTTCTTCCAAGGGGACCAAGAAACATTCTATGAAGCCGGGAAGCGATATAAGATGCTTCTTTTTGATTGTCCTCGGCACGGATACCATACCCACCAACTTTGTCAATGGTTCTATGATGGATTGAATGACGTCTCAACAACTTTGGTAAATAATGCATGTGGAGGATCCATGATTGACAAGACTCCGGAAGAGTTGCAGTTGATCTTTGAAAAACTCGCCAATAATTCTCATCAGAAGAGTTCTAGGAGAAGGAAAGGGATTTATGAAATAGATGCTAATGCTGTGAACTCAATGCAAATGTCACAAATGCAAAAGTCCATCGAGTTACTTGTCAATCAGGTGGGACAACTAAGAGAAACACGATACAAGGGATGTGAACAACTAAGGTATGATACAGATTTTCAAATGGGAGGTCCTGGACCTAGTAACTTGGAAGAAGCACAAGCCATGAACAATTACAATCAGGGTTGGAGAAATCCAAACTTCTCGTGGACCAATAATCAGGGCAATGGGAACCAGTGGGGAAACATCGCAAACAATCAGAGACAATATAATGCCGGAGTCCAACAAGATCTTGTGTACCAACCCAGGAATCCATCAATGGAGGAGACAATGAAAGAATTCATGCAACACAATCAACAAACAATGAAAGAATTCATGCAAACCACTCAACAGATGCTCAAGGAAACTCATCAAGACTATAAGTGAGATTTCAAAACATTGATGCTTCATTGAGAAAGATGGAAGTGCAAATAAGGCAATTAGCTGAAGCTAATCAAAAGAGAGAACAAGGAAAATTCCCAAGCCATACTGAGCAAGCAAAGTCTATCACAATTCTCTAGAATGGTAAGACTTTAATTAATGATAAACCTGCTGAACTTTTTAATACTTCTATTAATGTTTTAGGTTTCTCCAAAGAAAACAGTGCACCAGTAAAAGATGAAGAGTTTAAGGTGGAAAAGTCTAAGGATACATCTAAAATTCACAAATCTCTAAATCCTTATGTGCCCCCAATTCCTTTTCCGGCCAGAGTTCAGAAGAACAAGCTCAACCAATCATTCAAGGAGATCTACAACATCTTGTCAAAGGACAATGTCAGTTTACAAACCATGGAAGTAATCCAGAAGATGACAGCCTATGCAAAGTATTTCAAGGAGCTCAATTCAAGAAATAGGAAGATTGATTCTCATGAGATGGTGCTAGTTCCAGATGAGGTTAGTGCAGTACTCCAAAAAAGATTTCCTCAGAAACATAAGGATCCTGGAAGTTTCAATATCACTATCACAGTGGGAGAAACAAGAAAGGAGAGAGCCAAACTAGATCTAGGGGCGAGCATTAATTTGATGCCATATGCTGTTTACAAGGAGATGGGGTTAAGTGACCTTAAACAAATCAACATGGAGCTTTTACTTGCCGATCGATCCATAAGGTATCCTCACGGAATTGTGGAAGATGTTTTAGTCTAAGTCGGTAAACATATTATACCTGCAGATTTTATCGTATTGGATATGGAAGAAGAAGGCACTAGTGCAAAGGACTTACCTATTTTGATCGGAAGACCGTTCATGTCAACCGCAAAGGCTATCATCGATGTGCATAATGGCAAGGTGTCCATGACAGTATTTGATGAGACAATTGATGTTGATATTTTTGAATCCATGTCACATCCTATAAGTGCTCTTGATTGCTTCAATGTACAAGTAGTGAATCCAGGAATTTGTCTAGAATCAACCTCCGCTCTCACAAAAGTTCAAGAAAGTAAAAGATGTAAGATCTCACCTCCCCAACATGATCGCTCAAGTTCTGAGAACATGATCGAGCAACTGAAAGAAGACAAACAAATGGTTGTCGCTCTCAATTCTAACTTGACAACCAAGATCAATGAGCTAATGGAAGAAAAAGAGTGTTCGTTAAGGAAGTCTGCAGAATTTTCCAAGAGGTGGAAGAGCTCAAAAATGAGTTTGCTCAACGAATGAGGCTAATGAAGGCCGAGATGTGAAGAAGCAATTAGCGGAAGTCAAGATCAATAAGGTGAATAAAAATGAGTTGAGTGATTCACCTACCCAAAAGGTTGATCCAATTCTGAGAAGAAAGTGGAGAAATAGAAGGAAGCAAGTTCTACCAATGAATCACAGCCGTCAGGAAGGTAATTTTCATAGATTTGTTTCAGTTTGCCATTTTTGTAACGTGAAGGGTCACATTTGACCACGGTGCTACGAGTATATCAAACAATGCAAATGAGAGAGAATGGATCAAAAGAATGTGAGGAAGGTATGGATCATAAAAGATGATCTCAGAGTAGTTCAGTGGGGTGGAACTGTTAGACTGACCAAGATTGGTGACAAATATGTTATTATTTCACTTTCAGCAGAAGAGTGCCCTTATACGTCTCGCGTAGACGTTAAATAAAGCGCTTGGTGGGAGGCAACCTACCCAGGTATTTTTCTTTCCCTAGTTTGTTTTTTTTTTCACTTTATTTTAATTTTTTTTATTTTTGGAGCCTCCTAACTTGAAATCAGGTTTGGGGGAAGTTCTGATGTTTTTGTTTAGTGTCTTTGGTATATATAATCAAAAAAAATTGTTATTCATTACGCTGTCGAAACCATAGCGGCTAGACAGCGGTAAGCTACTTGGAAGGAGGCGCTG
This sequence comes from Dipteronia sinensis, assembly GCA_033220585.1. Lineage (NCBI taxonomy): Eukaryota > Viridiplantae > Streptophyta > Magnoliopsida > Sapindales > Sapindaceae > Dipteronia > Dipteronia sinensis. The sequence goes on from CM065642.1 coordinate 23,805,438, forward strand.
TGTGACCGCTCCAATATTCCACAGTGGTGAAGCAGCAGAGTCCTACTGAAATTGGTCCGCTGTTACTTGTGCTGCCATAATTCACAACGACCATCACATCGGTCACCTACTGGACTACAACCGCTATCACTTGTGCTCCAATAATCAACGGCGGTCATCACATCGATAGCAACTGGGCAAGGGCGTTGTCAATTGCGTTGTATCTCATCACAACGGTTACGACAGATGTCGATGCACATTCAAACAGGTTTTCTCTCTTTCAAAATTTTTCTTCCCTCTTTCCTCTCTTCGCTCGGTTTAGTGCTTTCCATGGGTTTGTGGATTAATTTGGGGATTTTGAATGTTGATTTAATCCAAGGTATGATTCTCTTTCTATTTTCCTTTTAAATTTTTATGTTTTGTGTTGCTTTGCCGAATCTTTCCCTATTTGTCTTGCACTTTAATTTCAACATTGAGGACAATGTTGGGTTTAGGTTGTGGGTGTTATATTTTATTTTTGAGTCTGTCAAAAAAAATTCAAAAAAAAAATTAAATAAATAAAATCTGTTGTTTTAGAGTCTGTCTTTCCTGTGATTTAACAATGATGAGATATTTTGATTTGTGCCCTAGAGATATTATGCATTAATCACTGAGTTTACACTAACTTTTTGCCACTTAGAGTATTGCATTGCATTTTAAAAAATTTATGACATGCTCTTGATGTGATAGTGGATTGGAAGTTTAGTTGGATAACCATGATTAATAATGGAGACTACCGTTGTGAGTTCACTTAGTCAAAAAACGTACATAAATGACATTATATGAGGGATTATTTGTTTCTACTCCTAAACACTCAGTAGGTTCTTATCATTAGATTCGATCTCTATAGGTTGTGTGAGAACCTCAGTTTTATGATTGGCTTATTTCATGACAAATCACATTGGGGATGTTTGTAATGGGTAGCTTAGGTTTTATTGTGGTTCTTCATCAACAAGCTTCCAAGATCCCATAGTGCTTCAAGAGAGGTAGTTTACTTGTCTTGACTCTTTTGAAGAGATCTTAGTTGCACACACTCACTTGCATGCATTATATTCTTGATTACATGCTATTGAATGATGCATTGTATGCCTCTTTTCATACTCCACACTTGCACACATTGCACATTAATTAGTGTGTTGAGTCTGCCTGGAAAAGAGAGTTTCTTCTCTTACCGCGGCCTAGACCGTTTGGCAGGTGCTGCTTGCACCGCGGCACATAGAGCGGTATACATCAGTTGGCACATGCTGCCTTGACCGCGTCCTGCACACATGTACGCCCAGCGGTCCCTGAAGCGGTAGACTGCAGTAGGCCCATGCTGCCTGGACCGCGACCTGTGCACTTGCACGCACAGCGGTCCCAACCGCGCTGTTATCCAGACGGTGCACTGCTGTATGTACCGCGGTCTGGGCACTTACCCGAGCCGCGGTCCAGCAAGCGGTATTGACGGGATTTTGTTTCTCAAACCCAAAACGACGCAGTTTTGTCTAGGGTTTCTATATATATGTTCTCTTCTCTTCTTGGCCGAACAAGAGCTTCATGAACCCATTTTTATGAGAGAGAACAACCCTTAGAGAGAGAAAGCTTCAAGCTTTGTTCCTTGACTCTCCAAACCCAAAACCCATCACCTTCATGCATTTCTAAGCATCTTTAAGGCATGGGTCTTCATCATTAGTTGACTTGGTAAGTTGAACAAAAACCCCATATTTATCATTTGTTCATACTTTCCAAGATTGTGTTTTTATTGCATTTATTAGTTGATTAAATGCTAGGACTCTATTTAATGCATATATTTATGAGTTCCTTTGTATGATTGGGTTTGTATTGTGATAGCTTGCATTTAGGACATATTTGCCCTCTAGCTAATTAGGACTCATTGATTGCATTTATTAATTGCATTTATTGTCCTTGCCATGATTAATGACAACATATGTTGAAATGGCTTTGTTTGATGACTAGAGTTTAGATTTGCACATCTATATCTAGTTAGGTCTTTATGAGCATTCATATAGACATTGATATCTAGGATTTGCATTTATTGATATCTTTAAATCCCAAGATAAGCATTTAGTGTTGCCTAGCATTATTTGTATTTTGAGTATTCATATATTCACTTAGGTTGTTAATCTCTTCTTGAGAGTTAAGTCTTGTGACTACAAGGTGTAGTGCACAAGCAAGTGAAGTCTTGCAACCAAGGTGTGGTTGGCAAGCAAAGTGATCAAGGATTCACTATAAAGGCCCGTTGGGTAGTAGTGGTGGGTTAGTGACCGAGAATGGTGTGACTAGAGGTCAACCTAGGTTGTAAACATCATTACAATAGTGGATTTGAGGATCGTATGTGGCTAGAAGGATAGCCCGTGGTTTTTCCCTTGTCGAAGGGTTTCCACGTCAAAATCAAGTATTCTTTATATTTCCGCACTTTACTTGATTTTGTATGTATGGTTGTATTGGGTTAATTGTGTTTAATATTGACTAATCGAAAAGTTGGTAATAATCGATTAACAACCCATTCACCCCCCCCCCCCCCTCTAGGTTGTTAGACACACATTAAGAGTGTATTTTCAATTGGTATCAGAGCGGGTTCCTAGACATATTTAGGTGATCCTTGCTCTTGATTGTGTGTGTCTTGCATTTGTGTGCATTTTGTTGGTTGCATTCACTTGCATTCATATTACCCAAACACTATGAGTGACTTTGGGATGAGTAAAGAGGGAGCGTCGAGTATGAGACCACCATTACTCAAGAGGGACAATTATGCCTCATAGAAAGGCAAGATGGAGTCCTATATTTGCCAAATAGATGACCGTGCATGGATGGCAATTGAGGATGGCTACACGCCTCCAACTATTACCACCGAAGATGGAAGTGAAGTCTCCAAGCCCAAGGCTCAATGGAGTTCCGAAGAATTTGAAGCTTCGAAGTGGAACAACAAAGTAATGCATGCTTTGCTCTGTGCAATGGATGAGAGCCAATATAAACTCATCCAAATCACCAAAAAGGCACATGAAGCTTGGAAGATCCTAGAGACGGCACATGAGGGAACCGAAGTGGTTAAGGATTCCAAGCTCCAAGTCCTCCAAGCACAATTTGAGACGATCAAGATGGAGGAGCATGAGTGCTTTAATGACTTCCAAGTGAAGTTGATGGACATTGTGAATCAAAGCCATCAACTAGGTGACCCGTATTCGGAAAGGAAGATCAAGCAAAAGATCATGAGGTCACTTCCCGCTAGATTCGAATCCAAAGTAATGGCTCTTGAAGAAAACAAAGACTTCAAGACTATGAAGCCAAGTGAAGTGATTGGAAGGCTACTTGCCTATGAGTCTAGACGGGGTCCTACCTCCACACCTCCCAAGAAGCAAAAGGGGTTAGCCTTGAGGACCTCCAAGATTGAGAAGGGGGATGATGACTCGGATGAAGACATGGCTCTAATGGTGAAGAGATTCAAGAAATTCTTGAAGCTACAAAAGAGTGGCCATGGCTCTAAGGAAAATGACTTCAAGAAGAAAACCCACTTCAAGAAGATTGAGCCAAGTCAAGAGAAGCCTTCAAGAACGGGGATTCAATGCTTTGAATGTGAAGGATTCGGGCATATCTCTAAGGATTGTACTAACTTGAAGGACAAGAGAAGAGGAAAGGCGATGGCTATCTCATCAAGTGATAGTGAGAGTGTAGAAGATTCCTCGGATGATGAAGAACTTGCCATTAACTACACGGCCTTTGGAGTCTCTTATGTGGAAGTAGAAGAAGGCAAGAGTGCCTTATCTTGTGACCAAGGCAAAAGCCTTGATGAGGAAGTTGACTCATTTGATGAGAGGTAAAGTGAAAATAGTGTCTCCTTCTCTAGTGTAGGAAGTGACTCTAGTGATGAGAAGTCTTCTCCTCACTCTAGAGGAATTTGTGAAGGCATGGACCTTGAAGGCTTCATCAAACACTTTGAAGACTCTAGGTTGAAAAAGAAAAAGGAGATTAAAAATTTAAAGGAGGAGAATCTCAAGCTTTCAACCAAGGTAACTCACTTGAATGAAGAAGTGAGGAGAGTCAATGAAAGTGAAGACAAGATGAAGAAGGAGCTTGAGGAAGCCAAGGAGTTGCTTGCCAAAATGATCTCCGGCACCGAAAAGCTTGACCATATGTTGGGCATTGGAAAGAAGTCCAATGATAAGAGGGGCCTTGGATATGTTCATGACAAGGAAACTCCCTCCATAGGCAAGATGGTGTTTGTCAAGGGAAATAGCGTGAAGGAAGCCTCTCCTCCACAACATTCAAGGAGGAAGATTGAGCTTGGAGAGTCATCCAAGAGTGGGCAAAGGAAGATGCCAACAAAGAATGGAGCTCAATCTCAACATTCTCATCATGACCAACCAAGAAGGCAAGCCATGCAACCTCAACCAAAGAGACATCCCAACCCGGTTCAACAACAAAGAAGGAAAGAACCGGTTCAACATCAAAAGCCACATCAAATGCTTGACAAGTCTCACATGACCTTACAAGGATATGGTATGACTCCTCACTTTATACCTACTTGTCATTTTTGTAGTGTTGATGGGCATATTAGGCCTAATTGCCATAGGTACATTAAGAAATGTAGAGTTGAGAGCATGAGGGAAAGGAATAGAATTAAAAAGGCCAATATGCATGTGCATGTGAAAGCTAGAGAAAATGATCATAGGAAGTCTAGCAATATGTTGACTAAGACCACTAGAAATGAAAGTATATCACCTAAGTGGATTAGAAAAGATGAACCCGCATGCTATTGTGCAAATATGTCACCCATAGATTCAACTAGGTCTAAAGGGCTTGGTATGTCTATAGGGGCTCTTGCCTCCCATTGACTTGGTTGGAATTGACCCTATATGAGTGGAGCTCAAGCAAAGAGAGCAAACTTGCATGATTTGCCATATGCAAAAAGTTGATTACTTTTATGCTCTTTTATAATTGCTTGAGATGATTGGTTGTACATATGCTTATATGATATTTTCTTAATAAGTGTGCAACATTGCTTTACTTGCAATCCATGTCATATTTTAGTTCAATAATGCATTTTTGGACTAGGAGATTTTGATTGGGAAAGTACATTTGAATGTCCCATAATTTAACTCCATGACATGAGAACGTTTAATGACATGCTTAACATGATATGCATGAAATGTTTTTGATTGCTTTAGTGCAAAATTTGTGTGAAAGCAAATGAGAAGACTAAACCCAATAAGGATCTAGTATCCATGCAATATATAAGGATGTCTCATCCAAATTTAGTCTTCTCTCTCTCTTTATTAGTTGAACAAGGCTACTATCATACGGGTATCCTACCCGGAAAAATCAAAAAGGGTGCAAAAGTCGCTCATGTCTTGTTTCGCTTATAAAGTTTGATATAGTTACTCTTTAAATTGAAATTCATTTTTAAAACACTATATCTTGTTTGCTTATGACAAAAGGGTACAAATTGGTTTGAATTCTTTTGGAAACCCTTTTGATGTTTGCTTTGCCAAATACCATTGCTTGAACTTGAATGCTATATGTCTTGCATGCAAAGCAACAATTTCACACATTTTTTATTGTAAATAAAACTCCTTGAATCTCTCTCAATTATTTAAGTTGCATAAAGTTTGTGTATATGATTATGCAATGTAATTGTGCGAATAGCTCTCTTTGCTAAAGCAACCCGATAGGGGGAGCTCCTTTGCCTATCTCATGACAAAAAAGGGGAGAAGTCTTGAGAAATATAGGGGGAGCATGAGGGAGCATGTTTATGCTTTGGGGGAAAAGCCTTATGAGAGAGAGTAACCTTTTAGGGGGAGCATTGCACATTCATTTCTTTATATTGCTTTATTGAGTGCAATTGCCTTTTGTATTTGTTCACCTCACATGCACTTGTTCTTGGAAAGTGCTTTCTTGCTATTGTGTGTAGGTATGATGATCTACGGAGAGATTGATAACCTTGAAGACTTAGATCTTAGGTTTTTCTTACTGTAACGTAGAATATATTTTGTTGACCAATAGCTTTATTTTTGTTTTGTGAGGATTATTTTGTGAGTGGTGATTTTGCCATGAAATAGCCAAAGGGGGAGATTGTAAGAACCTCAGTTTTATGATTGGCTTATTTCATGACAAATCACATTGGGGATGTTTGTAATGGGTAGCTTAGGTTTTATTGTGGTTCTTCATCAACAAGCTTCCAAGATCCCATAGTGCTTCAAGAGAGGTAGTTTACTTGTCTTAACTCTTTTGAAGAGATCTTAGTTGCACACACTCACTTGCATGCATTATATTCTTGATTACATGCTATTGAATGATGCATTGTATGCCTCTTTTCACACTCCACACTTGCACACATTGCACATTAATTAGTGTGTTGAGTCTGCCTGGAAAAGAGAGTTTCTTCTCTTACCGCGGCCTAGACCGCTTGGCAGGTGCTGCTTGCATCGCGGCACATAGAGCGGTATACATCAGTTGGCACATGCTGCCTTGACCGCGACCTGCACACATGTACGCCCAGCGGTCCCTGAAGCGGTAGACTGCAGTAGGCCCATGCTGCCTGGACCGCGACCTGTGCACTTTCACGAACAGCGGTCCCAACCGCGCTTTTGTCCAGACGGTGCACTGCTGTATGTACCGCGGTCTGGGCACTTACCCGAGCCGCGGCCCAACAAGCGGTATTGACGGGATTTTGTTTCTCAAACCCAAAACGATGCAGTTTTGTCTAGGGTTTCTATATATATGTTCTCTTCTCTTCTTGGCCAAACAAGAGCTTCATGAACCCATTTTTATGAGAGAGAACAACCCTTAGAGAGAGAAAACTTCAAGCTTTGTTCCTTGACTCTCCAAACCCAAAACCCATCACCTTCATGCATTTCTAAGCATCTTTAAGGCATGGGTCTTCATCATTAGTTGACTTGGTAAGTTGAACAAAAACCCCATATTTATCATTTGTTCATACTTTCCAAGATTGTGTTTTTATTGCATTTATTAGTTGATTAAATGCTAGGACTCTATTTAATGCATATATTTATGAGTTCCTTTGTATGATTGGGTTTGTATTGTGATAGCTTGCATTTAGGACATATTTGCCCTCTAGCTAATTAGGACTCATTGATTGCATTTATTAATTGCATTTATTGTCCTTGCCATGATTAATGACAACATATGTTGAAATGGCTTTGTTTGATGACTAGAGTTTAGATTTGCACATCTATATCTAGTTAGGTCTTTATGAGCATTCATATAGACATTGATATCTAGGATTTGCATTTATTGATATCTTTAAATCCCTAGATAAGCATTTAGTGTTGCCTAGCATTATTTGTATTTTGAGTATTCATATATTCACTTAGGTTGTTAATCTCTTCTTGAGAGTTAAGTCTTGTGACTACAAGGTGTAGTGCACAAGCAAGTGAAGTCTTGCAACCAAGGTGTGGTTGGCAAGCAAAGTGATCAAGGATTCACTATAAAAGGCCCGTTGGATAGTAGTGGTGGGTTAGTGACCGAGAATGGTGTGACTAGAGGTCAACCTAGGTTGTAAACATCATTACAATAGTGGATTTGAGGATCGTATGTGGCTAGAAGGATAGCCCGTGGTTTTTCCCTTGTCGAAGGGTTTCCACGTCAAAATCAAGTGTTCTTTATATTTCCGCACTTTACTTGATTTTGTATGTATGGTTGTATTGGGTTAATTGTGTTTAATATTGACTAATCGAAAAGTTGGTAATAATCGATTAACAACCCATTCACCCCCCCTCTAGGTTGTTAGACACACATTAAGAGTGTATTTTCAGGTTGTATATTGAGCATTATAGAACATTCATCATTAAAAGATTTCACATGTTTATTTTGATCTCGAGTAAGTTTAACCAGTGGAAGTGATGACTAGACAATGTGTGCTTGAACTCACTTAAAAGACCTTAAATATTTCCTACCTTTGTGTGTGTACGCCATAGCCTTGTTTGAAGCCAAACACTAAATAAGCCTTATTTTCTTTTTCACCACATTAACTGTAACCCATGTAGCCTATATTATAGCCATACCTTATAACTTGGGACCATGCTTTGAGAATGTGAAGAAGATGTGATGGTTCTGCACGTGAATTTTTGTGAATACTATGATCAAAAGCCATTGAAGGAAGAGCTGCAATCAATCCAAATATGTAAGTCTGAAAGTACTAATTTATATGTAAATTCTCTGATTCTCAAGTTATTCAAAAAAAAAAAAGTTGCACACTAAAATAAATGGTGTGTGAAGAGAATCAGAGAATAGAATTTAATGAGTGCAATTAAGTCAAAGAGATTGTAAAGTTGTTTCAACTCAGGAGGAGTTTAGCAAAAAAGAGAATGGTGATTTTTGAAGACTTGGGCAGTAATAAGTGACAAAATACCATTTACAAGGAATAAATGAAGACCAAGAGATTTGAGCAAAGCCGTAAGGTAATTAAAGACTCTCATGGTTTGTCCTAGGTTTTTGAATTCCTAATTCCCTTTCTTTCTTAACCTTAACACAATGGCCCCATTACAACCTTAATAGAAGTCTAACTGATCTGCTGGTTATCCTTGCTATGAAAGTAGAAGTAAATCATGTGATTATCTTGTTCATAATGCTTGATTCTTTTCATGAGATCTTTTGCATACATTTGAGCGTTCTTTCAATTATAAATTCATATGCGATCAAGACTTGAAAATTTCTTGTGCATAACTTCTTTCGCATATGCTTGATGAGTGTATTTTCTTAGGTTCTGTGTGAATTAATGAGTGATATCCTGTGAGAATTAGAGTCGAGGGAAATTACATCTATGGTATTAAGCGAAGGTAACTTTGAAACTTGAACGTTTTGAGTGTGGGCTTTTCATTTAAAATTGACCAATGCATTCAGTTTCGTGGCTTAACTTAAATCTTTACTTATTGGCTTTTGCATGCATTGTTTCAATATGGGCACATTTCGAATGTATTTTGGATGACTGGTATTTACATGATATGTTTGTGGGTAGCATAGATGTAAACTCTCAGGAGACAAAACTCCTCCTACTAGAGACACCTAGAGGTTTAAAGGCTTGTAGCATACGCTCAATGCTATCGTGTTCCCTACGAAAGTGGCTTAGTTAGGATTTTTATTTTTAGTTTAGTTTTTAATTTTTATTTTAGTTTTGCTCGAGGACTAGCAAAAGATAGGTTTGAGGTATTTGATCGGTCATTATATATATATATATATATATATATATATATATATATTTGATCCCCATTCCTCCAATCAATTGCTTGTTTCTTGAGTTATTTAGGGGTTTTAATTTGTGTTTTGAGCATTTTCAGGTTTTTGGATCTAAGTGATGTGTTTGGAGAATTTTAGATAAAAAGAGTAATTAGTGAAGAATTGAGGGACTTATATGCAATTTTCCTTGACCGCTGTCAAGACCGCTATTAATTATCACAGTGGTACCAACAACATTAAAAATTCCAAAAGAACATGTTCCAAAACGCTATCACACTGCTGTGAATTTCCACAGCGGTAGTCATAACGGTTTCTCGAATCAGTGCAAATGAGCCATGTTACGAAGGTCATATCTCTCAGCTCCAATTGAACTGTCTGTCCTGCAACCTATGGATTTGAAGCCCCAAAAGTCTAGTTTCCAACCCAATTTATTGCTTATCGATCGACATTTACGAGAAGAGGTTATGCCCATTTGAGTACCTGTTGCGCATATTAGTCAGTCATAAAATCTGTGAATAGTGACGGGATATGTTTTGCAAGTTGTCGGAGCGGGAAATATTACCCTCTTGGACATGCGTGAGAGTTTTGGGAAACAAGTTGATTCCTAATCCTTATCTTTCTTCAATAAGTAATAATGGTTTAGGAAAGAAATAAAATCCAAAAAAGGTAGAGTTCTAAAAGGGAATTGATTTCCTTGTTGTTTAAGGACATTGCCTAGAATCTACACCTATTTTAAACCCCTTTTGAACCTAATTTCGGGATCTGACCTCAATTGTAGGGAAAAATTAACTAAAACCGCAGCGGAAGGCGAAAAGTAGATTTTCGTATAGTTTAAAACTTTTCTAAAGATTTGAACCTTAACCCTTTAATTAATTAAACACAAATATACGGTTAGAGTTAAATACCTCTTGTCGCATGATCCGATTGACTTACGTCGATGGTAATCCGCAAGATCTTCAATCCTAGCATGTACGTGAATCACCTAGGAGCGTGGTCTCCCTTTTTTTCTTTGAATTGCTTACCTGAGTATGGATGTATGGAACTTCTGATCCTGATCTTCAATCCCAAAACACCAAGAGCCTAGAAAAATAGTTCCGGTTACTTTTGAATTCACAATCGATATGATTGGAACTCGCGTAACCCTAAATTGAAAGTGTGCACAAAACCTTTTGATGTTAAAAGCTTGCAAGTGCACTATCGAATGAGAACTTATTTTTCTTTTTCTCTCTTGGCCGAAATTCTATGTGTAAAAATCTCTCTCACTCAAGCTTCTTAGTGGCCGAAATTTATCACCTTATATTTATAAGGTGACCAAAATTTCTCCTTCTCAAAATAGGGTTGGCCGAATTCTTTTTGTATGAAATCTAGGATTGGCCAATTTCCTTACTTGAAAAGGAATTGTGCTTTTCCCTAATTCCTATCAATTTAAGAATCCTAACCCTTATAGGACTAGGGTGGCCGAATTCTTTGTGTGGTATGGAGTGTATGTGGACTTAATCCTTACCACATTAGGACTCCTATCACTTAAAAGAATTCTAATCCTAATCCAACATATAGTATTTTATTTACTGATCAGGAAAAAATTTTGATTTAAACTATTAATTAATTAATTTTCATTTAATCAAAACAATAAAATAAAATAATATCTTGGGCTATTTTATTAGCCTTGCCGCCCACACCATATATATATGGGCCTAATATTATTTTTCTCATTTTATTTAATCCATTAAACTTTAAATAAAAGCCCACATGTGAACCAGACTTATTCTTACTAACAGAAACAAGCCCACATGTCTCATTTTAATATATTAATATAATAGAGCAGCCCATTAAATAAATAATAGACGTATTATATTCTTAATATATTAAATGCAATTCTAGATGGACCTATAAATTGGTCCGGTAGAATATATCAAGTGATCCATGCAAGTACGTGTGGATTGTGGATTTTGGCGGGCTATCTAAATTTAAGCTTCAATAGACATAACCTAATCACAATCAACAAATGATTCACTTAGGTCCGATCTATTAATTTTAACTCATTCCACTAAAGAGCTAAAATTGAACTCGTAAATAAAGATAGAATAAGGAGATGTTTCTCATTCATACCCTAGACAATCTTATAGGAGATGGTGTATCCTCGTGAATAATATCACTAATCGCCAAGAGCTTATAGACCGCCTATAGCTCTCCAAGTTACCATATTTCCTCATATGACCACATTTTGAACTTGGATATTTTGACTTGTCCAGAAGCCATGTCTTCAATAATCATTATTGAAAACTCAACGTTGAGATTTAATATCCAATACCTCAAAACATCCATATGATGATATTATACTCTCATTTAATAAATGGAGCCACGATGTCCATATCTATAAATGAAGTCCTCTATCGATTAACAAATGAATACCACCAAACTATCGAAGATAGACTATGCTATATAATCGTACTCATTGATAGCTCAAATGATAACACATGCAACCATAAGTCCATCATTTATCTCAGGATTAAGATCGACTCTCCGATTGTCCTAATAATAAAAGGCTTATATCTAGTGACGGTTCTAGATAAAGTATTTCATTGTGATCTTGTTCAATGCACCCAGTGCACTAGATTCTTTTACTCGAAAACCTTTCGATGATTTTAGACTCATCATAACTCATTTGATCCCACTCAAATGCTAGTAAAAGAATTCTACAACTTTATCAAGATAGAGTTGTCCAACCTTTAACTTAAGTTGTGAACGTTATTCAAGACTAACTATAGAATTGTGTCTACCTCACACATATCCGGATGTATGAACAATTCTTCATTTCTTATAGTCTTTTGACCTTATGATTATTTACCTTGACAATTATAATAATAAATGCTATAAGTATTTGTAAGAATCAGAAAACACTTTATTAATATGAAAAGATTGTCAATTACAATATTACACTCTTGCTATTGAGCATAATCCTAACAATCTCCCACTTGCGCTATAGCAAGTGTGTCATATCTCTCATTCCCATATTCAATAGGTGCCCATTAAAACTCTTCTGAGGTAGAGCCTTTGTGAAAGGATCTGCTAGATTTTCTGCTGACGTGATTTTGGTGATCGTCACGTCTCCCCTATGAACAACTTCCCTTAAAAGGTGATATTTCCTTTCTATGTGTTTACCTCTCTTATGACTTCTTGGTTCTCTCGAATTAGCCACTGCTCCACTGTTGTCAGAGTGTATAGTGATCTGCTTATTGGCATTAGGAACCACTTCCAAGTCAATCAAGAATTGGCGGAGCCAAACAGCCTCTTTGCAGCTTCGCATGCAGCAACATACTCAGCTTCCATGGTGGAATCAGCAATACAAGATTGCTTGATACTCCTCCATATGACTGCTCCTCCTCCAATGGTAAACATAGATCCTGATGTGGATTTTCTGGAATCAGAATCCGACTGGAAATCAGAATCTGTATACCCAACAGGAATTAAATCCCCTCTAGAGTATACAAGCATATAATCTCTAGTTCTTTTAAGATACTTGAAAATATGTTTGACTGCCGTCCAATGATCAGGACCAGGTTTCGATTGAAACCTACTAACTATGCCAACAACAAAACAAATATCTGGTCTAGTACAGAGCATTGCATACATGAGACTTCCAACTGCCGAGGCATATGAAACTCTACTCATGAATTGCTCTTCATGCTCATTCTTAGGAACCTGTTCCTTAGAAAGTTTGATTCCATGTCTAAAAGGTAACATACCTTTCTTGGAATCTTGCATGGAAAATCTAGACAAGATTTTATCAATGTATGAAGCTTGGGATAATGCAATCGTTCTATTCTTTCTATACCTTATTACTTGGATACCAAGAATATAACTTGCTTCTCCTAAGTCCTTCATATCAAATTGTTTTGCTAACCATTCTTTTACTGATGTCAATACACCTACATCGTTTCCAATGAGTAGTATATCATCAACATAAAGAATGAGGAAAACCAACTTGTCGCCTTTAATCCTTTTGTATACACAAGGTTCGTCAGAGTTTTGAATAAATCCAAAACCTTTCACAGCTTGATCGAACCTTATGTTCCAGGATCTGGATGCTTGCTTCAGTCCATATATGGACTTTTGCAATTTGCATACTCTTTCCTCTTGGCCCTTTTCAATGAATCCTTCTGGTTGCATCATGTAGATGCTCTCGTCAAGACTTCCATTAAGGAAAGCTGTCTTGACATCCATTTGCCAAATCTCTAGGTCTAGAGATGCTGTAATGGATAAGAGTATCCTAATGGATTTAAGCATGGCCACAGGAGAGAAGGTTTCCTCGTAATCGATATCTTCTTTCTGTGTATAACCTTTAGCTACCAGTCTAGCTTTAAAGGTTTCCACCTTACCATCCATACCTCTTTTCCTCTTGTATACCCACTTACACCCAATGGGGTTTATCCCTTTAGGCAAGTCTACAGGGACCAGACTTTGTTATTGAACATTGATTCAATCTTAGATTGCATTGCCTTTTGCCAATGAAGACAATCAACATCCTACATTGCTTCCTTGTACCTGTAGGGATCATAGTCGTCCGGGAGATTCTCCACAGATTCTCCTAGACCGATGTATCTTTCGGGTTGTGTTATAACCCTCCCACTACGACAAGGAATGGTAGGTTGTTGATTTTGTGTTGGAGTGAAACTTACAATTAGGCTAGGTTGTGAAACCTCTTGTGGAATTGTATCTCCTAACATTTCATTCAGGACAATTCTACTTTTGGGCACAAAATTATTCATATAGTCCTTTTCTAGAAATGAAGCATTTGTTGAAACAAATACTTTTAGATCATTAGGACTATAGAAATAATATCTTTTAGTTCCTTTTGGATACCCCACAAATATACATGTTTCTGAACGGGACTCCATCTTTTCTGTCTTTCCTTTCAACACTTGTGCAGGACAACCAAATATCCTTATGTGTTGTAAACTAGGTTTTTGCCCAGTCTACAATTCATGTGGGGTTTTAGGGACAGATTTAGATGGTACATCGTTTAGAATGTATATTGCTGTTTGTAGAGCATATCCCCAAAAAGAAATAGGAAGTGTTGAATAACTCAACATTGATCTAACCATCTCTAAAAGAGTTCTATTTCTCCTTTCTGCTACCCCATTTTCTTGAGGTGTACCTGGTGCAGAAAACTGAGAAACTATCCCATTATCAATAAGATATTGCTGAAACTCTCCAGATAGATATTCTCCACCACGATCAGATCTTAATATTTCTATATGTTTCTCAAGCTGATTTTCTACTTCAGCTTTGAATGCTTTGAACATGTCAAAAGCATCCGACTTATGTCTCATGAGATACACATAACCAAATCTTGAGTAATCATCTGTGAAGGTGATGAAGTACTCATATCCACTTCTAGCTTGAATGCTCATAGGACCACATACATCAGTGTGTATTAGTCCTAAACATTCAGTGGCTCTTGCACCTTTGGTATTGAACGGCCTTTTGGTTATTTTACCTTCCAAACAAGATTCACAAGTTGGTAGATCATCAACCTTTAAGTCAGTTAAAGGTCCGTCACATACCAATCTTTTAATCATATTAAGGTTAATGTGACCTAGGCGTAAATGCCAAAGGTAGGTTTCATCTTTTGATAATTTTACTCTTTTATGATTAGGTTCCGTTATTTCTGTGTCTAACGAGTGAGAGATATTTCTATGCAAAAAGAATAGACCGTTTTCTAATGTACCTTTGCAAACAATTTTGTCATTCTTACTAATAATAAAAGCTTTATTAAAAGTAACCGAATATCCAAATTTATTTAAACAAGAAACTGAAATTAAATTCCTCTTGAATTGAGGTACATAATAAACGTCTATTAAATCTAAATGCCTACTAGAATCTAAAATAACTCTAATATCTCCCACTGCACCTGCAGACACTAACGCATTTTCATCTTCATTCAGCCTTCTCCTTCATCCGTTGCCCAAGCGCAAATTGACTTCATCTTCATTCAGCCTTCTCCTTTTCTTGGAACCGCTGCAAGGAATAACAAACATGATTAGTGGCTCCAGAGTCTATGATCCAAGAATCAGTAGAATTTGCCAGAAAACATGTTTCAAGATAATTAATATTACCTTCTTCCTTCTTATTCTGGGACTTTGGGCAATCTCTTTTCCAATGTCCTTTTCACCACAAAGGAAGCATCCCTTTGATCTTGGTTACTTTCTTGGTTTCCTTCTTGGTAGGCCCAAGTTGCTTTTTCTTTTATTGTTTCTTGACCTTCTTACGGGTCTTAACAGTAGCAACTTTACCAACCAAATGAATCTCTTGACCTTTGTTTTTCACAAGGATCTTTTCAGCGCTTTGAACATCTTGCATCAGGCCCTGCAAGGTGTATTCCTTTTTGTTCAAGGTGTAGTCCAACTTGAACTGATCAAAGGAATATGACAGTGAGTTAACAACCATATCAATTTTGGTCTCACCATCAATCTCAGCACAATTTAGTTCAGCAATATTGAGATGTGCTATGACTTTCATCATGTGATCTTTCACAGATTGTCCAGGTTTCATCCTAAGATTCATAAAAGCAGTCACTGCCTCTCTCTTAGTTGTCCTAGACCTCATAGCAAACATTTCCTCTAGAGACATCATTATATCAGCAGCGGACTCCATTCCTTCATGTTGTTGTTGCAACAGGTCGGAGATAGTGGCCATAATATAACAATTTGCCATACCATCAGAAGTCTTCCACTGCTTATACTCATCTCTTTGCATCACACTAGATTCATTATTAGGAAGGGATGGTTTAGGAGTAGTCAGAACAAATTTATGTTTTTCACTTTGCAGCAACAACCCAATTTTCCTTTTCCATGTGACATAATTATCTCCAGTTAAGGTGTTATCTTTCAGGATGTTCATAAGTGATGAGGGTCATGATTTCTGATTAAAACAAAAACATATATAAGTAAATAATCATGATAAAGCACTTTTAAATATTTATCTTGAATTAAATAAATAATTCAATCGTAAAAATTCAACGGTGATCCAACACCCATAAATCTTACGCCTCATTTGAGAGTTCATACTATTTACTAGTTGGACTAGGTCCCACCTAATTGTTAACATAACAACCAGTGTTTTCAATTTTAGCCTTGCAATTTTATTAACAAGAACTCTTGAGAGGATATTAATAAAATTACATTGAGTGTGTTACCAAGATATCGACCCTCAATTTTCTCTCACGAGAATCCCTCCTTGGGGAGTAGATTTTGTTTAAGTCAATTGTCTAGTCTATCCTTGTAAGGAAGTATTTTGTTAAATTCCATTTATGGACACCCCTTGGGGGGATTACCAAAAAAAATAAAACTCAACTAACCTTGGAGGCCATAGGCGTTCTAACACACCTTCTCCCACTCAATTATTTAAGGCGTGTGATTAAATTCCAAAGAATGATTTTACCAAGTTATCTAGATGCTAATTAGATACCTAAATCATTCAATGCATGTTCATAGCAAAAGAGATATATGAGTGGCACTCCTATTCTATATGACATGTTATCATACAATAACAAGTATTGTAATATTTATACATAAAAAATAAATAGCCACAATTTTGGTCCATCCTAGAAAAGCATGTAAATTACAATTGTACTGAATACAAAAACTCCTTTCTTGGCGGACAAGACCTCAAGAGACCATATCGCGCACGAAACTCGCGCGCCCAAAGATCACCACAGCAGCCCATGCGCACGCCTAGCCCATGCAAGGGCATGAGCTGCCGCACGGCCAGCCTATGCATGGGTCGCGCGCTGCTGCACCGCAACAAGCGCAGCTGCACGCTTGGTTGCGTGCGCGCTTGTTGTCTCGGTGCGCACGGGTGCCAAGACGGGTTCCAGATGCTCCAATTTCTTCAAATCTTCGAGTCTTCGAATCTTGAATATATTACAGCTTATTTTATACAATAAAATACTGCAGTAATTTTTTTTTTATTAACCACTGCAGTATTTTTTTATTTTTTTTTACAAATAAAAAACTGCACACAAAAAAACTGCAGTATTTTTAATACATTGAAAAAAAAACTGCACTATTTTATACAACAACAAAAAATTAAGCAACTATAAATAAGGAACTTGTGATGATAATAGGCCACCCTTCTTGTTACAATTCCGAAACAAAAATTACATGGAAAATCTAGGACCAAAATTGAGCAATAACAATTCACTTTATAACAACATATATAAATCCATACATTCAACATGTAATTATATATGCGAATACCTAGAGTGCCATCTCTTTCTGAAACATGCATAATCACAATAAAAAGAAATAGATTCACGTATATATACGTTAATTAATTAAAGGGTACAACCAAGACTCTGATACCAATTGTAGGGAAAAATTAACTAAAACCGCAGCGGAAGGCGAAAAGTAGATTTTCGTATAGTTTAAAATTTTTCTAAAGATTTGAACATTAACTCTTTAATTAATTAAACACAAATATACGGTTAGAGTTAAATACCTCTTGTCGCGTGATCCGATTGACTTACGTCGATGGTAATCCGCAAGATCTTCAATCCTAGCACGTACGTGAATCACCTAGGAGCGTGGTCTCCCTTTTTTCTTTGAATTGCTTACCTGAGAATGGATGTATGGAAATTCTGATCATGATCTTCAATCCCAAAACACCAAGAGCCTAGAAAAATAGTTCCGGTTACTTTTGAATTATGAACGTTATTCAAGACTAACTAAAGAATTGTGTCTACCCCACACATATCCGGATGTATGAACAATTCTTCATATCTCATAGTCTTTTGACCTTATGATTATTTACCTTGACAAATATATAATAAATGCTATAAGTATTTGTAAGAATCAGAAAACACTTTATTAATATGGAAAGATTGTCAATTACAATATTACACTCTTGCTATTGAGCATAATCCTAACAAACTTGACACCACTTTTCTACATACTTTCCAGATCCACAACTCTATTCTTTCATCCATCTTTACACATTGAAGATTTGAAGACGAAGAAGATTTCAATTGAAGACTTGAAGAATTCATTGGAGGCCTCAATGAGTTTTATCTTTTCTATATCTTGTCCTTTTTTTTCATGATGTGTAACTAAATCCATACTAGGGAATCGATGTGAACCTATGTGATGCTCTTGTTTTGATTTAATTCTATATTTATTCATCAATTCAAATTTAGATTTATTCAATTCATTATACGTCTTGATTCTTGACTTGTGTTGATCTATGGAAATTAATTGATACTTGTATGGGGTTTTGATAATTTATAAATTGAGATTGGGCTATAGGAATATAGGTAGTCTTAATTAATTTTCAATTGAATGAGTATAATTGTTCTTGACATAGGAATATGCGAGACAATTTTGGTTCACAAATTCTTGCTCGTAATGGGTTTTTAGTTATTTCTCACACCTTGGAAAATGGTGAGTAGTGGTTGAAAGCAAATGGTTAAACCCGAGTAGGAATAACGGTAATACCATAATTAAGATAAGAATGAACCCTAATTTGGATTGAATCTTGTTAATGGAGATAATTGATGAACATTGAGTATTATATATAGGGAGCATTGATTACCTGGTTCTTCTTCTCTTGATCACAAACACCAATTCCTTTGACTGCTTTCTTTAGTTTAATTTAATTTAGTTTATAGATTAATCAATCACCAACAAATTTCTTGATTACTTTTATTTAGCTTTAATTAAAATTAGTTTACAACCATTAAATTTCTAGTCTTCGTGGGAACGATCCTTACTTGCCGATGTACGTATCTTCATGATTCGTGCACTTGCGAGTATTGTTTTTAATTAACACGATTTACAACATCAGGATCCAACTTATAAGAGATCGTAAGAACAAACTCATAACACTGTCTTAGGCATCATATATCGACAAGATTTGTGTGCGATTTTCAAAGCAGAACTCCAAGAAAGGTAATTTATGTTCTAGGCATGAAGTTCACTTGTCTAAGGAACAGTGTCCTAAGACACCTCAAGAAGTTGAGGATATGAGATATGTACCCTATGTATCAGCAGTAGGTAGCATCGTGTATACTATGTTATGCACGAGACCGGACATTGATCGTGCCTAAATTGTTGTATATTTCGGCCCTCATTCCTATTCCTTTGTCTCGTTCTTGTGTGTATTTTCTATATATTTTATGTCTTTTATGTCCAATAGGCTCGTTGGTGCTAATTGCAGGCAATAGATGTAATTCTGGTGTTAGAAGCTAGTTGCAGTGGTTCCGGCAGAAAAGAGGCAAAAGGAAAGACAAAGGATCATAACCAGCTCTACAGTGCGGGTCAAGTGCGGGTCACAACCGCACTCCAACCGCACTCCTTCCCATAGCCGGGACCTGAATCATGAAGGAAAGATAAAGTGCGGGTTAAGTGTGGGTCATCCAACCGCACTTCACCCGCACTATTGCTCAAGACAGAGGAGCTGATTCGTACCTGACATACAAAGTGCGGGTAGAGTGCGGGTAATCCAACCGCACTCCACCCGCACTGTTGCTCAAGACAAAGGAGCTGATTCGTACGTGACAGATAAAGTGCGGGTAACGTGCGGGTAACGTGCGGGTAATCCAACCGCACTCCACCCGCACTGTTGCTCAAGACAGAGGAGTGGATTTACACCTGACACCAGAGTGCGAGTACAGTGAGGGTAAAGTGCGGGTAAAGTGTGGGTAATCCAACCGCACTCCACCCGCACTGTTCCCCAGATCAGAGAACTGAAGATGAAGAAAACATTTACTGTGCGGGTACAGTACGGGTAATTCACCCGCACTCCACCCGCACTATGCGCGCGACAATTTCTGGTTTCAAGCTTAAGTGACCTATTTTTCCATCCTCTATAAATAGAAAAGGATGGGAACGAACCAAAGGATCACCATACCTCCCAACACTTGTATCTTTAGCTAGAAACACATCTCCCTATCATCCAAACCATCTCTACTCAATCAAAGGCAACTAGGAGACTTGGATTCAAGCTTCAAGGAAAGAGATCAATCTTCAAGGGTTATCTCTACTCTCTATCTTAGTTTATTGGTTTGTAATAGAACATGAGTAGCTAAAATACCCCACTATGGGGTTGATGTTATTTGTATGATGGATATTTGGGCTTTGTAAATAAACTCTATGTGTTATATTTATTCTACCTCTATGTTTTATTCCATTGCTTTAATTGATTTCCATTATTGATTTGCTTGGATACACCCTCTTTGCATGATTGATTTGGATTACTTGAGTAGGCAATTAGGTTGTCTAATGCTCAATTGAATGGAAGGATTTCCGAAAATCCGGCTCTACAACCATGCCCTTAATCTAATCTTGAATTAGTGGCTTTCACTATACACTCTAGGTTAGCCACTTGTGAGAGAATTAGAAGCCTCCACTATACACCCTAGGTTGGCTACTTTAGTGATTCTACGAGAACTAACCTTCGAGTAGAATTCGGTTGATAACCTAAAGCCTCATCCAATCTCAAACTGGTGGCCTTCACTATACATCCTAGGTCGGCCACTTGTGAGGGAATTGGAAGCCATCACTATACATACTAGGATGGCTACATTAGTAATAGGTTGAGCCATAGCTAGATAGATGAGCATTCATGGAAAAAGTCCCGATTGAGTAACTAGCCATTGTTGGTTGCTTAAGAGGGATTAATCGCTAGTAGGAGGTCTTCACTATACACCCTAGGTTGACCTCTTGCTAGAGATATATACCAACACTATACACCCTAGGTTGGTTACATTTGTCAATACATGCTTAATTGAGAGTTTGTTGCAATTGCCCCAATATTCACTGACGAGTCCATCAACTCCGTAGTTCCATCATTTATTCATTCATCACTCCATTGTCATCCTATTTTATTTGCTTTCATAGTTTAGTTTATATTGTATTTTCATTCACCATCACTTTGCTTTTATGCATACTAGTTATATTAATCCTAATCTTATCACCGCTACCCCGATCTCAGTGGACGACACCCGTGCTTGCCGCTTTGCTTGTATTTATACTTGTGAACGCATCGCATAGGTTTTATAAATTATTTTGACGGACGGTTTTCTGACCGCAAAAACCTTCTTATCAGACATTTGCTACGCTGTGAGAGTAGTCAGTAGATACCAGTCTAATCCAGTAGTGGATCATTGGGTTGTTGTCAAGACCATTCTCAAGTATCTTCGGAGAATGAGAAACTATATGCTAGTGTATTTCGGACAAGATTTGATCCCGTTTGGATACACGGATTATGATTTTCAGTCAGATATGGATTCTAGGAAATCCACGTCTGAATCCAGTTTTTACCCTGGGTGGTGGAGCCATTATATGGAGAAGTATTAAGCAATCATGCATTGCTGACTCCACCATGGAAGTCGAATATGTAACCACTTGTGAAGCTACTAAAGAGGTTGTTTGGCTCAGTAAGTTCTTGAGTGATCTGGAAGTTGTTCTAGATCAGGATAAGCCCATCACACTTTATTGTGATAACAGTGGTGTTGTGGCTAATTCCAAATAACCAAGAAGCCAAAAGAGAAAGAAGCATATAGAGAGAAAGTATCATCTCATTAGAGAGATAGCGTAGAGAGAAGATGTGATCGTCACCAAGATAGCATCACAAGACAATCATGTTGATCCATTTCCGAAGACCTTACTGGCTAAAGTGTTTTTGGGTAACCTAGATGGTCTAGGGTTACGAAACATGCCTCACATGCTTTAGTGCAAGTGGGAGATTGTTAGGGTTTATGCCCTAAAGATGTAATTTATAAATGGATTTATGAAATAAATAAAAAGAAAAGTTCAATTCATTCTTGTTGTGTTGTTTATTTTATAACTTGAGCATATATTAACATCCTAGATTACAAGATGTAATCTCGAACTGTGTATATGAGTGTCATATACATATGGATATAGTAAGAGATGTGCAATCTAAAGAGTCCATAGATAGCAAATAAAGCTGTGTACTTTATTTGTGGTTAATCTATAGCTGCGGCCCATTCCGTAATATACGGTGATACTATCCTAAATCATTCATATGAGATATGGGAATGGAGACACCTTGTATGATGTGACCATATAGGACTAGGCCATGATCTATATTAATCTCTCACCAAGATCCATTTACTGATGAGATTCATATATATCAACTAATGATGGCTATATATGGGTGATCTTAATCCTGAGTGTCTTATCGACTCCTTTAAGTTAGATCGTGGTCTTTGATATACCATGGGTGCTGTCGGATGCAGTTCCTTATCAATATGCTCTGTATGTTGGGATTGTGGTTTAGCTTGTGGCTAGGAAGGTTTGTACACAATAATGGAATCCACTCATTCTTGTGAGAAGTAGATGGTAGTTCCCTTAAGGGTTGATTCAGGGCTTGGACAATATGAGCGCTCTTCTAATTCTGTGAGGAAATAGGATTTATTGTCCATTAGAGAATCAACGGTACTTAAAGGATATATGTAATTAGAGGGGTATAATGGACATTATGACCCAGCTCTAATTATGAACTACTTTTGAGGATCACACCATGTGTAATAGCTATATCGATGGACACCAAGTTGTATCGGTATGTGTAAAAGTGACTGCAATTGAGAGAGTGCAACTTCGGGTTTTTAGTGGAATAACACCGGAGTTAATAATTAAGGAATATTAATTAAAGAGTTTAATTAATGATTCTGAGGATTGTTGGAGCTCAAAATACTGTGGGTCCATTAGGTCCCCTTGCTAGCTCAATCAATTTAGGTAACAAGCAATTAGTTCTCTATTTTTGTGAGAACCTGATTCACGCAATATCTAAAAAAAGAGAGAAACAAAAGAGAATTAAAAAGAGAAACAAAAAAGTGAGGTGCAGGCGTACACCAAGTGAAAAAAAAAAATTTGTAACTTATTTTTTTTAAGAACAAAAGTTGTTCTAGGTATTTTTTCTCTTGTAAGAAATAGTTTCTTCTTCTTTTTTTCTTTACATCCTTCTAAGTTCATGAGTACGTGACACACCCACACGCAGTTACCAGTTCCAGGAATAGCTAGGAAGATCGGTGGTACAGACTAGGAGCATATCGTAAAGTGAAGGAGCATCCAAACGTTGTTAAGGTTCTAAATTTTTTTTAATATATTGATTACAATTTCTTGTATTTACATATTGTATGTATTAGTTCCGGAAAAACAATTGCGATCCTAAGTTCACTGGTCCCAGATAGTTTACAATCTGTATAAAAATTTAGAAACCTATTTCCGCTGTGTTACCAATGATCGTGGTTTCAACAATGCATGCAATTATGATAAAATAGCCCATAAGACACGAAAACACGCTCGAAAACAAGACAATGATTACGGAAAGAGGGCCAAAATATATAACAATTTTGGCTAGATCAGACTCTCTACCTATTGGACCGCAACTTCAACAACTGTTCCTCTCACGAGAGAGAGAGAACTTTCAAGAAGATGAGGGTTTCAATTTTCTAGCACTCTTTACTCCCCTACATTTAGGACGTGAACTAACTTAATAACTTAAGTTTTAATAACACCAAAATGTGATTCTAACAAAAATATACTTTCACAAAAATAAGCCTAATGCTTTTTTTATTTTCGAGACTTATTTTGGTATTTCTGAGACTTGTAACACCAAGAAGTATTTTATATTTTCAAGACTTATTTAGGTATTTTTGAAACTTATTTTGTATTCCTGAGATTTATTGGGTATTTTTTTTCAATTTTCGAGACTTACTAGGTATTTTTACGATTTTCGAATTTATTGGGCAAATAAGACATTAAAAAAAATTCTTTATCTTCTTCATCGACCTCCAATGGAGGTCAAACAGACCTCCATTACCTCCTTTGATAGAGGACCTCACCAATGGAGGTTTTTGAAAAAAGAAGTCAAAACTAAAAAATAGCAAAAGAATAATAAAAAACAAAATTTGGGTATTTTTGTCCATTTGTGCTATTTAAAATCAAATTATAAATCTAGTGCAAATTCTAAAAGTCTTGTGTCATTTAGGCCTATTCCCACTTACAATGACTTTGAACATCGAACCGAACGGTCAGGTCAAGGGTCTGCCGAAATCAAATAGCACATGTACAGAACGGTTTGAATATCTACTCCCCACATATGCTTGTAAATTTAGGGCCCAAACCCTTATCCACTAACGTCGAAGAAGAGGTTACTACCACCTTGCTACAAATGCCAAATATTGTTGTGGTTGTTTCTTTCTCTTGTTCTCTTCTTGAGTTGCAAATCCCAAATAGGGATGTCTTGTTTACTATGTATCATTTTTGTCTCTTTCCTTTGTCATTGCTTTTGCTGAATGTTCTAATTGTTCTGTTGGCTTTAGAAATGGGCGTAGGGGCCCAATGGGGCAGAGGAGGGTCCCCCCACCCCACCCTCATTCCTCAACCCTTCCCCAACCACCTCCCCCAAAACCCGTTTGGTGGGATTGGGGGTGGGGGCGTTTAGGGTGAGTTTCCCCTTCCCCCACCCCAAACCCCATTTCTCCTACATCCCCCATATCTTTTTATTTTCAATTCCAAATTTTCAATTCTCAATTTGAAAATCGGAATTCGAAATTTGGAATCTGGCCATTCCAATCACTTGTTTGACCCTGTTAAAATATTCAATCCAAAATGTAATCAAAATATTCATTCTAAAACATATAATTGGTTTAAAGAAATCAAAAATAAATATAAATACTTCTAATGGAGTTTTACACGATAAAAGTCAAAATAAATCAAATTTTAAGTTTACATCTTCAATCAATATTCATGTACTAAGTACTAGCTAATAACTACTAACTCGGATTAATATTATAATATATTAGTTTTTTCTAATTGTTAAAACTTTAGATATAAATTAAAATTAAAATTAAAATAATATATATATATATATTGGGGGGGAATGGGGGAATGGGTTCTGGGGGAGGTCCCCCTGACAGATACGTTTTTCCCCTATGTCGTTTTAAAAGATCAGTCCGTCAATAATATTTTAAGAAACCTCACAAAGCCTAAATTAGTTTGCAAACATAAATATAGTGGCAAGTGGGTGTCGTCCACAGGGAGCGGAGTTAGCCAAATTAGTTAATGCTAAAGCAATGGTATGTATATATATATATATATATATATATATAATAGCAACACATGAATTGGTGAAAATGTAGATTGTGAACCAACTCTAAATAACACTAAATTAAATATGTAAATAAAATGAAGGGGGAGTATGGAGTGAAGGATATATAGATGATGGAAACTAAGGTGTTAATGGATTCGAAAGCAAATACTGGGCAATGTAACAAACTTGTCAATAGCACGGCTCTTCAAGGTAACCGACCTAGGATGTATAGAGTCGGTTATTTATCCCTAGAAGGTGGCCAACCTAGGATGTATAGTGCGGACCACCTAATAGGGATTAATCCTCGTAAACTACCAACCTAGGATGTATAGAGTTGATTGTTTACCGGATTCTAGAAATGAAGCTCGTCTACCTAACATTGACTCAACCGATTACAAATAGTCACCCTAGGATGTATAGTGATGACTTCTAACTCTCTCACGGATTCTGACCTGGGATGTATAGTGCCGGAAACACGATCGAGGTTAGATTAAAACCGAGGTTCAAGAGTCGGAATTCATGACTTTCCGTCTATTCTTTAGAGCATTAAACAACTAAATAGGATGTATATCTAGATGCAATACTCATACATAATACAAAGACATCTTGCAAAGATCATGTATCTACACAAGAAATCAATGATAAACATTCACAACAAGAATAGATCAATGGAAGATGGACATGAATATCAATATAATATCAAGTTTATGTACAAGCCCAATATTAAACTAACTACTCCATCAACCCTTTAGAGGGGATTTAGCTACTCATTACAACTAGGAAATCAGTAGAGAGGAGAAAGAAATAACCCTTGGAGAACATCTCCTTCCTTGAAGTGGCTCCAATCTCCTAACTTCCTTGAAGTTGAGTAGAGAATGTAAGGATGAGAGGTAGAGAGAGAAACTAGATCTAAGAATGCTAAAACTGTCCTAAACGGAGTCAAAAAGCTCCTTAAAACGTTTCTATATTTTTCTATTTATACTAAATACAAAAATAGGTCACTTAAGCTTTGAAAATCAGACTGGCACGCTCGGAGTGCGGGTGTAGTGCGGGTGATTTACCCGCACTGTACCCGTACTGTATGGGTTGCCTGCAACTTCAATTCTCGGATCAGGACATTAGTACGGGTGGAGTGCGGTTGAATTACCCGCACTTGACCCACACTTGGCCCGCACTTGGCATCGCACTGTGACCGCACTTCTCTCTCAGGTGCAAAGTCTACCTTCTGTCTTGAGCAACAGTGCGGGTAGAGTGCGGTTGGATGATCTGCACAGTACCCGCACTCTAATGTCAGGTGCAATTCTGCTCTTCTGTTCTTGATGCAAGTGCGGGTAGAGTGCGGTTTGATGACCCGCACAGTGCCCGCACTCTAATGTCAGGTGCGATTCTGTTCTTCTGTTCTTGGTACAAGTGCGGGCGGAGTGCCGTTTACTGACCCGTACAGTACCCGCACTCTAATGTCAGGTGTCTGAGTAGCTTCTCTGGTTTGACAGTAGTGCGGGTGGAGTGCGGTTAGCTGACCCGCACTGTACCCGCACTTTATCTCTGTACTTGCATTCTGCCCCGGCTATGCACATGAGTGCGGCTGGAGTGCGGCTGGAGTGCGGTTGCGACCCGTACTGGACCTGCACTGGACCCGCACTGTAGACCTATTTGTGCTCCTTTGCCTTTGCTTTCGCCCATTTTCTGCTGGAATCACCACAATATGCTTCCAAGCCTGTCTCTGCATCATTTCCTACAAATAAGCACAAAACAACCCATAAGAGACATAAAAACGTACGAAAACAGAACATAAGGTAAGGATCTGAGGGCCTAAATATAGTACATATTTGGCCCGATCAAACACCCCCAAACCAAACCTTTGCTCGTCCTCGAGCAAATCTATTCAAAACAGTAAGACGCCAGCTGAAAGTAATTTCTATATACCTAAACAATACATCAACAATGTCGCAAGTCCCATGTGTGATATGATACAAATATATGTGATAGAGAGGAGAAAAACATATGCACAAGATCAAGAGCAATTTGGAGACACCCAAGGGAGGCTCGTACGAACACGAATCCCACACCTAAAGGCATTCATGAATTTAGGACCACTTACTCCCATATCTTGAACATAATTCGCTTCAATTCTAAAGCTCACATGGATTCCCTCTTTTCGTTCCTCAAGAGTCCTAAGTTCCACACAACAAGTATGCAAAGAAGATTTTGCATAAGATTTAAGCAATGAACTATCTTAGGAACGAGTCACCATGCCATGGATGCGAAAGATCGTGCTTTAACCTACATTCCCAAACTAGACTTACATGGATCAAATAGGGCTTTTCAATCGGTTACAGTGTGGCTGTGGGGTTGAATGAGTTTACACAAAAAATATGGAAATTTAGGAGTTCAAACTCACCAATCATGCTAGAATATATCCCTACTCCCACACCATGTTCTTTTCTTGCTTTAAATGCAACCCTTTAGGAAACCATTTAACCCACATTTTGCCTTCAACGTTTGCATTCCGTTTGGGGGTTTTTAGCATAAAACACTCTCATTATGGCACTTCAAGTACAATCTTTCTTTAAATTTTTCTTTTAACAATTTCCAAATAACAATGTTGTACTCCATTTGAGTTGTTACCATTTTCCCTTTCTTAGGCATTTAGAGTGCATAACTTACCCTTTTCTTTCATATTTTCAACATCTATCTCATTTTACCCATTGTGGGACCATTTTAACCCTTTTTTCTCACTACCATTTCTCATCCTAACATGATTAGTACAAGGGTAGGCATGTGTTTAGGCTATTGGGTATATGGTTGAATGTGGTACCAAATGAAAGGGTAAGTGTTTGGCCTCAAATCGGCTTTGGAACACACAATATGGTAAGTGGTGTTTAGGCTATAGAGGTACTTCAATAAACATGCATTCCCTACTATCACTTCCACAACCATCTAAAAAGGGAATGAAAGCATCCATCACGCATTCACAAAATAATGCAAGTCCTATGGCACATGACATACATGACGAGAGGCGTGTTTAAGAGTAATCAATAATGCACTCAGAAAACGCACTTTCATGCTTGTGTTTGTGATCTCACGGGTATCTCCACTATTAGAACAAGACATGGGAACAATGAGTCCCCAATACTTCATACCAACGGGTGGGACTACCTCATGATGGTGCAAGCTAAGCCTCAAGTGGCACCAAACTATATCACAAGGTCAGAGCACATATAAGAAACTCGTCCAAAAGCACACTCTAGATGCATCATACCCATACTGGATTACAGTTTGAAAAAAGGACAAGCGACAAAATTGAAAAATTGGACACTAAACTGTACACGGCGGAGGCGTGATGCACCCCCAAACCAAAACTCAACAATGCCCTCATTGTTGGAAAGAACAAGCAAAATCACAATAAATGGTGGAATGAGGGATCAACACCCCCAAATCGAATCTAGACATACATTCAAACATGCTCATTCATAATAACAAAAAAAAAAAAAAAAAAAAAACTAAATCGCATTCATTGAAAGTTTTAAGTACAAAACCGAAGGTAGAAAACTCCCTTTAGAAGGAAGATCGTTCGATGTCCGTGCGTGTTGTTGTGTGCTTCCCAAAGATGTACAACCTAGCTTAAAACCACACAACAACTCTACCAACGAGATATCAAATGCGAAAAAGAAAAGAAAAAAAAATCTAAGCTGTTTAAAAGAAAATACAAATACAAATACAAGTAATAAAAGTTCTGAATAATAATAAAGAACAAGAATGGATGGTCAATCATCGTCGGAAAACTCCCTCTCCGGTTCGCTGGCGATCCCTTTGCCCTTGGGGTCGATCTCTAATCTGATCCGCTCTTCGTGCTCCCTCCTGGATCTCTCCATAGCAGCTCTGAGCTCTTCCCCATATGGGTCAATGTCTGGACCCCCTGAAGGAGGTGAGAAAGCAGCTGGCCTCTTCTTTTTCTGTGGATAACTTGGAAGACTGAGTGCCTCCCTCATGTCCGTGAGGTTGCCCCAAATGTCCGTGAAGTACTCATTTGCTTCCGCCTGGCTCTCAGTGATCTGCCTCCTATTTTCGGTGACCTCGATCCTGAGGTTCTCCAATCCGGTAAGCAAAGTCTGCCAAGGGACCTCTCCATATGTCTCCTACGGGGGTGAGGAAGTAGCGGGCCTATAATTACCATAATTGATGTAAACCGGCTCCACATCTGGTGGTTCCGGGATGTCTTCCGGCTGCCTGCTCATGCTGCCCCCTCGAGCAGATTTCCTCCTCCCTGTTCGGACCCTGACACCAGAGGGGTCCCGCTCTCTGACCTGGTCGTTCCATGTGAATCGTCCAACTGGCCCCAAACCGCATTCGAAAGGATCGGATCCAAAATCTACTCCGGCAGTTCTACAGAATGCGGTGATGAGGCTAGGGAAGATGAGTGGCTGCTTGTCCACCCTGACCCCTCCCATCTCAAGGATCTCTCTCTTGATCAGAAAGCCGATGTCGACCAACTGAGTCTGCAGTATACATTACAGGATCATGGCTGCATTGAAGTTCACTAAGGTCCTGTGCTTTCTGGGGATCAAGGAATGGGATATGAATACATGCCAGAAACCCAACTCACTCCTTAAGTTGGTGTGCTTCATACGGTGATCAGGGGCCACCCAAAAATCCATCGGACGGATCACTAACTGATTTGCAAAGTCCACATTTTGGGTCACAAAAAATTCGCTCCAAGTCACCCCTTGCCTTAGACGTCCGACTGCTTCGGGATCAACTGGAAGCTCAGTCCTATAATACATGTTAATGTCCGCTATAGTCATCCGGACTTCTACCCCACGGACCAGAACCGAAGAAGAGCGTTGAAAAGTTTCAGGTACCAACCCAGCAAAGAACTCTTAGACCACACGTCGACAATACATCGGGGGGGGGGGGGGGGGCTAACAAAGGTTTCCCATCCCCTTGCTTCAATCATTAGAGGAATTGGGGTGCCCTCCAGTTCTTCAACCGCTATCCCCTTCTCCACCACTATGTCTCGCTCCTGGGGGGGGCTAATAAAGGTTTCCCATCCCCTTGCTTCAATCATTAGAGGAATTAGGGTGCCCTCCAGTTCTTCAACCGCTATCCCCCTCTCCACCACTATGTCTCGCTCCCTGAAATATTCTAAGCGTTCCTCGAAATCCGGGTGCCTGATGCACGGTGGTAGAACTTGGGGTCCTCTCCTTGGTCTTCGTTCGGAACCCTGACTGCTTTGCCTAGGCGTTCTCCTGGGTCTTCCTGACATCTGCACATTAAAAACAGTTTTAAGGCAATATTCGTATCAAAGAAACAAGAGGTTATGATGCAGGAATTTGAAAGGACAAAAAAAAATTCTGCCAAGAGGATAAAGTGCGGGTGAAGTGCGGGTGAGTGACCCGCACTGTACCCGCACTCTAACTCGTCACCAGACACCAGCAAATGCAGAGTTCAATTCATGTATACATCTCAAAATTCCAGTTCATCATCGAACGGATCAATAACAAAATGACTCTAACTCATGTATAGGCTTTCATTCAACCATATAAGGCCAATTCATAGTTTGAAAATCTAATTGCAATAGAAAATCAATTAACAATGAATACATCACATGCAAAATAGATAACACCCATCATTCCACTCTCTTAGACATTAGCAAAAGCAAAAACAAGGGGTCAAACCCAAACTAATGAAGTTCATGCATAAGAAGCAAAAGAATTGTGATAAAGAGGGTTAGGGTTTTGGATTAGAGATATGTGAAATGAAATTAGAGTAAGAATCCATACCTTAGTTGCCGAAAAATCAAAAATGTGGCACACGCGGAATACCTTTAGTTGGGAAGAGGGAAAAATTTGAAGTTTGCAGTTGGTTTTGTTCTTTTGTGGCAAGTGGAGCCCTAGAGAACGACATGCATATATATACTGTGCGACAAAAGTACGGGTGGAGTGCGGGTGACTGACCCGCACTTTACTCGCACTCTATTACCTGATGCCCTCAGAGTGCGGGATGAGTGCGGGTTACTGACCCGCACTCTAACCGCACTGTTCCCCTGGACAGACTCCTGAATTCTGCCCTGCAACTGTATCTGCACCAAAACAATCTCAAACAGTCTCAAAAGTTTACAACAACAAAACTACCCATCCGAAAAGTAAAAATAAAAATAAAAGCAATAAAATAAA
Organism: Dipteronia sinensis; assembly: GCA_033220585.1. Classification (NCBI taxonomy): domain Eukaryota; kingdom Viridiplantae; phylum Streptophyta; class Magnoliopsida; order Sapindales; family Sapindaceae; genus Dipteronia; species Dipteronia sinensis. Next base: position 23,836,943 of record CM065642.1, read on the forward strand.
TTCAAAAACGAGTGCAATGCACTCAAAGTGGGACCCGGTCAACCAAAGGAGGTTTGACCGGAATGGGGAGCACATTCAACTTGGCCACCCAAACCGGTGCCAAATGCCTATGCACTGCATCTCTCCCCACTCTCCTCATTTGTCCCACTAGGTCCTTTCGAACCCATATTTGTTTAACCTTTGGTGGGTTCATCCAAGATCTAACTCTACTTGCTTTTAATCTTTGGAAACTAAAGCAATAAGCTTTAGTGTGCCCTTTTTTGGCACAAAAGTAGCAAGTAATAGGACGGTTAGGGAAACTCCCTGTTCGATCGTTGGCGTGGGCCACTTTTTGTTGTCCGAATCTGAGGGATTTGACATTGTTTTCCATCATGGCGAGTTGCTCAATCAAATCCCCCTCCTTGACCTTAGCCCGTTCAACTCATCATCTTTTGTGCTCAACTATTCATGCAATTCCCTTACCGCTTTTGCGGACTCCTCCACACCTAGTTGAAGTTTCCTTGTCCTTCTCCCATAGTCTTCCTCAAACTCTTCTGAGAGCTTTGCCAATGCATCTAAGTTCTTGGAGACTAACTCCTTTTTGGTGGCAAGCTCCACTACTTGCTCAGTTAACCCGTTGTTGACTGATGAGAGATCATGCAATTTAGTCTTCAACTGTATATTCTCTATCTTCAGCAAATAAACCTCCAGTTTGAGCCTTGTGTTGTCTTGTTCAAGCTCACCTAATTGATTGAAGAGTTCAGTATTTGCTTCCTCCTCTTCGAATTCTGATTCTTGCCTCTCCTTGATGCAGTCTTGGTTTCCCAATTCCATCTCCTTGACACCCTCAAAGGCTTGCACAAGGGTGAGCACCCGGCTCCTTTTCTTTCTGGAATTTGGTGCCTCCAAGACTAAACAATCTCTAACTTGGCTTGTTCCTGGGGATGTTACCTTGAAGTTCACACTCTTCCCTCAACAGCTGAAGGAAATGTCCCTAGAACGAATATCAATCACCATACTTGCTGTGGCCATGAATGGCCTCCCCAACAGTAGTTTCCAGTCTCTACCACTGGATTCTCCTCTTTTGCAATCCAACACAACAAATTCTACCGGCACCATCAAACCGTGCACATTCACATAAATTTCCTCCACAATACCAACTGGGGTGATGGGAGAATTGTCAGCCATGATGAGAGTCTGGGAGGTGGGCTTGATTGACTGAATCTTCAGCTGTTTGTAGACCTCTAATGGGATCATATTGATGCTAGCCCCCATATCAAGGACCGCTCTCATCTTTGGTGAATCCTCAATTTGTACATCTATGACGAAACTCCCGGGGTCTTCAAGTTTAATGGGGGAGTCTATGTCACTTCCCCTATCTTCCTTATCCGCGACCTCTACCATACTTGCTTCGGTTTCCTCACTTCCCAACTGGACAACCTCTAACACGTTAACATGTTCATCGGAGCTTGATGCCTTCTCCTTGTTCTTCATCAATGCATCAAAAATCTGTGCCAACTGAGCTTCCATCTTCTTCAGTGACGCTCCATGACTGTTGACTCTCTGATCATTGGACTGCATGTAAGCTGACATTCGTTGCTCAGAGGCATGCAAGGTGTTCTTGAGGGCTTCCGACCCGATACCAACAGTTTTGATAACTGTACTCACTATCTCCTTTAGAGACTTGTCCTTTGGTTGGCTAGCGAAAGCGTGGGAATTGAAGTTGGATGGTGGGTTACTACTTGAACCTCCTCATTGATTGTTGTTGTCTCCCCCTTGATTGTATCTATTGTACCCCCAGTTTTGGCACCCTTGGTTGTTGTTTCCACCTTGGAAGTTGGTGTTGCCACCTTGGTAATTGTTGTTGCCACCTTGGTGAGTGGTTGCTCCTAGGTGGTTGTTGTTGGACCAAGACAAGTTTGGGTGATTTCTCAACCCTGGATTGTATGTATTCGAATATGGGTCATTCCTAGGCTGCCTTGGAAATTCTCCAAGGGCTTGGGCTTGCTCTTCCTGACTGAAATGCCCTTCTCCCCCTTCAATCTCCCCATGACTTGACTAACTCCTTAGGAGGACCCTGGTTTTCCGGTTATCAGCTCCTTGATTGATTGAAGCTCCTTGTTCATTCTGGACATCTGGATTTGCACTTGGGTATCCTGACCCACTTCTATTCTTCCACCCCTCCTCACATGTGATGTCCTCTATTGTGAGTTCTGGGCAATCTTCTCCAGAATGTCATAAGCTTCAACTGCCCTCTTGTCTGCAATGGTACCTCTGCATGCATTATCCACCATCATTTGGGTTATCGATGAGAGTCCACTATAGAAGGAGTTAACCTTCAGTTCTGGATGGTATGTATGCGGTGGCATTTGAGCTAACAATAAGTTGAACCTCTCCCATGCCTCATGGAATGGTTCACCGTCCTCTTCGACAAAGGAAGCTATCTTCAACCTTAGGTCTTTAGCCTTTTGTGACGGAAAATACTTGTTAAAGAAAACCTTGCAGACTTGGCTCCATGTCACCAGTGATCCCGGCCTCAAGTTCTTGTACCAAGTCATGGCTGCATCTTTCAGACAATATTGGAAACACCTCAGATGAAGCTGCTCCCTTGTCAATACTGTTTGGCGAGCCATTACAGGGAAGTTTCTAGGGTGGCTCCATATTGTTTCATAAATTGGAGGCAATCCTTGGTACTTCGCCCACTAAACGACGGTAAGAGGCTGATGTGCATAGTTTTCAACTCGTACTGCCTTGTTACATCATCCAATACTATGGCAGTGGGCACATTCCCTACAAACGGGAGAGTGTACTAGCCCATGGTGAGGCCTAGCTCTTCATCCCCATGTACACTTCCCTCATTCTCTCGAGCCTGTTTCTCATTCTCTCTAGCATGCTGCTCATGCTGATTATGATCGTCCATATTTCCCTCTAACTGCTCTATTCTTCTACCCAACCGATTGATGTTATCGATAACTGGCAACACTGTTCCTCTCAACGATCTTCGTCCGTGCATATACCTAAAATCCTGAAATTTCACAACAAATAAAGCACAACGTAAACGAGAAACAGATAGGGCAGAGCAGGAATATTACTATACTAGCCTTACTCATTCAAAACTAATTAAACTAACATGCCGCTCCCCGGCAACGGCGCCATTTGACAGATACATTTTTCCCTTATGTCGTTTTAAAAGATCAGTCCGTCAATAATATTTTAAGAAACCTCACAAAGCCTAAATTAGTTTGCAAACATAAATATAGTGGCAAGTGGGTGTCGTCACAGGGAGCGGAGTTAGCCAAATAAGTTAATGCTAAAGCAATGGTATGTATATATATATAATAGCAACACATGAATTGGTGAAAATGTAGATTGTGAACCAACTCTAAATAACTCTAAATTAAATATGTAAATAAAATGAAGGGGGAGTATGGAGTGAAGGATATATAGATGATGGAAACTAAGGTGTTAATGGATTCGAAAGAAAATACTGGGCAATGTAACAAACTTGTCAATAGCACGGATCTTCAAGGTAACCGACCTAGGATGTATAGAGTCGGTTATTTATCCCTAGAAGGTGGCCAACCTAGGATGTATAGTGCGGACCACCTAATAGGGATTAATCCTTGTAAACTACCAACCTAGGATGTATAGAGTTGATTGTTTACCGGATTCTAGAAATGAAGCTCGTCTACCTAACATTGACTCAACCGATTACAAATAGTCACCCTAGGATGTATAGTGATGACTTCTAACTCTCTCACGGATTCCGACCTAGGATGTATAGTGCCGGAAACACGATCGATGTTAGATTAAAACCGCGGTTCAAGAGTCGGAATTCATGACTTTCCGTCTATTCTTTAGAGCAATACATAACTAAATAGGATGTATATCTAGATGCAATACTCATACATAATACAAAGACATCTTGCAAAGATCATGTATCTACACAAGAAATCAATGATAAACATTCACAACAAGAATAGATCAATGGAAGATGGACATGAATATCAATATAATATCAAGTTTATGTACAAGCCCAATATTAAACTAACTACTCCGTTAACCCCTTAGAGGGGATTTAGCTACTCATTACAACTAGGAAATCAGTAGAGAGGAGAAAGAAATAACCCTTGGAGAACATCTCCTTCCTTGAAGTGGCTCCAATCTCCTAACTTTCTTGAAGTTGAGTAGAGAATGTAAGGATGAGAGGTAGAGAGAGAAACTAGATCTAAGAATGCTAAAACTGTCCTAAACGGAGTCAAAAAGCTCCTTAAAACGTTTCTATACTTTTCTATTTATACTAAATACAAAAATAGGTCACTTAAGCTTTGAAAATCAGACTGGCGCGCTCGGAGTACAGGTGTAGTGCGGGTGATTTACCCGCACTGTATGGGTTACCTGTAACTTCAGTTCTCAGATCAGGACATTAGTATGGGTGGAGTGCGGTAGAATTACCCGCACTTGACCCGCACTTGGCCCGCACTTGGCATCGCACTGTGACCGCACTTCCCTCTCAGGTGCAAAGTCTACCTTCTGTCTTGAGCAACAGTGCGGGTAGAGTGCGGTTGGATGACCCGTACAGTACCCGCACTCTAATGTCAGGTGTAATTCTGCTCTTCTGTTCTTGATGCAAGTGCGGGTAGAGTGCGGTTTGATGACCCGCACAGTGCCCGCACTCTAATGTCAGGTGCGATTCTGTTCTTCTGTTCTTGGTGCAAGTGCGGGCGGAGTGCGGTTTGCTGACCCGCACAGTACACGCACTCTAATGTCAGGTGTCTGAGCAGCTTCTCTGGTTTGGCAATAGTGCGGATGGAGTGCGGTTAGCTGACCCGCATTGTACCCGCACTTTATCTCTGTACTTGTATTCTGCCCCGGCTATGCACATGAGTGAGACTGGAGTGCGGCTGGAGTGCGGTTGTGACCAGTATTGGACCCGCACTGGACCTGTACTGTAGACCTGTTTGTGCTCCTTTGCCTTTGCTTTCGCCCCTTTTCTGCTGGAATCACCACAATATGCTTCCAAGCCTGTCTCTGCATCATTTCCTACAAATAAGCACAAAACAACCCATAAGAGACACAAAAACGCACGAAAACAGAACATAAGGTAAGGATCTGAGGGACTAAATATAGTACATATTTGGCCCGATCACCCCCCACCACCTCTCATATTTTGAAAATGGTTGCCAAGTTTGCCCCCTTCCACACCCCAAAACCCATCTGGGGGCAAATTTTGCCCCCAAACCCCAAGGGGAAATGCCCATCCCTAATTAGCTTATACATCTTCTTCTTTTTCTTTCAGGGGGAATTGCGGTTATGTCTTTTTATTTTTAGGAAATGTTACTTTTTATTCGACTTTGATCGTGCCAAAATTGTGCTATATTTTAACTCTCAATTCCATGTCCTTTAGCTTGTTTTTTTTAGCATATTTTGGTGTCTAATGGCTCTAGTCTAGTCAATGCAGGCATTTACAGACAAAAAGGAGTTTAGGTGGCAAAAAATAGCAAAAAATGGGATTTGATAGAAAAATAGGCTGAAATTGTGTAAAGCTTGTGCAACACATCCAACCTCGGAGGGGCATATCTCTCTACTCAGATTAAACTATGTTTCAGATTACATATATTCAGAAAGCCCCGGAAGTCTAGTTTCCAGCGGTTTTTACGGATTGCGATCCCGAGTCTTTTAGAGGAAGTTATGGCCATTTTAGTGACTGTTGCGTGGTTGTGCACGGGTACTGCACGGGTTCCTTACCGTTGCACTAACCAGTGCACTACCCGTGAACTACACTTTCCAGCTCAGCGAATGATGGGTTTTTGGACCATTTTAGAGGGGTAATGTTCTTCTTTCATGCTTAAATAGTGCCCTAACATTCCAAGTCTATAAATACACCATTTTCTTCATAAGCCCCATCAACTCTCTACCCACATAACCTATACAACAAATCCTCTCCATTTCAACTTCTTCACCAAATCAAGAGAGAGAGGAGCTTCCAAAGGCATCCATAGAAGTTGTAAAGACCTCTATTTTTATGATTGGCTTATTTCATGACATACCACATTAGGGATGATTTTGTAATGGGTAGCTTAGGTCCTCGTTGACAAGCTTTCAAGCATCTCCATAACTTCAAGAGCAAAAGGTACATTCACTTGACTTTGTCTCTTGAAGAGTTTAGGTGCGCACACACACACACACACACACTTCATGCATGCTTTGTTCATCATGCATTTGTGTTCTAATTGTTTATATGTGTGCATCCATTACACACTTCACACTCGCATCTCATTGCTAGATCTAAGTGTAGTTTTTGTGTGGTGTAATTCATTTCCGTTTTTGTGATCGAAATGTCCGCTCTTGCACGATGGTGTGCATGTCTTAGCGCGATGAGTGATCTTCCTAAAAGTCTCTAGTGTGCGGGTTGTGCACTGGTCCCATACCCGCGCAGTACCCTCACACTGACTCTTGGGTGTCCTCGGGTCTCTTTTTTGAACTGGTTATGCACGGGTCTCCTACCCATGCAGTACCCGTGCACTGAGGACAATTTTTTTCTCATATCTGATTATGCGAGGGTGAGTGCGCGGCTGTGTGCGCGGGTCTCCTACTCGCGCACTACATTGATTCCTGGGCAAAAATGTCATTTCTCATCAACTCATGCCTCCCACTATATAAACCTCTTTATTTCTTCTTCTTTACTCACTCCTCTGAAATTGAAGAAACCCTAGAGAGAGATAGAGAGAGTCTAGGGAGAGAAAGTTCCATTTGAGTTTATTTAACTCTCCAAACCCAAAACCCATCTTCATATTGCATCATTCATCATCATTTGAGTATGGGTCTTCTTGGTTTCATGACTAGGTAAGTAAGAACTTTATTTAATATCACTTATTGTTTTTTTTACTCTAGATTAGGTATTTATTGCATGATTAAATACCTAGACTCTACTTTATTGCATATATTTATGAGTCTTTATTGAATGATTGAGTTTGTTTGTGATAGCTTGCATTATTAGGTCATATATGCCCAAATAGCTAATCCATAAATATTCATGTATGTTTAATTGATTATTAGGGTGGCCTTGTGCATCTAGTCAAGCTTATGAATGTTTATGTGAATGTATTTGAAAATTAGGTTGCTAGAATCTCTTTGCATCTAATTGAGTCCTCCATGTATGGGCATGTAGGCATTGGTGATAACTAGATTGCTGAATTGCATTGTAACATCTAGTTAGGCATTTTAGGTGTGGTCTTATATATTATTACATTTGAGCATATTGTCTCACATTCACTTAGACCTTATACTCTTCATGAGTTAAAGTCTTGTGGCTTCTAGGTGAAGTTGCACAAGCAAGTAAAGTATTGCAACCAAACGTTGGTTGGCAAGCATTGGTTGCCAAGAGCCAATGTAAAAGGCCTACGGGTAGATTAGGTGGTGCTCATGCCAAGATTAGTGGATCAGGGGATATAACTAGGGATTGAAACAAGAGTGGTGAGCGGTAGTATCCATAGTCTGAGGTTATCGAGAGTGAGAGTGGGAGTATCACTCGAGGGTATAACTTTCTTTTCATACAGTGGATTTTTGTGGCTTAAGTGGCTAGCATGGCTAGTCCCGTGGTTTTTCCAGTTTGGAGGGTTTCCACGTAAAAATCAAGTGTTCTTTAATTTCTGCACTTTATATGATTTTTATTGTTGCTTGAATTGGGTTTTGCTAGTTAATATTGACTAATCGAAAAAGTTGGTAATAATCGATTAACAACCCATTCACCCCCCCTCTATGTTTTTAGACACATGCTTGAGCTATATTTTCAGATGTTTTCCTCCATGAATTGCCTCTCCACTACCACTTACTACCATCACCATCCATCTTTGAGGAGGATTCAAGAGGAAAGAGCACCATACCTTGTCTACGAGGAGGAGGAGCTTCAATAGAGGATGGAGACTCGAGATGACAATTAGGTTTCCTCTTTTTACTCATCTTTTTGTTATTTTCTTCTTTGATGTGTATCCCCATTTGGGAAATATGTAAACCTAATATTAGTTCCATTTATTTGATTGACTTGTATTTAATTTTTTCTTGTATTGTCCGATTCAATTGCACTTAATTTATTCTTAACTTGTATTAAGTAGGATTGACAACCAAACTCTTGATGCATGTTTAAGGATAGCTCTTGTCTTTACATTCTTGTATGTAGGATACAAATTGGTATATTTTCATGATCGAGATTAGGAGTTGAGTAACGTAATTTAGGAGTAGATTAATTAAATATCCCATGATTGCAGGTATGTCAATGGATTATCCGAAATTCATGTTGTGGATTGATTTGAGTATTTTTGGTTGTTTGGGTGGAATTCATGAAGAGCACACACCAAGCTTTTGTGGGTTTCGGTTTTATAAACCTACATGCTTACGCGACCCTTGAGCGTTGCTCGCGAGATACACCCTCGGTGAGTAGCAATCGAGGGTTGCAACTATTGGCCGTTGCTCGTGTAATACACTCTCGGCGAGTAGTGGTCGAGGGTCCATTTATGCTTAATGTTTTTATTCGTAGTTGCTTACACGTGACAGGTGAGTAGCGATCGGTGGTCGATACTATTTCTATCCTTTTAATATATATGCTTAAACGCGGTCCTTAGTGGTTGCTCACGCGATACACTCTCGGTGAGTAGCTTTAGAGGACCAGATGACTCTCACATTTCCATATCTAGAGGTCATACTAAAGGCTAGGTTGAACTCATGCTAGGAGCACTACAAGAAAAAAGGGCTATTGGGGTGATTTGTTTTCGTCCCAATTGCCCGAAATTCGTCCATGTTGACCTATTGGGACGAATAAAATTCGTCCCCAAAATCCGTCGCTTTAGGTGGGTCGCAATAGCCTCTTCAGGACGAAAATTAAAATTCGTCCCTAATGACTACCTATAGGGATGATTTTTGATTCGTCCCATTTGATATTATATAGGGACGAAATATTTCGTCCCCTTTGACCACCTCTCGGGACGAAATTTTTCATCCCTTTAAATAATATTTCATCCCTATAGGGATGAAATTTGAAAAAAAAAAAACCAAATGTTTTTAGAACCCATTGAACTCGTGACCAACACTTGAAGCAAAGCTTATCCGCTTTGCTAAAGGTTCGAATTTGTCAATAATAGCATACTATTTATATATAAACTCTATATGTTATTAACTTTTCATTGTAAATTAATTCCAATAATTTAAATTTTAGTTTGATATAATAAACAAATTGATGTTTAAACTTTGTTTTTTGAAATATTACAAGAACTATCTGCTCCTATAATGGGAGATAACTACTTCCCACAACCCGATGCTTGTAAAATGCGCATAGTGGGATTTGAATCCCTCACCACTTATATGGAAGGAAGGTGCACTGCCACTTCTACTAAGAAGTGATGTGCAATTAGACTATTTTTTAAAAACACGTATTGTTTGATCAATGAGTCTATCGTTAATCGTACATGGAAATAATATATATATATATATATATAATTTTTCTTAATTTTTTGAATTAGTATAAAAGTGAAGCAAATTTAATTATTGATATGTCTCTTAGGAAAAACTTAAAAAAAATAATGATAAAGAAAAAAGAAAAATTAAATCCCGATAAATCATTATCAACAAACAAATATTATGTTTGTCTTAATAAGGCCCCAAGTCTATAATTTCTTTTTTTTTTAATGTCAAACTTTTTAGGGACGAATAATTTTTGTCCCAACAGAATTTCTATTGGAACGAATGATTTATTTCGTCCCAATACACATCCTATTGGGACAAATTATTTTCGTCCCTAAATGTCTGGTTATTTTTGCACTTTTTAAGGACGAATAATTATTTTCGTCCCAATAGGCAATCTATTAGGATAAATATTTTTCGTCCCTAAAGGTCTCGTCGGGTTTGTCCTTTTTAGGGACTGATAATTTGTTTCGTCCCAATAGACATTCTATTGGGAAGAAGTTTTTCGTCCCTAAAGGTTTCTTTAGATTTGAAATTTTTAGGGAAGAATATGTTATTGCATCTCAATAGACGTTCTATTGGGACAAATAAAATTCGTCCCAACAAAATTTCGTCTCTATAGCCGTATTTTCTTGTAGTGGAGTGTTGATACGGTTTTTTATTATAGGTGGCGCGAATGTTTTGGTGGTCATGAGTACCTTGTGTGTACATTTTCTTGCATTTCTCCTATCCACCCTATTTTTGTATTTATCACTTTAATCACCATTCTCATATCTCCATGTTCTCTTATTTTCTTATCCTTATTTTCAGGCATTTACTTTCACACATTCACACACTCAAATGCTTACACTTCACACACACCACTCTCACCCTTACCATGTTCTTATTTACATTGCTTTCAATAATCACTACCACGTGAGACGATCGATGGATGACACCTCCCTTGGAACGATACACTCGCTTGCCGCTTTGCTAGTTTTCAAAACTATAGAGCAAATTGTGTAGGACTTTTTATAAATATTGTTTGATCCGCAATTTAGTAATGACACAAAAAGCGAGTATCAGACTTATATGTATTAGGATTTTTGGTCCCCATCTTTTAGAAAATACATCAAAACGGTATATTTGTCGATTAATGGTTCAAAATTAACAAAAAACATAGGTATTTACGTCTTTATACACAATTAGTATACACATGTGACATGTGTACCAATAAAAAAAATTTAACAAAAAAAAAATTAAAAAAACTAGTTTCTAGTTTCATATTAAAAAAAAAGAAGAAAAAAATTGAAAAATACACCGTTCTATTTTTCCCTTTTTTCAGTATCCAATAAAAGTAAATTAAATAAATAAAAAAAGAAGAAGAAACAAAAGAATAATAAAGAACAAGAAATGACGCTTTGATTCCATCTAAATCACTTTTTCTATGATTTGGCGGTATGGTTCATTGGAACAAAAAAACGGCCCGGTTGGGTACTGACCAGACCAGGCTGTAAAACTAAAAAAAAAGGTCTTTTGTAATTTTGTAAAGAGATATTCTTTATTTTTTTCTATTTGGATTCGAGATATCTCTTTCAAAGCCATTCTTTATTTTATAAAAATAAAAAATGGAATTGCTGATAAATGTTGTATCCATATGTATAATACAATACAAAATACAATAAAAAAATATATAAGCTATATAACAAAGTTAAAGTAAAGAAGGGCCTTTTTTCAAGCATTATCTTTTGTGTAATGTAACATAGTAATTATTAATATTATTATTATTATTATTTCAATTAAGAGAGATGGCTGAGTGGATTAAAGCGTGGGATCGCTAATCCGTTGTACGAGCTATTCGTACCAAGGGTTCGAATCCCTCTCTTTTCGTTTCCGTCGCTGACTTGGTATCTTTCAAATTTGAATTTAGCGAACCCTTTTGTTTTTTTTTTATTTTACTAGTTAAAGTGTACAATAGATAAAATCAAATCCTAAAACCAATTCTAAGAATAAAGTAAAGAAAAATTTCTTATTTTTTAGTCTTCACGTCCAGGATTACGCCCTGGATCATTAGATAGGAATCCGAAGATGAAGAGAGAAACAAAGAATATAACTACAGTGTAAACAAAGAGTTTGAGAGTAAGCATTACACAATCTCCAAAATTATTTATTTTTTGGGAAAAAGAGAATAGATTCTCTATTTTTATACTACAAATCCTATTTTGAAACCAAGAAATGAAACGGTTTTTCAAATTGATAGAAATACAAAAGAGTTTTTTTTTTTAAATTAACACAATTCGACTTCGATATTGTGGCGGACTCTAATAGGGTTTTTCAGTAAAAAAAAAGGGTCATAATCGTGAAATGGGGAAATCCAAATTTATCGTGTCTGCCCAAGAATTTTACTGTTTTACTTGAGGGTTCATTGAAATTGGAAGACTCATCTGGTCTTATCAATTGTTAGATTTTTTTTTCTCAAGCTTGAATAAATCATGAATTTTTCTCCGACACTATTAAAGATCTTATGGAAAACTTGGAGTAGCTTGCCAAACAAAGGCTAAGAGAAAAAAGAGAAGAGGTATTACTGGCATAACATCTATAATTGGGTTCAAAAAGCGTACACCTCTGGTAATTTGCCGAATAAAAAACTACTCGAATAAAGGGCAGAATTAAGCAAGATATAGATCTCTAATAAAAATTTCGGTAATTGACTCCTCTAACGGTTTCCATATTTTTATATTACCCTACATTCGATGAGCATAGCTTAACGTTTATAGGTAAAGTGCATGTTGTCGAAGCATGTTTGAGTGAGTTGATTGGAGGGTGCCGATATATGTGCTTAAATGCTTTGGGAGGGATTTGATGTTACTAATTATGCTAGGGAATATGGTTATTGATATCAAGGCGGAAATGCCTATGTGCTTCATGATTAAAACGATATGCTTGTGTTTAGTTTGTTAAGTTTGTTATTCCTAAATAAGTGGTATAAGCTTTGGTTTGACAATTGCATAAACTGAAAATCTTGTTTTCCTAAACTCTCTAATATCCGTTGAGAGTGTATAAATCTTCTGTAGCTTCTCTATGAAGCGATTTGTGCAGCTTGGGCATTGATGCTAGGTTCTCATCTCTTAGGAAGAACCACCGACAACTTACAAGTCTTGGAGGGACAAGCAAGCCAAGAGTACTCATAAAAAGAGCAAAAACTTCATTTTCATGAAGGTGAGCAGCAAATTAGAATTCGAAGAGCTGAAGTGCCACAACGTCTTGCCCAGATGATAAATTGAGCGCTTCTGGGAGGCAACCCACCTAAGTTTGCATTTTTGAATTATCTTTCTCTTGGTTTCGTTGTTACTTGCTTTGGTTGGATAATTGGTGGAGAATTTGGTGGATAGTGTGTGGATGGAAAATTTTGATGTTGATAACATAGATCAATTTTGAATGATCATATTTGATTTTTGGATATTATTGATTTATTCTTTTACTGATAATGAATTGAAGGCTCTCATGAATGTTGCATGCGAGTGTACAGTTTTAATTGCCGTAGATAGCCCAATTTGGTTTGGGGGTTGATGTATGCATTTTTGTATAGGTTTTGTCCTTATTGTTTAGTTCAGTTTGAGGGTTGCCATGCCATCACTCTGTCAGTTTTTGAAATGTTTGTGGTCAATCGATGATGAAAAGTCTGTGTGCTTTGTGCTTCATTGAATATAATGCATTGTTTTGCCTATTTATATTGTGAGCCTTAGTTTGAGTCTTGTTTGTAGGCATTGATTGAGCATGATAAGTGCCTAGGGTTGTTTGTGTCAAGTTAGGTGCACGACGCTAGGCCGGGCTCTCTTCTCTTCAACATTGAGGACAATGTTGGGTTTGATTTGGGGGTGTAGACACCTTGTTGAGTCATCTATTATGTTTTGAGTCTTTTTGAGTCGTTTAATTCAAATTTTTCAAATTGTAGCATGGACAAAATTTTCGAGCTTTAATTATCTTGGATGTGATGCCTTGAGCGTGTGCTTGTGGCGAGTGTATTCATGCATTTTAAGCTTGTGTAGTAGCTAGTTGTCACTCTAGGGTCTCACTTGCACGTCATGACCTAGTCTCATCCTTTTTGTCCTTAAGTTGAGGGGACTCGGTGCTCTTGCGCCTTGTTCGAATAGTGAAGATTACCCGCGAGTTAACAAACACAAGCCTTTGAAAAAAACGCATTGAGTGTTGTAATTTTTTCTATTCTTTAAAACTTATCTCGTCATGTGCATCATATGCCATAGGACATTACATCTCATTTATATTGTGGACAGTTTGATGGATGCATTCATTCACTTGATAGACAAATTGTGGAAGTGATCTTAGGCAATGTGTGAAATTAACTACGTAAAAGGCCTAAACACCTTCCAAGGCCCTACTTGTGTGTTCCAAAGTCAAATTTGAGGTCAAACACTTACCTTTCATATGATCCCACATAAAACCATATAGTCATAAGCCTAAACACATACCTACCCATTTTTTTGCCAATCATGATAGGGTGTGTGTGTTGTATGGTCGAAAGGTGTAAAGCTCTCATATGAAAATAGCATGTACTTAGGCAATGTTTTGTAAATTGTGCAAGCATAGGCTCAACATGTAAAAGTAATAAAATTTGCACTAAGAGCCGAATTGTTAATTGTAAAGTGTGCAAAATGCAAAAAGAAAAGAAAAGAAAGAAAAATAAATGCAAAGAAAAGGCAAAGAAAAGAAAAGAAAAAAAAAGAGGAAAAAAAAAAGCCTTGAATTTCAATGTTCAGTACTCACAAAAATAGAGTACAATTGTGAAGCACAAGTGTGTATGTGTGTAAGTGATGCCTAGACACTAGTGTGTAAATGGATTGTAAGTAAAGTTTAGTACGGGGTGTATGCATACTTGAGTTTTGGCATGATTGGTGACCTTTGAACTCCCAATTTTTCCTATTTCCTTGTTTCACCACATTTAACCCCATGGCCCCATTACAACCAAAGGGAAAGACCTTTTTGATCTATGATGAGTCTAGATTGGGAATGTTTATTGAAGCATGATCTTCCATGTTCATGGAATAGTGATTCCTTCCAAGGCTAGTTCACCAACAAATTAGCGGTCTTTCATTGATAAATGTATGCCATGCAGTAGATTCCTATGCATAAATTCTAACTTTGCATACCTTACATGAGTGTGAACTTAGGACTTCAAGTGGAAAAAAAAAGAGTATGCACGTGAGGCTTAGAATCAAAGTGAATTACTCTCGAAGTGTGAGAGTGAGTAGTTTCCGATATAAGAGCGCTCTTAGGTGTGGGATTCATGATTGTGCGAGTTTCCCGTGAGTGCCTTCAAGTTGCGATAGAACATTTTGCATATGTCTACTCTTTTCTATCACATATCCTTGCATCCCATTACTAGTTGGAAATGCGACTATTGAAATGTTTGCTTGTGTAAATAGCCAAAATTGGCTAAGGACCAAAGGAAAATTTTCCACCTCCCAAACCTGGTTCCATACTCGAGAGTTTCCACCAGGAGACCTCTCTATCCAGAGTCGAACTACGATACCACCCCAGGAACAAGGACGGGCTCCGGAAACATCCGGGATAGAGCCCGGAACGATCAGATCTAGCCAGCATCACCAAAACTAGAAGCTCCCCGAAGTCGAGGTCACCTCGCAAATGCTTCAGAGACTCGCCTATACCTCGTTGACGCAGAAGAATGTCCCTAGGAGGCCGTACCTAGCTCCGGAAGGTCAGGGGAAGCCACACCTAGCTTTGAAAAGGTCAAGGGAAGCCAGATCTGGCTCCAAGCTGATGAAACTTCTCAGATATCGAGGTCAGAACACTAATCAACCTCACTAGTTGATGCACCACACCACGCCATATTCAACGACCTCTATAAAGGATCATGTTGAAAAGATACGAAGATACACTGGACCATATCTGGAAACATTACCTATATGCAGAACAAGTAATAGAATCCAAAGAGGAAACAAACTGATCTCCTCCACCATACTCTCAATTCGGTTGTTAACTCAAAGTCAATGACATTAAAGCGAGAAATCCTGCCCGATAAGAAGGGGAGAGACTGAGAAAATCAAGGGGAGAATCAGTCTGTTTGACCTACAAAACTATGTATAAATAGAAAGAAAGGAAATGAAAAGAGGAGACTACTATTCGACAGGCATACGACAAATACTCAACCAGACCCTAGAGAGTGTTGAGAGCAAAAAATAAAGAAACTTGTATTTGTATACCATGCACGTTCAATAAAAAGATTCTTGCTTTCTTTTGGTTGAATGATGTAAGGACCTCGATTTTATGATTGGCTTATTTCATGACAAACCACACCATATTGGGGATGATTGTGTAATGGGTAGCTTAGGTCCGTATTGGCAAGCTTCCAAGCATCTCCATGACTTCAAGAGCGAAAGGTATACTCACTTGACTTTGTCTCTTGAAGAGTTTAGGTGCACACACACACTTCATGCATGCTTTGTTTATCTTGCATTTGTGTTCTTTATTGTTTATATAAGTGTGCATCATTTTCTAAAACACTCACTAGCTTGCATTAGATATCATATCTTGCATTGTATCTCATTTGATAAACATGTTTGACATGTTAATTGTGCTTCATTGTGTGCATCTCACTCACTTCACACTTGCACAACATTCATGTAAGATAGACTTTTTTCTTGAGTGTTAAAAAGGGATTTTTCCCTTTAGCGCGGCCTAGACCGCTCGGCAGGCTTTGCTTGCACCGCGACTCACGGAGCGGTATTCTCCAGTGCGTCATGCGTGACATGGACCGCGACCTGTGCACTTGCACGCATAGCAGTCCCAACCACGGTGTTGTCCAGACGGTGCACTGCTGTATGTACCGCGGTCTGGACACTTACCTGTGCTGCGGTCTAGCAAGCGGTTTTGACGGGATTCTGGTTCCCAAGTTCAAAACGATATAGTTTTAACTAGGGCTTCATATATATTCTTCCTCTTCTCTTCTTGGCCGACTAAGAGCTCTGAAAATAATTTTTAGAGAGAGGTTAGAGCTCCTAGAGAGAGAAAGCTTCAAGAAAGCATCTTTGACTCTCCAAACCCAAAACCCATCTCCATATTGCATCATTCAACATCATTTGAGCATTGGTCTTCATTGTTTCATGACTAGGTAAGCAAGAACTTCTTTGAATATCATTTATTGTTCTTCTTACTCTAGATTAGGTATTTATTGCATGATTAAATACCTAGACTCTACTTTATTGCATATTTATGAGTCTTGATAACATGATTGGGTTTGTATCTTGATAGCTTAATTGATTAGGTCATTTTTGCCTAAAAGCTAGTTCATAAACATTCATTTGTGATTCATTGATAACTAGGTTGAAATATTGATTCTTAATCAACTAGTTAAGCTTATTGAATGTTTATGCATATTTTGTGTAACAATTAGTTTGTTGGAAATTCTCTACAAATCTAATTGAGTTTGTTTGTTGATAGACTTTTGTCTAAGACTTGCATTTAGTGAATGATTAAATGTCTTGTCTCAATCGCATGAATATATGCTAAGTTTATGTTGAATACATTGTGAGCATATTTGTTGATTCATTGTGATTGTTTGTGATAGCTAGGATTGGTTGTTATTGATAACATCTAGCTAAGTCTTTATGCCTTGCATTTAGATATTTGACAACTTGGATTTGTTTCTACAAACTCCTAGTTGAGCAATTTGTGTTGTCTAGCATAATTTGCATTGAGCATCATTTACATGATCACATAGACACATAATTCTCTTCATTGAGTCAAAGTCTTGTGGCTTCGGGGTGAAGTTGCACAAGCATTGAAGTCTTGCAACCAAGTTGTGGTTGACAAGCATCGGTCAAGAGC
This sequence comes from Dipteronia sinensis, assembly GCA_033220585.1. NCBI lineage: Eukaryota > Viridiplantae > Streptophyta > Magnoliopsida > Sapindales > Sapindaceae > Dipteronia > Dipteronia sinensis. Next base: position 23,854,223 of record CM065642.1, read on the forward strand.
CACTGTAAAAGGCCTGCGGGTAGAGTAGGAGGTGCTCACGCCAAGAGTAGTGTATCAGGGGATATCACTAGGGACTGAATCAATAGTGGTGAGTGGTAGTGTCCATAGCCTGAGGTTGTCGAGAGTGAGAGTCCGAGTATCACTTGAGGGTGTAACGTTTTACTCATATAGTGGATTTCTGTGATCGTCTGTGGCTAAAAGGATAGCCCGTGGTTTTTCCCTTGTCGAAGGGTTTCCATGTCAAAATCAAGTGTTCTTTATATTTCCGCACTTTTACTTGATTTTGTATGTTTGTTTTAATTGGGTTATATGTTTAATATTGACTAATCGAAAAAGTTGGTAATAATCGATTAACAACCCATTCACCCCCCCTCTAGGTTGTATTAGACACACTTTGTGTATTTTCAATTGGTATCAGAGCGGGTTCCTACACATACTTAGGTGATCCTTGCTCTTGACTGTATGTGTCTTGTGATTGTTTGCATTTTGTTGGTTGCATTCACTTGCATTCATATTACCCAAACACTATGAGTGACTTTGGGATGAGTAAAGAGGGAGCGTCGAGTATGAGACCACCATTACTCAAGAGGGACAATTATGCCTCATGGAAAGGCAAGATGGAGTCCTATATTTGCCAAATAGATGATCGTGCATGGATGGCAATTGAGGATGGCTACACACCTCCAACTATGACCACCGAAGATGGAAGTGAAGTCTCCAAGCCCAAGGCTCAATGGAGTTCCGAAGAATTTGAATCTTCGAAGTGGAACAACAAAGCAATGCATGCTTTGCTTTGTGCAATGGATGAGAGCCAATATAAACTCATCCAAATCACCAAAAATGCACATGAAGCTTGGAAGATCCTAGAGACGGCACATGAGGGAACCGAAGTGGTTAAGGATTCCAAGCTCCAAGTTCTCCAAGCACAATTTGAGACGATCAAGATGGAGGAGCATGAGAGTTTTAATGACTTCCAAGTGAAGTTGATGGACATTGTGAATCAAAGCCATCAACTAGGTGACCCATATTCAGATAAGAGGCTCAAGCAAAAGATCATGAGGTCACTTCCCGCTAGATTCGAATCCAAAGTGACGGCTCTTGAAGAAAACAAGGACTTCAAGACTATGAAGCCAAGTGAAGTGATTGGAAGGCTACTTGCCTATGAATCTAGACGGGGTCCTACCTCCACACCTCCCAAGAAGCAAAAGGGGTTAGCCTTGAAGACCTCTAAGATTGGGAAGGGGGATGATGACTCGGATGAAGACATGGCTCTAATGGTGAAGAGATTCAAGAAATTCTTGAAGCTACAAAAGAGTGGCCATGGCTCTAAGGAAAATGACTTCAAGAAGAAAACCTACTTCAAGAAGATTGAGCCAAGTCAAGAGAAGCCTTCAAGAACGGGGATTCAATGCTTTGAATGTGAAGGATTCGGGCATATCTCTAAGGATTGTACTAACTTGAAGGACAAGAGAAGAGAAAAGGCGATGGCTATCTTATCAAGTGATAGTGAGAGTGTAGAAGATTCCTCGGATGATGAAGAACTTGCCATTAACTACACGGCCTTTGAAGTCTCTTATGTGGAAGTAGAAGAAGGCAAGAGTGCCTTGTCATGTGACCAAGGCGAAAGTCTTGATGAGGAAGTTGACTCATTTGATGAGAGGCAAAGTGAAAGGAGTGTCTCACTCTCTAGTGTAAGAAGTGACTCTAGTGATGAGAAGTCTTCTCCTCACTCTAGAGGAATTTGTGAAGGCATGGACCTTGTAGGCTTCATCAAACACTTTGAAGACTCTAGGTTGAAAAAGAAAAAGGAGATTCAAAAATTAAAGGAGGAGAATCTCAAGCTTTCAACCAAGGTAACTCACTTGAATGAAAAAGTGAGGAGAGTCAACAAAAGTGAAGACAAGATAAAGAAGGAGCTTGAGGAAGCTAAGGAGTTGCTTGCCAAAATGACCTCCGGCACCGAAGACAAGATGCAGTAGATTCCTATGCATAAATTCTATCTTTGCATACCTTACATGAGTGTGAACTTAGGACTTCGAGTGGAAAAAAAAAGAGTATGCACGTGAGGCTTAGAATCAAAGTGAATTACGCTCGAAGTGTGAGAGTGAGTAGTTTCCGATATAAGAGCGCTCTTAGGTGTGGGATTCATGATTGTGCGAGTTTCCCGTGAGTGCCTTCAAGTTGCGTTAGAACATTTTGCATATGTCTACTCTTTTCTATCACATATCCTTGCATCCCACTACTAGTTGGAAATGCGACTATTGAAATGTTTGCTTGTGTTAATAGCCAAAATTGGCTAAGGACCAAAGGAAAATTTTCCACCTCCCAAACCTGGTTCCATACCCGAGAGTTTCCACCAGGAGACCTCTCTATCCAGAGTCGAACTACGATACCACCCCAAGAACATGGACGGGCTCCGGAAACATCCGGGATAGAGCCCGGAAAGATCAGATCTAGCCCGCATCACCAAAACTAGAAGCTCCTTGAAGTCGAGGTCACCTCGCAAATGCTCCAGAGACTCGCCTATACCTCGTTGACAACGAAGAATGTCCCTAGGAGGCCGCACCTAGCTCCGGAAGGTTAGGGGAAGCCACACCTAGCTCCGGAAGGTCAGGGGAAGCCACACCTAGCTTTGAAAAGGTCAAGGGAAGCCAGATCTGGCTCCAAGCTGATGAAACTTCTCAGATTTTGAGGTCAGAACACTAATCAACCTCACTAGTTGATGCACCACACCACGCCATATTCAACGACCTCTATAAAGGATCATGCTGAAAAGATACGAAGATACACTGGACCATATCTGGAAACATTACCTATATGCATAATAAGTAATAGAATCCAAAGAGGAAACAAACTGATCTCCTCCACGATACTCTCAATTCGGTTGTTAACTCAAAGTCAATGACATTAAAGCGAGAAATCCTGCCCGATAAGGAGGGGAGAGACTGAGAAAATCAAGGGGAGAATCAGTCTGTTTGACCTACAAAACTATGTATAAATAGAAAGAAAGGAAATGAAAAGAGGAGACTACTATTCGACAGGCATACGACAAATACTCAACCAAACCCCAGAGAGTGTTGAGAGCAAAAAATAAAGAAACTTGTATTTGTATACCATGCACGTTCAATAAAAAGATTCTTGCTTTCTTTTGGTTGAATGATATCATCATTCCTTGGCATTTTATAAATCATCGCTACACAAACAATCAATCTTGACCACCACCTACGTGGTAGTGGTCTCGAGGGTGTTAACTGAGATTTCTCATCCCGAGCAAAATTTCCGTTAACACTTTCTGGCGCCGTCTGTGGGAAGAAAAAACCTTACACCCTATTAATCGGTTATTTGCATTTACATTTTCGTTTTTTTACAGGAACTATGATGCTCCGCTCCTCCCAAGGCCAACATAGAGTCTCGGAGCAACCTCCGGCGAGGTTAACACGAAAGGCCCCGAGAAAGGGGAGAAAGTCTGGATATAGTCAAGCTCCGGTCCAAACAACCGATGCGCGGGCTACTGGCCACCCTATAGTGAGCCAGGTCGTGCTCAACCAACAAGCAGCGGCCTTTGTAGAATCCATTTGAGTCTGCCTGCTCGCTGAAGGCATCACAATCCAGCCAACCAACCTGAATGATTAGGGAGAGCCGAGCAGGCTCGGAGCTAGGCCACCTGCTTTCGATCGCCTAGGACCTCCTCTTCCAGAGCCGACCCGAGATAGGTCAGGGCTCCAACGTTTGATCCAGGATAGGCTGGGACCCATGACCCCAGTTCCGAAAAGACTTTCACAATATCAACCCAGGCGAGTTAAGTCTGCCGCGGATGCTTTTACCCGGAAGCCATGAGGGCTATCTCATCCAACTACATCTAGAAGAACTGCCCGGGCCCTAGAGGAGGAAAGTAGACAAACTCCCCGAGTGGATCCTATCCAGGAGGAGGACCGGATAGAAATTGCCAGTTCATCCAAAAGATTCGACAGTGAGGAATCTGAAGTTAACTCGAAGAGACCTGGGAACAAGCGACTGAGGGATCAGCTGGCAAAGTTACAAAAAGAGGTCCAGCAGATAAGGAGGGGAAAGAATAAGGAGGATAAAAAGGATCCCCTGAGCGAGATGAACGCTCTAGGAGGATCCGGGAAGCAGAGCTCCCCCCAAATATCAAAATGCCGGCAGATAAGTTCTCCAGAACGGAAGATCCCCTAAGCCACATAGAGAGCTTCGTTCAACAAATGGAGGTCCAGAAAACTACCAGAGCAGCTATGTGCAGAATGTTTCCAACGACCCTAACCGACTATGCGAAAACCTGGTTTAGAAAACTGCCCGTTGGCAGAGTGGATTCTTTCACAAAATTATCAACAGATTTTTGCTCACAATTCCAAGGAGTCAAGCCTCATCCGAAATATCCCATACACCTCCAATATGTGATCCAGGAACGAAGTGAAACTCTTCGGTCATACGTGGAACGTTTTCACAAGGAGGTCATACAAATGGGAGTTTTTACTGAAAAAGAAACCCTTGCCAACTTCAGGCGAAACCTATGGGCAGGAAAGCTTTTCTGTTCCTTCGCCAAGAGACCTCTCGAGACTTACCAGGAGGCCTACGACCAGGCTCTTGAGCAGGTCGAGATGGACGAACAACTCAAGGTTAAGATGGAACACGACGATATGAGAACGGCAAAGCGTCTGAAGAAAGAAGCCCTCAAATTTGAGCCAGTGCAGAAAACTCAAAATAAACCTCCCAACAGGTCGACCTATCACCTCCCTGCTCCTCTGCATAGGCAAGAAAGATATCCAGCAAAATGAACCCCTCCCCGGGCTTCACCGCCTCCCAGGACCGTGGCTCCAGTAATGCAAGGGGAAAAAGGGTATGACTACTACACCCCTTTGAATGCTTCCAGAGAAACAGTCTACCTTGCCATACGAGATAAAGGGTTGCTCCAAAAGCCCGCTCCCATGAAGGCCCCAGCTGACAAGAGAAACCGGTACAAGTACTGCGACTTCCACGAAGACGTGGGCCACAACACCTTAGAGTGCTATAATTTGCTCAACCAGATTGAGGCCCTGATAAGGGGAGGATGCCTGATTGAGTTCTTACAACAGGTCAGAGATAACATCAAGACTGGAAGGGAGGTACAAGCTGAAATCCGTGAAGACGCGGAAAAAAGGAAAGGGGAACATGTTGACTTAATGCAACAGATCCAGGTGATACACACTATCAGCGGAGGTCCTACACTAGCTGGCGTTTCTAATAACTCCCAGAAAAACCACGTAAGAATGGTTCCCTGCATCAGAGAAAGCCGGGGGATCTTCGAAGTCAGCCAGAGCCCGACAGAGCCCTCCGAGTCAGCGCAGATCGTATTCACCGAAGCAGATGTCTTCAACACTGTGCAACCTCATGATGATCCTATGGTAATCATGATACAGATTGCCAACTGTCTGGTCCATCGCGTGCTCGTGGATACAGGTAGCAGTGTAGATATCCTCTTTAAGGATACCCTGGAAAAATTGAACCTGAAGCAACGTTGTTACAACAGCTGTACCACTCCGCTTTACGGTTTCACTAGGGACTCGATCATACCAGTGGGGTCAATGATCCTCCCAGTAATCATCGGAATCACCCCTCTCCAACAGAATGTTATGACCAACTTTGTTATGGTGGACACCCCATCGGCCTACAACGCCATCCTAGGGAGACCTTTCCTGTCCTCCTTGAAGGGAGTCTTGTCCATATACCACAACGTCCTGAAATTCCTGGTTGGAACCAAAGTAGGAGAGGTACGCGGAGACCAACAGGCAGCCAGGAAATGCTACGCAGTATCTGCCAATCCTACAGCCCTAGCAAAATAGTGTGTACAGGTGACATGGATACATCCCGGATAATCCAGGAGCAGAAGGAGCCCGCGGAACATCCTGGGCATCCAGAGAGCGAACCTACTATGCCCTATGAGGAAGAACGGAGTAAGGAATGGGCCAGCGGGCAGCCCGTAGATAAACTAGAAGAGATACCTATCAGGAATGACGATCCCTCCAAGGTCGTCAAGGTCGGAGCCACCCTTGATCCAGAAGTAAAAAGAGGATTGATTGACCTTCTCAGGAAGTTCAGCGACATCTTCGCTTGGAACCATGATGAAATGCCTAGAATCCCGGCATCATTGGCTGCCCATCGACTAGCAGTTGATCCAACAGTCAAGCCCGTCAAGCAGAAAAGGCGTCACTTCAACGCTGATAGGAACGCTGCGGTGCAGGAAGAGGTTGATAAATTGATCAAAGCAGGGTTCATTAGAGAAGTACGCTACCCCGAATGGATCGCCAATGTGGTCATGGTTACAAAGGCGAATGGGAAGTGGCGTATGTGTGTCGATTACACCGACCTCAACTGGGCTTGTCCGAAAGACAGTTTTCCTTTACCAAAGATCGACCAGCAGGTTGACTCCACGTCTAGAAATAAACTTTTGAGTTTTATGGATGCATTCTCAGGATACAACCAGATTAAAATGCACCCGGCTGACCAAGATAAGACCAGTTTCATTACTGGGCAGGGCTTATACTGCTACAAGGTGATGCCGTTTGGTTTGAAGAATGCGGGGGCTACATACCAGGGGTTGGTTAATAAGCTATTCAAGCCCGAGATAGGAAGGACGATGGAAGTGTATATCGACGACATGATCACGAAATCCCTAATTGCAAACTGACATCAGGAAGACCTTCGTAAAACCTTCCTCATACTGAGGGAAAACCAGATGCGTTTGAACCCCTCCAAATGTGCCTTTGGGGTAACGGCAGGGAAGTTTCTGGGCTTCATGGTTCACGAGAGAGGTATAGAAGCCAACCCAGAAAAAATCAAAGCTATCTTGGACCTGGAATCCCCAACCTCGCTTAAGCAAGTACAGATTCTGACTGGACGGGTGGCGGCACTCAACAGGTTTATCTCTCGCTCCACCGATAAATGTCTCCCTTTCTTCAAGGCCATCAAACAAGGGAAAAACATGAAATGGAGTCAGGAAAGCGAACAGGCTTTTCAAGCTTTGAAAGAATACCTAACAAGCCCCCCATTGTTAGTCAAGCCGGTTCTCGGAGATGAGTTACAGATCTACCTGGCCGTATCAGAAACTGTAGTAAGCGGGGCTTTGGCCAAGGATTGTAGCGACGGTTTTTAAAGACCCATATACTATGTGAGTCATGCTTTGACCAAATCAAAAAGGAATTACATTCTCTTGGAAAAGCTCGCTTATGCTCTGGTGATCTCAGCGAGGAAACTCCGTCCCTATTTTCAAGCTCACACAATAGCAGTGGTAACAGACCAGCCCCTCCGCCAATTCTTGCAAAGACCAGACGTGTCTGGAAGGATAGTCTTATGAGCACTAGAGCTCACTCAGTTCGACCTAAAGTATAAGCCCCGGACTACGATTAAGGCACATGCTTTGGCCGACTTCGTGGCAGAATTCTCAGCGATCCCAGATCCAGATGATCCCTCAGTATCAAATGAGGTCCCTGAGAAGATATCTGAGGTCGACAATTGGCCGGAAGGCTGCAAGCCATGGACCCTCTTTGCAGATGGAGCATCCGGGCAAGCCGGGGGAGGAGCCGGCATAGTTTTAATAGATTCGGAGGGGACCGAATTCAGTCACTGTTTCAGATTCGAGTTTAAAGCTACCAACAACGAAGCGGAATATGAAGCCCTCCTATCCGGGATGAAGGTAGCCATTGAACTAAAGGCCGACTACCTGCAAATCAAGAGCGATTCATTGCTTGTTGTAAACCAGGTGACTGGGGTCTACCAGGAAAAGGGAGATAATATGGCTGCCTACCTAAATCTAGCTCGGCTGCTAAAAAGCAAATTTAAGGGACTCAAGATCGATCAGGTGCCTCCACACCAAAACCATCGCGCGGATGTTCTGGCTAAAATAGCGGCGAACGGAGGCCAGTCCCTACCACGGGGAATTCCCCTCCAAGTAATCACCCAACCAAGCATAGCCACAAATGGAGAAATTTGTTCCCTGGATCGCTTGCCTTGCTTGATGGACCCAATTGTCGCCTACCTCCTTGAAGGAGAGCTTCCCAAAGGGCCTGACCAAGCCCGAAGAATTAAGAAACTCTCAGTCCGATACTGTATGGTTGACGGGTACCTCTACAGGAGGGGCAGATCCCACCCCTTGCTTAGGTGCTTGCATCTCGATGATGCTAAGTGGGCATTGAGAGAGGTCCACTCTAGGGACTGTGGGAACCACATAGGTGGGGAAGCTCTAGCCTATCAGGTGCTTCGTATGGGGTACTATTGGCCGACCATCTACCAAGACGCAAAGAGTTTTGTGCAATCTTGCGAACCCTGTCAAAGAACTTCAAAATTGAACCACCAGCCACCCGAGTGACTATCATCCCTCAGTTCACCGTACCCCTTTGCCATGTGGGGAATTGACCTAATTGGGCCACTCCCTACCGCTTTCGGACAGATGAAACATGCTATCGTGGCTATCGACTACTTCACAAGATGGGTCGAGGCAGGACCTCTTTCTCGAATATCAGAAAAAAATACAACCAAGTTCATCAAGACTAACGTTGTATGCAGATTTGGGACCCCTCTCATCATTATAGCTGACCTAGGGAAGCAATTCGACAACACCCGGTTCAAAGACTTCTGCAAGGGATAGGGGATCGACCTCAGGCTCGCTTCAGTGGCTCATCCCCAGACTAACGGGCGGGTAGAATCTACCAACAAGACTATCAAGAAACTTCTGAAAAAGAAGCTACAGCAGAAGAAAGGTAAATGGGCTGAAGAGCTACCAGAAGTCCTCTGGGCATACCGGACTACAAATAGAACAGCTACCGGAGAGACACCTTACTCCTTGGCCTTCAGGGTTGAAGCAGTCCTCCCCATCCAGCATAAATTAACCTCGTTCAGGGTACAGCACTTTGAGGCCGAAAGTAATGAAGTCAAGTTTCGGGCTAATCTGGACCTCTTAGAAGAAAAACAAGACCGGGTAGCAGAGAAAGTAACGATCTACCAGAGCAAGATCGCTAGATACTTCAACCAAAAGGTCAGAGCCTGAGAATTCAAAGAAGGGGACCTGGTACTTAGGAAAGTGACCTTGAACACTCGGAAAAGGTCGGATGGAGTCTTAAGTCCCAATTGGGAAGGGCCATATTTGATAAAGCTAGTTGTTCGCAATGGAGCTTATAAACTCGAAGACATAGACGGACGATCCATCGACCACACTTGGAATGCAGATCATTTGAGGAAGTTCTACCCTTGGAAGGAGTTCTCAAGCAGACTACCCACTTAGTTTTCATTACAGACCCTAATAAAGATGTACTACATCTCGATCATCAATAAAGACATTTTCCTTTTCTCTTCCATCTTTGTCTCCAACTATGTTCGACATTAGTGACTATACCCTTGTATGGGAATTCAACATAAACATCTCGAGACTAGGAAATAGCTCGATAGCCCTCCTGATGCCTTGGTCGGGCTACCACCCCCAATAAGGATCTGAGTGTAAGAGCATAGTTGCCCTCCAGATCTCGAGACCAGGAAATAGCTCGATAGCCCTCCTGATGCCTTGGTCGGGCTACCACCCCCAAGAAGGATCTGAGTGTAAGAGCATAGTTGCCCTCCAGATCTCGAGACCAGGAAATAGCTCGATAGCCCTCCTAATGCCTTGGTCGGGCTACCACCCCCAAAAAGGATCTAAGTGTAAGAGCATAGTTGCCCTCCAGATCTCGAGTCCAGGAAATAGCTCGATAGCCCTCCTGATGCCTTGGTCGGACTACCACCCCCAAGAAGGGTCTGAGTGTAAGAGCATAGTTGCCCTCCAGATCTCAAAGACCAGGAAATAGCTAAGTAGCCCTCATGATGTCTTGGTTGGGCTATCGCCCTAAAAAAATAATAATATTATATATATATATATAATATTTGCTTTCGTGTGCAGGATCAAAATCATCATAAGTCCCTACACGAATCTTAATTGTTGCTACAGATACTACTCTGGATCCTACTCAAGACCAGAAATAAAATAAAAGTTCTCAAAAGCGATTCGATTTCTCATTGAGGACAAAGGGAGCCTATCCCCCAATAAGGCTACATCCACCAAATGGGGAGCCCAACCCCCGAACTCGGGCTATAAAAAAAAGAGAAAGAAAGCTAATAAGGGCAAAACGGGGTGCCCACCCCCTTTTCCGGGCAATCAAAAACAAGTCATGATGAACCGATTCAAGCTTTGGGACTCTCATGGCTCCCCTCTGCTGGCCCTCCTCCTTCTTACTGATCTTTGCCATCAGCCCCCTCTACAGATAGTTGTCCATCTTGGTTATCCTCACCGACCGCTCCTCCATTTTGAGGCTCTATCGGTTGATCAGCAGGATCTTCCTCCAAAACCTCATTAATCACGTCCATAACCTCAGGCGGTATAGCCGCATCAAGAAGGGCAGCCATGGACCCCGTCTGGCTCCTATCGACCTCCATCTCTGTTAAAGGGGGATCCTCAGATGGGCTCCTAACCTCTTCACCAGCTCCCAACTAGTCCTCATCGGATCGAGAGGACATCACTTTACTGGAAGACTCCCCAGGATCTGAGGTGGTAAAAGGTAGGAAGAGGGAATTGAGGATCTGTCTGAGCGGGCTGTTTCCCAGCTCCTGCTTGGCTCGAAGGAACCACCTTGTCACCTTCAGGGCGAGATAGCTTGGCAGCCTTAAGCATTATTTCTTGTCTATCCCAGCCCGCAATAGATGAAAAATCAAAGGGAGGAGGAAGAGCTTCCGCGGCCTGATAGGAAGCATAGAAATATCTGTCGCTGAAGGAGGTCTCCGCGTCGGCTTGTAGCTTGGTCACCTGAGTAATCAGAGACTGGTTCTCGAGGTCCAACTTCTTAGCCTCAGATCTCCAGGAATCCCGCTGCCTAGCCCACCGGAGAGATTGAAGATGCTCCTGATCATAAGACTGTTTCATCCTCTCATGATCACAGCGAAGCTCAGCCATCTCGACCTCGACCTTTCCCTGATTGGAAGTCACCTCTTTCACTAAAGACTGAGCCTGCTTGAGCAGTTCCCCGGCTTTCTCAGCTTCAGCTTCGACTTTTGCATCCCGGTCGCGGAGGAAGGCTACCTGCTGGCCCATCGCAACATTAAACTTGAAGGCCTACAAAATACAGAACCCGAGTTAGAAATCGAACGAATTAACAAGAGTAGCACGAAGGAAATACAATTACCTCAGCTAAAATAGCAGACCCCTTGGTAATATGGACGTCCACAGGTATGGAAGCCATCTTGGAGATCCCACCGCCCGGGCAAGACGCTATGAACTGCTCCAGGACTTCATCCCGCCCTGTTGAGCTCGACTGAGGCCGGGAGCGGCTGGAAGGAACCCTCTTGACACCTTTCCCAGAAGCGACACCTTTCCCAGAAACCTCCAAAGCTCTGGGTGTTGGAAGCGCAGCGGAATCAGGTGTTTGAGTCGAAAGGGTAGCAACTTTAGCGACCACGGCCGAAGGGACAGGAGCTGTCGGACCAACCACCTGGGGAGCTTTACCCAAAGCCCGGAAAGCCCGCGAGGCAAGAGTGGCCATCTTAGACCCAGCCGGGGAGATAGATGAAGCCAGAACAGGTTCGACCCCAGTGGAGGAAAAAGAAACTCCACCTTGAGGAGAGCGTGAGACGTGGCGGGGGGCCGGTTCCACGACAAAAACTGTGAATAAGCAGATTAAAAAGGAAAATGATAGAACCAAGCTGAGTAATAAGGCAAAGCAACTCAATGACACTTATGAGGAATAGCGTCTGAGATCTGTAAATATGTGTTCACCCTACAAGGATCAAAGGCTTCAGCAATAGGGAACTTCATATTCAAATAATTCCGGGCTAGAATAGCCTTTAAGACGGCTTCGGACTCAGAAGGCAGAGAGTCCCGGTCCCATGAGGGCTTGTCACTGAAAGCCGTGGGAACCTCGAATTCATGCCCTCCGATGAAAATCGAGCTCCCCCAGTCATCCCCCGTAAGGATCCATTCTTATTTCCAAACGGGGTCCTTCTTCGAAGCACCGGGAATGATGAAGTTGAGCCTGTTCTTGGCCTTGGCATAGAACTGGCCTCGAGGAGCGCCAGACAGGCTCCCAATCTGGAAGAGATAGGCCAGCTCCTCTGCACCTGGCTCCCTCGTCACCTTACTCATCTGACATTGTTCCCTCCATAGTACAAGGAAACCAATCAGATGCCTCCAGAAGCCAGGCGTCAACTGGAGGGGAGCGAGCTGGATGGCATTGAGAGCCCGCCGAAGAGTCAGATGGAGGGGAAGCCTTACCCCGTTCTCAAGAGTGGCCACATGAATCAGAAGCACGCCTTTAGGGGGGTTGAAGAACTCGTAATTTTTGGGAGGCACCGAGATGGATACGCTGTCGGGGATGCCAAACTTTGACCTCAAGCGGTCAATCGAGACCGGGTCAACAATGGAATCTGGGACAACCCGAAAATCGTAAGGAGGGAGCCTCTCCAAAAGGGGACCAGGAGCCGAGACCCGATGCTCCCCCGAGGCGCCACCGTCCGCTTCTTTGTCGGAATCTTCGTCGACGATATCCAAAGGATGGTCAGGATGGTTGGAGAACCCAGTCCCGATGGATACATTCCTACTTGACCGTCGACGTTGCGAGGTGGGCGGGGAATCATCACCGTCAGAACTCCTCCTAGCCCGCTTCCCCAGAGTAAAACTGACGACCTCCTCACCGTCGATTATGGAATCAGCTGAGTCGCGACTAGTTTTCGACATAGTGAAAGCAAAAAATGACGAAGAATGAAGAAAAAAGCAAGCTTGGAGGAAAGGCTATGGAAATATTTCTTAGCAAAAAAGATTTAGTTCGAAGAGATGTGAGGAAGATAAGGAGAAAAATAGATATATATATATATATATATATATAGGCAGGAGAGCAACAGCACGAGCTACCGGGATACTTGTTTGGTAACGGTAAAAAATCTCGGGGACTACAGTAACGTAACCGGATTAAACTCAGAAGCGGGCTAATCATCTCACGCCACATCACTTACGCAGTTAAGAGAAAGATCTCCCCAAGATTCTGGTAACGGTAAAAAATCTCGGGGACTGCCGTAACGCAATCAGATTAATTCGGAGATAAATTAGTCGGTTCGCATCACGTCACTCAAATGAAGAAATTTCCCCAATATTTCGGTAATGGTAAAAAGAGGAAGATTTCCCAAATAAAGTAAAAATCTAACCTCAACCCCAAGCTCGACGTCTGGTGTTCAAGTCAGAGGGGACTTCTGTTAATAGCCAAAATTGGCTAAGGACCAAAGGAAAATTTTCTACCTCCCAAACCTGGTTCCATACTAGAGAGTTTCCACCAGGAGACCTCTCTATCCAGAGCCGAACTACGATACCACCCCAGGAACAAGGACGGGCTCCGGAAACATCCGGGATAGAGCCCGGAACTGATCAGATCTAGCCCGTATCACCAAAACTAGAAGCTCCCCGGAGTCGAGGTCACCTCACAAATGCTCCAGAGACTCGCCTATACCTCGATGACACAGAAGAATGTCCCTAGAAGGCCGTACCTAGCTCCAGAAGGTCAGGGAAGCCACACCTAGCTCCGGAAGGTCAGGGGAAGCCACACCTAGCTTCAAAAAGGTCAAGAGTAGCCAGATCTGGCTCAAAGCTGATAAAACTTCTCAGATATCGAGGTTAGAACACTAATCAACCTCACTAGTTGATGCACCACACCACGCCATATTTAACGACCTCTATAAAGGATCATGCTGAAAAGATACGAAGATACACTGGACCATATCTGGAAACATTACCTATATGCAGAACAAGTAATAGAATCCAAAGAGGAAACAAACTGATCTCCTCCACGATACTCTCAATTCGGTTGTTAACTCAAAGTCAATGACATTAAAGCGAGAAATCCCGCTCGATAAGGAGGGGAGAGACTGAGAAAATCAAGGGGAGAATCAGTCTGTTTGACCTACAAAACTATGTATAAATAGAAAGAAAGGAAATGAAAAGAGGAGACTACTATTAGACAGGCATACAACAAATACTCAACCAGACCCCAGAGAGTGTTGAGAGCAAAAAATAAAGAAACTTGTATTTGTATACCATGCACGTTCAATAAAAAGATTCTTGCTTTCTTTTGGTTGAATGATATCATCATTCCTTGGCATTTTATAAATCATCGCTACACATACAATCAATCTTGGCCACCACCTACGTGGTAGTGGTCTTGAGGGTGTTAACTGAGATTTCTCATCCAGAGCAAAATTTCCGTTAACAGCTTGTGTCTAGGAAATTTTCAAATCGAGCATGTTTTTATTGTCTTGAGTCTATATTTGTTTGTCTTGAGTTTGCTCGAGGACAAGCAAAGGATTGTTTAGGGGTATTTGATATTGCCAAAAATATGTTATATTTTGGCCCTCAATTCTATGTCCTTTACCTTGTTTTTGAGCATATTTTGGTGTCTAATAGCTCTATTCTAGTCAATGCAAGCATTTTCAGGCAAAAAGGAGTTTAGGTGGAAAAAATTAGCAAAAAATGGGATTTGATAGAAAAATGGGCTGAAATTATGTAAAGCTTGTACATCACATCCAACTTTGGAGGGGCATATCTCTCTTTTTAGATTGAACCATGTTTCGGATTAGATATATTCGGAAATCCCCGGAAGTCTTATTTCCAACGGTTTTTACGGATTGCGATTTCGAGTCTTCTAGAGGAAGTTATATCCATTTTAGTGAATGTTGTGCGGCTGTGCACGGGTACTGCACTGGTTCCTTACACTGTGAACTGCACTTTCCAGCTCAGCGAATGACAGGTTTTTGCTCCATTTTAGAGGGGTAATGTTGTCCTTTCATGCTCAAATCATGTCTTAACCTCCAAAGCCTATAAATACACCATTTTCTTCACAAGATCCATTAACTCTCTACCCATATAACCTAGACAAAAAATCCTTTCCATTTCATCTTTTACACCAAATCAAGAAAGAGATGAGCTTCTAAAGGCATCCATAGAGGTTTTCCTCTATAGATTGCCTCTCCACCACCACCTACTACCATCACCATCCATCTTTGAGGAGGATTCAAGAGGAAAACGCACCCTACCTTTCTATGAGGAGGAGGACCTTCAATGGAGGATGGAGACTCGAGATGACTATTAGGTTTCGTCTTTTTACTCTTCTTTTTGTTATTTTCTTCTTTGATGTGTATCCCTATTTGGGAAATATGAAAACCTAATATTAGTTCCATTTATTTGATTGACTTGTATTTGATTTTTTCTTGTATTGTCCCATTCAATTGCACTTAATTGATTCTTAACTTGTATTAAGTAGGATTGACAACCAAACTCTTGAAACATTCTTGTATGTAGGATAAAAATTGGTATGTGTTCATGATTGGGATTAGGAGTAGAGTAATCTAATTTAGGAGTAGATTAATTAAATATCCCATGATTGCTCGTATGTCAATGGATTCTCTGAAATGCATGTTGTGGATTGATTTGAGTATTTTTGGTTGTTTGGGTGGAATTCATAAAGAGCACACACCATGCCTTTATGGGTTTCAGTTCCATAAAACTACATGCTTACGGGACCCTTGAGCGTTGCTCACGAGATACACCCTCGGTGAGTAGCAATCGAGGGTTGCGACTCTTGGCTGTTGCTCGTGCAATAAACTCTCGGCGAGTAGTGGTCGAGGGTCCATTTATGCTTAATGCTTCTATCTGTAGTTACTTACATGTGACAGATGAGAAGCGATTAGTGGTCGATACTATTTCTATCCTTTTAATATATGTGCTTAAACGCGGTCTTTGGTGGTTGCTCAGGCAATACACTCTCGGTGAGTAGCTTTAGAGGACCAGATGACTCTCCCATTTCCATATCTAGAGGTCGTACTAAAGGCTAGGTTGAACCCATGCTAGGAGTGCCGATACAGTTAGTTATTATAGGTGGCGCGAATGTTTTGGTGGTCATGAGTACCATATGTGTACATTTTCTTGCATCTCTCCTATCCACCCTATTTTTGTATTTATCACTTTAATCACCATTCTCATCTCTCCATGTTCTCTTATTTTTCTTATCTTTATTTTCATGCTTTTTTCTTTCACACACTCAAATGCTTACACTTCACACACACCACTCTCACCCTTACCATGTTCTTATTTAAATTGCTTTAAATAATCACTAAAATGTGAGACGATCGACGGATGATACCTCTATATGGAAGATACCCTAGCTTGCCACTTTACTAGTTATCAAAACTATAGAACACATTGCATCAGACTTTTTATAAATATTTTTTAATCCGCAATTTGGTAACGACTCAAAAAGCGAATTTCAGACTTATATGTATTAGGATTTTTGGTCCTCATCTTTTAGAAAATACATCAAAACGTTATATTTGTCGATCTATGGTTAGTCAAAATTAACGAAAACATAGGTATTTATATCTTTATATGCAGTTAGTATACACATGTGACATGTGTACCAATAACAAATTTTGAAAAAAGAAAAAGAAAAAAAAAACTAGTTTCCAGTTTCATATTAAAAAAAGAAGAAAAAAATTGAAAAATTGAAAGAAAAAAGGTTACTTGAATCTCCATCGTCCATCTCAGTGATAGATGGTACAGATCAAATTAAAATAAAATTTGATGGAGATCCATCAGATCTCCATCTTAGAGATCCATTAGTGGACCTCCATCTTCGCGTAGATGGAGGTCCACTAATGGATCTCCGCCAAACCCACTAATATATATATATTTTTATATTTTAATTTTATCTCTACCGTCCATCTCAAAGATGGATGGTGGAGATCCACTTTTTTATAACAGTGGATAGGGGTGGGCAAAAAACCAATAAACCGAACCGAACCGATGAACTGAATTGATCCAATCGGTTTTTTTCCGGATTTCTTATGTTGACCGGTTCAATTCGGTTCATTTTTTTGAAAACCGATTGGATCGGTTTTTTTTCCGATTCGTTATCCCAAACCAGAAAACCGAACCGAGATCCAACATATAAAAAAAAACCTTAATTTAATGTTTAATAGTCCAGGAAACTATAAAACTATGAAAGTGTGTCACAACATATTTTTTTTCTTAGTGTTTTTTTAAGAATATTATTTTAAACTAGTATTTTCAATTTGTTCAAGCCCATAATTTTATTTGGTTCAAGGCCCAAAATGATTAAAATATGAAAATGTGTATAATAATTAAAGCCCAAGAATTTGGCCCAAAACCGAAAAAACCGAACCGGTCCAATTCAATCGGTTTTTGATCGGTTCACAATTTTTAATTTGATCGGATCGGTTCACTTTTTCAAAAACCGAACATTATCGGTTTTTTATCGGTTCACTCCAAAAGTAAACCGATCCATTAAACACCCACCCCTAACAGTGGAGATCCAATTTAAAAAAGATTTTTTATAAATAAATATTTATTTTTTGCTTTTTATTTGATCTCCTCTATCCATCTTTTGAGATGGATGGTGGACATCCGTTTAAAATATATATATTTTTGAAATTAATTATTTTGTTCTGATTTTTTCAAAGATATATTTTTTAATTTCCTTTTTTATTTTGATAAAACATTTATTTTTAAATATATTTGATATCCACCGTCCATCGAGATGGATGGGGTCAATGGATGGTGGTGATCCATTTTCTTTTTCTTTTTAAATTTTATAATTAATCTTTTTTTTTCAATTTTTATTATATAATTATTTTAGAGGAAAAAATAGTACTTTCACGGCTTCTATTATGTTTGACCGTTACGTTTTTTGATCAATAGACTATTTTGATGTATTTTCAAAAAGATAAGGATCAAAAACATCAACACAAATAAGTCAAGAAAAAAGTAATGTTTTCTTAAAATATAAAGACCTAGTTGTAATTTTCCATTTTCTATATATATATATATATGTGTGTGTGTGTGTGTGTTTTTATTTATTTTATCAGAAGATTTGCAAACACCACCTGAGGTTTGAATTTTGTTTTTAAACAACCCTTTAATTTTAAATTTATGAAAAAGCCAATTTGTGGAACTAGAAGCTTTTGAAAAACAGTTAAAAGGGTTTTTTTTTAGTATGATATCGTGTTTGAGTGAGGCTTGAAGATTGAAAAAGAACTGAAGAATCGAACTCCGAAAGGAACCACAGCGTAGACTACGACGCAGGCTCAATGCATAGACAGCGGTACGAGCCGCTGTTAATTCCAGTAAGATCAGCACGGTGTAGACTGCGTCAAAGGCAAAGAGCGCAAACCGTGGTATTCTGAGCGGTCGGTTCTAGAGACATTCTGTGGTATATGGCGCGGGTGGCCAACCGCGACCCAAACCACATTGACAACATATTTTGCACAGATCAGGAAAGGTTCAGAGAACAAGGAAAGGTTTTCTTTTGGAAAGTTCTTTTGCATAAAGGAAAAAGAACTTTGTGCTAAACAGGAAGTCTTATGATTAAAAGAAAGGTGTTTCCATGTAGGACTTAAACTTCCCATAACAAATATAAATAGATCCTAATAACTAGGTTTTTAGGTGTGGAGCATAATAGCAAATACTAGAAAGATCTCAAGAGAGTAGGCATTGGGTATAATTGGATTTTGGGTATTAGAGAGAGAATCATGTGTATGTGGTTGTAAGAATTTGCTGCATATTGGATTATTTCTTTTGTTGTCCTAACGGCCGTGATTTTTTCCTGTTCTTAGGTTTTCACATAAATCTTGTGTTTTGTGTGTGATTGGATTGCTTTGTTTTCTTCTATCTTATTTTTTCTTGCTATTGTTTGTTTGTGCCAATCTGCCAATGCTTCCGCGTAGAGATTATGCTAACAACTGATATCAAAGCCTCAGGCTGTTTAGTAGCGGATCAATAAATGGTTATGGTTGGAGGGAATTTTGGCTGAATGAAATTCCATATTGGGAAGAAGTACGATATGAAGATCAATTTTGGCTTGTGGCAAGTTAAAGTCAAGGATTTGATAACCCAATTAGGATTACTCAAGGCGTTAAGGGGCAAGTCAATCCCTGAAAACCCTAGAGACCCGGGAGACCTTGTATACTCTAGAGCTTCTGGTAAAGAAGCGGCTGGTATTGGTTTAGAAAAGTTGTGATGAGCGATGATGATTTGGAAGAGTTGGATCAGATGGCTAGGAGTGCGATACGATTGTGCTTAGCTAAAAACAATCTTACAAATATCAATCTTACAAATATTCATGAAACATATACCACGAAAGAACTTTGGGAGAGGCTCGAGGAATTGTATCAAGAGAAGAGCGTCTGCAATCTGTTCTACCTGAAGGAGCAGTTTCACTTACTGTAGATGTCTGAAGGTAAGAAGGATTCCAATTATCTGAGAGATCTCAATCGGATTAATTCCAAATTAGAGTCAATTGGAGTTAAGATTGATAAGGAAGACAAAGGGTTAAAACTCATCCGGTCTCTTCTACATTCATATGCACACATGAAGCCTATCTTAATGCATGTGAGTCTAACTATAAATCTTGGAGATATGACAAGTAAGTTAATCTTTGAGGAAAGAAGGCTGACTAGTGAAGATAAATCTTCTGATACTAGTGTACTTATGGTTGAAAGTAAAAAGAATGGGAACTCCATGAAGAAAATCACTTGATGGAACTGTGGGCAATCTAGACATGTGAGGAAAAATTTTAACAGTAAAAGGGCAAGTGTGGCTAAAGGCTCTAAAGAGGGGGATTCAGCAATCACCTCTACTGAGTACGACGAGTACAGCGATGCCCTTTAAAGGGGATGGACATCCTTATGTTATGACCTCTAGTTTCCATGGAAAAGGATATGTTGCTGATAGCGAGTCCACAATTGTGCACGGGGATTTGTTAGAAGGTGATGCAAGGTGCGTGATGGACAAGGGTGTTGATAGCTGACTAACCCTAGAAAACCTAACATATGGAGTTGCACCACAATTACAGCAGGTTATTTCGACACGTGCTGGAATAAATTTTAGGATAGTACTTTCCTAAGTGGTTATACCTTGTGGTGGGGTATGTTGATTCTCAGTTTGAGAGTCGTAGTTGTGGACGAAGGTGTTGGGAATTCTCGCTATAATGGAGAATTATTAGTTATGACTCGTATTATCATGGTTACCAAATGGGATTCAACCAATGCAGAAGCTTCCTAAAGACATGGGAAACATTTGGAAGTAGGAGATCATGTTTAAGTGAGACTTGAAGACCAAAGAAGAACTGAAAAATCAAATTTTGGAAGGAACCGTGGTGTAGACCGCGGTGCAAGCGTAGAGCATAGATAGTGGTACGAACCACGGTCAATTCCAGTAAGATCAGTGCAGTGTAGACCGTGGCGTAGGTAAGAAGCGCAGACCGCGGTATTCTGAGCGGTCGTTTTCAGGGACATTCCGCGGTGTAGGGCCCGGGTGGCCATCCGCGGTGTAGGGCCCGGGTGGACATTCCGACCTTGACTGCAGTGACGACGTATTTTGCACAGATCAAGAAAGGTTTTCTTCTGGGATGTTCTTATGCATAAAGGAAACATGACTTTGCACAAAACATGAAGTCTTATATGTAAAAGAAAAAATTTTACTTGTAGGACTTAAACTCCTTGTAACTAATATAAATAGATCCTGAAAATACTACTCAAGCGTGTGTCTACAACCTAGAGGGGGGTGAATGGGTTGTTAATCGATTATTACTAACTTTTTCGATTAGTCAATATTAAACATATAACCCAATTAAAACAAACATACAAAATCAAGTAAAAGTGCGGAAATATAAAGAACACTTGATTTTGACGTGGAAACCCTTCGACAAGGGAAAAACCACGGGCTATCCTTCTAGCCACAGACGATCACAGAAATCCACTATATGAATAAAAGATTACACCTTCAAGTGATACTCGAACTCTCACTCTAGATAACCTCAGGCTATGGACACTACCACTCGCCACTCTTGGTTCAATCCCTAGTGATATCCCCTGATACACTACTCTTGGCGCGAGCACCTCCTACTCTACCCCACAGGCCTTTTATAGTGGCACTTGACCAATGCTTTCCAACCACACCTTGGTTGCAAGACTTCAATGCTTGTGCAACTTCACCCCGAAGCCATAAGACTTTGACTCAAGGAAGAGTATAAAAGTCTAAGTGAATGTGAGACAATATGCTCAAATGCAATAATGTGTAAGACCACACACAAAATGCTTAACTAGATGTTATAATGCAATTTAACAACCTAGTTATCAAACAATGCCTACATGCCCATACATAAGAACTCAATTAGATGCAAAGGGATTCTAGCAACCTAATTGTCAAACAAGTCCACCAAACACAAGTTGTCACAATAAATAACAAGGGCAATAAATGTGCAATCAAGAAATGCAATCAATGAGGCATAAACAACAATGTCTAAATGCAAAACATAAAGACTTAGCTAGAAGGGCAATGTGGTCCCAAATTCTAGCTATAAATAAGAAACTCAATTAGTTGTGTAGAGATTTTCCAACAACCTAATTGTCAATTAAATCCACATGAACATTCAATAAAGCTTGACTAGATAAATAAACATTAATCTATCAACCTAATCATCAACCAATATCACAAGAATGTTCTAGGGTTAGCTATTTAGGGAAAATCAACTTAATCATGTAAGCTATCACAAACAAACCCAATCATGCAATTTAGACTCATAAATATATGCAATAAAGTGAGTCAAGGTATTTAATCAAGCAATAAATACATAATCTAGAGTAAGAAGAACAATAAATGATATTCAAGAAAGTTCTTGCTTACCTAATCATGAAACAATGAAGACCCATACTCAAATGATGTGGAATGATGCAAGAATGAGATGGGTTTTGGGTTTGGAGAGTTAATGAAGCTCAAGGAAGCTTTCTCTCTCAAGACTCTCTCTTTCTCTCTCTAGGGTTTCTGTAAATTTAGGAGAGTTGGGGAAGAAGAAGAGAATGAGGGGTTTTTAAAGGTGGGAAAAACAGGCTGACTAGAAAAGACCAAAATGTCCCGTTTTTGGTGCCAAGCGACATGAGAGGCTACATAAAGTCGCCTATGAGAGGCTACATGAAAGTAGCCTAAGAGAGGCTACATGAAGTCGCCTACCATGTCGCCTAATGTTCTGGAGAAGAAAAACATGTCTGAGGCGACATTGGAGGCGACATGCACAAGTGGCCTTGCATGTCGCCTAACACACTGGACATCACACCAGCTCAAGAAACAAACGACCCAAAACATGACCAAATGACATCGAAACCTTTCGTATGATATACCTTTGGAAATTTATGGAAGTCTACTTTCTACTCCAATTTACAGAATGAGTTTTTGATGTCTATAGAAAGAGTTATGGTCATTTAAGTGACCAAAGGTCAAAAACGGACAACAGCAGAGATGCTCTGTTTCAGTGGTCTCTTTGGAGATTTCAAAACCAAACCAAACGGTCATAAAATATTACGAATAATATACTGTTAGAAATATATGGAAGTCTACTTTCTACTCAAATTAACAAAACAAGATTTGGATAAACGTAGAAAGATTTATGGTCAAAAGAGTGACCAAAGGTCAGAATTGGTCAATAACAAAATTCCCACAATCATGGTATAAAACCATGTAACCAAATAACAATCCAAGATAGCACAAATGGAGCCTCTCTATGGTCACAAATCACGCTAAGACTCAAGCACACCAACATGCAAGTGCGGACACAACACATGCATACCATCGTGCAAGTGAGGACGTTTCCGAACACAAACGGAAAACGTAAAACGAAACAACCGCACGTAAAGACAAACAAAGACGTGCTCGTGTGAGTTGTGTAACGGATGCACACATATACACAATAAATAACACAAATGCAAGATGAAAAAGGCATGCATGAAGTGTGTGTGTGTGCACCTAAACTCTTCAAGAGATAAAGTCAAGTGAGTATACCTTTTGCTCTTGAAGTCATGGAGATGCTCGGAAGCTTGCCGACAAGGACCTAAGATACCGATTACACAATCATCCCCAATGTGGTGTGGTTTGTCATGAAATAAGCCAATCATAAAATCGAGGTCCTTACAGATCCAAATAACTAGTTTATTGGGTGTGGAGCATAATATCAAATACTAGAGAGATCTCAAGAGAGTAGGCATTTGGTGTAATTGGGTTTGGGGTATTAGAGAGAGAATCTTATGTGTGTGGTTGTAAAAATTTGCTGCATAGTGGATTATTTCTCTTGTCCTCTTGACGGCCGTGTTTTTTCCCTGTTATTGGGTTTCCAGGTAAATCTTGTGTTTTGTGTGTGATTGGATTGTTTCGTTTTTTTCCATCTTATTTTTCCTTGCAATTGTTTGTTTGTGGCTATCCAGCAACGCTTCCGCGTAGCATTTATTGCTAACACATTTTTGTACTTTTTAACACCAAAAGCTCTTTTAGATATGTTTTGTCAAACAATCAACTAATTTAAAAGCGTTTTATTAAGTGAATACCAAACAACATACGACTTTTTATTAACAGTTCTACCTATAAAAGATGTACTCTAGAAGTTCTACTTGCAAAGCCATCACAAAGACACCATAAAGCTAGTTTTATATCACTTTTTCAGGTTGCATAATAGAAGATATGATAGTTTTAAATTAGTTTTTTTTTTATGGGAATAGTTTTAAATGAGTTAAGGTACCTTTTTGGATGAATAATGTGAAATATTTGTTGAGGTATCATTTTGGATGAATAATGTGAAACTATTTTAGAATATAGTGCAGCATTAATATGCTATTGAGTGCAATTTATTGGAATTTGATATCTACAAAAGTTCACCCCTTAACATAATACATGATTTATTTATTAGGGATTTGAACCGATAATTGCGGAATCGTCATGCCTAATATACGCCCATAACTCATAGCAATTAATAACATCTATAGCAGAAAAATAGATGAGAGAAAATAAACCAACCATAACACAAGATATATGTGGAAAACCCAAATCGGATAAAAAACCACGGGCCGTCAGGACGACAGAGAAAGTTCCATTATATGATAAATTGTTACAACCATATACTCCAAGACTCTCTTTCACACCTTAACCCCAAACTATTGAGCCTTACCAAGTCCCTAGCTCACAAACCAAGCTTTACATTATGACTTTCAGCTCACAAACGCTCACAAGATCTTCACCAAGAACCCCCTAATATCCCCTAGGTCTCCTCTAAATATCACCCACAGATCTCTTACTTGATCTACTGATATTCCTTGAGATCTCTCCCCGGATATTCCCTTGGATCTCTCACCCGGATCTCACCACTCTCTGATGTTACATGGTGTTTCTTGACTCCACACAAAATAACCTAATTACAAGGTCTATTTATACTAACTATAGGGAGTTTAAGATATAAGGAAATCATACTCCTAAACATACAATAATTACTTGTTCCACATAAATACTATTTCCTATTTATGACAAGTCTTCTTGTTAAGGAGAAATCATTTTCCTTCAAGCACATGAGTTTCCTATTCTTCATGAAGACAAACTCTTTTTCCTTTTCCGATAAGCACAAGAACTTCTAGAAGAATTACTTTCCTTTTTCGCTAAATATTTCTCGTTTCACGCATGCTTATGATTGACTACGGTTCCGGTCACGGTTGGCCACCCGCTCCCTATACCATTACAAGTCACCTAGAATGCAATGCATTTCCTTTCGGAATCCAATTCTTCAGTTCTTCTTCGATCTTCAAATCTCCCTCAAACACCATCTTCAACTTCCAAACGCTATCCTACGTCTCCAGAAAGTTTCACATCAGTTGAGATTTGAGAATACGAACTAAAACCTAACATTATTTTGTATCAAATTTTTAAAGCATCTTTCGATAAATAGCCTTATAATTATAGGGCTTTTTAAATTTGTATATCTCCATAATTTTATTGTTTTTGTCAACTTTTAAGATAAAAAATTCCTTAATGAAATTTTGAATTTTTTTTACAAAAACGTCTCCATTGGAGATCCAACAATCCTCTAATGGAGGTGTCACAGACCTCTAAATTTTTTTAATATATATATATATAATTTTATTTTTACAGTGGCTTACATATACCTCCATTAACGGAGGTAGGAGACCTCCAACAATGGATGTATGTAACTTTAAAAAAACTTAGCCTGTTTTTTATTAAACACATTGAGTTTTTTTTATCGTGTATAAATTATTTTTGAAGTTTTATTCACCATCGTACTCTTTTTTTAGCGTGTATAATATCATCAACAAAACAATTGGAATTGTATTGAACATCGGCCTCTTATGTCTCTCTCCCTTCTTGGATCGTGGTTAATCCAAAATAAAAAATAAAATAAAAAATCTTAGCGTACACATCAAATTTTTTTTTTGGAGGTCTTTGCATAGTCATTATTGGCCCCGCATAGACCTCTATTAGAGATCTGTTGAGCCTCTAAAGGAGGTCGATTGGACCTTCAGTGGAGATTGTTCGTAACCTCCATGAGGTTTGCATCATAGAGGTCTGTGCGTTGACCTCCAACCTTCAACAATAGAGCATATGGCATGTGTTCAGACCACCATTGGAGAAAAAAAAAATCAACATTTTTTTTTTAGAGAAAGAGAAAAAGTGAAATTTAAGTGAGGGTATTTTTATCACTTCAGTGGCTAAGTTTGACAAGAACAAGAAAACTTTGAGAGGTAGATAAAAATAGAAAAGCATATTTGTTTTTGGCTATATTTAGCCATTCCCCAATTTTTGATCAACAATAATCTTCTTAACATGTATTATTAACCCTTTATTTATGGCAGAAAATAAAAAATTGTCGCTCATAAATTAGATTTTCGTTTTTAACGACATACGAAAGTTTATTCGTTTTTAAGAAATTACTCATATATATATATATATATATATATATATATATAATAATTTTCACATATGTACGCACTGACAGAATTATATAAGGACATTGAATGTGAGTCACTCATTTTACATATTTTAACTTGATATGTATGCATTTGTCAAAACTCTTTTATAAATGAGTGGTTCACATTCAATGTCCTTATATAATTCTATCAGTGTGCACTGACACTGACAGGAAAACAACTATTTATATATATATATATATATATATATATAATATAAAAAACTCTTCAGACTCTCTCTCCACTTCAGCCTTTCCTCTCCTCCCACATCTGCCGGCGCACCGCGTGAAGGTGTGCTGCGGCTAGTGCGCACTCAAGATGAAATTGCATGGGAACCTCGTCGGTAATAGCATTAAAAAAACTAAAATGTGGTATTTTACCAAAATACCCTTGTAGAATCTAGAGGTATGTTGCGATAATTTTTTCAAACAAAAGTGTTCATGTTTTGTTTTTGAAAGAAATACGGTCCTGTTTATTTGTAGAGAAATTTACTACAACAGTAACTACAATTACTACTCTAATGAAATCAGTTTGATTATCAAATTTTATCAATTCAAATTGATTAATTTGTATTATTACCACATATAGTTGGCTAGAGTCTTGTTTTACATAAAGCAATACAATGATGAAAGAAATAGCAAGAAAAGGAAACAGAGGGAGAGAGGAGTGCTAACATGTTTAATTAGTAACACATTCAACATAGATAATTTCATGACCTGCAAATGGTTACAATTCCACTTGAACATTTTTATAGAGAAGCAGTAGATCATTTAAGAAGCATTTTTGGCAGTGTAGGATTCAACAAGGACTTGAAACTTGGTGATGAGTTTGTCTTTAGGTGGGTGGTTTTCTTGGATTAAAGGAAGATCAGTGAAGCTTTGTATCCATTCTAACAAACAAGGAAAAGTGTCTTGAGTGATCATGTTGAGGCCAGTTGCATCTTCTAGCACATTTACATAGATGGCAAGCCAACCCAACACAAGGTCTAAAAATCCAATACTTTCTCCACCAAAGAACTTCTTTCCTCTCAGCTCTTGTTCAATATATTTCAAGTTTTCTAAAGCTGAAACTGTGGCTTCCTCTTGCTCTTTCCCTTGCTTCAGATATGCAACCCAAACTGATGGAAGAACCTACGACCAAAGGCGAAGCCAGAATTTCAAATTTAAAAGTTTAGGGGTCATTAGTAAAATTTTCATTTTATAATAAGCAAATATAAATAACCTAAACACAAAATATGAGGATTAAGCTTCGCCCCTGCCTACAACCACAAACAACACAACTTACTGTTAGGTTTTGGCTCGTATTCTCAAGTGAACCCGATATTAACCAAACTAGACTCAACTGATGTGAAACTTCCTGGAGACGTGGGATAACGTTTGGAAGTTGGAGATGGTGTTTGAGGGAGATTTGAAGACCGAAGAAGAACTGAAGAATCGGATTCCGGAAGGAAACGCGGTGCATTCCAGGTGACTTGTAACGGTTTAGGAAGCGGGTGCGCAACCGTGACCCGAATCGTAGTCAATCATAAGCATGCGTGGAAAAGGAAACCTTCAGCGGAAAAGGAAAGTAATTCTTTTGGGAAGTTCTTGTGCTTGAAGGAAAAGGAATACTCTTTACAAGAAGACTTGTCATAAATAGGAAATAGTATTTATGTGGAACAAGTAATTCTTATATGTTTAGGAGTAGGATTTCCTTTTCTCTTAAACTCCTTATAGCTAGTATAAATAGACCTTGTAATTAGGTTATTTTGTGTGGAGTCAAAAGAACACCATCTAACATCAGAGAGTGGTGAGATCCGGGTGAGAGACCCAAGGGAATATCCGGGGAGGGATCTAAGGGAATATCAGTGGATCAAGTTAGAGATCCGTGGGTGATATTCAGGGGAGACCTAGAGGATATTGTGGGGTTCTTGATGAGGATCTTGTGAGCGTTGTGAGCGTGGTTTGGGGTTGAGGTGTGAGAGAGAATCCTGGAGTATATGGTTGTAACAATTTATCATATACTGGAACTTTCTCTGTCGTCCTAACGGCCCGTGGTTTTTTACCCGATTTGGGTTTTCCACGTATATCTTGTGTTTTGATTGGTTTATTTTCTCTCACCTATTTTTCTGCTGTAGACTTTATTAATTGTTATGAGTTATGGGCGTATATTAGGCATGACGCTTCCGCGATCATCGGTTCAAATCCCTAACAATTGGTATCAGAGCCATATGGTTCGGCGATGGTGTTTTTTTTTCTTCTTCAAGTTTTTACGGGAGATCGTATGAGGACTTGGTGGTATTGGGATGATGATGATGGTTGCCTAATTTTGGTTTAGCAATGAAGATACGTCTTGAAAGCGGTTTCGAACTTTGTAGGGTTTGATGAAAAGGAGAATATAGATGGAGGAGAATTTTGGCTTGTGGTGGCAGGTACAAGTCATGGAGGTCCAATCTGGGTTACACAAGGCGATTAAAAAAAAACTCCTAAATGCGATAAAAAAAAAAAGAAAAGGAAGGAGGAGGAACGCTCGAAGTCTCTGGTATGGTGTGGGGCTTATCCGGCAAAGCACTCCCGGTTCTAGTAGCAAGTCTTTCACCAGGTATGTGATGCAAGGACAAAAGGTCTTTCACAGGGTTGGGTGATGTAAGGACATGTTTATCCTTTTGGCAGTTTTCCCCACTGGCCATGGAAGAGGATATGTTGCTGCTAGTGGTCCATAATTGTGCACAAGGCATTGGTCAGAAAGTGATGCAAGGTGTATGGTGGACAAAGATGTCGATGGCTAACGAACTCCCTGGTAATCTGACGTGAGGAGTTGCACCACAATTTCAGCATGTTATTTTCGACATGGTGCCGGAACAACGAACACAAAAAGTAGAAAGAAAAAAATCTTAGGATGGTTCGTTCCTAAGTGGTTATACCTTGTGGTGGGGTATGGTGATTCTCGGTATGGAGAATTGTGGTTGTGGACAAAGGTCTTGAGAATTCAAGCCAAAGGGGAGAATTGTTAGGTTTTGGCTCGTATTCTCAAGTGAACCCGATATTAACCAAACTAGACTCAACTGATGTGAAACTTCCTGGAGACGTGGGATAATGTTTGGAAGTTGGAGATGGTGTTTGAGGGAGATTTGAAGACCGAAGAAGAACTGAAGAATCGGATTCCGGAAGGAAACGCGGTGCATTCCAGGTGACTTGTAACGGTTTAGGAAGCGGGTGCGCAACCGTGACCCGAATCGTAGTCAATCATAAGCATGCGTGGAAAAGGAAACCTTCAGCGGAAAAGGAAAGTAATTCTTTTGGGAAGTTCTTGTGCTTGAAGGAAAAGGAATACTCTTTACAAGAAGACTTGTCATAAATAGGAAATAGTATTTATGTGGAACAAGTAATTCTTATATGTTTAGGAGTAGGATTTCCTTTTCTCTTAAACTCCCTATAGCTAGTATAAATAGACCTTGTAATTAGGTTATTTTGTGTGGAGTCAAAAGAACACCATCTAACATCAGAGAGTGGTGAGATCCGGGTGAGAGACCCAAGGGAATATCCGGGGAGGGATCTAAGGGAATATCAGTGGATCAAGTTAGAGATCCGTGGGTGATATTCAGGGGAAACCTAGAGGATATTGTGGGGTTCTTGATGAGGATCTTGTGAGCGTTGTGAGCGTGGTTTGGGGTTGAGGTGTGAGAGAGAATCCTGAAGTATATGGTTGTAACAATTTATCATATAGTGGAACTTTCTCTGTCGTCCTAACGGCCCGTGGTTTTTTACCCGATTTGGGTTTTCCACGTATATCTTGTGTTTTGATTGATTTATTTTCTCTCACCTATTTTTCTGCTGTAGACTTTATTAATTGTTATGAGATATGAGCGTATATTTGGCATGACGCTTCTGCGATCATCTGTTCAAGTCCCCAACACTTACATATATATATATATATATATATATATTTCTTTTCTCATCGGTGCGTACTGATATAACTTATATCAGTACGTTGTATGTGAACCACTGATTATGGAAAAGTTTTGACAAGTGCATACACTTTGAGTCAAAATATGTAAATCTAATTGTCCACATCCAACGTACTGATAAAATTATATTAGTGTATACTGACTTGAAAATTTATATTATATATATATATATAGCAGAGGAATTTTCTAAATATTTTGAACTATTATAATAAATTCAGGATTTTGGAGAGGGGGAATACAACCGAAAACACAACCCTCAAATCATAAAAAAAGTGAATTGATTACCTTGTCATCAGCAAATTTGGCCCAGAAACGTGAGGTGGCTTTGTCATGAGGATCTTCAGGCAATAAAGGATAGGAGTTCCATGTCCCATCAATGTATTCAAGAATAATTAATGACTCTGCAATTGATTTTCCATTGTGTATTAAGACAGGAACCCTTTTATAAATGGGATTACATTGCAGAAGCAAAGGGCTTTTGTTGGACAGATCTTCCTCAACTGAAACATACTCAACGCCCTTCAATTTCAGTGCCCAAACGACCCTCCAAACAAAAGGGCTTGACCATGTTTTCAAAAGCTTCACTTCTTCTCCCATAATGACTTAGATTGATACTTTTTAGTTTTTAATATGAAATTCATATATGTTTATATACAATTTTGATTTGGGGGATTGCTGTCAGCTCCAAATTTTATTCGTATTTGTAAGCAAACCATTCTGCTTGGTCATTTTCCATATCCGGCCTTACATTAACTACAATCTACAAAGATTGTCCCTATTTTATAATGCAGAATTCCCCATAAACCCGCTCAACAAATCTGATTTTGGAGCCTCCACCAAACAATACGATTTTTAGGAAACAAAAAACTATGACCCGTGGCCATGTAGGTACCTATGAAAGGATTTGAACCCGATACCTATTGGAGTAAACCACATATTTGACCATTATGCTAACCATAGGCCTGACCTTTCTCTATGCTCTAGTTCTTTGGTTAAAGGTGCTATTGATTTCTGGAATTTTGAGGTTAAATTAGACGATAGAGAATTGTACAATTATTTTTTTAAATTTTTAAATCTCTTCCTTCTAAATAGTTTCCTAAATGTGTCTTATAGCAGAACCCTAAACATTGTTGTTATAAAATAGAGGATACTTATGCTATTAGCTATACATTTAAAGGGTCACAAATAAATGAATTTTTATATATATAAAAAAGACTCAACAATTTTCCTTTAATAATATTTAAAATTAAAATTGATTCTTTTGTGAATTATATTTTCTTATCTCATGTCACAGAGGGGAAAGCAAGCAGGCAACCAAAAACCACAAGATGAAAGGTTTCAAGATCTTACTTCCCTCTAACCATAACAAGGATCAAATAATCTTGCTAAAGAATTAAAACATTAGGCAAAAAGGTTATAATTGAATAGATTTTAAAAGCGATGGGATATAAATTGAAATTTCTAAAGTTGAAGGGTTTTTTAATTTTGCTTTAAGTTGATAGGATAAGTATCCATGTCAAACATGTTTAGGAGTATTATTATTGATGTTGTTTCTGCAGGCCTTAGGATTCTGCTTTTATTAAATAAATTATTATTATTATAATTGCTAATTAATTAATTGTTTTGCTGTCTTGTAGTCCTTGGACAGACCGATCTAACCCGGCAACTAAGGCAATGATGGTCCAGCCCAAACTCATAGTCAGTTGTAAAACTTGTAATAATTGTGATACAAACAACTTAATAGCTTAATACTTATGGGCCGTTTGGTATGGGGTAATCAAAATAATGTGATTTTTGGAAAAGTTAAACACAGTAATATGATTCCTGGGAAACTTATATACATGTGTTTGGTTGTGTATGAGAATATTATTTCGGATTTCTGAGAATATCAAGTATCATTGTTTGGTTGTATATGGGAATTTGTTTTTTTTTTAATTATTAAAAACTAAAAAATTAAATAAAAAATTTCAAAGTCCATCTGGTTAAAAAAAACCCAGACCCATTTCATTGTAAATTAAAAAACACAGATCTGGGTTTCTTTATCTCATTGCCCATCTCATCTATTTCTTCCCATCTCTCTCCATTTGTCTTTCCTTTTCCTTTAATCGAAGCTCGTCGCCGTTTTTGCCTCAAAATCGTCGTCATCACCGCCTCCAGCCGGGTTCTTGAGCGTCGTCTTCGTCATCGTCATCATCGAAGCTCCTCCTCCTCCTCGTCGCCGCCTCCGGCCAGGTTCTTGATCGTCGTCGTCGTCATCATCATCACTCCTCGTCGTCGTCGCCATCATCATCATCGCTCCTCCTCGTCGTCATCATCATCAAGGCGGTGACGAACTGGGTTTGTATTTTGAGATTCAAAGCCTTGCAATTTTTAATGCTGCAATATGGTTTTGTCTCCAGACCTTCATGGCCCTGCAATTTTTTTTCTTTTTGTGTTGGTGATGGTGTTTGATGCTGTTTGATGGTGTTTGATGCCTATTTTGTGTTGGTGATGGTGTTTGATGTTGTTGGGTATTGTTTAGATGATGAAATTTAGGTTTTGAAATCTGAAAAATTTAGTGCTTGGGTAGTGAGAAAGTGTAAGAAAAAAATTGGGGATTTTTTGTGTTGATTTTCAGAAGCATCGTGAAGAATAGAGAAGAAGAAAATAAAATAAAAATAATTTTTTTAATGAGGGTGGGTCCCACGGTGGGAATCAGATGGAGGGTAATCTGAAACCCACCTATTGAGATGGGAATCACATGACCCCCTTAGAGGGTAATGTGAATCCCATGGGATTCACTTTTCTAGTAAATAAAAAACCCAAACCTTCTACCAAACATGAGAATGTTATGAGATTCTCATTCTCATGTAAAGATGACGGTATATCAAACGGCCCCTTAATAATTTAAGCAAACTGCACAAATTTCTCTGACCTACTGCACATATATGGCACTTTAGGCCATAATTACATATAGACATGACGCCGGTTCCGGTTCCGGTTCGAAACCGGCAGTTCCGGTTCTGGAGGAACTAAAATCGGAACCGGAACCTGAACCTCCGTATGGGAGGTTTCGGTTCCAGTTCCGGTTCCACGGTTCCGGTCCGGTTCTACCGGTTCCGGCGGTTCAGAACCGGTTTTTATTTTATAATTTTTTTAAAAAACAAAATCAACACAATCATGATTCATGAATCACTTCCCTACACCTGACCCAAACCCAAATTTACAATCCCTAATTACCTTCATCAATTTTCATCACAATATCACACACACACACACCGGTACACCACAAATCAAACCAATCAAAACTCAAACACACACTCATACACCACCACAAACCCAATCAAAACTCAAAACACACACACGATACACTTATACACCCCCAATCCCATCTCTAATCTCTCTCGTTCCATCGTTCGATCCAAGCAAAAAGTAGAAGAATGAAGAAAGAAGAAGAAACTGGGGCAAACGAAGAAGAAAGAAGAAGAAACTGGGGCAAACGAAGAAGAAAGAAGAAGAAACCGGGGAAAACGAAGAAGAAAGAAGAAGATGACTGACGCCGATCGGCCGATGATGATGGCCGACGCCGTCGCCGAATCGCGGTGGTGGCCTGGTGGCTGATGGAGTGGTGCGTGAGTGGATTTGGGGTTGATTTGTGAGAGAGAGAGAGAGAGAGAGAGAGAGAGAGAGAGAGAGAGAGGGACGAAGTAAGTGAATCAGTGATGAACTGATGATCTGATTTCTCAAATCTAGTTTTTTTAAAAAAAATTAAAATATATATATATAAATTTTATGGAACCGTCCGGTTCGAACCGGACGGTTCCACAAAATTTAGAACAGGAACAGGAACCGGAACCGTCCCGGTACCGGTTCCGGTCCGGTTTCGGAACCGGAACCGGAAAACACTGTTCCGGTTTCGGAACCGGAACCGGAAAACCCGGTTTCGGAACCGGAACCGGAAAACCCGGTTCCAGTTCGGTTCTCCAGTTCGAACCGAACCGGCGTCATGTCTAATTACATAAGCCTTCACTGAAATATAAAAATAATTGCACTCCAATCATCTGCCGTTAGATTTCTTAGATTTGTCATTTGTGCTTTTAGAAGTTGACGGTTGGCGAAAAAATGGTCTTTAAGAAAATAAAATAAAAGCAACTACACCTGCAACGATGGAATCCACTGAAAACATATCGGCCAGTATAATTATAATTATTATTGTAAGAATAAGGTATTGGTCATATTGGATATGAAGCATTTTTGTAGAAAATAAGACAAAAGAAGAAAAGGGGTTCAATTATAGAGTACAGATTAAAAAAAATGAACTTTTTATATAGTTGCTTGCTGGGAATAATAAATAAGTAAAGATTGGTGATGTGCAGAGACGCTATGGGTTGGCCAGGAGGGGCCATGGTCCCCAGGCCGGCTCCCAGTGAGACAATTGTCTAGTGCCTTTTATTCCGAAAGGCATCCAATTTTTAGTTTAATTATCTTTATTTTAAAACATGATCTATATACAATTTTAAACAAAACAGACTCATAAATGACTTTAAAAAATAGCCAACTGTACCTATATAATTTGTTTTCTTTTTGAAAAAAACAAACCATTGGAAACCCATTTATCATTCTTACGGTACGATTTTAAACAAAACAGACTCATAAATAACTTTTAAAAATGGTCCACCATACACATAATTTGTTTTAAAAAAGGCATACTAATGAAAACACATTTATCATTCTTAATACAAGTTTACAACACTGGATCAAAAATGGTCTCCTATTAGATATCCTAACAAAAATTGAAAATCAAAATTAGGGCTCTTCAAAACTCTTTTGATAGCAAAAAAATTATTTTTATAACTTTTTATTTGTTATTTTGTTGTGTTATAGTCTTGAATTTGAGTTATTATATTGATTTTTATATGTATTTACTATTTACTAGAAAGAAAAAATTGATCAAATAAATATACATAGAGTATTGAGGGTCTCATTTTTATATAGTTTGTCTCCTATTGTTGTTTCTTCTGGGTCAATATCTTCCACATGCCTTTGTTTTATCTATGAACCTTTCTAGCTTTCTACCTAATTATTAATTGACAAATATTTATTATTAAATTAGGGTTTTTTTTTGTTTGCATTTTATTTAACTAGATGTTGTGAAGTACCCATTGTCTTTACGAATCAACTAGCAAACGGTTGTGATTAGGTAGATAAATTGTGGATTTGGTATGATTATTATATAATCAACTTTTACATAAAATACTATTAGGATTTGACTTGTATTTTCAAATGTATAAACGAATTCATATATTTAAAAGGGGCTCCTTGGTGTATTAATTTATGTATAATTACATGGCAAAAGAATATAAAAATAATAAAAGAATTAAATACCAGTATGATAGTTAATTTTTCTAACATCATGAGGTTGTGAGTTCGAGTTTGTTCCCCTCCATAAATTCTGAATTAATTTAATATTTCAAAAAAAAGATAGTTAATTTCGTAACAAAAATATAATAGTTAATTATTTATATAACTATACAGTAATAAAAAATAATTTTTAAGAAAAGTTATAAAACCCTAATCAATTTTAAATTATTTTTGTTAATATTATATACAATTTATCTAAAAACAATATTATTTTTACTCTTACAATATATTGAAAAAAAAATTAAACAATTTCACTAAATACATATTAAAATATTAATTTTTTTTTTTTCAGAAAACTATTTCAATTATTACTATCAGACGCATTTTCCACGTTTTCAGCTTCTAAAAACGTTAAAATCAACTTATTGTTTTCAAATAAAAATATACAAAACAGAAATCAAAAACATAAAAATACTGAATATCCCTTAAGTGGTCCAAATAGATTCAGATGGAAGTGATTCAGGTCGAGTTGGAAAGAAGAGACAGAGTCGAAGCCAACGTCAAAAACGGCGCCGCCATCAGAGGTTGAACGTGCTATCACACTCCAATTGAATCTGACAATGCTGTAAGCACATGGGAAACGCATGCAGAAATATCCGGGGCCCGTGGGTGGGTTATTCGGGACATGTTAGAGCGTGGGAGACTTCCGGAAGACATGGAAAAATGTGTGGATGTCTGTTTTCTTGTTTGAGAACGTTTTATTTCAGAATTCCTTATTTAGGAAACACTTGTTTAGGGATTCCAACTGCTTACGTGTTTCTAATTACATAGGGACCAAGAATATTGACCTTATAAATAGAAATGTTTATTCTTTTGTCGGATATACACTTGTAGAGACCAGAGAGACACATGGGAACATCAAATAGTGGGTGAATGCGATGAGTGAGACCCTATGGAGATCCGGAAGAGACCTTAAGGGATAATTTGGGGCAGGAGATCCATAGGATATACAAGGGACACTCATAAGGAGATCAATGGAATATCTAGGGACTGCACTCAGGAGGGATCAGGAGGGAGCTGTGAGCAGATGGTTAAGATGTAAGCTCGGTTGTGAGCTTGGGCTCGATAAGATTTAGTTAATTTTCTACATAAGATGTAAGCTCGGTCCTAACAGCCAGGGATAGGCATTTCCCCCTCGGGGGTGGGGGCAAATTTTGTCCCCAAAATGCTAAATAGGTTTGGGGGTTGGGGAACCTACCCTAACCCCTATTTCCCTATTCCCTTGTTTATCTTAATGGGGGTGGGGATGGGGGTAGGGCCCCATTTCCCCATATATATTTATATATTTCTACTTTTATTTTCTTAAAAAAATAACTTTAACTCTATTACTCATTTACTTT
This sequence comes from Dipteronia sinensis, assembly GCA_033220585.1. Lineage (NCBI taxonomy): Eukaryota > Viridiplantae > Streptophyta > Magnoliopsida > Sapindales > Sapindaceae > Dipteronia > Dipteronia sinensis. The sequence continues at coordinate 23,890,763 of CM065642.1, forward strand.
CTATCCATTTCCCCATATATATTTATGTGTAATACTATATTACTATAGTTATTTGTATTAATTTTGGATTAAATTAATTCAGTTATATATTTTAGATTATTTATTGGATTGGATATCAAAACAGTGTGAATCGAACGATTGGAATGATTGAATTTTGAATCCTGAATTCTAAATTTCGGATTTCAGATTGGAAAATATTAAGATTTCAAATGGGGGAAACAAGGGGAAATGGGGGACGGAGGTGGAGGCAGAGGAATGATGAGAATGTTTTTGTCGTTAGAAAATGTACGTCAAAGAAATTTATAAAACCTTAGCAATGCCTCAAATGTTTACAAAACAAGTGCAATTGCAAGTAAGGGTATCGTCCACATGGAAAGGGGCACTAAATGGCTAAAACTAGTTAACTACTATTAAACTAAAACTAAGCATGAAAAGTAAATATCAATGGTTGTTTTGAAAAGTTAATAACTACTATGCAAACTACTACAATTCAGTTAATTAATCTAAAGTTAAAATAACAATTAGCGAGAATGCAGATGGATAAGATAAAGAGATGTGAATGCGGGAGTTGATACAATTCATACACGAATAGTGGGTAATCCGTCTCTTAAGACCAATTTAATTCTCCATAGGGCTTATCTTCCTAACTTAAGTTTCCGGGATGACTTGGATTGGAGAGCTCACAATCCACCCCTTCTACTCTCGCTTTGGATAGATGTTAGGTGGCCAAGATGGCTTGGATTGGAAAGCTCACAATCTGACATGCATTTACAGTGTATGCAATCAAGATGCACTCTAACTGTATAAAACGAGCATATGGCAAGCAAGGGTATCGTTCCTCAGAGATCGAGCTACAGTTATGATTAAATCGTACTTTAGTGATAAATGCTCTAAAAGTAAAGTGAAATGGTTGTTGATTTGAAATTAACTAAAATGCAAACTAAGTGCAAACTAACTAAAATGCAACTAAGATAGTAGGTGGAAAATAAATAATAAATTGACTAAGGAATTGATGGATCCATTAAAGTAAACAATGGGCAAGATGAACTCTCATTAATGAACTTTAGCTAAATGTAAACAATCTAGAGTGCATAGCTTGGTTGTATATCCCTTATGAGTTTCCAATCTAGAGTGTATTGTATTGGTCACCCATAAGTGATTGTTCATGAATGTGCATCTACCAAAATAAGGTTAATCTCTTTATAAAATCCCCAATTCTAGAGGGTATAGAATTAATGTTTAACCTCCCACAAGCAACCAACCTAGAGTGTATAGTATTGATTACCCATTTAAGATTAGATAGAGATTAAGATTAATACATCCAGATTTCACTTGAGGAGGGTACTCTTGTTCAATCCTTCCATTCAATTGAGCTTAAGAGAATCAAATAGAATGTACACCTAATTCTCTACTCATATAATTTCTCAAACAATTTGCTAGGAGAAGAGGGTACAATCCAAACAAATTATCCTTGAAATCAATTAAAACATTGAATGAAACATATTTGATAGATTAATATAACATATTAGAGTTCATTACAATACCCACAATTCACATATGAATCACATCAACCCTTTAGTGGGGATTTAGCTACTCATGTCTATTACAAGAATTAAGCAAGAAGAAAAGGATAGAAGAAAACCCATGGAAGAATTCTCAGTGTTTAAGCTTCAAATGATCTCCTTGCTTCCTTTTGTTGAGTAGAAATCAAGATATGGTGTATGGGTTTTTGGATGTAAAGAGAGAGAGAGAGAGAGAGAGAGAGAGAGAGAGATTCCTAGATCAAAAGAAAGAAAATATGATATGAAATGGTGTGTGGTCGTGTGGCTGACCTAACATAAGATTCTATATATCGGTTCCCCGAAATAGGTCTGATTTTACGGACGTGGCTGCACCAGGTGCACGTAGTTCACGGGTATAGCACAAGTAAGGTACCCGTGCAGTACCAGTGTAGTCTTCATCTTGCTTTCTGGTCTGGCAATGTGCACGGGTAAGGTACCCATTCAGTACCAGTGTAGCCTGGTCTTCCTGCCTGGTCTGCTCTCTGGTTTGGACAAGTGCACGAGTAAGGTACCCGTGCAATACCCAGTGCTCTAAGATCTTCCTGATTTCCATCCTACGGTGCACGGGTAGTGTACAGGTAAGGTACCCATGCACTATAGCCTTCAAGAATCCTATTTTGCACCAATTTATCCCTCTTCGATTCTGATACCTGAATTTTACTTAATGCCTGCAATTATGATAAAAGAGCCCTATATGACACGAAAACACGATCGAAAACAAGGCAATGGATAAGGAATGAGGGTCAAAATATATAACAATTTTGGCTCGATCAAATACCCCCAAACCAAATAATTGCTCGTCCTTGAGCAAACTCAAAACAAATAACAAAGGCACATAACACAACAAACATGACTCTGTCTAAAATTTTCCTAGACTCAACAACAAACAATTTAAACTGTCGCATTTCCAACCAGTAATGAGATGCAAGGATGTGTGATAGAGAGAAGTAGACATATGCAAAACGTTCTAAAACAACTCGAAGGCACTAGAGGGAAACTCGCACTATCACAAATCCCACAGCTCATAGTGCTCTCATATAGGGTACTACTAACTCTCACACCTTGAGCATAATTCGCTTCAACATTAGTCCTCACCTGGATTCACTCTTATTTTTCCGCTTTGAGTCCTAAGTTCACTCTCATACAAGGTATGCAAAGATGGAATTGATGCATCAGAATCTAATCTATTGCATACATTTTATCAATGAAAGACCGTTAATTTGTCGGTGAACTATCCTAAGAAAGATTCACTATGCCATGAACATGGAAGATCGAGCATCAACAAACATTCCTAATCAAGTAGGTCTTTCCCTTTGGTTGTAATAGGGCCATGGGGTTAGATGTGGTGAAACAAAGAAAATTTGGAAGAATTTGGAGTTCAAAGATCTCCAATCATGCATAAACATACTCACACACCCCATACAAAGCTCTTTTTAACACACATTGCCTAATATCACCTCAAAGAATCCATCTACCAAGGGAATAAAAGTCTCAGTTAAGCAGTCCACTTTAATGATGCATGTTCTATGACACATGATGATTTTGGTGTAATGAGACTATGCATGGTGTTTGAAACGTGTTTAAAGATTTGAAAAAAAAAACATTTTCCCTCGAATTGCACACTTTTCGCTTGTGTTTGTGACACTCACAAGGGTTGTCTCCACTATTAGAACAATGCACTTGAGCACCGAGTCCCCTCAACTTAGACACCAAAAGATGGGATTAACCCATGTAATGCAAGTGAGACCCCTAAAGTGACTAAGAGCTATGAACAAGCATAAAAAGCATACACAAATTCGCCACCAACACTTTGCTCAAGATTATCTCACCAAGCTAATTAAAGCTCAAAATTTTTGGCTGGGCAGTAAATTTTAAAAATTGACAAGAAAAATGACTCAAAAAGAAAAAAAAATGACTCGAACACGGTTTCTACACTCCCCAAACCAAAACCCAACATTGTCCTCAATGTTGAAGACAAGAGAGTCCGGCCTAGCGGTGCGCACCAAACTGACACAAAACACACAACTCTAGGCACTAATCATGCACAATCAATGCCCACTTAATAAAAGACACAACAATGGCTCATCACAAAATACGGTATCCTATGTAAACATGGCAATTTAAACTTTAAAATTCACCCACATAAAACATCTATTCACCAAATTATTGGAATGTGGGTATTACCCCCCAAACAGATTCCCACCATATGCTCATTCCTATACATGTATATGCACGAATTCAAAACCCCTGAACCGAGTTGGGCTATATAAAATAAAAACTTGTATATCCACAAGAGTCTTCGGCCCATCCAATCAAGAATGAATAAATCAATGAATTCGTCATATGGTATTCAAAATTGTCCACATATGCAACCCAAAATTGATATTTACCAAAACTATTCACATTTATCAAATACCCACACATGCGTATAACAAAAGGTAGAAAAATTAAGTGCAATGGTTAAAGTTGAAAAGAGTAAACCAATGTGGGAAATTGTTGTAGACTCAAAATGAGTAGGTCCTCGCTCGTTTTATGAGCACTCTTGGCTGCTCAGTCCTCCAAGACTTGCAAGTGGCTAGTGTTGTCCTCAATGTTGAAGACAAGAGAGTCTGGCCTAGCGGCCCGCACCTAACTCGACTTAAAACATAAAAACCTAGGCACTGATCACGCGCAATCAATGCCCAACAAATTAAAAGACTCACAAATATAAAATAAGGCATGTAAGTAAATATAGGAAATTAAGTTCAAGTTTAACCACATCAAGCATTCCTTCACAAAATTGTCAGAATAGGGCAATGACCTCTAAACCGATATTTACTATATGCATGAATTCAAAACCCCCAAACCGAGTTGGGCAATATGAAAAGTGTCAACCGAAAAATCCACTCAGAGAGGGAAATTCCTGTTAACACCCTCAACCACTACAGGTAGGTGATAACGAGATAGGTACCTTCAGTACCGAGGTTCCTTTCTTATACTGGAGATTAATACTGACAAATACAAAGGAACCAGAATGATATGAAAGATACTATATTATTGATAGTTTTTGCTATATCGATGTTACAATACATTCTTTTCTCTCATTTCTCTCTTTTTCATACATGATGGTGGTGGAGAATACGTTTATATCGATAAGTGGTTATTTTCCTCCCAGTGATTGTCTTAAACTCTCACTGGCTTCCAAGAATTCAGAAGAAGATTCCTTGGGGTTAAGTCTCTCTTTTTTGGTGATCAAAAATCCCACCTTCACTTTGTCCTCCATGGCTGTATATATAGACCTCCAATATCCCTCAAAATTCGGTTGTATTAATGAGGATTATTTAGAGTCTTATTTCAGGCATTGAAAGGAGTTGAGTGATGCTAAAGGTGTGGGATATGATCATGTTAATCATTGTCGTGTTTAAACTCGGATTCGGTTGACAGTTTGGTCTCATTTATGGCGCTTTAAATGGCGATGGAGTCAACTTTCCCTTATTGTGTTGATTGGAGAGGTACATTGGTTCTACACCCTGGTAGCGAGGTATCCTTGGTATATTGATTTGACTTACTGGCATGACGCTTGTTCTTTCATGCTGGTGACTTTGTGGTGACATTCATCTTGTTGGGAATGTAGGACGCATGTATTGGTTAGATTATGGGCTGATGTCGAGGTGTTCTCCGACACCAGGTACATGTCATGGTACCGGGGTACCTGTAAGGTGTGTGATATCACGGTACCAGGTGGTAGAGCAGATGCTCAGCATGGTACCTACTCTTCCTAGTTCGTACCTCCGGTGCTTCATATGGGTAGGTAGGTGGTCGAGTTCCCAACCTTACCAGATATTAATTTCCTCTAGGTCATGGCATTGATCCCACTAGGTATTAGGGAGCTAGGATTGGTCCCTCCTAGGTAGATACTTGTTGGAAAATTCTCTTTTGATCCCTTGCCAAAAAACCTTGTTAACAGAAGTCCCCTCAGACTTGAACACCGGTACTAGGTCGGGGTTGGAGTTAGGATTTAAAACACTTGGAGAATTTTTATAACTATTTCGTAGAATGGAATCTTCCCCTTGCACGCTGACTTAAATGGGTCTTCCACGTGGCTGGCTGGGGTAGATCAAATTCAAAAAAGGAAATATTTCGGAGGCGAGCGTTTCTCGAAACCGTTCCCCCTACGTCACCGATTATCTTGCGACATTGATTACCTTCTCTGGCCGTTACAAGTAGCTGCTTCTATATAAACCTTGCTCATCCATGGCGTACTCACTTCTCTTTCAAGCAAATTTTCTAAACTTTTCACATCTATGCCAACCCTAGCTTTCTTCTTCTTCATCCTTCAGCCCTAATCTTTTTATTCCCGTTTCGATTTTGTTATAATGTCTTCCCCCATTGGTGACAGTGTTGAGCATCTATTCGATGGTGATGTGACCGCTAGCGGGCGTCTTGTCCTTAGGAAAAGGGTTCGTGTTGACGATGATAGTGGAGATGACACTCCTCTTCAACGTCGGTGTTCTAATCGGAATGTAGCCATCGAGACTGGACCGGCTTCATGAACGATTCCAATACTCTGGTAGACGTTGACCGGGAATCGAGTGGAGAATCAAAAGTCACCGGGGTAGGTGGGGATCGGCTAGCGAAGTCACGAACACCGTGGGGAAGGTGCTCGCCCTTCCCTATGAGTGTTGATATATCCTTGACTCTATTTGTACTCCAGATACCATCAGGCACTTGTGGAGAGATTTTAGAATCTCCAAAGATATCACGATCATCGTACCCCCTCATGGGTATGATGTATACACCCGCAATCCTGGCGAGCTTCCAATTCATACGGTGGCCATTGATTTCGGTGCTAGGCTACCCTTCCATCTTACCTTGCGTAGGGCGCTGCACGCCTTGCAGCTAGCACCCACCAGCTGACACCTGGGTTCTGGAGGCACTTGGTTGGGTTCCTGGTGTAGGGAAAAATTAACTAAAACTGCAGCGGAAGGCGAAAAATAGATTTTCGTATAGTTTAAAATTTTTCTAAAGATTTGAACCTTAACCCTTTAATTAATTAAACACAAATATACGGTTAGAGTTAAATACCTCTTGTCGCGTGATCGGATTGACTTACGTCGATGGTAATCCGCAAGATCTTCAATCCTAGCACGTACGTGAATCACCTAGGAGCGTGGTCTCCCTTTTTTCTTTGAATTGCTTACCTGAGAATGGATGTATGGAACTTCTGATCCTGATCTTCAATCCCAAAACACCAAGAGCATAGAAAAATAGTTCCTGTCACTTTTGAATTCACAATCGATATGATTGGAACTCGCGTAACCCTAAATCGAAAGTGTGCACAAAACCTTTTGATGTTAAAGGCTTCCAAGTGCACTATCGAATGAGAACTTATTTTCCTTTTTCTCTCTTGGCCGAAATTCTATGTGTATTGAGTAAGATTTTTATTTTCAAAGCAAACAAAAATCTCTCTCACTCAAGCTTCTTGGTGGCCGAAATTTATCACCTTATATTTATAAGGTGACCGAAATTTCTCCTTCTCAAAATAGGGTTGGCCGAATTCTTTGTGTAGGAAATCTAGGGTTGGACAATTTCCTTACTTGAAAAGGAATTGTGCTTTTCCCTAATTCCTATCAATTTAAGAATCCTAACCCTTATAGGACTAGGGTGGCCGAATTCTTTGTGTGGTATGGAGTGTATGTGGACTTAATCCTTACCACATTAGGACTCCTATCACTTAAAAGAATTCTAACCCTAATCCAACACATAGTATTTTATTTACTGATCAGGAAAAGATTTTGATTTAAACTATTAATTAATTAAATAATTAATTAATTTCCATTTAACCAAAACAATAAAATAAAATAATATTTTGGGCTATTTTATTAGCCTTGCCGCCCACACCATATATATATGGGCCTAATATTATTTTTCTTATTTTATTTAATCCATTAGACTTTAAATAAAAGCCCACATGTGAACCAGACTTATTCTTACTAAAAGAAACAAGCCCACATGTCTCCTTTTAATATATTAATATAATAGAGTAGCCCATTAAATAAATAATAGACATATTATATTCTTAATATATTAAATGCAATTCTAGATGGACCCATAAATTGGTCCGGTAGAATATATCAAGTGATCCATGCAAGTACGTGTGGATTGTGGATCTTGGCGGGCTATCTAAATTTAAGCTTCAATAGACATAACCTAATCACAATCAACAAATGATTCACTTAGGTCCGATCTATTAATTTTAACTCATTCCACTAAAGAGCTAAAATTGAACTCTTAAATAAAGATAGAATAAGGAGATGTTTCTCATTCATACCCTAGACAATCTTATAGGAGACGGTGTATCCTCGTGAATAATATTAGTAATCGCCAAGAGCTCATAGACCGCCTATAGCTCTCCAAGTTACCATATTTCCTCATATGACCACATTTTGAACTTGGATATTTTGACTTGTCCAGAAGCCATGTCTTCAATAATCATTATTGAAAACTCAACGTTGAGATTTAATATCCAATACCTCAAAACATCCATATGATGATATTATACTCAAATTTAATAAATGGAGCCACGATGTCCATATCTATAAATGAAGTCCTCTATCGATTAACAAATGAATACCACCAAACTATCGAGGATAGACTATGCTATATAATCGTACTCATTGATAGCTCAAATGATAACACTTGCAACCATAAGTCCATCATTTATCTCAGGATTAAAATCGACTCTCCGATTGTCCTAATAATGAAAAGACTTATATCTAGTGACGGTTCTAGATAAAGTATTTCATTGTGATCCTATTCAATGCACCCAGTGCACTAGATTCTTTTACTCGAAAACCTTTCGATGATTTTAGACTCATCATAACTCATTTGATCCCACTCAAATGCTAGTAAAAGAATTCTACAACTTTATTAAGATAGAGGTGCCCAACCTTTAACTTAAGTTGTGAACGTTATTCAAGACTAACTAAAGAATTGTGTCTACCTCACACATATCCAGATGTATGAACAATTCTTCATTTCTCATAGTCTTTTGACCTTATGATTATTTACCTTGACAATTATAATAATAAATGCTACAAGTATTTGTAAGAATCATAAAACACTTTATTAATATGAAAAGATTGTCAATTACAATATTACACTCTTGCTATTGTGCATAATCCTAACACCTGGTGTTATGGCGGGAGCAATACGGGATGGACCAAATTGACCGGGAACCAGAGCCTGATGAATTAGGGTTTGTTTTTCAAGTTATGATCGTGCCAAATATGTAGTTTATTTAGGCCCTCATATCCTTATCTTGTGTTCTGTTTTCATGCGTTTTTGTATCTCTAATGGGTTGTTATGCACGTAATTGTAGGAAATGGTGCAAACATGGGTTTGGAAGCACGTTGCGGTGATTCCGACAGAAAAGGGGCAAAAGGAAAGACAAATGATCATAAGAAGCTCTACAGTGCGGGTCAAGTGCAGGTCAAGTGCGGGTCGCAACCGCACTCCAACCGCACCCATGCTCATAGCCGGGACCTGATACAAGAGGAGAATTAAAGTGCGGGTCTAGTGCGGGTGATCGTACCTAAATTGTTGTACATTTCGGCCCTCATTCATATTACTTTGTCTAGTTCTTGTGTGTATTTTCTATATATTTTATGTCTAATAGGCTCGTTGGTGCTAATTGCAGGCAATAGATGTAATTCTGGTGTTAGAAGCTAATTGCGGTGGTTCTGGCAGAAAAAGGGCAAAAGGAAAGACAAAGGATCATAAGCAGCTCTACAGTGCGGGTCAAGTGTAGGTCACAACCGCACTCCAACCGCACTCCTTCCCACAGCCGGGACCTGAATCATGAAGGAAAGATAAAGCGCGGGTCCAGTGCGGGTCATCCAACCGCACTCCACCCCAACTGCTGCTTAAGATAGAGAGTTGGATTTGCACCTGATGTTAAAGTACGGGTAGAGTGCGGGTCATCCAACCGCACTCCACCCGCACTGTTGCCAAAACCAGAGAAGGTGATTCGGACCTGACAGATAAAGTGCGGGTCAAGTGCAGGTCAAGTGCAGGTCAAGTGCAGGTCAAGTGCGGGTCAAGTGCGGGTCACGACAAAGTTGGATTCATTAAAAGTACGGGTCAGCCAATCGCACTCCACCCGTACTACACCCACACTCCACCCGCACTCCACCAGCACTCTGCTCGCGACAGCTTCTGTTTTCAAGCTTAAGTGACCTATTTTTTCATCCCCTATAAATAGAAAAGCATGGGAACGAACCAAAAGCCTCTCATCTCTCCCAACACTTGTAGTCTAAGCTAGAAACACATCTCCCTATCATCCAAACCATCTCTACTCAATCAAAGGCAACTAGGAGACTTGGATTCAAGCTTCAAGGAAGGAGATCAATCTTCAAGGGTTTTCTCTTTACACTCTCTCTTAGTTTATTGGTTTGTAATAGAACATGAGTAGCTAAAATACCCCACTATGGGGTTGATGTTATTTGTTTGATGGATATTTGGGCTTTGTTAATAAACTCTATGTGTTATATTTATTCTATCTCTATGTTTTATTCCATTGCTTGAATTGATTTCCATTATTGATTTGCTTGGATACACCCTCCTTGCATAATTGATTTGGATTACTTGAGTATGCAATTAGGTTGTCTAATGCTCCATTGAATGGAAGGATTTCTGAAAATCCGGCTCTACAACCATGCCCTTAATCTAATCTTGAATTAGTGGCTTTTACTATACACCCTAGGTTCGCCACTTGTGAGAGAATTAGAAGCCTCCACTATACACCCTAGGTTGGCTACTTTAGTGATTTTACGAGAACTAACCTTCGAGTAGAATTCGGTTGATAACCTAGAACCTCATCCAATCTCAAACGGGTGGCCTTCACTATACATCCTAGGTCGGCCACTTGTGAGAGAATTGGAAGCCATCACTATACACCCTAGGATGACTACATTAGTAAAAGGTTAAGCCATAGCTAGATAGATGAGCATTCATGGAAAAAGTCTCGATTGAGTAACTAGCCATTGTTGGTTGCTTATGAGGGATTAATCGCTAGTAGGAGGTCTTCGCTATACACTCTAGGTTGACCGCTTGCTAGAGATATATACCAACACCATACACCCTAGGTTGGTTACATTTGTCAAAACGTGCTTAATTGAGAGTTTGTTGCAATTGCCCCAATATTCACTTACGAGTCCATTAACTCCGTAGTTCCATCATCATTCATTCATCACTCTATTTTGATCCAATTTTATTTGCTTTCATAGTTTAGTTTATATTGTATTTTCATTCACCATCACTTTTACTTTTATACATACTAGTTATATTAATCGCAATCTTATCACCGCTACCCCGATCTCAGTGGACGACACCCGTGCTCACCGCTTTACTCGTATTTATACTTGTGAACACATCGCATAGGTTTTATAAATTGTTTTGACGGATGGTTTTCTGAAAGCAAAAACCTTCCCATCAAATGGCGCCGTTGCCGGGGACCGATGTGCGTAGTAGTGATTAGATTAGTTTTAATACTATTAGTTTATTAGTTGTTTTTAGTTTTGTTAGTTTCTTTTTATTGCTTTGGTAGTTTTTGTTTTTGTTTGTTTCAGGACTCTATGGATTCCTTTTGACAAAATTCAAGGTCAAGCTACGAGTCTAACGAGAATGCCTACATCTCGTCATTCCAGTCAAATTCCGTTGAAGATCAACTAAGAAATTTCATAAAGAATCATGTGCGGGAGACTGAGCAGATGATAGCTTCTCAACAAGAGACTCAAGCCTTCATAGAAGAAAAAACCACCCAAATGCTCGAATCTGCCCAACAGTCCACCCTGGTAAATCAGAGTTGTTTCCAAGTTAAAACAACTAAACCGGTGGATTCCTCCAATTTCTCAAAAGAAGACATGTATCAGCTCCTAATAGAATTTGAAGTGGAGCGAAGCAAGAGAATGGACGAGATGGATAGGATGATCAAGATGAACCAAGAGCTTATGAGCGTGAGCACAGAGCTAGTGTTGGAAAGTGGTGTGTTGAAGGAAGAGAATGAAGCACTTCAAGAGAGAGAAGCCTTGGGAATGGAAAAGGTGAGTAATCTCCAATAGTTGAACAAGAAACTATTATTTGAAGTGAAGATGCTCCGGGTTGAGAATGGTACTCCCAAGAAGACAAATTGCGAAGTCTCCGACAAGAACAAAGAATTGGAAGAACGAATTGAGAGATTTGAAGCCAAAAAGAGTACTGCATCGAAGGATTCGGAGAACTTAGCGAAGCTATCAAAAGATTTTGAAAATGAGATAGCTCAAGAGTCAATGAAGATGCAAATGGAGGTTGATCAAAAAGCCAATGCCTTAGAGGAAGCAAAGGTAGCACTAAGCAAAAAGGAGGAGGAGGTCAAGGCGTTACAAGTGAAACAAATCAAACGTCCGCAAGACCACGCATCAAAGGGGAGTTCCTCTAACTCTAATATCTTTTGCTATGCATGTTCTAGGATAGGGCATTTTAAGGCTAAAAATTACAAGCCAAATTAACATAGGAAAACTAGAGGTCCTAGGAATAGATGGAGTCCACCTAGGGTCAAGCAAATATGGGTAAGGAAAGACCAAGTGCACTTATATAGAAATATGAAAAAGGAAAAGATAATGAAGTCTCCTAAATTTATTTGGGTAGTTAAAAATAGAGAATTTTCTAACTTGGTCAAACCACCCTTAGAGGACCCTAGCCTCTCCATGAATGCATCCCATTGAATAATTTTGATGTATATAGTTAGTTTTATGTTTTATGTTGTTTAAATTTAATAAATTGTGATGTTGGGATAGTTTTGTTCGAATGCTATCTTTTGTGGATATTTGCACATTGAATTTATTGATTATATTTGTGGATGAAAGAGCCGGAGGCTCTTGTGCAAGTATGAATGCATGTGCTTTATATTGTTTAATTCGGCTTGGGGGTTGTTCATACCCCATTCCGTCAATTTTGATAAATTGCTTGATGTTAAGCTTGACTTGTGCTTCAATGATATATTGCATGAATTACCTTTATTTTGTGAGCCTTGTTTGAGTCACTTTTATTTTGTTGGGGCATTCATTGTGGTTGATTAGTGCATAGGTTTGTTGTGAGTCATGTTAGGTGCGTGCCGCTAGGCCGGATTCTCTCGTCTTCAACATTGAGGACAATGTTGGGTTTTGGTTTGGGGGTGTAGACGCATTTTTGAGTCGTCTTTTGTGTCTTGAGTCATTTTAAGAAAAAAAATCTTACCGGACAAAATCAACGACCACCTAGCCTGCCTTGACGGGGCGCCTAGAACGCCTAAAAGCTGGCCGCCTAAGGTCTAGGCGGCCGCCCACGCCAATCACTAGACCAATATCAAACACTACAATTTAGACCTCACTCAAAGGTTGGCTGATCCGATTTAATGGATTCCTCATTTGGTAATTAGGTCGTTGATAACTGGTATCATTTAATGGAATTTTTGTTATTGTTTTCTAGTTACAAGACGCTTGGAAATTGGTTTTAGTTATTATTTGTTTTTTTCTAAAAATCAATATATTTTTAAAGAATATTTATTTTTGAGGGCAGATTTAACATTATCTAGTAATTTTAACTCAAGAAGATAATTTTGATATTTTTTATAAAATTGATTTTGAGTCAAAAACAATTTTTTTTTCTAATAAATATACTCCCAAATACGCACTTGTGCTTCATTTGTTTCTCTTTGTGTGACATGTAATTCAACACATTAATAAATATAATTTTATTCCAAAAAGAAAAACTGAGTACTTTCCTAGCTCACTTTTTCTTTTTCTTTTTTGCAGCATATAGTACTTTAGCAAGGACAGTGTCATGAAATCCACGAAGCATGATTGCAATTGGTTTGGTTTATAAAATAAAAAATATATAAAAAAAAGCAAATAAAAATGAGCAAGAGCCGGAAGAAGAGTTTCTTTGGAATCTAAATTGGACATGTATGATTAGCTTATTTTCAAAACCACAGAAGCAGCTTAAAAATCTATTGCAGCATTTCCCACTACACCATTATATGCTGCCAAGACAGTAGTTTTATGTTGTAATAAAATAATGTTGCTACTAAGTCTTGTTTGACTCCCATTTTAGCCTATGAAATCCCCAAGTGTGAGGAGACCCTCTTGTAACGGGAGTTGTATCTCATACCGTACTTATAGTGTTTAATCTGGTTATGCTCTAACAAACCCCTGACCCGATTGATGTCAGGTTTTTTTTTTTAAAGAAAAAAGAAAAAAATAAAGAAAGGACTGCTAATGTCATTTTAGATGAGCTATGAATAAAAATATTTTTATTTGTTTAATAAATAACTAAATGGATGCTGAGAGCAGAGGTCCTCCAAAAAGAAAGTGGACAAGGATTTACTATTACGGGGAAGGCAAAGGGGGATAATCTAAAACTTCCGAAGCTGCAAATTATCTAAGCAGAAAAGTAAATTTCTTCCTCAATGAAACAAAAGGAAGACATTGCAACTGATGATCTTGAGTACTCATGGCAGTCGATTCAATCTTGCAACACAACATAATTAACAAAGAAAACAAAAAAATGCATCGACCATTTCTTTACGTCGAGTAAACGCAAAAATTTACTTGCACCATGTTACTCTTCAGCTATCTATTTGCTGTGCATTTCTGTGATCTGAGGTCTAAAAATGAGTGGAGTTATATTTGTATAATAAAGAAAGTAAAAACTAACTATAGGAAGTGTTTTATTTGTATAATAAAGAAAGTAAAAACTAACTATAGGAAGTGCTTTCTTTCGCTAAACTCAACCTTTAGTCTAATTTATGATCTAATATTTTCTCTGACGAATGAATGAGGAGTTGAAATCTGTACTAAGTTTAAGAATAAGGAGCTTATGCTCTACCCTTTCTCTTGTCATCCAACGCCTGCACCAGAAATAAAAAAATACATTAGAACATGTTCGATTCAAACCAAAAGAAAACAAAAATGCAATGTTTGTTCATAAGTAAAAAATTGGATATTTTGAAGAGAAAAAGTTTATAGGGCAATTTAAAAGAATATAGGCAGAGCATAGTTAGCCTGTATTACAGCCCTGCAATTTCATTTCGACATGTTCAATCACACACCACCAAGGACAAACTTTTATGATTCAATCATCTTGCACTAAATATTGTTGGAACATATATTCTCTCTTTTAATCTTTATGACAACAAAAAAATAAGCTAAATTGCATAGCATCAAAATTAGAATTTCAACTCTAAGGATATCTAATCCACATTATCAGTTTTGAATATTTTCTCACACAAAAGATTAAAAAAAAAAAAAAAGAATCTTCATTATTTCCTCATATCTTCTACTGCTTTTACAGCTATTAGGTACTGAATATCCTATCATACCCATGTCTAAGACTCTCAAACAGTCTTTGTTAGCAAAATCTCCTCCATTCCCTTCTCTTATTTCGTCAATTGAAAAGAAAAGACAAAAAAAAAAAACGATTTGAATTCCCACTAAATCAGTCAACTTCTAGGTATTGTACTTTTTGGGAGGAAATCTTGTTACTTGAAGCATAAAGCAGTCGATGGTAGCTAGATCGAGTGCGGAAGCTGAATTTAGAGCTATGGCACATGGGATTTGTGACTTACTTTGGCTGAAAATCATTCTCCCCGATTTTAGGATAAAATATGACGGACCAATGAAATTATAGTTTGATAACTAAGCGGCCATCAATCTAGCTCATAATCCAATGCAACACGATTGAACAATGTATGTAGAACTGTAGAAGTAGACCGACACTTTCATATAAGAGAAGTTGGATAGCGGGTTAATTTGAACTCCTTATGTTACTTCTAATGGGCAGCTGGCTGACATTATAACCAAGGGGATACCAAGTTTTTCTTTTCAATCAATTCTATTTCTAGCCAAGCTGGAAATGGAAACTGTTTATGCACTAGCTTGAGGGGGAGTGTTGGAGAATCTAGTAAATTCCCTCCAAAGAGGGCAAGTTGACCAAATCAAATCTCACATTTATGTGAGAAATTCTGTAAACAATTGTAGTATCTGCCTAGTTTCCTATTTGTAAAAGTTGACTCATAACTTATGACCTAGGATTGATAACTTTCCAATTGTTAGGTGTTTAGGAGAGATAGTTTGTTTTCTACTGCCATATATTTGTTTCCTATACTAGAAACAAAAGTAAGTGGAAATATTATTGTTTTTCTTCAATAAGAAACAAAATTTTATAAACAAATTGAAAATATATACATGGGTGAACAAGCAGTCCACAAAAGGGAAAAACAACCCAGAGTACAAATAGAGGACATACAAAAATCCCTACAAAAAATCAAAGATGCAAAAAGAACCCCCAACCCAAGACTTTACGCCAACACTGCTTTCCAATTATGAATAATGAAAAAAAAGAGAAGTATCCCTAAATACAATAGTTACAGGAGCCCATAGGGAAGCCCAAAATTTGATCTTATCCCCATAAAACCTCTACCCCTTCACCTTTGAGATCCTCAAAGATTCTTTTGTTCCTTTCATTCCACAACACCCAAAAGAAACCCATCCTGGTACATTCCCAAAGCACTTTACCCTTCCTACCTCCACCAAAACCAAACAGTTTTTTCCGATAATCACATTCAACAAGAAATGGAATTGTACAGCTAATATTAACTTCTTGAAACAGTTTGCACCATAAGGACCAGGCCACTGAACAAGAAGAAAAAGGTGATTGGAAGGTTCAAGATTTCTTTTGCAGATAATGCACCAATTTGGAGACAAGGCCATCCCAGTCTCTTCTTTTGCAAAAGATCATTAGTATTAACTCTATCCCAAGCAATTGACCAAACAAAGAACTTGACTTTATAAGGGACCTTGGCTTTCGAAATAATATTAATCCAAAAACCATATCTAAACCTTAAAACAGAACAGTCACATAAACAGCCAGATCCTAGCATCAGTGGAACATAGCATATACACCTACTACAAAAAGATATGGGATGGACACAAGGATTATTAATCAATCTTGCAGTTATGGAACCAAAAGCTATGAATTTCCAAGAATCATCATTGTGATGCTTAAGTCAAAGCTGTCTGCTCGGAAGATAAAGATCTAGTGCTATAAAAACTGAACATCTGCTCTCGTTTCTAACTACTTGAAGCCTCAAATCACCTAGACAGGGTAATAGCATTCTTTTGAAGGCCAGACAAGAGCTATGATGCAATAATACATGCATAAGCTTTGAACTTCACCAAAATGCTTTTACTGCTTACTTTGGTATCTTGTAATGAAGTTGGAAACAAGGCTTAATTTTATAAGCCAAAATACCTTTAACATCTTCAGTACTATTTTTAATTACAATCATGATTAACAGCAATAGAAAAATGATAGCTGCTCTAATAAAGATCGGGAACTTAAATCTTGCCAGTATATAAAATAGGTTCTAGAAAAGAAAAAAAACAACCATAATTGAAAACAAATCTCACACACATACACATGCATGCAGAAGTTTGGCATAATCCTTGATACATTCTGATGAGAAAGGAATAATACCTTGCTTTGGAACATTCTCATGGTCAGCACAAGAGTATCACGCATTCTGCAAACAAAGAAAGTCAAATCCATCACCTTAGAAATCATTACAATAATATACAAAAGAAAACCATTTAGGTGTTATTCTAGTACTTTTTGCTGAGAAAGAGTCGTGAAATAAAGTTCAAAACAATGAAGTTTTCATTTTATAAAGACTCAAGCTATCACAAAACAAGACTGAGGTGAGGGGGTAAATTAAGGACAAAACTCTATAGCCTTACAAGCCAAAAAAATTAAAATTGATATGTTACCATTTGAAGATAAACTGAAAAGTATTCTTCGGTATTTTCTTATTGAGAGAAAAGAGGAATAAATACAAGACTTAGAGCCTAGCAAAGAGAAAAGACAATAAATACAACTATCAACTAACACCCACCTAACACAGTAATTAAACCCACTTAACTATGTCTTAACTAGAACATTAATTACAGTGTAACCACATAATTCTAACACTCCCCCTCAAGCTGATGCAAAGATGCTTTGCATCCCAAGCTTGCCAATTAAGTTCTGGAATGTGACACCGGGTCGTCCTTTTGTAAGAACATTTGCTAATTGACCAGTTGAAGGAACATAAGGAACACAAATTTGCCCTGAGTCAAGTTTTTCCTTGATAAAGTGTCTGTCAATTTCAACATGTTTGGTTCCGTCAAGTTGAACAGGGTTGTGAGCAATGTTTATTGCTGCCTTGTTGTCACAGTATAGCATCATAGGACCATCATCTCTGATCTGCAACTCTGATAAGATTATTCTTAGCCACAATAGCGCACATATACCAAGTGCCATGGCACGAAACTCTGCCTCTACACTCGAGCATGCCACAACGGGTTGTTTCTTACTTCTCCAAGTAACTAGGTTCCCTCCCAAAAAAGTGCAGCAACCAGAAGTTGACCTTCGGTCAGTTTTGGAACCTGCCCAATCTATGTCTGTGAAGGCTTCCAATCTAAGTTCTTCTCCTTTCTGAAATATGAGACCTTTACCTGGTGACCCCTTCAAGAGCCTCAAGATCCTATAGACAGCTTCAAGGTGGTGTTTTACAGAAGCATGCATAAACTGGCTGACAAAACTCATAACATAAGCAATGTCTGGTCTTGTGTGAGATAGGTAGATAATTTTGCACACCTTTTTCTAATATTCTTCTTTGTTCACAGATTCTTCTTCCTCTATTGATTCCCCAAGTCTGTGATTAGTCTCAATAGGGGTTTCAATTGGTTTGCAGCCAGCCATCCCAACTTCTTGCAACAGGTCTTGAGTGTATTTTTGTTGGGAGATGAAAATTCCACGTTTTGACCTAGCAACTTCCATTCCTAAGAAATATCTCCAGTTTCCTAGGTCTTTAATTTCGAACTCCTTTGCAAGATAAGTTTTCAAGCTGACTATTTCCTCATGATCATCACTGGTCATGATAATATCATTAACATACACAATTAGGGCAGTAATTCCCTATTCCATAGAGTTCTTTATAAAGAGAGTATGGTCACCTAGACTTTGGAAATAACCTTGGTTTTTCATAGCTCTAGTGAATCTCTCAAATCAAGCTCGCGGAGACTATTTCAAACCATAGAGGGACCTCAACTTGCACACCTTTTTTCGTCTCAAGTTTTCCTGGTATCCTGGAGGTATATCCATGTACACCTCTTCTTCCAAGTCCACATGAAGGAATGTGTTCTTCACATCCAATTGGTGTAGGGGCCATTCCTTTGTTGTTGCTAGAGATAGGAGAATCCAAATTGTGTTCATCTTTCCCACCGATGCAAATGTCTCATAGTAATCTATTCCATAGGTCTGGGTGTACCCTTTTGCAACGAGTCTTGCCTTGTACCTCTCCAATGTCCCATCAGGTCAGTATTTCATGGAAAAAATCCACTTATAGCCAACTGTTT
The DNA here is from genome assembly GCA_033220585.1 of Dipteronia sinensis. NCBI lineage: Eukaryota > Viridiplantae > Streptophyta > Magnoliopsida > Sapindales > Sapindaceae > Dipteronia > Dipteronia sinensis. The sequence goes on from CM065642.1 coordinate 23,909,775, forward strand.
TTTTTATTTTTGGGTAAAGTCCACAATCTGCCATGTTTGATTCTTCTCCAAGGCTTTTAATTCTTCATCCATGGCTTCTTTCCATTGCTTTGAGATTAGGGCTTCTTGAACAGATGTGGGGATTTGTTGGGATAGATTCTGCAAAGACACAAAGTGAGACATAGGGTGTTGTGTATAGCTATGAACCCCCTTTCTTAGAGCAATAGGAACGTCAATATTATCTATGGTAAAGGGGCATAAGTTTAGGAATTGAATTTGAGGCATTATTTTCATTACCTGGTTCAGGATTGATGACTTGAGTCTGAGAGGTGATGATGTGTCTTTTCCAATTATTAATAGAAAAAGTTTTGTTCCTTTCAATTTAGTGCATCGTGATGTATGGGGTCCCTCAACAGTCCCTAATATTTCTGGGGCAAGGTGGTTAGTTTCTTTTATTGATGATTGCACTAGAGTTACTCGGATTTTTTTACTTAAACACAAGTCTGATGTGAGTAGTGTGTTACCTAATTTTCATAACATGATTCAAACTCAATTCGGGGTAAAAATTAAAAGGTTTCGATCGGATAATGCTAGGGATTATTTCAATCAAACACTTTCTTCCTATTCACCAAAAGAAGGCAGTATTCATGAACCCCCGTCTGTTTACACCCCACAACAAAATGGGGTGGTTGAGAGGAAAAATGGTCATTTGGGGGGAAGCTATTCTTACAACCACACATATTATCAATAGAATACCTTTTAAGACCTTAGGTTTTAAACCTCCTATGGAAATACTTTCTCGGTTTAATCCATACCTCAACACCGACAACAATCTCACACCTAGATTATTTGGTTGCACTTCGTTCGTTTATGTTCATAGTCCTAGTAAAAGGAAGTTGGATCCTAGGGCAATCAAGTGTGTTTTTTGTTGGGTACTCCACTCAAAAGGGGTATAAATGCTTTCATCCTCCAACTAGGAAATTTTATGTGTCGGCTGACGTTACTTTTAATGAAATCAAACCGTATTTCCCTCACACTTATCGTCAGGGGGAGACTCTTATTGAAAATAAGGAAAAGGAGGCTTTCTATTGGATTTGTCATCACTTGATTTGTCCTCTTCACAGCCCGTAAATAGTCCCTCACAGCTCACAAAAAGTTCCTCTCAACTTGAAATAGGTCCTCAATCAAACATTGAACTAGCAAACACTGAACTAATGCCTTTACCTCACCACAGTACAGAAACCGATGACCCAGTTCCTAAGGATAACACAAGTCTTGATACTATGAAGTATATGCATGTGTATTCTAGGAGCCATGTTCTAGCTTCAGAACCGGTGCAAGTCCAAGAATCTAAACCGGACTCTGGAAATGAGGTAATTACAACTTGAGTCTAGTGATGATTATGATTTACCTATTGCAAATCGAAAGGGTACCACAGAATGTACTAAACATCCCTCATATCCACTTGCTCGTTTTGTGTCATTTCAAAAATTCTCACAATCAGACAAAAATTTTCTTGTTAGTCTAAACACTATTTTTATTCCTACTAGACTATCTGAGGCTTTATGTATTGAGAATTGGAGGCAGGCTATGAAAGTTGAAATGGAGACCTTGGAGAAAAATCAGACCTGAGAACTAGTAGAGTTGCCTAAAGGAAAGAATCCGGTTGAGTGCAAATGGGTGTTTACTGTAAAATACAAGGCGGATGGTACTCTTGAAAGTTATAAGGCAAGGTTGGTAGCTAAGGAATACACTCAAACTTATGGAATTGATTATCATGAGAAAATTGCTCCGGTAGCCAAGATGAATACAGTGAGAATTTTGTTATCTTTGGCTGCAAACTACAATTGGCATCTCCAACAATTCGATGTTAAGAATGCTTTCCTCCATTAGGAGTTGGAGGAAGAGATTTAGATGGAAGATCCACCGGGATTTGAAGGTAAATTAGGAGCAAACAGAGTATGCAAGCTGAAAAAGGCCTTATATGGCATTAAACAATCTCCAAAGGCCTAGTTTGGGAGATTTGCAAGAGTAATGCTAGCTACGAGAAATAAGCAAAGTTAAGGGGACCACACTTTATTCATCAAACACTCAAATTCAGGGGGAGTTACAATTCTTTTGGTATGTATAGACGACATAATTGTAACAGGTAGTGATGAGAGAGAGAGAAACTCTAAGGCAGTGTTTAGCAAGAGAATTTGAGATAAAAAGCTAGGAAGATTAAAATACTTCCCAGGGATAGAGGTAGCTCACTCACAGCATAGGTATTTTTATCTCACAACAAAAGAATGTGACTAATCTATTGAAGGAGACGGGGGAAAATGGTGAGTAAGCCCGCAAGTACTCCTATAGACCCTAATCACAAACTTGGTAAAGCTAGTGAAGGTATTCCGGTGGACAAGGTGATGTATCAAAGATTGGTTGGAAAGCTGATTTATCTTTCACACAAAAGGCCGTATATAGCCTATGTTGTGAATGTAATAAGTTAGTTCTTACACAATCCAGCTACATTACCTGAAAGCCAATTCTAGGAGAGGAATTTTATTTAGAAGAAACACGAGGCTGACTCTAGAAGCATACACAGATGCTGACCCAGTTGACAAGAGATCTACATCAGGTTACTGCACTTTTCTAGGCGGTAACCTTGTGACATGGAGAAGTAAGAAACAAAATGTGGCGGCTAGATCGAGTGCTGACGCAGAATTTCGAGCAATGGCCCAAACGGTGTGTGAACTACTGTGGTTGAAGATTATTTTAGAAAACTTAAAGGTCAAGTGGGATGGACTAATAAGACTACTGTGATAATAAATCAGCAATTAGCATTGCACATAACCCAATCCAAAATGAGAGAACAATGCACATTGAAGTAGACAGGCATTTCATAAAGAAAATGCTTGTGATTAATTTGCACACCTTATGTCTCAACCAAAGGACAACCGAATGATGTATTGACTAAAGGTCGTGGATGGGGTAACATTTCAGACAAATATTTCCAAGCTGGGAATGGAAGATACCTATTCTCCAGTTTGAGGGGGAGTGAGAATCAAAACCAAGGGGGAGATCCATATAAACTTCTTCATTGAGTTCCCCATGTAAAAATGCATTCTTTACATCAAACTGTTTCAAAGGCCACTCCAGATTAGCTGCTAGTGAGAGAAGTACCCTAACGGTGTTTAACTTTGCTACCGGGGCAAAGGTCTCCTGGTAGTCAACGCCGTAAGTCTGAGTGTACCCTTTGGCAACCAACCTTGCCTTGTATCTTTCAATAGAGCCATCTGTCTTGTGTTTGATGGTATAGACTCATCGACATCCAACAGCCTTCTTCCCTTTAGGCAGATCCACTATCTCCAGGTACAATTTTTCTGTAAAGCTTTCATCTCCTCATCCATGGCTTGGACCCAATTCCGGTCTGTCAGTGCATCCTGCAATTTACTAGGAATAGATACAGAGGATAACTGATGTGCGAAAGCTTTAAAGGTTTCAGATAGTCTGTGAGTTGAGGTGTAATTAGTAATAGAGTAAAGTGCATTACTATCTGATGGAGGTCGCTCAGGGGAAAAACCATACCGTGCAGGTGGTCTATGTTCTCGACTAGGATACCGTCTAGTAGATAGACTGGGGTCAGGATCTGTATGATTTTCATTGGATAATTCATTAGATAAAGTGAAGGGTTCAAGAGTTACCTCAGGAGCATTTTCAACCTCAGAGTCTGATTGACGAACCGGTAATGGAGAAGAGGAAGGTTATACTACCTGTATGAGAACTGAGTCCGGTTTCTCTTTCCCTTTATTCCGTCTTTCATACACTCTTAATGTTAGTGTTGTCTTTTCTGTGAGACTATCAGGAGTCTCACTTTCAGATGATAGATTTTCTTCCTCGGAAGATTGACTAATCAGACTAATGGGTATACTATTGTCAGTTTTAGGAGACTTCCCTTCATAGTTCAGATTCTCCCCCTGAAGAGAAGTCTCTGAGGTAAAGTATGCCTTATCCTCCCAAAACGTAACATCCTGTGACACAAATACCCTACGGGACGAAAGAAGATAACATTTGTACCATTTTTGTGAGCTAGAATACCCTATAAACACACACTTAAGAGCACGTGGATCTAACTTTTGTCGACGAGGAGTATGGACATGTACATATACCATACACCCAAAAACCCGAGGAAGAATATGTAATGCAGAGTTAACATCTCAGTAATGAGACAAGGAATGTAATGGAGTTTGAAAATATAGAACACTAAATGGCATACGATTAATGAGATATGCAACAGATAGGACTGCATCACCCCAAAAAATTTAGACATATGCATTCCAAGCAGTAAAGATCGTGCAACCTCTAAGAGATGACGATTTTTACGCACGGCAGTACCATTTTGTTGTGGGGTATATGCATAAGATGTTTGGTGGAGAATACCATTTTTCAAACAAAAAGCTTTGACATTATGGTTCAAATATTCACCACCATTATCTAAGCGTAAAACTTAAATTTTCTTATGAAATTGTGTGAGAATCATATGATAAAAATTTTTAAAAACATCACATACATCACTTTTATTTTTTAAAAGAAAAATCTAAGTAATGCGAGTACAGTCATCAATAAATGTAACAAACCAGCGCATACCAGATATAGACACAACATTAGATGGACCCCAAACATCAGAATGAACAAGAGAAAAAGGCATAGATTTTTTATTATCATTACTAGGGGGAAAAACAGTGCGATGATGTTTAGACAGAACACATGTCTCACACTGCATATTATTGTGCTCAATAGTTTTAAACAAAGGAAATAAAAATTTTAGATATCCAAAAGAACAATGACCTAGGCGCCTATGCCAAAGGAAAATATTACTCTCGTTGTCGGCTCTAACTTGCACTACTCTGTGAGGTTGACTGGAAACACTGGAAAAACTTCGATTCCCCATAGTATTCCGAAATAGGACGCCCAGATTGACGCATATGGAATGCCTTGCTGTTGAGTTCATAGATAATGGGCTAATCTGCACCACCATAGTAAGTACGAGCAACTGCTTCCCAAATGGCCTAAGCTGTAGGTAATTGGATAAACATTCCCATAATTTTGGGAGTCATAGATCCTAAGAGCCATCCTTACACAAGAGCATTGTCTGCCAACCATCGTCTATAGGTGGGACTGCGGTTGCAGGCTTAGCACTTTCCCCTGTGAGAAAACCATATTTGTCTTTCCCAGCCACAAAGATCTCGACAAACTTAGACCACAAATGATAGTTTGATCCATCCAATTTATTCTCAATCTTATAAGAGTTGTCATGAGAATAAATTGGAGGGAGTGTTGGGGTTGGTGGAACTATGTGGCTAGATTTGTCTGATCCATCTTCACCTATGTGCCTAGATTTGTCTGATTCATCTTCACCAATGGCCATAATAATAGTAAAAGTAGTAACAATAGCAACGGAAGTAAATGATATATATATATATATATATATATTTTTACTTTTCTTTTTTTACTGTGTTAAAATAACACAAATACAACGTGAACAGCAAAACAAAAAAAAGGACCACGAGTTCAAAGAAGACAAAACCTAGATCGATTCAAGGTCACTGGTTCTGTCTGCTGGTGGTGCGAGGGCGTCGGCGACGGTTGGAAAGAGAGGACCGACGAGTCGCCGGTGAAGAAGAGACGACGTGGGTCGCTGTTTTAAAGAAAAAAGATCGGGTCGGGTCGGGTCGGGTTGAGAAGTATCGCAGGTGAGCAGAGACGACGCGGGTCGCTAGATCTAATGAGGTCACCATCGGGGATGTACGACGTCGATTGGTGTGGGTGGTTGTAGAAGTTCCGATGGTAAGGTTCACCGGAAAAATAGAATGACAAGCAGGCAACAGTCTTGCTGACTGTAGAAAGAAAAGAGAAAAAAATGCAGAAAGGAGAGGAAGAACCCTAAATTCGTTTGGGCTCTGATACCATGAACAAATCAATAGTGTTTGTTGATTTATTCTTCTCCATATGGAGGAAATATATAGGAAAAATACAGAGTGAGAATCAAGTAATTGATCTCCTACAATCACTACAATTAATCTAACAATCCCCTATAATTAGCAATTAACAGATTGTCAACTATACAAAAATATCCTATATTAATAACAAGATATTCTAACAGATAGTAATGCCGCCCCTAATGCCACCGGTAATGTTAATGTATCTTCGGGCGCCTCTAATGCCACTTCGGTTCCCCTTGGAAGGAAACGGAAATCCAATGAAATTGATTGTGAATATTGGAATATTGGATTGTGAAATGTGAATTGTGAAATTGACAATTTGTGATTGGATTCCAATTGGTTTGTGTGGATTTGGAGTAGATTTTGATGATTTTGTTGTTGGAATATTGTATTGTGAAATGTGAAATGTGAAATGTGAATTGTGAAATTGACAGTTTTTGATTGGATTTCATTTGGATTTTGTAGATTTGGACTAGATGTTATAGTTTTGATTGCATTTGGTCATACCATGAGTTTTATTATTGGTTTAAAGGTAGGAAAAACAAAAAAAAACCAAAAACAAAAAAAAAAAGATTTCGGCTGCGTAGGTATCCGCCTAGGCGCTGGTCTGCTACCCGACTAGCGCCTAGCGTTTAGTAGAACACTGTTTCCATTCTTATTTTATTATGTTTGATTTATTGCCGTTTAAGTTTTTCATATCTTATGTTACCATACTTATCTAATCATATAAGATAAAATCCTCTTATGTATTTCTAATATACAAACTAATATAATAAAATCCTCTTTTTATTATTTTACATGGTATATGTATGGTCACTTTGAACCTCATCCTCGCACTTTTAGCTTTTTCAATGCCCATGGAACATGTCCTTTTTCTAAGTTATTGCTAGGCAGGGGAGACAATGGATATGAACAATGGACAACAAAATGCAAGACCCAATGACTTGCTTCATTGTAACCAAAACGGTGAAACGTACTATAAAGGAACACAATCAAGAAGATCGAAAACAATTTCATGTAAAACTTAAAAAAGAAAAAATTTAAAGTATTACCTAACACTGTATGTGCTGAAAGGACGTGAAGAACCATCAAAACATGTTAAAACAAACTGTGTTGAGAGACCAGAAGGTATTTTGATCTGCAATATCAATAAGATAGAAAATTAATGCAAGGTTTTATATACAATTACAAATTTTATAGGACAATCAACTTCATCTCACATAATCCTACAAGTTCCTGAATAGAATTTCAAATTGACAAAAAAGAGGTCAATGTATAGATAATGTGTTCAAATTGATAAAAAGAGAAAAAAAAATACTTCTTAATTATCATTGACAGTGTGCATCAAACGTAAGTCTCATACCGATAACTCCTTCACCGATAACTCCTTCAAGAATGTCTCTCCGATTTCAGATTCTGTGCTGTTGATCTTAATTTGGTAACTTGACCGTTTCAAGATTAGAGTTGCTGCCTCCCATTTTTCAGAAGAATCCATCTGATAAAAGAAGATGTGGCAAAAACTATATTTTACACCATAATTCAAAGTTCAGACACTCTTGAAAATTTGTCTCACAATTAGTAGATCAATACTGAGATTTCCTACATATCACCGGTTGCACTAATAGCAAACATTCATATATGATGCATCAAGAACGTTGAAAATATGACCATTAAGGTATCATTTACATGATTTGCAGTAGCATTGAATGTCATCGCTAGTAGAATAATCATATATGCAATTGCATAGCAAAAAAGCAAAGGAACCAAAAATGAAATGGCCGAGATTGAAAGTCCAATTTTTAAAAATCAAAATGCCACTGACTGGATATTTTATATATGTTAGGGAGCTTTAAATCATTGTTTGAGCCCTTACCTAACAGCTTAAGCTTTTGGATTTTTGGGTCTAGTGGTAACTAACAATATATACACACTGTTTGTCTCTAGTCAAGCCGTCGTGACTTTAATTCCATTTGGTTATAAAATCTCAATCGTTGTATTCAATCCAAAGTCTAGATGTTGAGTCTAGTTTTCCTATTTCTAATCCTATTAGCCATCTTGTGACACATCTTGAAGTTGATAAAGCAATTAATCAACCAGAATTGGTGTCGTTTTTGGACTCCAATCAGGCAAGAAATCAGGAATTTGAACCAGTTTTAGAACAACTAGAACCTAGTTTTGTGCCACATCATATTGAGTCTGATGTAGAGAATGGAAATTTACAAGTTGAGAACCCAAATGTGAGGGTATACACTCGAAGGAAGAATCTTGACAGTAGGGCCCAGCTGCATCAAAGCTCTGATCAATCACTACCCCTCGGACCAGAACCTGAGTCACATGCAAATCAGCAAGGTGAGACCTATCATTAATTCTTCTCCTCCACCTGAACCTATACCAAAACAGGTCTCTAAACTCATTGATAAACCTGAGAATATGGAACAGTTTGAAACAAACCTTGATATTCCTATAGCCATTAGGAAGGGTATTAGATCGTGCACTTCTCATCCTATTGCTAAATTTCTGTCATACCATAGTCTGTCCGATAGTTATAGAGCTTTCACATCAAAACTATCACAATATTACATACCTAAAACCATACATGAAACCCTTTCAAATCCAAAATGGAAAAATGTTGTTATGGAAGAGATGTTAGCCCTTGAGAAAAACAAGACTTGGGAAGTAGTTGACCTACCTAAAAGGAAAAGAATTGTTAGGTGCAAATGGGTTTTCACAATCAAATGTAGAGCAGATGGATCTATTGAGAGGTGCAAGGCTAGATTAGTTGCAAAGGGGTTCACTCAAACCTATGGCCTTGACTACCAAGAAACATTAGCTCCAGTAGCCAAAGTTAACTCTATTTGAATCCTTCTCTCTGAGGCAGTAAATTACAATTAGCCCTTACAACAGTTGGATGTAAAAAATGCCTTTCTAAATGGCAACCTAGAAGACGAGTATTCATGGAGATTCCACCCAGGTTTGAGAAACACCTAGGCAGTGAGAAGGTGTGTAAATTGGTTAAGTCCCTATACGGGCTTAAACAATCTCAGAGAGCATGGTTTGAAAGGGTTGGAAGGGTGGTTAAGAGATTCGGTTATAGCCAAAGCCAAGGGGATCATACACTATTTCTTAAACACTCTAAAGAAGGGAAGAAGGCAATATTGATTGTGTATGTAGATGATATCATCATAACCGGGGATGATATGACTGAGATTGAGAGATTAAAGAGGGCTTTGGCCAGTGAGTTCGAGATTAAGGATTTGGGTGAACTAAAGTACTTTTTTGGAATGGAGTTTGCAAGATCCAAGAAAGGAATTTTTGTCTCCCAGAGAAAATGTGCTGGATTTGTAAAAGGAAACAGGTTTGATGGGTTGCAAACCTGCTGAGACCCTTATTGAACCGAATCTCAAGCTTGAAGCAACAAAACCGAACACACAGGTTAATAGGGAACAGTATCAAAGGCTTGTAGGGAGACTGATCTACTTAGCTCACACTAGGCCTGATATCTCATTCGCAGTCAGCTTGGTAAGCCAATTTATGCACTCACCTTGTCCGCAACATCATGCAGTTGTCCTAAGAATTCTAAGGTACCTAAAGGGGACACCGGGCAGAGGGTTACTGTTTGCTAGCAGGGGACACCTACAAGTTGAATTTTATACGGATGCTGACTGGGCTGGGAGTATGACTGACATAAGGTCGACATCTGGTTATTGTGCCTTTGTTGGTGGTAATCTTGTTACTTGGAGAAGCAAGAAACAAGGGGTGGTTGCAAGAAGTAGTGTCGAAGCTGAATTTAGAGCAGCAGCTCTTGGAATCTATGAGGTATTATGGATTAAAAGGCTACTTGAAGACCTAAAGATACCAATGCCACAACCACTAAAACTCTATTGTGACAATAAATCAGCAATTGCCATTGCACATAATCCAGTTCTACATGATAGAACTAAGCATGTGGAGATAGACAAACACTTCATCAAAGAGAAGTTGGAGAACGGACTGATTTGCATGTCGTATCTGCCAACTACTGCACAGGTTGCTGACTGGCTCACCAAAGGACTGCCCAAGACTCAATTTGACAAGCTAATATGCAAGCTAGGCTTAGAAGATATCTTAAAGCCAGCTTGAGGAGGAGTGTTGGAAAGTCTTCTCTCTAGATCCTAAGGATCAGGAGATATGATCTGATAAGTGATTCTAGCCAGATTACTAGGAGGATCCTCAGATTAGTCAACTATGTAATTATGTGTAATCAATGTATAGCTATAGTTTAGGGATTTAGAGCTGTAACTTAGTCCTAAAGAATAGCTAATAGTTCTGTATAAGTAGAGTAGAATGTATAGCAGTTTTTTAATGCAAATAATAGAATTCTTTTCTTACACAACTTCAGGTTTGCTACAACAGATTTCCCTGTATATTTTAAATAGCTCAAAATCAAATATCAATTCACCGGAATCCACCAAGCACCACATTTCCTCATACCCTACTATTTTTGTGTTACTACTAGATAAAAGCAATAAATGATAAACAAAATGAAACTCTAATGATATATGAATAAAAATTTGTAAAACTAAACCAAACCTACCAGCAATAGAACACTAAATGTTGCTTCACCTCTGGAAATATGTGAGTCAATCTCGCTCTGCATATCTGGGTCTGCAGAGTAGCTCATCAGAAGACCATGGAAATAACAATACTTTTATGGGATCAAAAACTCAATAAAAAATTATCGTAATAATGAATAACCAGTGTGCATACGATATATTAAATTTCACAAATTTTTATTTACAAAATAACGAGTGTGCATAAATCAGTTGTTTTATTGAATTATTCAAGAAAAATGTCTATAAAATTTAATATTCAAATAACATTGATGGGCATATTATTAAGTGGTATAAAAGTAACTCACCAAAATTATCAGAGAAATGAAAGACATAAATTTTACATCAGATAAGGCTACAGCACAGAACTGCCACATCGGAGGCTTGAAGAAAATCTCCATAAATATGAAAACTGTGACCATTGAGAGGACCAGTAACTCAACACTCGATAGAAATAGATCAGGGCATTTTGACCATTGTGAAGACCAGTAACTTTACACCAAATAGATATTTTGTGAAGACCAGAAAACTATTTCTATTCTGTAAAATATAATATATAAAAAATAAAAAATAAAAAATAAAAAACAAAATTCAACAGCCACACTCCGAAAGGAGCAACGAAATTACACTTTGATCAGAAATGACGCTTGAAGAAAAAAAAAAACCAAGATAATAACATTTTGACACATGGATAAATTGATAAACATAAATCCTAAGTTTTTGTTTTAGACAAGGATCTTTAAGTCTAACAAGAATCAATCAAATCATGTACACTTACCACATTTTATTTTGTTCTGATCATTAGCAAAAAGCCTCACTAATTCCCCCTGATAGGATCAAAAGGCGTGCCAGAGTAATCAGAATGATAACATTTTAATGCATAAAAAACACACACAAAAAAAAATTATAGCCTTTTTTCCCTTTAGGACTGCAAAGATTTTAGTTCAGCAAATTACAAGACACGGATGCAAGCAAAAGATTGTATTCATTTAGGTTGGAGAAAAAATGTTTAACAACTAATAATGCAACCAAAAAAAGAGGAAATGAGGTACAAAATCATGTAATTCCCAGCAAGCATCAAAGTACATGTATATTATGAAATAATAATGATTTTTCAGAATCAAGTATTGAACAAAATCCCACAATGAAAAATGGTTAATATACAATTTGAACTTGCAACCTAAGCTAGCTTTTTGGGTTGCATATTGATCTAATAAAAATTAACTCATTCCAAAATATTAATTTCTAGATGGTATCCGAGAAACTTTGATCTAGGATGTTTTAAAAAAAGAAAAGGAAATTACTAGGAGACAAATGTACTATATACCCAAAAAAAAGTAACCCACAAAAACCCTACAAAAAAGGGAGCTTCATGAAAAACAAAGGCGAAAGCAAACCCAACTCACACATGTGAAGAAGTGTTAGAAATCACGTGTGAACAAAATCCGATAACAAAGAAAAAAGGTTAATATACCAATTAGATTTGCAATCTCATAGGCAGGCTTTTTGGGTTGATTTTGATACAGACATGCAGTACATAATAACCCATTCCAAACCACTGATTTCTAACAATTTACAAATTTTAACTACACTTTTCTTACTAGCCGGTAATAAATCCTGAGACAGGAAAGAAAAGTAGGAATATGTATACTCGATTTCATATCCCCTACTACAATGCAAAAGTTATACTTGATCAACTATAAGCCAGAATGCAAGTAACATTTAGCCTTAGCTTTACATATGTACGATAAGTACTGTAACTTCTCCTTTGCTCTTCATCACAAATCACAATGAAAACTACACAGACTATGCAGGTGCAACTGGAATTTGAGCAAAGCACATGTAGATATTTTGGGTGCTCTTATGTTTGTGATTTTAATTTTGTTGCTTTCTCTTTTATTTTTGCACAACACATATTCTAAGTTTAAACTATTTTTCTTAAGAAGAAAAAGACAGTGTCTCATACTCTCATTAACACTGAAAGAACCGGTACCACAACACACTTTGAAGCGTCATGGGCACATGAGGAAGCCAAAAGAGATCACTTCAACAACATTTTTTCTAATTAATTTCACAGTTTCACCCAAATTGTGTTTTCATTATGTTATTACGAAATAATTAACTAAATGGGCAGGTGAAGAAAAAGAGTTCTTTTTTCTGTATTGAGTGAATAATTTCTCTTTATAATAGAATTCCTAGGATTCAATCCCTAGTATTAGAGATTAGATTTACAGAAATCACAGCCTATCTAAAATTGTCTAATATAGAAGAATATATATTTACATAAAAGTCAAACATAATCAAATCTGTAATTGCTCTAATTACTCCTAATAATCTGCCAACAGCAGGAGATGCTCCCCTTTGTGAGCTTTTTTCCTAATTTATACAGACTCTCTAGGCCTCATAATGCCCTAATCAACACAAGGATGGCTTTCTCTACCTCTACAATGGAGTAGCACTTGAACTTATACTTCAAAAGGAATTTGAATGATAGACACACACAAGAATTTGCTAGTCTTTCTGCAATTTTGGAGCACTTCTTTTAATGAAATTGCAGATAGAAGAATTTGAATGATAGAGAGACACAGGAAACTTCTCTTGCAAATCTTTTTCCCTTCACTGATTGAAGATAGCTCTTGTACTAACTTCAAACCAGCTCAAACAATTTGGCAGGCTTAAGTTAGCCAAAAGATTCGAACTCTTGTTTGGCAGCAGCTCATAAGAGGCTGAATACTGCTGACTTTATTCAGAAAAGAAATCCTCACTTGAAGCTTTCTCCTTCTTGGTGCATGATGTACAATAGAAGTGAGAAGAATGTTGATCATTGGTTTTTACACTGCCACACAGGTTAGTCTTTATGGTTAAGGTTACTTAAGACATCAAAATCCCAACGGGTATGTCCGATTTCTTAGAGAACTTTGTTGAAGGAAAGGTTTTACGCTTTTGGAAAAGGGAGAAAGTCAAAGTTCCTCCGAAATGTGCAGCTTTGGCATTTTTTTTGGGTAATATGGCAGGAAATTAATAGAAATTGTTTTTGAAGATTCAACAGAAGAAGAGGGTAACTGTTTATGGAATACAGTTCAATTCCTAGCATCCTTGTGTGCCTCTGTTATAAAAGAATTTGAAGGCACCTCCTTTTTGTTCATTTGTGTATGTGTGTGTCCATACTCACTTGAAAACACTTAATTGGCAAGGTTCCAAATACTGTGGACACTACTGTGTCCTTCCATTGATATCATGAACAAGATAAAATGCAAATTGTTGGAGATATTGCTAATGTTTTTCTTGGGATCTAGATATTTAATTATGATGTATATATTAGGTTTCCTATTATTAGATGATTTGGTATTAGTTTCCTTCTTTAAAAAGGAAACAGATTCCTTAGATTAAACAGATTGTTACTGCCTAGTGTGTATGTAAATATATATAGGACTGTTTTGTACAGATTTTAATTAAAGAAAATAAAGCATAAACTTTCACATGGTATCAGAACCTCCTCTAAAACCCTAATTTTTTTTTTCTCTTTTTCCTTCTCTTACTGCTCTTTCAGGCAGTGATCTCAATTCCGAATTCCGAATTCCGAAATCCGAAATCCGAATTCTGAATTCCGAAATCCGAATACCGAATCCCGAAATCCGAATCCCGAATCCCGAATTCCTTACTGCCTTTTCCAGCAGTAACTCCGATCTTCTTGTTGCTCTTTCCGGCAACAATCCTCATCATTCATCATGTCCAAAGAAACTGAATCCAACAGTTCTGAAACAATCTCAACCGAGTCTACAATTCCCGAAACCACCATTCTTGGCGGCATTGGTGGAGAACCTCAAAATTTCCCTCATATGTCCATTACTTCCTACAAACTTACCGGTCGAAACCACCTCCAGTGGTTTCAATCCGTCCTACTTTATCTATGCAGGAAAGAGAAGGAAGACTATCTTACAGAAAAAGCTATCAAGCTCGAAGAGAAGGATGCCAGATATAGAGTCTGGAAGAGAGATAACGGCCAAGTCATGTCTTGGTTGATAAATTCGATGATGCCCAATATCGGTGAGAATTTTCTTCTTTATGAGACAGCTGCCGAGGTTTGGGAAGCAGTGAAAGAGACATACTCTCACAAGGACAACACTCCTGAATTAGTGACAATTGAAGGAGCACTTCATGACTTAAGGCAAGGAGATCTCTCGGTGACCGAGTACTACAACAAACTTCAGACTTATTGGCAGCAGCTTGATGCATTTGAAAAATATAAGTGGAGTTCACCCGAAGACTCTCAACAGTACAAGAAGATTATCGAGACAAAGAGAGTCTACAAATTCTGCTTAGGTTTAACTTCCAATCTCGATGCTGTGCGAGGAAGGATCTTCGGTACCAAGCCACTGCCAAGTCTTCGTGAGGCTTTCTCTGAGGTCACACGAGAGGAAAGTCGCAGAACTCTGATGCTTGGGACGGAAACAAAAGAAACGGGGGGTGAAACTTCTGCTTTGGCTGCCCATAATCATCAGGAACCACGCATGGGAGGTAGACCGTGATGTGATCACTGTAGAAAACCTAGACATCTAAAGGAGAAGTGCTGGAAGATTTATAGGAAACCAGCCGATTGGAAACCAGCTAAGGACCGTGATGGTCGAGCAAACCTGTCTTCCACCACAAGAACTGAACCTTTCAGTAAAGACCAGTTGGATGCACTGCATAAGATCCCTAGCCAAACACAGATGTCTGCTAGTCCAGTTGTAATTGGTACGGGTTTTATTGCACAAAAAGGTAATTTTCTTGATGCTTTGGCTGCTAACTTAGAAAAATCTCAGTCATGGATAGTTGATTCAGGAGCTTCAGACCACATGAGTGGAAACAAAAGCATTTTTCATCAGTTCACAGCCTGTGATAACAGCCCTCATGTACGGATTGCTGATGGAACTCTATCTAAAGTATTGGGCATTGGCACTGTGATTGCTTCTAAGAATCTGACTTTGCATTCTGTTTTATATGTGCCTAAACTAAATTGCAACTTATTATTAGTGAGTAAACTTATTAAAGATATGAACTATGTGGCTGAATTTCGTTCAAATACTTGTGTTTTTCAGGATTTGACTACGGGGAGGATGATTGGCAGTGCTAGAGACTGTGAAGGACTCTATCTTCTGGAAGTTCAACCCTCTCATAAACTAAAAGCATCAACAGCAGTGAGTAGACCTTGTGTTAATAGTATTAGTAAACATGACCTTGTTAGGGAGTCTAGTCTAGATAGTGATGTGATGATATGGCATTACCGTTTAGGACACCCAAGTTTTGTGTATCTTGCTAAACTATTTCCTTCAATGTTCAATAATAAAAATCTTATGTCTTTCCGGTGTGAAATATGTCAATTCTCTAAACACTCTCGCACAAGTTTTCCTAGTCAAATGTACAAATTATCTAAACCTTTTTCCAGGATACATAGTGACTTTTGGGGACCATCACAAACCCCAAATGTCACTGGTGCTAGATGGTTTGTTTCGTTTATTGATGATCACACAAGACTTACTTGGATTTTTCTTATGAAACACAAATCTAAGGTCTCTCAAATTTTCAAAATATTCAATACCATGATTAAAACACAATTCAATACTAAAATTCAGATATTAAAGACCGACAACGGTAGGGAATTTTTTAATTCTCAGCTTGACAATTACCTATTGTGTGAGAGTATCATTCACCAGAGTTCTTGTGTTGATACCCCACAACAAAATGGTATTGCCGAGAGGAAGAATAGACATATCCTTGAAGTTGCCTGATCCTTGTTTTCCACAAACATGCCTAAAAAGTTTTGGGGAGATGTTGTTCTTACAGCAGCATATTTGATCAATAAGCTTCCCTCAAAGACTTTGAAGTTTTCAACTCCTAGTAAAACCCTTTTTCACTTCTATCCCAATGTCGCCTAATATCTAATTTACCACTAAAAATATTTGGGTGTACTGTTTTTATTCATCTTCATAAACACTCACGAGGTAAGTTGGATCAGCGATCTGTTAAGGGGATTTTTTCTTGGCTATTCTTCAATTCATAAGGGTTATAAGTGTTTTAGTCCTCTTAACCATAAGTTTTATTACAGTATGGATGTTATTTTTTTTGAAACAAAACCATTTTTTACCAAAACTGTTATTCAGGGGGAGAATTCTGGTGAATATCAGTTTTGGAAATCTGAGAAACCTAGTTTGTCACCACAAAGTCTTGAGAGCTTAGATGTGTTTTAGACTTCTAGCTTGGTTGAAATTCATTCAGTTAGTCCTCATATCCCAGTTAGTCCTCATTCTCCTGAACCGAACTCTAATGAACCTCCTAGCAGCCAGTCTTTGAGTGAAACTCCTAGAGAACCATCTAAGTGTCATGTCCCAGCTGCTGTTGATCAAAAGGATATTGTTTATACAAGGAGACGGGAAAAACAGAAAGAAGTAATAGTTCCAACACACACTCAGCCAGTTCAATCATCTGAGCCCGAACCTTAAATTCAAGAAATTAATGCACAGGTTGAAGACAATAATTCCCCTAACAATTCAGACCTTGACAGTGAACAACATGATGGTGATTTGCCAATAGCAGTCCGGAAAGGGGTAAGAGAATGCAGAAGCAGGCCGTTGTACCCTATAGGCAAATATGTCAGTTATGAAGGGCTGTCTCAAAGATACAGAGGGTTTATTGCAAAAATTTCGGAAGTGCAAATTCCTAACAGTGTGGAGGAAGTTTTGTCTATAGCCGAGTGGAAGAGTGTTGTAGAAGAGGAGCTTAGGGCTCTAGAAAAGAATAGTACATGGAAAACTGTGACTTACCTAGAGGGAAGAAACCAGTGGGCTGCAAATGGGTCTTCACTGTGAAGACTAAAGCTGATGGCAGTATTGAACGATTTAAAGCAAGACTGGTAGCCAAGGGCTTCACCCAATCATATGGTATTGACTACCAGGAGACTTTTGCACCCGTGGCTAAGTTAAACTCCATCCGAGTTCTATTATCTCTTGCTGCTAATCTTGATTGGCCCCTCTATCAGTTCGATGTCAAGAATGCTTTCTTGAATGGAGACTTAGATGAGGAAGTGTACATGGAAATTCCTCCTGGGACTGAAATGCAACCAATGGCAGCAAGGTATGCAGGCTAAGGAAGTCCTTATATGGTCTTAAGCAGTCTCCCTGAGCATGGTTTGAGAGATTCTCCAAGGTGTTGAAACAGCAAGGATACATCCAAGGGCAAGCTGATTATATAATGTTTACAAAGCATTCTCCTAGTGGTAAGTTGGTTGTTTTGATTGTCTATGTAGATGATATTGTGCTTACAGGAGACTTTAAGGAGGAAATACCTAGAATTAAAGGAGTTCTTACAAAAGAATTTGAAATCAAGGATCTAGGGGACCTCAAGTACTTCCTAGGAATGGAGATTGCTAGATCGAAGAAAGGTATTGCTGTCTCACAGAGGAAGTATGTGTTAGATTTGCTCAAAGCACTGCTATGCTCGACTATAAACCAGTGATACACCAATGGACTCTACCACCAAACTGGGGTCAATTCAGGATAGTGCTCATGTTGAAAAGGGGAGGTACCAGAGACTTGTAGGGAAAATCTATCTTTCTCATACAAGACCTGACATTGCCTTTCCTGTAAGTGTTGTTAGTCAGTACATGAACAATCCCACTGAAGAACACATGACAGCAGTACAGAGGATTCTGAGATATCTAAAAATGACTCCAGGAAAGGGACTGTTTTTTAAAAAGAATACAAGAAGAGATGTTGAGGTATATTCAGATGCAGACTGGGCTGGGTCTGTCACTGACAGGAGATCAACTTCAGGTTTCTACTTATGTTTGGGGAAATTTGACAACCTGAGGAGTAAAAAGCAATCTGTTGTGGCAAGAAGTAGTGCTGAAGCTGAATTTAGAGCCATGGCTCAAGGGATTTGTGAAGGAATTTGGCTGAAACGCTTGTTAGCTGAATTGAAGGTTCCTATTGATGGATGTATAAAGTTGTGAGTGACAGTCAAGCAGCTATCAGTATTGCTAAAAATCCTGTTCAACATGACAGGACTAAGCATATCGAGATTGATAAACATTTTATCAAAGAGAATATAGAAAGGGGTGTCATTGAACCTATATACACTCCTTCATCATTACAAAATGCAGATATACTTACAAAAGCACTTCCGAGACCGGCTTTGAAGATCTATGTAGCAAGCTGGGTATGTTAAACATATACAACCCAGCTTGAGGGGGTGTTGGAGATATTGCTACTGTTTTTCTAGGGATCTAGATATTTAATTATGATGTATATATTAGGTTTCCTATTATTAGATGATTTGGTATTAGTTTCCTTCTTTAAAAAGGAAACAGATTCCTTAGATTAAACAGATTGTTACTGCCTAGTGTGTATATATATATAGGGCTGTTTTGTACAGATTTTATTCAAAAAAATAAAGTATAAACTTTCACACAGTTATGAATCTTGTTGTCCCAAACGTTCCAAGAGGGAGGAAGAGACAAGAAAAGGAATAAGAGGACAGGAACACTTGCTATCATCGATGGCACCCTATAAATTTAATTTTCACCCTTCTTACCAGCATTAATTCTAATTGTAGCTGCCAAGCTGCTCCTGTTGCCTTATTCATTGATCTCTGCTTGGACTTACTGAATCTATGGTTTACTGTGTTATCTTATTTCTACAAGTGATAATTTCTCCTCTTGAAATAAGTGACGGGACCGATCAATTTACTTTATAGCTTGTTAACCTTCTATTGCAACTTATGGCAAGGAAACATGCTATGTAAAACACACAAAATCTTTATTCCATACACATACCTGACGACCTTGATCATCCATTGGTATGCACTCAACAGCAATCAGTTTATCAACATCATCAGCAGTGACTACATATTCTGGATTTGTGGCTCCTGGACCAGAAATTTACAATAGAAGATTAAGGAAGATATTTCAACAAGCCTATTACCATAAGTCAAAACATTTCAGTGCTCACCTTCAATATAATGCCAGGTGCCATCCTGAAGATGACGAACCCCTAATGCACAAAAAATAAAAAGGTTAAAACTAATATGTAAAAAACTGATTCACAGATGCAATATACATACAAGTTAACTTCAAAGAATTTCACCTGAAACATACAAAGAGTGGTCCCACGTACTGGAAATCCAGCCAAGAAGTTTTTTCACCAGGTGT